>OY728130.1:1810710805-1811359739 GCA_963277665.1 Viscum album | reverse complement strand
GTCCACAGGGGGTGGGGTGGGCTATCCATGGGGGTGGCAGGGCTGTCCACGGACAATGCACCCCCCCCCCCCACACCCCAACAGCACCTACCCCCTGCACCCCCCACCCCACCCCACCTGGACACCCCCCACCACCACCACCACCACCACAACACCTAGACAACGCACCCCCCCCCTTATCCCTAAACAACCAACACCCCCCCCCCTCCCCCACCTGGACAGCCCACCCCCACCCCCCTTAGACAGCCCACCCCTCCACCTAGACAGCCCACTCACCACTCCCCACTGGATAGCCCCCCTGCCCAGGACAACCCACCCCCTCCCTGGACAACCCACACCCCCTCCCCTATAGCCCCCCCCCCCCCCCACCTGGATAGCCCCCCCCCCCCCACAACCCACCTTGACAGCCCACCCCCACCCCCACCTGGACATCCCCCCCACCTGGACAGCCCCCACCCCACCTGGATAGCCACCCCCCCACACCTGGACACCCCCCCCAACTGTAACACCACTAATTTTTATGAGAAAAAATTATTTTTTTAATTTATTTGATGTCTTGTGTTGTATGTTACACCAAGATTAGATTGTACTATACGCAACACTGTATTAGCTTGAAGTATACACAACACTATTCTTGTCTTGCATTACACGCAATTACAACCTTCCTCGATAACATGTGTAGTATGCAATACCGGGTTTCACTAAACAACGATATATGGTTATAATATTATTATAAACTAGACATTATGAATAGTATTAACTAATTTTGAATTTTATGACATTATAATTCATCTTACACATTTTATAGAACATGGTATGAGAACAGAATAAATTTTTTGGGTAAAATAAGTATTTTTCAAAAAATACAGTTTTGTCGCCTTTTGATGGAGCACCCACTTTAAATATTATTTTTTACATGTTTATAAGTTCAATTTGAAAAAAAAATCTTATTTGGGATAATGATATAAAAATTTACTTTGGATAAATTTTTCATATTATTCCGATAACTTTCATATTTTAATGAATAGTAAAAACACGCTATATTTTAAATTAAAAACAACTTTTTTCATCATAATAATTTATATGGTTAAATTATAATATTTAATGGTTTTAAAGTATAAATAGAATATATTTTTACCATTTAATATAATTTATGTCATTATAATTGATTTTACATTGAATTCATAGGTAAAAACATTTCAATCTTTGGCAATGTTTTAACTTTTAAAACTCGTTTTCTTAACAATGGGATTAATTTTAAATTAATTACTGCAACTTCTATATTTTGAATTTTGAAAAATTGATTCCATATTTGGATTCAGTGGGTCCAAATTATGTTAATAGATTACTTTTATTTTTTTGATATTATGAATAATAACTACGGTAATTTTTATTTACTGCAGTTAAAGGTAAATCGGGTAATTAAGTGTAAAAATAAGATTATAAAAATACCCTAACACCTATCAAAATTCTATTGGATGACTAGAAGTCGACCCTTATCACCTAAGGGTCAGAATAAATTCATTTTATGGACTTTTGACCATTAAAATAAGTTAATTATTATTAAAACCGAAGAAAGTGACAACATGTCACTCTCTTAAATCTTATAAGTATAATAATTTTAATTTAGTGATAAACTTCATGAAACTTAGAAAATTAATAGTATCCAAACATCTAATAAAATTATCTACATCATGTTAATTTATTTATAATTTTTAGGGATTAAATAATTATCATTAAAGGTGACACAATAGTGATGTTGAAATTATTTTATTGATTGAAATATTAAATAAATGGTTTTAAAAATATTAAAATAAATATTATATAAACTATTTAATGTGCTCCACTAAATTTCTAGATAAATATGACATGTTATGAATTTATTAAAGATTTTAGTTCGAACATATCTTCTGTGTTTATTTTATTTAAATTCAAATAAATCAATAGTGTCAAAATTGACACTATTGTTATTTTATAAAAATAACATAATATAAAATTGTTTAAAAATCAAAAAATATTTAAAAATTATAAATTTAAATTTATATGGTCGAAAATTTCATAAATTATCCAATTATGGACAATTAAAAATGCATAAGTAATTATTTAAAACAATTTAAAAATTAGAATCTTATTACCAAAAAAATGGATTAAATAAGGATAAATCAAGTTGATAATGTTTAAAATAAATCCCCAACATGTCTAAATTTTATTATTTGATGAGATTACAACCTTATCTCATATAATATTTGTATTTGAGTCATTTTTGGAGGTTTTTAAGTGAGTTTGAATTTATTATAAATTAATATTTCTTATGTTACCAAAGGTGCCCCTCTCCTCCCTTTTAAAAATGGCACCCCTTCCCTCTTCTCTTCACACCCTTTTAAGCCTTGAATCTCAGCCAAACCCTGACAATTCCTCTTCTCAACATATCTAGTTATATCATAGAGGTTCTGGTATTCACAAAATACCAACTCTAGTGACCTAAGAAGATGTTTAAAGGAGGTACGTCAAGGAAGAGGAGGTTCAGATACGTACGAAGCATATCGGACCTAAGGTAAGAGATAACTGTTCCAGTCTCGTTCTTATTCGATATTTTTTATTCATAATTATTTACTGGGGTTATTTTTATCATCCATCTCCATGTTTTATATTAAAAATTTCATGTATTTTTACTGTCCTTTTACCTATTTTTGACTTTTACCACATGTTATGGAAGGAATCTTTCTTTTGTTTACCATACGAGGAAATTTTTGAATTTTTCAACAAAAGTACGAGGAGAATGTTTTTTTAATGTATACGGAATTAAGGGATTTTGTATGGTTTTATAATGCCTAATTTTCATGAGGATTCCTCTACAAGTTTTCATGATTATTTTCAACAAAATCCTTTTCTTTTATAATGCCTTACCTCGGGTCCGACTTGACTCGATCACTCTTTAATCTCCTGAATAATAAACTTGAGTTAATTTCTACTTGCTTAATAACATTTTTCAAGTTCATTATTCCTTTTATATCACTTATTACCATGTTATTAACATTATGTAATCATTTAAGTTAATAATGGTCGTTTTGTCGATATTTGGTACTTGAGTCAAAAGTGAACTTCTTATATTTACAATTTGTCCACGTAGTCAAATATCCATTATCACAAGAATGGTATTAATGATTTAGATGTCATATATCATATATATCCAGTATATACATTCATTTATAATATTACATAATCATTTAGAGGTAAGAAATGAAATGCACCGTTCATGGAGACGGTAAGTCGTACGTACGCATGAACGCTACTTTCATTTCTATCTAATACTTTAATAGAAAGAAAATAATAATGATATAAAGGTATATTATAATTCTAGTATAACATCATATATAATAACTTTAAATTCATCCTTTATACGTCCCACATATGGCATTAACGAATCAAATCACTTTGAGGGGGCGGTAGTCCGCACTTCCTAAAATGAAATTATCGTGTTTACCCACAATGGAAACCATAAAGGTATGCCACAAATGAAAAAGAAATAAGCTTAAGTAAAACATAAACATATTATATATCATATATAAATATAGTGACATCTTAATGTCCACCTTTGAAGGTGTTATATGAGTTTGAACAATCATCGTTTCGTGAGGCAGAAATTCGTCATCCACAGAAACAGTATGTTCATTAATCATTAGATGAAGGTGTGTGTAAGTGTATCTAGAATACTTCTTATAAAAAAATCCTAGTTTATTTAAGATACTGTAGTTTTTACAAAATAAATGAATAAAAAGAGTTTAGGGTGTTGGAGAAGCAAAATAAAACAAAAGAACACAAGAGAAGACACTACCTTTAAATTGGGTAACTCTTTTTGATTTGAGCTCAAAGGCTTCCTTGGGAAGACTTCTGCCCAAAGTGAGGCTTCTAAGAGTTAGATAGAGATGTGGAGAGACAAAATGGGCAGCGGTTGGCCGATCCAAAGGCTTGAGATGTGTGGTTAAGGTGGTAGAGGTGGGGGCCTTTTATAAGAGGAGAGGAGGGGCACTCTTGGAAAGCAAGGTAAAGTTACATTATTTTAGAATGAGTTTCGGATTTTAAAGGTCCCACATTGATATAATTCAAGGATAAGGTAATAGGGGTTCGAAATATACCCATAAAATAGGTTTTTTACAAGTGTAGGTCTTAGATTTTATATTATCTTTTCATTTTATTTAAATCGTTTAATAATGAGGTAATCGCTGCATCATCATGATGTCATAAATAATTTAATTTATTTAATGTCTAAAAATTATGAAAAAAATACTATGATGTAGGAAATATTTTTATATTTCCAATTAATATTTATAGTCTAAAATATCACCTATTTAGACAAAATTAAAAATGTTTTACTCGGGTGATACATTCTTTGTTATATTTACTTTCTTTAAAAAAATAAAAAGGTAACAAGTCACTTTCCCACAAAAGTGATTCCATGGGGTCCCCAAGTTTGGCACAAGGCATCCCATGGTCGGCCATGAGACAACCAGTATCATTAGGACACATTTTGGTGTCATTTTGTATTATTATGATATTATTTTATTATCCTTAACTAGATTACTCATTAATCAAAATAATTAAAGATAATTACCATCGTTACTATTCATAATGTCCAAAAACAAGAGTCTTAGTTACATAATTTGTAACTTCTGATTCCAAATATGGAATCCATTTTACCAAATTCCAAACACAGAAATTGCAATAATTAATTTAAAAATAATTCCCGTTGTCAATAAAAATAGTGGGTTTTTTTGAAACAATATCTATGAAAAGTTTGGCATTAGTTTATGCCCAATTCCAAAGTGAAATTAATCCTAATGACCACCATTTGATTAAATGGTAAAAATATATTCATATTACACTTTAATACCAATTAAAAAGATAATCTAACCATATAATTAAATTATATGAAAAAGCAGTTTTGATGTAAAATGCAGTATTTTTCACTATTCATTAAAAAATGAACATTGTCAGAAAAATACCAAAAATTTATCCCATGTAAATTTAAATGTCCCAATCATAAAGAATATGTTTATTTTGGAAAATAGGGATTATAAAATTTTCAAAAGTTTGATTTAAAAAGAGTTTTCCATCAAAAGTCAGTAAAACAATCTTTTAAAAATGTTACTGCATTTCATGCTTAAGATTGGATTTATTCTCATTTTAAGCCTCTAAAACACTGTATAATTCATAAATAGACATAGATAATAATATATATTATTCATTAATTAGTTGGGATGTTACATCCTTCCCCCCTTTAGAAAATTGTGTCCCCGCAATTTATTTACTTATCGAATAAGTGGGGGTATTTATCCCTCATTGCATTTTCAGATTCCCATGTTGCCTCTTCAACCATATGGTTTTTCTACAAAACCTTTACCTGATGAATCACATTATTCCGTAACACTTGATCCCTATGGTCAAGAATCTGGACCGGTTGTTCCTCATAAGATAGGTTCTCTTCCAACTGAACTACCTCTGGACTCAAAACATGAGATGGATCTGGAATATACTTTCTCAACATCAAAACATGAAAAACATTGTGTACCTGAGATAAACTTGGAGGTAAAGACACTCGGTATGCAACTAATACAACTCTATCTAAAATTTTATATGGTCCAATGAACCTTGGACTCAGCTTTCCTTTCTTACCAAATCTCATCACACTTTTCCATGGTGAGACTTTGAGAAAAACATGATCACCTACCTCAAAAGAGAGATCCTTACTCCTGTTGTCCGCATAACTCTTCTGCCTGCTCTGAGCTGTTCTCATGTGTTTCTGTATAAGCTGAACTTTTTCTGCCAACTCTTCTACCAATTCTAGTCCCATTATCTTCCTTTCACCCACTTCATCCCAGAAAGATGGAGTTCGACACCGCTTCCCATATAATCCCTCAAATGGAGCCATCTGTATACTAGATTGAAAACTGTTATTATAAGAAAACTCAACCAAAGAAAGATGTTGGTACCAACTTCCCTGATAATACATCGAACAGGCATGTAACATATCCTCCAAGGTCTGAATTGTTCGTTCCGACTGCCCATCTGATTGTGGATGAAAAGCTGTACTAAAATTTAATTCAGTACCCAACGACTTCTGAAGGCCCTTCCAAAAATTAGAAGTAACCCAGGGATCACGATCAGATACAATGGATAGAGTAACTCCATGCAACCTGACTATCTCTTTAAGGTACAATCGAGAAAGTTGATCTAGAGAGAAAGTATCTCGAATAGGAAGGAAATGAGCAGATTTTGTCAAGCGATCAACAATAACCCAGATTGCATTATTACCTCGAGATGTCTTCGGTAATCCCATAACAAAGTCCATAGATATGTTTTCCCATTTTCACTCTGGCACTAGTAAAGGTTGAAGTATCCATTTCAGTAACTGCTTCTCTACTTTTACCTGTTTACAAGTCAAACACTTCACAGTAAAATCAGCAATATCCCTTTTCATTCCATCCCACCAGTAATACTCTCGAAGATCTCTATACATCTTAGTACTTACAGGATGAACTGAAAATGGAGAACTATGAGCTTCACATAACAAATCTCTCTTCAACTGTGAATCACAAGGCACACACAATATCTTCTCAAATCTCAAAAAAAAATCACTATCAATGTTGAATTCAGGCAACTTACCTTTCTGAACCAGCTCTACCTTTTTCTGCAACTCACTATCTTGCTTCTGTGCTTGCTTGATTATGTCTGATAGAGAATATTTTACTGAAACCTGAAACAAAACAGAAGGACATCCTGCACCAATAACTTCTATGCCAAATTTCATCAAATCCTTAACCAAAGGATCACGTTCCAAACGCAACATTGTTAATAAAGCATTACTTTTTCGACTCAAAGCATCAGCCACTTTATTTGCTTTTCACGGATGGTAATGAATTGTACAATCATAATCCTTGATTAATTCTAGCCATCTCCTCTATCTCATGTTCAATTATTTCTAAGTGAATATATACTTTAAACTTTTGTGATCGGTATATATTTCACACTTTACTCCATACAAATGATGCCTCCAAATTTTTAAAGCAAAAACAACATCAGCTAATTCCAAATTATGTGTAGGGTAATTTACCTCATGAGTTTTCAACTATTGTGAAGCATAAGCAATTAAAAGATCATTCTGCATTAGGACACAACCAAGTCCTTTCAATGAATCATCGTTGTAGATAGCAAACTCCCCATTTCTGGAAGGTAGTGCCAAAACTGGAGGATTCACCAATCTTCTTTTCAGTTCCTGAAAATAATCATCACATTCTTTTTTCCAGATAAACTTAACACCCTTCCGAGTTAGCTTAGTCATTGGACTAGATAACCGTGAAAAATTTCTAACAAACCTTTGGTAATATCCTGCCAAACCAAGGAAGCTACGAATCTCAGTTACATTTGTGGGTCTTGGCCATTATTCAACAACCTTTGTTTTTTTAGGATCAACAGTTATTCCATCTTTAAAAACAATATGACCAAGGAAAGAAATTTGTTGCAACCAAAACTCGCACTTTCTGAATTTCCCATTAAATTTCTTTTCTTTTAAGGTTTGCAAAATAACCCTTAAATGTCTTTCATGCTCCTCTTTACTTTTAAAAAACACCAAAATATCATAAATGAAAACAACCACCAACTTATCCAAGAACTTATGGAAAATTCTATTCATTAAGTCCATGAATATAGCAGGTGCATTGGTTAGCCCAAAAGGCATTACTACAAATTCATAATGGCCATATCTTGTACAGAACGTGGTCTTCGGAATATCTGCTTCCTTTACCTTCAACTGATGGTACCTCGATCTCAAGTCAATCTTTGAAAAATACTGACCTCCCTGGAGCTGATCAAACAAATCATCGATATGAGGCAAAGGATATTTGTTCTTAATAATGATATTATTCAAGGTTCTATAATCAATGCAAAGTATCATAGAACCATATTTCTTTTTAACAAACAAAACAGGAGCACCCCATGGGGATGTGCTAGGTCGAATGAAACCTTTCTCTAATAAATCTTGCAATTGCTCCTTCAACTCTAAAATTTCAATTTGATCCATTCGATAAGGGGGTTTTGAAATTGGCTTAGCATCAGGAACTAAGTCAACAGTAAATTCAACTTCCCGATCTAGTATTATTCCAGGAAACTCATCAGGAAAAACATCAGGATACTCATTTACCACTGGCACATCATTAATCTGAACAGTTCCTTTTTTTCAACGATGTGTGCAAGGTAACATTCATTTCCATATTTTAAAAGTTTCTCGGCCTCTTGATATGTTATCAACAGTAAGGGTTCATTCTTGTACACAAACTGAAAGTCTTTATGAAAAGAAACTTCTTTAGCTCTACAGTCAATCTTAGCATGGTAAATAGAGATCCAATCCATACCCAGGATAACATCAAACTCTACTAGAGGTAAAACAATAAGGTTCACAAGTAGGTTTTTTCCACGGATAAGGATAGAAAGATTATTATAAATTCTTTTTGCCTCAACATTTCCCCCAGGTGTTTTTACCACAAGTTCAGGAGTCATTTATTGAGATGGTATTCCCATTTTACTAGAGAAGTTTTCAGAGATGAAAGAATGTGTAGACCCTGAATCAAACAACACACTGGAATAATCTGAAAAAACAAATAAAGTACCTGATACAACATCATTTTATGGCCCGACATCTGCTAAAGTAGTTGCAAAGGATTTCCCACCCCTTTCTGCTTGTATTCTAACTGCTTCCCATCACTCACGCTCTTTGTCGGACACTCATTTGCATAGTGACCCATCTCATTGCACTTAAAACATTTCACTAACTGTAAATCAAATTTGGTCTTACCATCACCCTGATCCTTTTCAGTGCAATTACGAGCATTATGTCCCATATTACCACATCAGTAGCACTTTCCAGAATTCAGAAGACATTCCCCAGCATGCCTTTTACCACATCTATCACAAACTAGAAACTTAGTTTTCTTACCGTCAGACATTTTTGAAGAATTCTTTCCTTTATCCTGCCACCTCGGTCTCTTCTTCTGATGGTTTTTATAGAACACTTGATCATTGAAAAACTCCATTTCCACCTTCTCAGCACATCGAACAAGATTTTCATAACTTTTGAACTCACGAGAAGATAATGCCCTTCGATATTTTGGCTTTAATCCTGAGTAAAAACGATTGATTTTACTATCAAGGTCTCAGATAAAATTTGGAGCATACCTTGCCAATTGAGTGAACCTTTCTTCATAAGCAGCCACTGAGTCTTCCTCTTGCCTCAATTCCAAGAATTGCTTTTCCATCCTAAGTCGAACAGCCTTAGGAAAATACTTCTCACGAAACATACCTTTGAATTCATCCCAGTCGAGAGCATCAATCTCATCAGCGTCCCTGATATTTTTAACCATCGACCACCACTGATCTCCTTCACCCTCCAAATGGTATATAGCAAGACTAACCTTTTGATTGTCTGAACACCCCATGACATCAAAAATCTTCTCTAGTGATTTAATCCACCCTTCAGCTAGAAGAGGGTCAGATGATCCTCTGAATGATGGGGGATGTTGCCTCATGAAATGTTCCACCACTGAAATGTTCCTCTGCGGTTGGTCTGGCTGATCTTGTGCATGGATACCACCACCATTTATCGCTTGATTCAACTGCGCCATTACTGCAAAAAACTGTTCAGTTCCAATTCCGACCATCTCAGGATGCTGATTTGGAAGGTTATTTCCTTTTGTATGCCTTACTAGCACTGCTTCCCTGTTTCCTCTACGGAAAACCATTCTGAATAAACATGTCTTAGATGAAGCAACATGGTAATCTTTAAATTCTATATCACTTCAATTTTACCATAATAAAAAAATATTTTTGGATAATCATTTAATAAAATTATAACTCTTAAAGTTATCTAAACCAACCTCTGATACCAACTATAAGGCCCCAGCCTTAAACATTACTTAATCTTGAGTTATTACAAGATTACACAATGAGGATCTTTTCAAGTTTAGAGTTTTAGGGAATTAGATCATAAAACATGCATAAAAGAAACATAACATTTCCACATATCAATCACAAGATATCAATAACACATTGATATAATAAAAATATTATCAAAACCACTTTCAATACCAAAACAAAATAAAAGTAAAACATGGTATTTATTTTTCATTTAAAAAAAGTTATGGCTTGTAGAGGAAGCCGAAACTCAAATAATGGACACGGCGGCGGAGAAGTCGTTGTCGCCACATACGTACGACAAATAAATTTCCCTTTTGTCATTTAGTAAAATACATTGTATAAAAAATATTTCTTTTGGATAAACTTAGAAGTCAAAGGGTTTTATACACCATATAAAAGAAAGTTGTGTATAAAATATGCCTCGATGAAAGTAAATTGAGACGGATTCCCTTACCTCGGGTCCGACTTGACTCGATCGCTCTTTAATCTCCTGAATAATAAACTTGAGTTAATTTCTAATTGATTAAGAACATTTTTCAAGTTCATTATTCCTTTTATATCACTTATTACCATGTTATGAACATTATGTAATCATTTAACTTAATAACGGTCGTTTTGTCGATATTTGGTACTTGAGTCAAAAGTGAACTTCTTATATTTACAATTTGTCCACGTAGTCAAATATCCATTATCACAAGAATTATATTCATGATTTAGATGCCATATATCATATATATCCAGTATATACATGCATTTATAATATTACATAATTATTTAGAGGTAAGAAATGAAATGCATCGTTCATGGAGACGGTAAGTCGTACGTACGCACGAATGCTAATTTCATTTTTATCTCATACTTTAATGGAAAGAAAATAATAATTATATAAAGGTATATTATAATTCTAGTATAAAATCATATATAATAACTTTAAATCCATCCTTTATACATCCCACATATGTCATTAACGAATCAAATCACTTTGAGGGGGTGGTAGTCCGCACTTCCTAAAATGAAATTATCGTGTTTACCCACAATAGAAACCATAAAGGTATGTGACAAATGAAAAATACAGAAGCTTAATTAAAACATAAACATATTATATATCATATATAAATATAGTTACATCTTAATGGCCACCTTTGAAGGTGTTATATGAGTGTTGACCAATCATCGTTTCGTGAGGCAGAAATTCGCCATCCACAGAAACAGTATGTTCATTAACCATTAGATGAAGGTGTGTGTAAGTGTAGCTCGAATACTTCTTATAAAAATATCCTAGTATATTTAATATACTTGATTTGTTACAAAATAAATGAATAAAAATATTTTAGGGTGTTGGAGAAGCAAAATAAAACAAAAGAACACAAGAGAAGACACTACCTTTAAATCGGGTAACTCTTTTTGATTTGAGCTCAAAGGCTTCTTTGGGAAGACTTCTGCCTAACTTTAGGCTTCTAATAGTTATAGAGGGATTTGTAGAGACAAAATGGGAAGGTTTTGGCCGAGCCAAAGGCTTGAGATGTGTGGGTAAGGTGGTAGAGGTGGGGGCCTTTTATAAGAGGAGAGGAGGGGCACTCTTGGAAAGTATGGTAAAGTTACTTTATTTTAGAATGAGTTTCGGATTTTAAAGGTCCCACATTGATATAATTATAGGATAAGATGATAAGGGTTCGAAATATACCCATACAATAGGTTTTTGACAAGTGTAGGTCTTAGATTTTACATTATCTTTTCATTTTATTTAAATCGTTTAATGATGAGGTAATCGTTGCATCATCATGATGTCATAAATAATTTAATTTATTTAATGTCTAAAAATTATGAAAAAAATACTATGATGTAGGAAATATTTTTATCTTTCCAATTAATATTTATATTCCAAAATATCACCTATGTAGACAAAATTACAAATGTTTTACTTAGGTGATACATTCTTTGTTATATTTACTTTCTTAAAAAAATAAAAAGGTAACAAGTCACTTTCCCGCAAAAGTGATTCCATGGGGTCACCAAGTTTGGTACAATGCATCCCATGGTCGGACATGAGACAAAAAGTATCATTAGGACACATGTTGGTGTCATTTTTTATTATTATGATATTATTTTATTATCCTTAACTACCCGATTACTCATTAATCATGATAATTAAAGATAATTACCGTCGTTACTATTCATAATGTCCAAAAACAAAAGAGTCTTAATTACATAATTTGGACCTTCTGATTACAAATATGGAATCCATTTTACCAAATTACAAACAAAGAAATTTCAATAATTAATTTAAAAATAATTCCCGTTGTCAACACAAATAGCGGGTTTTTTTGAAACAATATCTACGAAAAGTTTGGCATTAGTTTATGCCCAATTCCAAAGTGAAATTAATCCTAATGACCACCATTTGATTAAATGGTAAAAATATATTCATATTACACTTGAATACCAATTAAAAATATAATCTGATCATATAATTAAATTAGATGAAAAAGCAGTTTTGATGTAAAATGCAGTTTTTTTCACTATTCATTAAAAAATGAACATTGTCAGAAAAATACCAAATATTTATCCCATGTAAATTTCAATGTCCCAATCATAAATAATATGTTTATTTTGGAAAATAGATATCATAAAATTGTCAAAAGTTTGATTTAAAAAAAGTTTTCCATCAAAAGGCAGTAAAACAATCTTTTAAAAATGTTAGTGCATTCCATGCTTAAGATTGGATTTATTCTCATTTTAAGCCTCTAAAACACTATATAATTCATAAATAGACATAGATAATAATATCTATTATTCATTATTTACTTGGTATGTTACATAAAATGTTTGGAATGTGATCAACAAGATATATCTTGTGATATATGAGGGATAAATGATGGTATTCACATGCTCGATAGATGACATTTCTAGTAATTGTTTTCTTTATACTATGAGCTTGGATAGAAGTATTTTGGATAAGCCTAAAGATTATAATGAATTAAGTTAGACAAAATATAGTATTTTTTAAGGCTAGAACTTTTTTCGATATAATTTTTGTAATGTTATTATAGTGTAGTTTTATAAAAAAAAAAGACAACCTGCAGGATGGGCGACAACCCGTCACGTCGGACAAGGCTGTGGGAATAGAACCCACAACTGAAGTGTGATAGGTCTTTATCTCCTATCACTGGCCTACAGGAAGTCCCTGGTTAGTAGAAGCTAGTTTTATTATATTAAGCGGTATGATATATGAAGTATATGTCCATTTTTGGAATCATATACGATTAACCTCGCCATAGATAGACTTATATATATTTGATAACTTTTTCTACCCTTTTGTTTGAGACAGATGGAATGACCCATCATTCTATCACACAATCTGTTAACACTTCAAGAATGAAAAATTCAACTTCATTTCTTTAAGAGATGAATTGGAAATTGTTCTAGGCACGAACAATGGTGATATTGTACCGAAATAAAGTAAGTATTTCTTCTAATTCAAATTATTCAACTTTAGGGAAATGATATTGAAAACCAAAAATGTTGTCCTAGTGTCCTCATATACAATAAATCAGATGGTACCTTTGATCATCAAAAATTTATGGATTTTTAATTGTTGGATTTTTCATAGTCATGTTCTCTACCACTCTCCATCAGACCTTGATGGATAGATTTCTCTTCCATATCCATATTTTCACATATGTTCTCCTATGTGGAAACCCAGTGATGAGTTAATTTGGGTAATCGTTATGTTTCATACTCCGCTTTCTAAAATTAAGTTTTAGTATTAATTTTTCTTATGTGGGTTTCTATGAAAGAAATTTTCATGTAGTAAACCATTTATAACCCCAATGAATTTCGAGGGCGAAATTCATTTTAAGGGGGTAGAATGTAACACCCCGAGATTTTATGAGAAAAAATTATTTTTTTAATTTCTTTGATGTCAGGTGTTGTATGATACACCAAGATTATATTTTACTATACGCAACACTGTATTATCTTGAATTATACACAACACTATTCTTGGCTAGCATTACACGCAATCGCGACCTTCCTCGATTACGTGTGTAATACGCAATACCAGGTATCACTAAACAATGATATATGATTATAATATTATTAGAAACTAGCCGTTATGAATATTATTATCTAAATTTTTAATTTTATGACATTTTAATTCATCTTACACATTTTATATAACATGGTATGAGAATAGAATAAAATTTTTGGGTAAAATAACTATTTTTCAAAAAATGCAGTTTTGCCGCCTTTTGATGGCGCACCCACTTTAAATCTAGTTTTTTACATGTTTATAAGTTAAATTTGAAAAAAATAAAATTTTTATTTGGGATAAGTATATAAAATTTTACTTTGGATAAATTTTTCATATTATTCTGATAACTTTCATATTTTAATGAATAGTAAAAACATGTTATATTTTAAATTAAAAACAACTTTTTTCATCGTAATAATTTATATGGTTAAATTATAATATTGAATGGTTTTAAAGTATAAATAGAATATATTTTTACCATTTAATATAATTTATGTTATTAGCATTGATTTTACATTGAATTCATAGGTAAAAACATTTCAATCTTTGACAATGTTTTAACTTTTAAAACCTGTTTTCTTAACAACGAGATTAATTTTAAATTAATTACTGAAACTTAAGTGTCTTGAATTTTGAAAAATTTATTCCATATTTGGATTCAGTGGGTCCAAATTATGTTAATATATTACTTTTATTTTTTTGATATTATGAATAGTAACTACGGTAATTTTTATTTACTGCAGTTAAAGGTAAATCGGGTAATTAAGGGTAAAAATTAGATTATAAAATTACCCTAACACCTTACAAAATTCTATTGGATGACTAAAAGTCGACCCTTATCACCTAAGGGTCGGAATAAATTCTTTCTATGGACTTTTGACCATTAAAATAAGTTAATTATTATTAAAACCAAAGAAAGTGACAACATGGCAATCTCTTAAATCTTATAAGTATAATAATTTTAATTTAGTGATAAAATTTATGAAACTTCAAACATGAATAGTCTCCAGAATTCTAATAAAATTATCTACATCATGTGAATTTATTTATAATTTTTAGGGATTAAATAATTATCATTAAAGGTGAAACAATAGTGATTTTGAAATTATTTTATTGATTGAAATATCAAATAAATGGTTTTAAAAATATTAAAATAAATATTATATGAACTATTTAATGTTCTCCACTAATTTTATAGATAAATATGACATGTTATGAATATATTAATGCTTTTATTTCAAACATATCTTCTGTGTGGATTTTATTTAAATTCAAATAAATGAATAGTGTCAAAATTGACACTATTTTTATGTTATAAAAATAACATAATATAAAATTGTTAAAAAATCACAAAAGTATTTAAAAATTATAAATTGAAATTTATATGGTCTAAAATTTCATAAATTATCCAATTATGGACAATTTACAACACATAATTAATTATTTATAACAATTTAAAAATTAGAATCTTATTACCACAAAAAAATAGATTAAATAAGGATAAATCAAGTTGATAATGTTTAAAATAAATCCCCAACATGTCTAAATTTTATTGGTTGATGAGATTACAACCCTATATCATCTAATATTTGTATTTGAGTCATTTTTGGAGGTTTTTAAGTGAGGTTGAATTTATTATAAATTAATATTTCTTTTATTACCAACGGTGCCCCTCTCCTCCCTTATAAAAAGGGCACTCATTCCCTCTTCTCTTCACACCCTTTTGAGCCTTTAAGCTTAGCCAAACCCTTCCAATTACTCTTATCAACCTCTCTAGTTATATCATAGAGGTTTTGGTATTCTCAAAATACCAACTCTAGTGCCCTAAGAAGATGTTTAAAGGAGGTGCATCGAGGAAGAGGAGGTTTGGATACGTACGAAGCATATCGGACCTAAGGTAAGGGATAACTGTTCCAATCTCATTCTTAACCGAGATTTTTTATTCATAAATATTTACTGGGGTTATTGTTATCATCCATTTCCATGTTTTCTAAAAATATTTTCATGTATGTTTAATTTCCTTTTACCCATTTTTGACTTTTACCACATGTTATGGAAGGAATATTTCTTTTGTTTACCATATGAGGAACTTTTTGACTTTTTTGAAAAAAGTACAAGGAGAATGTTTTTTTAACGTATACGGCATGAAGGGATTTTTTACGATTTCATAACACCTAATTTTCATGAGGATTCCTCTACAATTTTTCATGATTATTTTCAACAAAATCCTTTTCTTTTAAAATTGCATGGCATTTTGTGAAAATAAAATGATTTTGAAGAAGAAAGGATATTTTCCTCAATAATTCATTTCAAGTGTTTTATTAAAACCATTTTCCATATAAGATGAAATTATTTAATATGTTTATATTTCAAGTATAATGTCTCTATGATATACATGGTTTCACTTTTCTTATGATGAAATGATATCCATTTTTTTATATGGATTATGTTATGATGGGATGATGTTTATGAAACCCATTTTATTCTTTGGGTAATGATGAATTATTTATGTTCATGTTGTGGAACACGTAAGAATGATTTCATTATGAGATGGGTGGGACCTATATCTCCCTCCAATGCATTGGGTAAAGATTTATATCTCATGAGATAGACATGGCTGGAACAGAAAGTTAATCCGGTTTAGTGATGCAGGACTGGAACGAGGAGTGAACTCGATTTAGTAAGGGACTTTGTCCACTAATATGGTCTTGGAAGCAATGCCTTGGCTACTATGGAAATCATATCAAGTGCTTAATGGTTTTCCACAATTACATGTTTTATTCCCATGATATTTTATCATGATTGATGTTCCATTATGATTTATGCCTTACGTACTGCCATGTTTTATTTCATTGCTCAAGATTCTGAAGTTTAAACATTATGTTTATGTTTTTAAGTTCAAATGTATATGGTTGGTTTTATTTTCTCCATGATTACCCTTACTGAGCATTTAAGCTCGCCTTTTATATGTTTTCTTTTCCCCAGGATATAAATAAAGGATTTAGGTAAGAAAACAAAAGGGGAATATCTTTATGGGAGATATTGAAGATCTTTTACTATGATTAGAAGATTATGTTCTGAGTTTCCAAAGACACTAAACTATTATGGTCCTTGAGTGTTGGTTTCTGTTATGTATTAATTATTCCTCAAAAGTAATGTAATTTCCATTTCCGTCAAGTTCGGGGTCTCTACACCAACCCCCCACCTAGATAGCCCACCCCCCTCCCCCACCTGCACACACCACCCTGACCCCCTAGACAGCCCACACCCCTCATTGGGGAAGCCCATACCCCCTCCCCCACACCCCTATATCCCCCCATACCCCATGCATCCCCCTACCCCCTGGACAACCCACCCCCCACCTGGATATCCCCCCACTCTTGGATATCCCTCCTACCCCTCCTGTAACCCCCCTTATGGTATTTTTATTTAAAATCATTTTATTCATTAAGATATCCAAAATATCATGCATTATCCATTTCATTCCAAACAACCCATTTGATTTATCAAAACATGAAAAATTCAATTTATCAGAACATGAAAAATTCGATTTATCAAAACATGACAAATTCAATTTATAAGGCTATATGGGTCACTTAGAAAATGTCATTGGGAAAAGAGGAAATCAACTACATTGTTAATTCTAATTTAAAAATTGGGTCTGCCACTTTGGAGGTGTAGTGGTGTCTAGGAGGTGTGGTGGCGTCTAGGGGGGTTGTCTAAGGGGGTGGGGTGGGGGGGCTATCCAAGGGGGTGGGGGTGTCTAGGGGGGTGGGGGTGTCTAGGGGTGGTGGAGGTTGGGGGGGATTTCAAAGGGGGTGGGGGTTGTCCATGGGGGGTGAGGAGTGTCCATGGAGGGTTGGGTGGGGGTGTTCAGGGGGGTGGGGGTTGTCCAAAGGGTGGGGGTGTCCAGGGGGTGGGCTATCCATGGGAGGTGAGGGGTGTCTAAGGAGGGTGGGGTGGGGGTGTTCAGGGGTGGGTTTTCCATGAGAGGTGGGGTGTTTAGGGAGGGTGGGGGTAGGGGTATTCAGGGGGTGAGGAAGTTGTCCAATGGGTGGGGGTGTTTAGGGGGTGGGGGTGCAGGGGGTGGGGGGCTATCCAATGGGGGGTTTCCAGGGGGTGGGGGTAGGGGGTGTTCACAATTCCAATCCATCATCCAACAAATGCAAAACTCCAAATCCAATTTTCAGCTAAACTATTGTTCAAAAAACATAAAACAAACCCTTTACCCCCTACACTAAACAAACACAACTAATCAAACCCTTTACCATGTTTGAAGTGTAGAACAAAAAAAACATAAAACAAACCAAAGGGTTCAGTACTCCAAAGACAACAATAACTCTAATTTAAACAAAATCAAAACAGAAAAAAGGAGGAAAAACCCTAAAACTAAAGTAACACTTACTAATTTGAAGTGTATAAAAAAATTTGTTTGATTGAAGAAGGGTCTATGGTTGGAAGGAGTTTTTCGGCCGAGAAGACTTCGAGAGGAGCTCTGGATTAGGTCTACAATCGGGCTGAGGGGGAGATGGGGCATTGGGTATTTGGGGGAAAATATTCCCAATAGTTTTTAAAAACCATTGGGAAAGTCTATTTTTACCAATGGTTTAGTAAAACCATTGGTATATATTAGAGGAACTAAAGCTTTACCAACAGTATTCTCAAACTGTTGGGAAAGCTTAACTATATTAACACATTTTCCAATGGTTTGAGAAAACCGTTGGAAAATGTGGCTTTTTTATAGTATAACAGTGGTTTATTTAAACCATTTATATATATCCATTGGGAAAACCACCATTTCCAATAGTGAATAGTGCATGAGGATGGAGTTAAAGTGTTTATCAAGTTTGCAACAGAGTGTGGAAATGACTATTCTCAAATCATTTTTTTGTGTTTACATTATTTCTATTCAAAACTAATTTTTCCAGAGTAGTTGGAAGAACATTTGATCTATCATGGAATAGAAAAAATTTATAAATGATGAAATACCTAAGGAATAATTGAATAAAGCTAGTGAATAGGATAAAACTACTGTTTATGGATCATTTGAAATAAGTGAAACTATAAAAAATGATGGAGATTATATTGAGGAAATGAAAATGATGATTTAATATGATCTTCATGATTGTCCAAATTTTTTTTCATAAGTTAAAGTTTTGTTCAAATATGTCATTATATACTGGTTGTACTAAATATATAACATTAACACCTGTATTAAAGCTATATAATTTGAAAGTTTTTAACAATTATAGAGACACTAAAATTATAGATCTACTTTATCTCTTGAAAGATATATTATTGGAAAATAATGATCTTCCTTGTTAAACATTTAATACAAAACAAATTCTATGTTCAATGTGTATGATATCTTAAAGAATACATGTCTACTCAAATGACTATATATTGTTTTGAAAGGAACATGAATCTCTTTAAAAAAATCCCTATTTGTGATTCATCTCAATAAAAGAATGATAAATCAAGTCCTTTGAAATATATATGGTACTTTCCAATCATTCCAAGGTTTAGATGACTATATGGAAGTGAGGATACTATAAATAAATTGACATGTAATGAAAAAAAATTAATTTAATATAGAAAACTTCATCACATAGAAGACTATCTCTAATAGAAGAAAATGGATCATCAGTATCCTAAATTTTAAAACAAGCTGAGAAACTTTTAAATTTCACTATTTATTGATGGGATGAATCCCTTTGGTATAAAATGTAGCACTCATAGTAAACTTATAGTTATGTTTTTTAATTATTACTTGTCATCATGGTTATTCATGAAGAAAAAATACATTATATTGTCTCTAATTATATCAATAGTAAATGACCTGGTAATGATTTTGATGTTTATTTTTTCTAAATTGATCAAAGATCTGAAATTGATGAGTGGTTCGGGCATTACGTTGTATGATGCTCATAGAAATGAAGATTTCACATTGTGATCCATGTTGTTTGGGATGATAAATGAATTTCATACATAAGGAAATTAGTTAGGATATAACATTAAAGGGTTGTTAAATAGAATACACTTAGTTAAGTTCAAATATTCCATGAAGACAGTGTTTCTAGGAAATTGTAAATTTTTACCCTCGTGACATAAATACATAGCTTCGACAACATCATTTTATGGTAATTTTAAATATGGTATAAAACTATCACCATTAACTTGTGATTAATATTTTGAGAAATAAAATGGTGTTATCACCATTTTTGGTAAATCCTTATCAAAAAAAACTTATGAAAAAAGGTTGAAAAAAGATATATATTTTTTTATTTATGTATTGTAAATTTTTGTACATCATTCATTTTCTTGATTTCATGCACATAGAAAAATTATGTATCTAATAGTTTCATTGGAGCATTACTAAATTGACCTGATAAAATAAACTATGGAAATAAGGATATATTTTAAATTATTAACATGGGGATAAAGGAATAATTGGTTTCTATAAAGGGTCAAAGATGAACTTTTCTTCATCCAGCATCTTACACAATTTTTAGGCAAGGCGGATTTTAGTTTTTCAACTTTTGAATGGTGTGAATGTTCCAGATGGTTATTTATCAAATACCAATAATATTATTTTAATGAATCGTTTGAAGTTAAAGGGCCTGAAATCACATGATTGCCTTTTTTTGATGCAAGATTTAACGCATGTGGCCTTGTATTAAATTCTATCTTAAAATGTTTCAAAAACATTAACCAAACATTGCTTCTTTTTCAAAGCTATATGCAGTAAATTTATTGACCTAGTAATGTTTCAAACTATATAAAAGGGAATTAATGTCATATTATGTTATTTGGATATGTTCTTTCAACCACAATTCTTTGATATAATGGTCCACCTAATAGTTCACTTGGTTAGATAGATCCATCTATTTGGTATTTTACATTATAAATCGATGTACCCCATTTAATGATATATAAATATTTTGAAAGGGTATATCAAAAAAAATTCATCCAGAAAGTTGTATTACAGAGTGATATATTGTTGAGGAAGATGATGAATTCCATACATACTACATGCCTAATGTGGGTAGCATTTATCTCAAATAATCTTATCACAATGGAGTTCTTATGGATGAAGGATTTATAAAACTGATTTAATTTAAATTAACATTAGATTGAGGGATTATTCTCACCTTTATATAAAATACACATAATCAATAGTAAATATTATGGTTTTGATACCACACTTTTAAGGATTTGTCTGAAAATACAAATTCAATTTCAGAATGGCTTTGATGGTTATCTAGATAACCATGTGTACATGTACTATCTTATAACAGTTATGTAATTAATGATTATATGTTCCATAAAAAGAAAAAAATATGAACATATTATGATGAAAAATTGTAGAGTTACTATTTTGGATTTAACTATGAATATGTCAACTACCAATGACATAAATAAAATTTATGTGATTATATCATACTTTGGAATCATTAAAAAAATATGGTAGTTGGATTATACAATATTTAAAGTGTTAATTTTTTTTGTTAATGGATTAAAATGGGAGAGTTTTTAAAATATATGGATTGGTATACATGAAATTGAATTTCAGTAAGGTTACAAGGATAAACCATTTATAATAGAATCATAAGAAATACAATTATTTTATGTCCCAGATCATACAAATAGAAATTATTTAATTGTTCATCTATTAACTAAAAAAAATTTAGGGTCAAATTAAAATTCCAATGAGGATATCCCATTTATTGGGATACTAAAATCATTTCACAATGGTCCAAATTTAGATAGTGTCTTGTATGTTTTGCGAAGGCCAGAAGGAGGGTATTTTGATACTTGATAGAGGGTCCAAATCCCTTTAATATTTAATGAAAAAAAATAGATATTTCAATGAACAAGTAAATTTTTTTTAAAAAAATAAGTTTATCCATAATATTATCTATTCACACTACATTTATGTTATATATATTAAATTTTTAAGTAATTATATTGATAAATAATTCCCCACATATTGATGCTGCTAATCCCAAGGACAATCATATTGATAATGATAAATTTGAGTAAGTGGTAGAATGTGAACAACATGTAGTTGAAATAAAATATAGGAGTGATATTTTTTTATTGTCTTAATAAAAAATTATTAATTTTTGAAGTAATGGTATAAAATTTAAGGATTTATGGAATTCATGTGGCTAGCCTATTGACCCTGATAAGTTTATTTTTAGTAGTTACATTAGGGTCACTACTCAAATGAACATATTGATTGATTTATATACATGTAACAGTGTTGTTCCTATATTGAAGAAAACAATTTAGGAAGACATTAGATTAACATTACAATTTAATTTCTCAATTTTCAAGAATAATCAATTAATGAAACATTTATTTACTCTACATATCTCTTATAGAGTACATTTATATTAGATTATTATTGGATGGAATTTTTATTAATAGTTTCTTGAAAGGATAGTAGAGACTTTTGGATAATTATTTAAAATTGTATTCTAAAGGATATTGAGGGGAAATTAAACCCTCACCCACAAGATTTATACACACACATGATAAAATAAAAAACATGGGATGGTTTCATTAGTCATTGATAAGAATAGTCATTCTGTGTATATTATAATTGGTATTATATTATTCAAAATTATATATTTTTAATCACTTTGATTTGGAATTGTTATTTAATAAAATAGTGAATGTGTATAGAAAATAAACAATATGCATTAAAACCATAATAAACCTATCATAATGCAAGGATGGAGTATTTTTCACTTGAAAAAAGGTATATATTTTAAATATATAGTCAAAAATGTATGTGATATGAAAATATATATTTATATTTATATTCTTTTGTTTATATAGAGATTTATGAATGAAAATATTAATCAACTTTCACCCCATTTCATGTACTATAGAATGAGGATTTTATAAATAAAAAATGATAAAAAAGTGGATGAAAACACATTGAATGTATATGTTGGGACCTAAGACACCCGGACATGGGGGTGAATCAGGGTGTTTCCAGATTAACACTCTTATTTTTTTATCTTTTTCCTTTTAATATCTTTCTCTTGGGTTAGTAGGAGAACATATTCAACCTGTAGAATGATTTATTTTAAATAAAATATCACCCAATGATAAGTGAATATGTATTCATTTTATACATGTAATGGACATAGATATTTTACTTGGATAAAAAAATGTGATAATCCAAGTATCACACACCGATGATGTAGCAATGTGTTAGTAAGTAATACTACTCATGTTCATATTTGACCGAATTGTATGGGTGCACTAGTGATCCTGTATCACACCCTATTTTTCACACTTTCACTACTTATTTGAAATATAAACTCAGTTTATATACATTAGGGTCTCTTCATGATCTTCATGGTATGTTCAAAGTTTAGAACCTCTATCTTTTGATGGATGCACATTGATCTTTTTTGTGCTCTACTTATTATTATTCAAAGTGAATGGTTCAGAACCATAGATGTAAGGTTTTTATCTACTTAGTCCTTGAATTGCAGAAACATTATATATTGGATAAGAAAAAATTCAAAATATTGTAATTATTATTTATACTTCCCTTCTCTAATCACACCTTTACTAGTACTAAACTAAATGGGGTAGAGAAACATTCTCATTAATCATTCTATTCTTCAAAACCTCTATGGATGAGATAAATTGATAAACCTATCCTTTTAGATACACATAAATCAATTATTTCAATATTCCTAAGCTCATATTTCTTTCTATTATTTTTATTCTATTTAGAAACTGATATGGAAATTTTGTGAAGTCTCTCCTTTTTTCCATTCATAGACCTCATATCCAAATGTATCACTGACCACTCTCTCTATTTTTCATTGAACCACTTCATTTGGAATTTATATCCATGATTGACTCTATAAGTTTAAGTGAATGGTGTGTATTATATATACTCCTCTCATGCTCTTCAATCTTCTCTAAGTGTCCCATGCAATAATCCTATTTATATTCAACTGAATCCCTCAAATAATAACTCTATATAACTCGGTATTAACATTAAAATATGTTTCCTTTTTCTTATTATAATCATATTTCTTTTGGCATGAATATTTTTCCTCCAATCAGATACTCATTCCATTTAATCCATTAATATATTCATTTAAAATATTCTTTTAATTATTCAAGTATCTCACAAGTTAATTTTATTTATGCCTTCCTTTTATCTTTCTAAAAACCAAAGTATGTAACACATCATCTTCACATATATTTTAGTTTCATGTAAATAATCTACATCTCTACATCGTGGATTACTCCTTGTTGAATCGCATATTTCTTTACAGCATGAAGGATTCATAATAATATTTTACATAACTTAACATGACCTTTACACACACAAAAAAAATAATTACCTTTAAACAACGCCTCAAGAACCCTTAAGTGAATCAATATTCCTTACCTTTATTTGATCTTTGAATCCATGAAAACATTCTCATTCAGATATTCAATCATTGAAATATGATCCTCAACTTTCATTATGTGAATCCCAAATCATAACTTCAGGTGTTTTGATCTTTAAAAACAATTGAAAATTCCTTAAGTGTCTCAAATATTCAAGAAAAACCTCATGGTTAAAGTTTAAACATGATTTGAAGTATATTGTGTCGATATTTTTGAGTATGGATGAATAAGTGCATATTTAGTGCTATATTTTATTATCCCCCATTATAAATATACTTTTACTTCAATGTGGTTTATTACCCAAGACATTCTATTCTAACCATTAAAATTCCATTAGATACCAATCCATGGAAGTGGGTCACTCGAGTCGACCACCTTGAATTCTCACACTTAGGAATCAACTGGTGTTATTTCTGACCCATGGTATCTCTCACCTGAATTTCCACTCATGGATACCTTTCCACTTTTAAACTTTTATAACTATCATTTAATAGTTTGTCTACTTGGTTGATGTTCATACTTGAGTTGGACCAATTTTTTTAAAACCTTTAAAACACTTAGTTAAAGTCTGTCTTATATATATATATATATATATTCTTATTTTTACCCTTATCTAGTAATCCAATTTCTTCAAGGGAATTCAAAAATATTCAAATCATCACATGAAATGCATCGAATAAAAGATACAACATTACTCTATGTAATTATTAATGCCACTCTTCATCATTATGTGCATATCTTCTTTACACTTTAAATGAACATTACCTAATTCCCTATATATTGTCAACTAATCCAACCAATAAACTCATGGGTCGAATATTATCCCCTTTTGTAATTTTTTGAAAATATCTAATAAATTATAAATATATCTCTCTTATCTCTCCCCATTTGTTAATAAAATAAAAAGGGCATTTTTTCTTTTTCCATCGGGGGTATCATAACCATTTTTACTCCCCCCCTTAAAGAAACTTATTTCACTAAATTTAACAAGATATTTCATTAACATAGAACATTAAATAATTCCACATTTTGAGATATTATGATCCCCCTTAATACTTACCATAAAGACCATATAGCATCAAACATACTAGAGATTCCTTCAATTATGAATTATCCCTTCAAATTAAAATTTATTTTATTATTATAGTTGTAATCATTATTTCAAAATATAATGATTGAATTACCACTTAGTAAATACTTGTTAATAAATCCTATAAGACTACTGAGACGTATCTTGGTGTAAGAAACAAGATTCATAGTTAAAAATGTAAATTATTTCCATATTCTCAATATATAATAATATTTCATCTTGATAAGATGAATAATCTAGTGATCTTAAACAAATTATCACATAAAAAAATTAGTATATAAACTTTTAAAGCACATGGTTAAGGAACATACCATTTAAAACACCAATGGACACAACTTATTAATACCAAAAAAGTGATTCCACTTGAATCTATATATTACAATCCTTCATAAGGAACCTATTCACTTAAAAATGAGGATAAAATATTATATATTCAGAACTATAACTCTTCCTAACTTTTTAACCTCTAGAAACCATTTTTGGATTATTTTTTCATGGAAGGGGATTATTAATATCATAATTTCTATAATCATATTTAAGGTATCCTAAAAAACCACTAAGATGATACCATTAGTGCATAAAAAATATATATGAAATATTAAACATTAATAATCTTAACCAAGTAATCCATAAATTATTTAGGTTCTACTAAAAAGTTTTCTATTCCAAACCAGCCATCATACCAACTGATTTTCATGACTAAAATCTTCATCAATAGATTTTGACATGAAAAAAATTGATTCAAAAAAATGATCAGATTTAGATTTACTTCTTCAATATTACATCCTAATCAACACTATTGGAGGAATTTATCTTCTAATATAGTCATCCATATCTAGATTCATAATGTTATCCCCACAAAGATTAATTTTTTAAATTTTAGATTTATCTAGATACTACATTTTATAATTCACTCTATGATGTAATAATTGTTTCTTTAATGTGACATATTTAATATCCATTGTTTTAAATGATCTAAAAAATAAAAAAATTGATTATTTAAAGGTATTTATCAAACAAAACATTCTTGATCGGTAATATACCTCCTAATTTTAATCACTTATTATATTTATTTTAGTATATAATTTCATATTTCACATTATTCTCATTTCAAATATTGTATACACTTACTTTATAAATAAACATATATTGTGTATTCCCCATTGATATTTTCTCCCCCAACATCATTTAATTTATCAGATTGAAAAATAAAATAAAAAGGGAGATATGGTACCTTAATACTCCTCAAGATTGGGAATTTGGTTAGACTTTGTGGACCAACCCTTTCTTCTAATTTATTTTCCAAATATTTATTAATGGTATTATTTTGGGTAACACCATTTAAACAAAATTAATTTCCAATACCTTCTTTTTAATCCACTATTATCTTTGGCTTAGACTCCACATAAAATTTTGAATCATTAATTACCCTTCTTATAGCATTCTTCTTTTTTCATTTAAGAGCTATATCATTAATTTCATATTGTTGTTTTTTTGTGATGTGACAGAATCCACTCAAGAATGCCTCTTTATTTCCTTCCTTGAAAGAAATGATTGCCAAATATTCCTCTTAAATTACTCTTCATACATATTTATTTCCATTCCAGTTGGTTGTTGACTATAAATTTCCCTTAGCGTTTGGTTCACTTCTTATTGTCTTTCTTTAGATCCTTTTTCCAAAACATTAAACTCGTTCTTTATTGAAAAAGTTTAAATGTCATTTTATGTTCTTCTTACAACCTCCTTTTTATTCCATAATGGTTTATATGAATAAACCATGAGATACACTCTCATCATATTCTTCTTTTTTCTTCATTTATCTTATTGCTGTATAGTTTTTTCATATGACCAGAGTTAGGATAGAAATAGCCTTTTAAATAGAATCATACCTTATGTAATGTTGTCTAAGTTGAACTATTGATGAATCAGTCCTTCATTTATTGTGTAACCTCATCACTTCCACATTCAAACACTCATTGTGTGTCTAATTATACCAAAAAAATAGTATTTAAAAGTAAAAAAAATAGAACCACTTTTATTGGTTTTAGAAAATCTACACTAACTTTTTCCAAAAATTAGATTGGTGTTTTTTTACTACCAGCTAGATTTCCCAGATGAGTTACTTCTAAATTTCTCTCCTTTCCCATATTATAAAGCACACCATTAATATTATTTATTTCTATATCATTATCTTTTAGTTTTCATTATAAATTATTAATATGGGAATTCTTTTCAACATGTTATATTTCAATATGTTCCTCAAACTACTTCCTAAGGGAAGTCACTAATCCCTCATGAATTTTCCCATGTTTCATGCTTGATTTTACCGATTAAACAAGTTCCTCTTCTATCTCACTTTTACCTTTCTTTTTATAGTTCCTTTCGTTAATGGTTTTTCATGAATTCCTACCCTATATCATCAAATTCTTATTGTATTCTTCCAAATATACTATGAGAGCATAAAATTCTCACCTTAAACCATGTATAACTATACAAAATATTTCAATCCTTGAATATCCCTTTTTTAATTTCACCAACAACTTCAATATTTACAACAAGGTATGGATGATTAACCCACAATATATCTAGGTGATAAAAAATCTTCATCTTCATATTTTCAAGTGGTATCTTCTATGTGGTTAGACACAAATATATATATATATATATATATATATATAATCGCTATTTTTACCTAAATAGGATTACCCAACTTATTTATAGACTTATTCTTGTTTTCCTTCCTATTTCCTTTAGACAAGTGAAATTATTCTATAATACAATACACCTTCTGACCATCCTCTAATTTATGATTATAACTATAAAAAACTTGACTTTTTTCTTCTAATATAGATATTTTCCCATACAGGTCTTCCATTCTCATCCACATGTACTTATAAATCTTATAGCGAGATATATTTTTTAATATACCTTATTCTATATATTCGTTTAAGGACTTATTAGAAAAAAGAATCAATTTTCATGTTTCTTTGATTATATTATACATTATTCCAACTAAATTTTAAATAAGATCCCATCAATCAATGAAATAGAAAGGGATTTAAATATTTTTTTCAAAATATATCAAAAATTTGTTTTTCCATTTAGATAAATAAGTTCCATAAAAATAGGATCCTTTACCATTACATTCATTTCTGGCATAATATTTTTGATCTTCACAAACCAAATTAGATAGGTTTAATAAAAATTTAACCTTCAGGATCTCATGCCACTTTTTAGGAACTGAGACACCCTAATAAGGGGGCCTAAATTAATTTGTTACAAAATTAAAACATTTAGTTTTCTTTATTTATAATTTTCCTTTTAGTATCTTTCTATCAAGTTAGTAGGATCACATATTCATCATGTATCATGATTTTTATTATAAAAAATCTCACCCAATGAGAAGATAATATGAAATAATGTGATGCATGATATCAAAAATAGTATTTTACTTGGTTTACCCAAATGGTCTAACCCAAGGAGCATGCACCGATGATTTGTTAATGTCCCAGGATATACTATTACTCATTCTTGTATTTCACTAATTTGTAAGGGTGAATTTTTAATCCCGGGCCACTCCATTTTCTTCAATATATGTAATTATTTTATGGAGGATAAACTTTTTTTATAGATTTAAGGGTATCTTCATGATCTTTAAGGTATTATTAAACTTTGGAACCTCTAACTTTGAATGGTTGCATCTTGATCTTCACTGTGCTTTACTAAATATTCTCTAAATCGAATGGGTTAACACCTTAGATGTAATGGTTGTATCTATTTCCTCCTCAAATTGTAGTAGAACCCTCTCTCGAATAATCAATAATTCAAAAACTGTAATTATTCTTTATAATTACTATATCTAGAACACCTTTACTATTACTGTAATGAATGAGGTAGGGAAACATTCTCCTTTATTATTTTTTTCTTCAAAACTTCCATGCATTGGATAATTGGAATAACCTCTCCTTTTAGGTAAATAGAAATCAAGTATTTTTATATATGTAGAATCCTATCCCTCTTTCTAATTTTTCTTTTATTAATAAACTGATATGAAATTTTTTTTGTAGTATCTTTTTACTTTCCACCCATAATTTTGATATCAAAATATAACACCAGCCACTCTCCCCATTTTCATTAACCTTATTCATGGAGTATTTATATCTATCCTCAAATTTATCAAGCTATAACAAACAGTGTGGATTATACTATACTCTTATAATGATCTTAAATCATCACCAAGTCTCCCATGAAATAATCTTTTTTTCATTCAACTTAATCCCCCAATGAAAAACTCTATGTGACTTAACATTATCATTAAAATATGATTCCTTTTTCTTCTAAAAATCCTTCTTCTTTAGGTGTGAATGATTTTACTCCATTCAAACACTCGATCAACAAAAAATAATTAATATATTAATTTAAATATTTATTTTACCTGAATGAATTGAAGGCCTTCTTTTTATTGATTTTTTATAACCTCCCAACCAAGGGATGAGTGGGGACCCTTAAAAGGACCGTAGGATTAGAGATTACATGACCCGTAGGTCTTAGGGAAATATACTGAATATAACTACATGGAACTGCTCTTCCCCAGCTTCTTCATCATGATGTTAGCTCTCCACCTTAGCATGGATTGTTTGTCTAGGCTTCCCATGCATGCACAGGCTGGTCCTGAAGGCAATTACATGCCCTCTCTTTATAAAAAATCCTCTTAGATTTTTCTTAAGTGAATATGCATGCTCTGAATCCTCATCTGGAGACTAATCCATGTAGATTATTTTTGGTCATTAATCACAATTTCAAGTGGCCCAAAGGCCTTGAGGTGGCCCGAAGGCCACGAGGTTTCCCGAAGGCCTTAAAGGACCCAAGTCCCAAAACAGTGGCCCGAAATCCCAACGGGGTGAATATTTCTGGTTGGTATAGTACCGAACAGTGTCTGCTACAGTACTAATATAGTGCATGCTACAGTACTACTACAATAACTAAAAATTATATCTATGCCCAATTTTGAACTCGGTTCTCTTAGATGCACTTGTAGAGTCCTCACCAACTGGGATTAGGATCATATTCTAAATATTTCTTTTAATTATTTGAGTATCTTGAAAGATATTTCTATTTAAACATTCCTTTTTTCTTCTTGAAAAAATGCAGCAAGTAACGCGTCATCTTTTAATAGATTTTAGTTCCATAAAATTCATCCACATCCCCATTTCATGGACTACTCCTTACACCATAATGAATTATTTTTTGGAATTAATGATTCAGATTTTACCATTATATAGATTCACCTAACTTTTACACACACACACACAAAAGAATGGCATTTATGCATTGTTGTAATGAACCTTCTATAAATTAGTTTTCCTTAACCTTAAATGATATTTGAATCCATATGAACCTTCATATTCAGAGATTCAACAGTTTACATATGATCCTTATCCTTTATCATGTGAATCCTAGATCATAACTTCATGTGATTTCATCTTCAAACCAATCAGGAAATCTTTTGGTGTCTCAAATATTCATACAGAACTTCATGGTAAGAGGTTTCAAAATATTAGAATGATTCCATATTCATCTTTCTGATTATTGTTGAATAAGTTCATAGTGTTTGCTATATTTTCTTATCCCACATATAAATAATCCATTTACTTCCATGTGGTGTATTACCTAAGAGACATTAGACTAACCTTGATAAATACCTTATCCAATGACTTGAGGCATCAGGTAACTTGAGTTGTGCCCCTCAGTTTCTATCACCTGTTCACCAAATTGACACTTTTTTACCTTCACAGAATCTATTTTCAACTTGTGGTATCATTAACCTTCATTTGTAATCATTACTTGCTTTAATTTTTTAATGATATTCCATTATCATCTGATGGAATGACTGATTGGGTGATGTGTTTCCTTGAGTTGGGGTAATTTTTTAAAACCCATCAATTACTTGTCCAAAATATATCTTCTTTATATGTATATTTTTATTATTTTTTCACATAGGTAGCAACCTAAATTATTCAAGATAAATAAAAAATCATCCAATATTCACATACAACACATCAAATATAAGATACATCATCACTCTACAAAATTATTCATGCCACTCTTCTTCACTAGGTGCATATCTTTTTAACACTTCCAATGAAGTTTCAATAATTCATTATATATTATTAATAAATCCCACCAATAAAATCATGGTTGAAATGATATGGGAACCGTGTGGAAGAATGAAATAATAAAAAATTATATTTTGAAACATTTTTATATAAAAATGACTAATTATTTTCCTATAATTTTAATAAATTAAGACACATGAATCATAATCTGCAATACCCAATGAACAACTAAATTTAGTGGATATCAGGTTTCTAGAGAATCATGGATACTTTAAAAGTGAAGGTTTTAGAGTGTCACCCCAAACATACTTTGATAAAGTAAATACATAGGGGACACTGATGGGAAGATTAAAAATATATTGGCATAGATAAATTTTCTACAATAAAAAATGGTAGACTAAGATGATAGACTAAATTCTTTCAAAGGATCAATAAAAGAAAAAAAACAATAGTAAATAAAACATTAAGATACATACCAATCATATTTGACAATATCCATTCCCCTCAAATGCTTACATTACCCTAAGGCAATCAATTCATTAATAATATTTTATATTAAATATGAATCAAATAACTACAAATACTTTTCTTTTACTAAAATTATATAGGTAAAAATTGATTTTGATTTATATTTATTAGAATCCATACATCACTTTACTTCAAGGGGTATAAAGTAAAATATCAAAGGAGATATTCTATATAATAAAAAATATAAAAGATCTAGTGATAGTATAGATTCATGTATCTCACAAGATGAGCACTTATCTATATGTTCCCCTTGATGATGTAAATGTTTACATGGTTGACCTTTATATTGAAACTTATATAGAATGGTCATATAATCTGATAAGGATACATGATGATAATTAGGTACATCATTTCCAATTTATTTTACATGAATTTTTTTTAACAATTAATAAAAAAAAGGTCTAAACTAAGGTATATTATTACATTCATAAAAAAATAATGGGAAAATAAAGTTTGAATAAAAAAATATAGAGGATTAAAAGTTAAATCAAAAGGATATTTTGAGATTACCGTTATTCCACTAATTAAATTGAATTATTTAATAACATTATAAGTTTATAAAGATACAATATTAAAAGATCAAAATATCATGTACATTGAATTTTAAGAATAAATGTATGAAGAGTCCATTTCCAACATGACTTGCCTTAGTAATGAAAATGAGATTCTCAAACATAAATGATTAGGTGCCTCAATTGTGAATGTATATAGAAGGCACATTTCATAATTTTTTTTGTCCAATAATTGATCTAATATAGTAATTATAGTTAAATACTAATCAAATTTTCTACATGCATATATATCACTAATATATAAAGGGTGAACCCTAAAAAGAATGTATTGGATTCATTAGTCCTCATGTCAGTTATATAGAATAGTTTGCATTAGAAGAAGATAAAATTACATTAAAAGTTCACAGAGTATCCATGGAATTTGAAAATAAAATAATAAAATATTATATATTAATAATAACTACAATGATGGGATAAAAAACTATAATATAATCATATAAAAAATATTTTTATCTTTTCCATTAACTATTCCTTTTTTATTAAGAAGCACTAGATGATCATTGCTATCAATTAGGATACACTGGTTTTTTATTTTTTGGATCTAAAGCATGTATATTTAAAAAATTGACCACATGTTATGTCCATTATAAAATTTTAATACACTATACCCAATTTGTTAAAAATAATATTCAAGTTAAACTTTTTATATTATGTTTTAATGATAATTTATTTTATGATAGAGTGTTTTTTGTTTATTTCCAAAAATCATGGTATGTGGATGATTGATGTGCACAAGAATACTATGGATTTCTAAAACTATATAAGTATTAGGGTATATATGATAATATTTCTTTGTTAAAACATATTTTAAAAAATATTAATTATTTTTCTCAATGTTTTTATAATTTCTAAAAAAAATTAATGATGATGACTATGGTAATTGCATTTTTTTAATTTATAAAAATATCATATTACAAGAAAAAATAGTATCCCTAAATATGTATTTCTAAATATAATTATAATTTCATTTTAAGTATTTATTAATCATCTTTTATCTATATTTTTTTTATTACCACTGTGACTATTGATAGGCATGCAACTATCACTTGTATACATTTATTCATATTCCCTTCAGGGTAATGCCAAATCCCTTCAGGATTCTCCAATTTTATTTTTGAGGATATTAATTCCCCCCAAAGTGACATTTTAATTGGGAACACATGTCATGGAATCAAAATATATTCGGCATGATTTTATTTTCATGATATTTTAGGGAATGGATCCATGACTTATTTGTGATTTATATGAATAAACAACACGTAAATATGACAGAAATTGTGGATGATTGACTTAAAGTGTATATTTTCATTTAAAAGTTACATTTTAGTCCAAAATATATATCACGTGATCAAAACCAAGGAAATAAGATTGGATTATCCTAATACTTAAAGATACATTTCTATGATTTATTTTTGATGTGTAGGAAGCTACTAAAAGTTAATATGACAAAAAGTATGGTTAATATAAATAAAAATCCATGTTTTCATTTACAAGTGATATTTTAGTCCAAAACATGTATCAAATACTGAAAACCAAGATAATTCACTCGTATTTTATAGATACATTATGGTAAAGATCGATGACTCATTTATGATGTGTTGGATTTAACCAGATGTTAACACAAAATTTGATGACATGACTTAAAGTGCATGATTTTATTTAAAAGTGATATTTTAGTTCAAAATGCATGTCACATACTCAAAAATTGTTCAAACACACTCAAATTGTATTAAGAATTTATTATAATGATCAATGATTAAATTTTTACATATCAGAATCAAATATACATCAATCCAACACATTATGTGGTTGCTACGATAGAAAGTACATGTTTTCAGTTTAAAAGTAATATTTTAGTTCAAAACACTTTTTACATACTCAAAATAATATAAACACAATTATATTTTCATGTTAAATTTTTAAAAAAGATAAATTATTCATTTTTTATGCTTTGTAATTTTCCACACATCAATCAAACATGCGATGTAGTTAGTATGACTAAAAGTGTTTTTTTTTTCATTTGAAAGTGATTTTTTTTTCAGAATGCGCACCACATACTCAAAACTAATCAAACACACTAATTATTTATTAATACTTTAGAATAAAGATTAATAATTTATTTATGATGTGTATGAATGAATCTTGTATTAAATGACACATGGTTAGGTTAGTATGACAAAAAGGGAATGTTTTCATGTAAAAATGACATTGAAGTTCAATACACACATCACATACTGAGAACTAATAAAAACACTTATATTTTATTGATAATTTCATACATCCATGGTTAATTTTAGACATTTAGTAATCAATTATACATTAATATAACTCATGGTGTGGTTTTTATGACTTAAATTTCATGTTTTAAGTTTAAAAGTTATATTTTAGTTCAAAAATTGGGACACACACTCACCACTAAGAAAACCCACTCAAAATTTCATTATATTTTAATAAAAATACCAATGATTCATTTGTGATGTTCAAGATTTAATCACACATTAATATAGAACATGATGTGGTCAGTGTGACTGAAAGTGTGTCTTTTCATTTAAAAGTGATATTTTTGTCCAAAACATGCATCTCAAACTCAAAACTTAAAAAATGAACTTTGAATGTAATCATAATTTAGTATTAATATAAATGATTTATTTATTATTTATAGGAATTAACCAAGTTCCAATCCAAAAAAATTGTGTATCCAGTATGACTAAAAGTACATGTTTTCATTTTATAGAGACATTTCTGTTAAAAAAACATATCACATTCTCATAACCAAGAAAACTCACTCAAATTGTATTTATACATTAGAAAAATGATCCATGATTCGTTATTTATGTGTAGGAATCAACTTCAAATCAATCTGATACACAGTGTAGCTGTTATGACTGGAAGTACATTAATTTTTTTAAAAGTGATATTTTTCTTCATAACATGCACCACATAATAAAAAAAGAGAAAACTCACTAGGATTTTCATAATAATTTTGGAAAAAGATAAATAATTCCATTTTTTTAGGAATTAACCACACGTAAATACAACACACAATGTGGTTGATATTACTGAAAGTGCATGTTTTCATTTAAAAGTGACATTTCAATTCAAAATGCAAGATACGTTCTCAAAACCAAAAAAATAGTCAAATTGTCTTAATAATTTAATAAAATGATCTATGATTCATTTTTTTATGTGTATGAATTAGCCTCACATCAATCTAGCACAAGTGTTTTTATGACTAAAAGTACATGTTTTCAGTTTAAAATTGATATTTTAGTTCAAATCACACATTACATACTCAAAATTGAGAAAAGGTTCTTGGTTTCTTATGATACTTTAGAGAAAATATCAAAAATTGATTAATTACATGTAATAATTAACCACAAATAAATATAATAGATGGTATTTCTATCATGATATAAAGTATTTTTTTCATTTTAAAGTGATGTTTTTTTCAAAATGCATGTCATATACTCAACACTAAGAAGGCGTGCTAGGAATTTCTTGATACTTTTGGATAAAGAATGATAATTCATTTATGATGTGTAAGAATTACCATATTTCAATCATACACATGATGTGGATAGTATGACTAAAATTTAATGTTTTCATTCTAAACTGGAATTTATTTCAAAACATATGTCATGTACTTAAAACCAAGAAAAAAAACTTGAATTATCTTGATACTTAGAATATCCTAGATTTATTTGGATATGTAGAAATAAACCAAATATAAATATGAAAAATGGTGTTTCTATTGTAACGAACCGTGTTTTTAAGAGTGGGTAAAATGTGTAGGTTTTTGAACGTTTTCTTTTATCGGCATGTCGGTTTTAAAACCGCGCTTCGTAACGAGGTTCTGAGTACACAAACCGTTTCAAGCGGTGACGTTGAACTGCGCACAGGCGGTTAAACCACGCGAGTTAAGTCGCGCGATTGAACGGTTGTCAAAACAGAGATTTTTTTTTATTTAAATTAGTGGATGTTTTAACAATAATAGTGGGAGTTTATTATTATTTAATGTGGTGCAAACGCATTTAATTAAGTGGCGGTCAAACGCCATTAATTGTGGAGTTGCGGTTTGACCAGAAGAGTGTCAAAATTTATATCGCATACTAGAGGATTTAATTTGGCGTAGGAATTTAATTAAGAGAGCGTTATTTTGATGACGCGTTTTAATTGGTGATTTTTTTATCTTAATCATGGTTAAATAATAATAATGAAATTATTATTATTCTTTTTGGTTAATTTATTTTTTTAAACTAAAGAGGGTTTAATAAATTTTGTTGACTATATATATATATGTGTGTAGATTTATATGTAGTTTGTGATATATATATATATTGAAGTATATATATATATATATATGTTAAAAAAAAGGGATCTTTGTTTGCCCCTTAATTGGGGCGCTGGGCAGGGCGTGACCCCCCCTACGCATGGCTTCTTTATTTTCTTTTTTTTATTATTCTTCTTTTCTTCCTCCTACTTCCCCCCTTTTCTCAATCATGCCTTCCTCCAAACCCTAAGGCGCAGGTGGCGTGGGCTCCTCCTCCGGCTCTCCTTGCTGCGCGACCTAGCTCCGTGATCGGACACCCCCACGGCCGGACCTCCTCTTGTTGCGTGATTCATGGTCCGGCGCGACCTCCGCCTTCCCTGCAGCAGCGCACACGCCCGGCCGAGCTACAGCAGCGCGTGGCGACGCCCGGCACGCGACCCTCCTCCTGCGGTGATTTTTTTTGGGTCCAATTTCTCCGTTGTTTGGGGCCGATTCTTCGAGGTATACTCCTTAGATGGGATCTCCAACATCGCTTTGGCGATTCGTTGGTTTTTCGTAGTCCGATTTGGTTTTGACTGAAACCCGTTAATTGGGTTTAACCGGCTGTGGTTTTCTTATCTGGTTTTAGGGTACGCAATTAATTGTCGGGTTCCGATGGTTCGTGTTCCGGTGACCGCCGCCGAAGGCGAGGCGGTCCGAGTTGATTTCGTCCTACTGCTGATGTTTCAGGTGAGTGTCTTAAACCCGCGAATTGTTTCGCACCGGTTAAATTAAGTTTGACTAATTTATCCGAGTTCCTGATGATTATTTTTGTTGTGAGAAGGTCCTTACCGCACTAATATTTGGGTGTGACTTCTGTTTTTCGGGATGCGCGTTGGAACCTGAGTTTGTGCCCGCTTATGTCAAAACGCATGTGCGCGAACGACTGCAATGAGTTAGAAAGCTTGGCTCGGCCAAATTTATTGAGGTAGGGTCCCTTTCCTTGCCCCTTTAATTTATTAAAACAATTAATTAATTAATTAATTTGTTTTATGCACCATTATTAGTTTTTAAATTAATTTCTGTTTAAATTGTGCAGTTAAGTCTTTACATTGACTGCTGTTTAATTAATGTTGTTAAGTCTTTAAATTAATCATTGTTTAATTAATGCAGTCAAGTATTTAAATTAATTGCAGTTTAAAAGTGAAAAATATAATAAATGATCGTTTGATAATAGAAGTCGCGTGTTATAATAAAACCCCCTTTTTTGGGTTGTGTTATCATAAATCTAAAGGTAGTGAATAATTTTTTTTATAATGCATGCTGTGCGAATTTTATTGATGTTTCTACATGCACCGATTGATATGCACTAAGTTAGTGTTCTCCCTCTTTGATATGAATTAAAGTTTTGGAATAAATGATTGGATATGCGCAAATAAATTGTTTGACTTATAACAAATTACCTGGATATTTTAGCATGTTCATTGTGACCCTCGCCTATGGAAAAACCCATTTGGGGTGTTCGCTATGCCTTTTTGGACACCCCTTTAGGTGTGATGACGTGTTTGGTACGTTTTATATTAGCCCAAGATGATTAGATTATTCAATTACATGTGTTGCGTGGTCCCGTTAAATTGATTTTTAATTAAATAAATTATTTAAGATAATTGTTTTGGGGATTGGTTATGGGTTGAGGTCTTGTAATCAAGTATTTGTTTTGATTTGATAAGATAAGTGATTGGCGGAAACTAATCATGAACTAATGTATGCTATGAAAGATATTTAATTATATGAATTAATTATGTGTCAGAATGTTGATAAAAGACAATTAATTATGAAACGTTGAGGACTGACTTGGATAATCAAATGTGAAGAATTAACTATGAAATGAGAACTGTGTCGATTGATTAATTAAGTGATAAATGAATGAGATTTTGGGTCCTAGACATGGCGTTCTAGATCGACTTAAAATCTGGGTTTGGACATGGAATTCCTCCCCAATGGTTATCCAAGCTTGTGATATAGGGTGTTAGACATGGCGATCTACACCGAATGAGATTTTGGGTCCTAGACATGGCGTTCTAGATCGACTTAAAATCTGGGTTTGGACATGGCGTTCCTCCCCAATGGTGCTTGACACCAAGAGAATGATAATAATGATTCATGAAAGGAACAAGGGATGTGATTAAAACCCGAGTGAAATGTGATCAAATAAAGAAGGATAAGAATGAATGGATTTCCAACATGAGTTTAAACTGGTACTAGGTTAATTGGTTACTTAAGGAACATGGAAACCTTGGAAATGATAAGTGAATAAAAAGAGTATAAATGAGCAAAATGATAAAAGGTATTTATAAGCTTGAACAGATGTACTTGTGTTTGAACAGTTTCTTATTCCGACTATGGGTCAAAGCAGATATTACCGCCAGGTGTCCTTTCTGGAACCTGAACGGGTGTTGATTGTTTATATTTTTCTGTTATTGTTTGGAAATACCTACACAATGTTTAATTATACATCATTGTTTATAGTGGGCTATGCACAGGAGGTTCGGCCTGCTGAGATTTATATCTCACACCCTGCTCGGGCCGCCATTGCACTGGGGTACCCGAGTAGACTTTCTTGGTTGCAGGAACTTGGACTCTTGACTGTGTTATTCCTTGTATCTGGAGTTAGGAGCAAAGGACCGAGCGGGAGCTCGGGATGCTCGTGGAGGTTGCCCGATGGGCATAACTGTCTTTTACTTTATTTCTGCATTGTATTGTAAAGCATGCTGTTTTGTTTACTTCTTTCCATAGTGCCATGTACATGTCATGCATTCATCATTGTATAAACTGGTTTTTACCACTTTTGTTTAGTTGTACAAAAATCTGTTTTCAGCTGCTTTATTCTTTATTTAGTCTGCTTTCTCCATTTTTATTATTTATTCAGTTATACTGTTCTGCATACTCTGATAAGAGGGTATAGTCTCCCCACTGACTATCCTCACACCCTCACTGCTAGTTGGCAGCCTCTGGCGTACGGGGAGGCGCGCTTGAGGTCTTGTCGCGGATTGGCTCGAGTGACCAGTTCAGGGTCGACCCGAGTTGGTTCGTGACAAAATGGTATCAAAGGACCAATGTTATTTCTTTTCCTTTGTCTTACTGTTTCGGGGATGGTAGACAGGAGACTAGGAATGTGTTGGCGCTTGGGTAATAGCCGTGTCTGGGACTGATCACCCCACGTATGGTGAATGACCAAGTGGCCAGGGTTGGGAATTGATGTTCATGTTGTTTGCTGTTACAGTTGATGTGATTTCACCTTGGGTGAATGTTGTACTTTCCACTGATTATTTGTTTATGAAGAGGTTTTGAAAATTTTCCTTGGCCCGATATGGCCAGGAAATTGCATTGCATGCATCATATTAGGCACTTAGAGTTAGATATTCACATGTCATGCCATGTAGTTGCATTAGTAGAATGCCTACTGATTTTGATTGTGTGCCTTGAAAATATTTCATGCCTGGATTTATTTAGAACGCCTCTTTAGAAAGCATGTTTCGGTGATAGTTAACATGTTTGGGTGATAACATGTCATGTTTTCTATCTTGCTTGTGTGTCATGCTCTGTGTTATAGCATGTTTTAGTGATTTCAGCTTGTTGCTTTGTGTTAGCTATTTGTAGTGGCTTGTTAGCTTGCTGGCAAGCGCTTGGTTTCTTTGGCTGAAATTGTTGGTTGCGATTACGACGGAGCTAATTTTCCATTATAAGGTGTATGGGCGCCTTATAATTGGGAAAATGGTAAATCGTGTTTTTGAACTTTTTAAAAGATGGATGCTAAAGTTTAAATGTTAAATGTTGAAGAGGAAGTTTGTTATAACTTGCATGTTTTGCCCCTGGGGCGTTGTTTGAAAACCAAGTACTTTGTTGTGAAATAGTACTTGTGGGTTTGTTAAAATCTTCCTTCAAATGATTAATGGTTGAAATGAATTAATGAAATGGATAAAATGGAAAGGGGTTTTTGAGCCTTGTAATCCTTGTTTTGCGTGACCAAGAGTTAGGGTTGACGTGTGTGTTTCGTAAGGGACTAGCCCGTGCTAGGTAGTACCCTTAGAGCTTGAGTTGCCTTGTTTTCGGTGTGAGCTTATGATGTGGTGATCGTAGTTCGAGGAACGTCACCCGTGCGTGAAAGTGTTTCAAAAATAGTGCGCCAGTGAGCGACTAGTTCTTGCGACGACATGGACACTCCTAAGGTGGGTAGTGTCGCATGAGTTTCTGTTTTCATGTCAGTGCTTGCTTGGCAGCACGACTTTGATAAGGTTGGCAGTGTGCGCAACGCTTTCGAAACTCCGTTAGTGCGGGAAGAGTTTCCGTGGTAAATCTTGGATGAATACGAATGCCTCCGGGGGGGTATAAACATCAGAGTTTGGTTCAACTAATCTTCTCAGTGACCTTGGTTTAATCTTAGTGTACTCTGCTGGATGAGACGAGCATGTCCCCCATCTCGACATCATCATGGATACACCAAGATAGTATCGGTTATACGCCGCGCTAAAGGTTAAATGTTGTGGGTTTGTTTCGTGATCTCTCTCTGGTTGTGCGTGGGATGCACAGTTTCTTGGAGTTACGATTCGTGTTGAGGCACGATATTTTCATAATAGTCTTGTAATGGCTTCACATGAGAATATCACCGAAGGTTGTGTAAGGACTTCGGTGTATGCGTGGTTAATAACGGAGTTGTCTTAAAAGCACGTCGTCGGTTTAAAGGAGAGTGTGATTTTACAGTTTGGAGATGTATTTTGAGGAATCATGCTTGACCAATTTTGTTGGTTGATCGTTATTCAACTGTTTTCTTGGTTTGAGGTCCCTATAATTGCCTCAGATGTAATCTTTGCTTTGATGTTTCAGTTGTAGCGTGAACGTTGGCTCGAGTTGTAAAGGCTGAAGTGCAGCTTTCTTGGAAAATGCTTAAAGGTACATTGGGCGTTTAAAACGCAATGTGACCGGTTGAATGAAACTTCACGACCATTGTAGGTCAGGTGATGTTTTCATTGTTTTCGGAAGGCTTCTCGGGGATGAGAAGTTTTTAAGGTGGGTAGGTTGTAACGAACTGTGTTTTTAAGAGTGGGTAAAATGCGTAGGTTTTTTAATGTTTTCTTTTATCGGCATGTCGGTTTTAAAACCGTGCTTCGTAACGAGGTTCTGAGTACACAAACCGTTTCAAGCGGTGACGTTGAACTGCGCACGGGCGGTTAGACCACGTGAGTTAAGTCACGTGATTGAACAGTTGTCAAAATAGAGATTTTTTTTATTTAAATATGTGGATGTTTTAACAATAATAGTGGGAGTTTATTATTATTTAATGTGGTGCAAACGCATTTAATTAAGTGGCGGTCAAATGCCATTAATTGTGGAGTTGCGGTTTGACCAGAAGTGTGTCAAAATTTATATCGCATACTAGCGGATTTAATTTGGCGTAGGAATTTAATTAAGAGAGCGTTATTTTGATGACGTGTTTTAATTGGTGATTTTTTTATCTTAATCATGGTTAAATAATAATAATGAAATTATTATTATTCTTTTTGGTTAATTTTTTTTTTTAAACTAAAGAGGGTTTAATAAATTTTGTTGACTATATATATATATATGTAGATATATATGTAGTTTGGGATATATATATATATTGAAGTATATATATATATATATGTTTAAAAAGGGATCTTTGTTTGCCCCTTAATTGGGGCGCTGGGCAGGGCGTGACCCCCCCCCTACGCATGGCTTCTTTATTTTCTTTTTTATTATTATTATTCTTTTCTTCCTCTTGCTTCCCCCCTTTTCTCAATCACGCCTTCCTCCAAACCCTAAGGCGCAGGCGGCGTGGGCTCCTCCTCCGGCTCTCCTTGCTGCGCGACCTAGCTCCGTGATCGGAAACCCCCACGGCCGGACCTCCTCTTGCTGCGTGATTCATGGTCCGGCACGACCTCCGCCTTCCCTGCAGCAGCGCACATGCCCGGCCGAGCTACAGCAGCGCGCGGCGACGCCCGGCACGCGACCCCCCTCCTGCGGTGATTTTTTTGGGTCCAATTTCTCCGTTGTTTGGGGCCGATTCTTCGAGGTATAATCCTTAGATGGGATCTCCAACATCGCTTTGGCGATTCGTTGGTTTTTCGTAGTCTGATTTGGTTTTGACTGAAACCCGTTAATTGGGTTTAACCAGTTGTGGTTTTCTTATCTGGTTTTAGGGTACACAATTAATTTTCGGGTTCCGATGGTTCGTGTTCCGGTGACCGCCGCCGAAGGCGAGGCGGTCCGAGTTGATTTCGTCCTACCGCCGATGTTTCGGGTGAGTGTCTTGAACCCGCGAATTGTTTCACACCGGTTAAATTAAGTTTGATTAATTTATCTGAGTTTTTGATGATTATTTTGGTTGTGCGAAGGTCTTTACCGCACTAATATTTGGGTGCGACTTCTATTTTTCGGGATGTGCGTTGGACCCTGAGTTTGTGCGCGCTTATGTCAAAACGCATGTGCGCGAACGACTGCAATGAGTTAGAAAGCTTGGCTCGGCCAAATTTATTGAGGTAGGGTCCCTTTCCTTGCCCCTTTAATTTATTAAAACAATTAATTAATTAATTAATTAATTTGTTTTATGCACCATTATTAGTTTTTAAATTAATTTCTGTTTAAATTGTGCAGTTAAGTCTTTACATTGACTGCTGTTTAATTAATGTTGTTAAGTCTTTAAATTAATCATTGTTTAATTAACGCAGTCAAGTATTTAAATTAATTGCAGTTTAGAAGTGAAAAATATAATAAATGATCATTTGATAATAGAAGTCACGTGTTATAATAAAACCCCCTTTTTTGGGTTGTGCTATCATAAATCTAAAGGTAGTGAATAATTATTTTTATAATGCATGCTGTTCGAATTTTATTGATGTTTCTACATGCACCGATTGATATGCACTAAGTTAGTGTTCTCCCTCTTTGATATGAATTAATGTTTTGGAATAAATGATTGGATATGCGCAAATAAATTGTTTGACTTATAATAAATTACCTGGATATTTTAGCATGTTCATTGTGACCCTCGCCTATGGAAAAACCCGTTTGGGGTGTTCGCTATGCCTTTTTGGACACCCCTTTAGGTGTGATGACGTGTTTGGTACGTTTTATATTAGCCCAAGATGATTAGATTATTCAATTACATGTCTTTCGTGGTCCCGTTAAATTGAGTTTTAATTAAATAAATTATTTAAGATAATTGTTTTGGGGATTGGTTATGGGTTGAGGTCTTGTAATCGAGTATTTGTTTTGATTTGATAAGATAAGTGATTGGCGGAAACTAATCAAGAACTAATGTATGCTATGAAAGATATTTAATTATATGAATTAATTATGTGTCAGAATGTTGATAAAAGACAATTAATTATGAAACGTTGAGAACTGAATAGGATAATCAAATGTGAAGAATTAACTATGAAATGAGAACTGTGTTGATTGATTAATTAAGTGATAAATGAATGAGATTTTGAGTCCTAGACATGGCGTTCTAGATCGACTTAAAATCTGGGTTTGGACATGGCGTTCCTCCCCAATGGTTATCCAAGATTGTGATATAGGGTGTTAGACATGGCGATCTACACCGAATGAGATTTTGGGTCCTAGACATGGCGTTCTAGATCGACTTAAAATCTGGGTTTGGACATGGCGTTCCTCCCCAATGGTGCTTGACACCAAGCGAATGATAATAATGATTCATGAAAGGAACAAGGGATGTGATTAAAACCCGAGTGAAATGTGATCAAATAAAGAAGGATAAGAATGAATGGATTTCCAACATGAGTTTAAACTTGTACTAGGTTAAGTGATTACTTAAGGAACATGGAAACCTTGGAAATGATAAGTGAATAAAAAGAGTATAAATGAGCAAAATGATAAAAGGTATTTATAAGCTTGAACAGATGTTCTTGTGTTTGAACAGTTTCTTATTCCGACTATGGGTCAAAGCAGATATTACCGCCAGGTGTCCTTTCTGGAACCTGAACGGGTGTTGATTGTTTATATTTTTATGTTATTGTTTGGAAATACCTACACAATGTTTAATTATACATCATTGTTTATAGTGGGCTATGCACCGGTGGTTCCGGCCTGCTGAGATTTATATCTCACACCCTACTCGGGCCGCCATTGCACTGGGGTACCCGAGTAGACTTTCTTGGTTGCAGGAACTTGGACTCTTGACTGTGTTATTCCTTATATCTAGAGTTAGGAGCAAAGGACCGAGCGGGAGCTCGGGATGCTCGTGGAGGTTACCCGATGGGCATAACTGTCTTTTACTTTATTTCTGCATTGTATTGTAAAGCATGCTGTTTTGTTTACTTCTTTCCATAGTTCCATGTACATGTCATGCATTCATCATTGTATAAACTGGTTTTTACCACTTTTGTTTAGTTGTACAAAAATCTGTTTTTAGCTGCTTTATTCTTTATTTAGTCTGCTTTATCCATTGTTATTATTTATTCAGTTATACTGTTCTGCATACTCTGATAAGAGGGTATAGTCTCCCCACTGACTATCCTCACACCATCGCTGCTAGTTGGCAGCCTCTGGCGTACGGGGAGGCGCGCTTGAGGTCTTGTCGCGGATTGGCTCAAGTGACCAGTTCAGGGTCGACCCGAGTTGGTTCGTGACAAAATGGTATCAAAGGACCAATGTTATTTCTTTTCCTTTGTCTTACTGTTTCAGGGATGGTAGACAGGAGACTAGGAATGTGTTGGCGCTTGGGTAATAGCCGTGTCTGGGACTGATCACCCCACGTACGGTGAATGACCAAGTGGCCAGGGTTGGGAATTGATGTTCATGTTGTTTGCTGTTACAGTTGATGTGATTTCACCTTGGGTGAATGTTGTACTTTCCCCTGCTTATTTGTTTATGAAGAGGTTTTGAAAATTTTCCTTGGCCCGATATGGCCAGGAAATTGCATTGCATGCATCATATTAGGCACTTAGAGTTAGAGATTCACATGTCATGCATATGTGCCATGCCATGTAGTTGCATTAGTAGAATGCCTGCTGATTTTGATTGTGTTCCTTGAAAATATTTCATGCCTGGATTTATTTAGCACGCCTCTTTAGAAAGCATGTTTTGGTGATAGTTAACATGTTTGGGTGATAACATGTCATGTTTTCTATCTTGCTTGTGTGTCATGCTCTGTGTTATAGCATGTTTTAGTGATTTCAGCTTGTTGCTTTGTGTTAGCTGTTTGTAGTGGCTTGTTAGCTTGCTGGCAAGCGCTTGGTTGCTTTGGCTGAAATTGTTGGTTGCGATTACGACGGAGCTAATTTTCCATTATAAGGTGTATGGGCGCCTTATAATTGGGAAAATGGTAAATCGTGTTTTTGAACTTTTTAAAAGATGGCTGCTAAAGTTTAAATGTTAAATGTTGAAGAGGAAGTTTGTTACAACTTGCCTGTTTTGCCCCTAGGGCGTTGTTTGAAAACCAAGTACTTTGTTGTGAAATAGTACTTGTGGGTTTGTTAAAATCTTCCTTCAAATGATTAAAGGTTGAAATGAATTAATGAAATGGATAAAATGGAAAGGGGTTTTTGAGCCTTGTAATCCTTGTTTTGCGTGACCAAGAGTTAGGGTTGACGTGTGTGCTTCGTAAGGGACTAGCCCGTGCTAGGTAGTACCCTTAGAGCTTGAGTTGCCTTGTTTTCGGTGTGAGCTTATGATGTGGTGATCGTAGTTCGAGGAACATCACCCGTGCGTGAAAGTGTTTCAAAAATAGTGCGTCAGTGAGCGGCTAATTCTTACGACGACATGGACACTCCTAAGGTGGGTAGTGTCGCATGAGTTTCTGTTTTCATGTCGGTGCTTTCTTGGCATCACGACTTTGATAAGGTTGGCAGTGTGCGCAACGCTTTCGAAACTCCGTTAGTGCGGGAAGAGTTTCCGTGGTAAAGCTTGGATGAATACGAATGCCTCAGGGGTGTATAAACATCAGAGTTTGGTTCAACTAATCTTCTCAGTGACCTTGGTTTAATCTTAGTGTACTCTGCTGGATGAGACGAGCATGTCCCCCATCTCGACATCATCTTGGATACACCAAGATAGTATCGGTTATACGCCGCGCTAAAGTTTAAATGTTGTGGGTTTGTTTCGTGATCTCTCTCTGGTTGTGCGTGGGATGCACAGTTTCTTGGAGTTACGCTTCGTGCTGAGGAACGATATTTTCATAATAGTCTTGTAATGGCTTGACTTGAGAATATCATCGGAGGTCGTGTAAGGACTTCGGTGTACGCGTGGTTAATAACGGAGCAGTCTTAATATCATGTCGTTGGTTTAAAGGAGAGTGTGATTTTACAGTTTGGCGATGTCTTTTGAGGAATAATGCTTGACCAATTTTGTTGGTCGATCGTTATTCGACTGTTTTCTTGGTTTGAGGTCCCTATAATGGCCTCGGATGTAAGCTCTGCTTTGATGTTTCAGTTGTAGCGTGAACGTTGGCTCGAGTTGTAAAGGCTGAAGTTCAGCTTTCTTGGAAAATGCTTAAAGGTACATTGGGCATTTAAAACGCAATGTGACCGGTTGAATGAAACTTCACGACCATTGTATGTCAGGTGATGTTTTCATTGTTTTCGGAAGGCTTCTCGGGGACGAGAAGTTTTTAAGGTGGGTAGGTTGTAACGAACCGTGTTTTTAAGAGTGGGTAAAATGCGTAGGTTTTTGAACGTTTTCTTTTATCGGCATGTCGGTTTTAAAACCGCGCTTCGTAACGAGGTTCTGAGTACACAAACCGTTTCAAGCGGTGACGTTGAACTGCGCACGGGCGGTTAGACCACGCGAGTTAAGTCGCGCGATTGAACGGTTGTCAAAACGGAGATTTTTTTTTATTTAAATTAGTGGATGTTTTAAGGATAATAGTGGGAGTTTATTATTATTTAATGTGGTGCAAACACATTTAATTAAGTGGTGGTCAAACACCATTAATTGTGGAGTTGCGGTTTGACCAGAAGTGTGTCAAAATTTATATCGCATACTAGCGGATTTAATTTGGCGTAGGAATTTAATTAAGAGAGCGTTATTTTGATGACGTGTTTTAATTGGTGATCTTTTTATCTTAATCATGGTTAAATAATAATAATAAAATTATTATTATTCTTTTTGGTTAATTTATTTTTTTTTAAACTAAAGAGGGTTTAATAAATTTTGTTGACTATATATATATATATATGTAGATATATATGTAGTTTGGGATATATATATATATATATTGAAGTATATATATATATATACGTTTAAAAAAGGGATCTTTGTTTGCCCCTTAATTGGGGCGTTGGGCAGGGCGTGACCCCCCCCCCCTACGCATGGCTTCTTTATTTTCTTTTTTTTTATTATTCTTCTTTTCTTCCTCCTACTTCCCCCCTTTTCTCAATCACACCTTCCTCCAAACCCTCAGGCGCAGGCGGCGTGGGCTCCTCCTCCAGCTCTCCTTGCTGCGCGACCTAGCTCCGTGATCGGACACCCCCACGGTCGGACCTCCTCTTGCTGCATGATTCATGGTCCGGCGCGACCTCCGCCTTCCCTGCAGCAGGGCACACGCCCGGCCGAGCTACAGCAGTGCGCGGCGACGCCCGGCATGCGACCCTCCTCCTGCAGTGATTTTTTTTGGGTCCAATTTCTCCGTTGTTTGGGGCCTATTTTTCGAGGTATAATCCTTAGATGGGATCTCCAACATCGCTTTGGCGATTCGTTGGTTTTTCGTAGTCCGATTTGGTTTTGACTGAAACCCGTTAATTGGGTTTAACCGGTTGTGGTTTTCTTATCTGGTTTTAGGGTACGCAATTAATTGTCAGGTTCCGATGGTTCGTGTTCCGGTGACCGCCGCCGAAGGCGAGGCAGTCCGAGTTGATTTCGTCCTACCGCCGATGTTTCGGGTGAGTGTCTTAAACCCGCGAATTGTTTCGCACCGGTTAAATTAAGTTTGATTAATTTATCTAAGTTCTTGATGATTACTTTGGTTGTGCGAAGGTCTTTACCGCACTAATATTTGGGTGCGACTTCTGTTTTTCGGGATGCGCGTTGGACCCTGAGTTTGTACGCGCTTATGTCAAAACGCATGTGCGCGAACGACTGCAATGAGTTAGAAAGCTTGGCTCGGCCAAATTTATTGAGGTAGGGTCCCTTTCCTTGCCCCTTTAATTTATTAAAACAATTAATTAATTAATTAAGTAATTTGTTTTATGCACAATTATTAGTTTTTAAATTAATTTCTGTTTAAATTGTGCAGTTAAGTCTTTACATTGACTGTTGTTTAATTAATGTTGTTAAGTCTTTAAACTAATCATTGTTTAATTAACGCAGTCAAGTATTTAAATTAATTGCAGTTTAGAAGTGAAAAATATAATAAATGATCATTTGATAATAGAAGTCACGTGTTATAATAAAACCCCCTTTTTTGGGTTGTGCTATCATAAATCTAAAGGTAGTGAATAATTATTTTTATAATGCATGTTGTGCGAATTTTATTGATACTTCTACATGCACCGATTTATATGCACTAAGTTAGTGTTCTCCCTCTTTGATATGAATTAAAGTTTTGGAATAAATGATTGGATATGCACAAATAAATTGTTTGACTTATAATAATTTACCTGGATATTTTAGCATGTTCATTGTGACCCTCGCCTATGGAAAAACCCGTTTGGGGTGTTCGCTATGCCTTTTTGGACACCCCTTTAGGTGTGATGACGTGTTTGGTACGTTTTATATTAGACCAAGATGATTAGATTATTCAATTACATGTGTTGCGTGGTCCCGTTAAATTGAGTTTTAATTAAATAAATTATTTAAGATAATTGTTTTGGGGATTGGTTATGGGTTGAGGTCTTGTAATCGAGTATTTGTTTTGATTTGATAAGATAAGTGATTGGCGGAAACTAATCACGAACTAATGTATGCTATGAAAGATATTTAATTATATGAATTAATTATGTGTCATAATGTTGATAAAAGACAATTAATTATGAAACATTGAGGACTGACTTGGATAATCAAATGTGAAGAATTAACTATGAAATGAGAACTGTGTCGATTGATTAATTAAGTGAAAAATGAATGAGATTTTGGGTCCTAGACATGGCGTTATAGATCGACTTAAAATCTGGGTTTGGACATGGCGTTCCTCCTCAATGGTTATCCAATCTTGTGATATAGGGTGTTAGACATGGCGATCTACACCGAATGAGATTTTGGGTCCTAGACATGGCGTTCTAGATCGACTTAAAATCTGGGTTTGGACATGGCGTTCCTCCCCAATGGTGCTTGACACCAAGCGAATGATAACAATGATTCATGAAAGGAACAAGGGATGTGATTAAAACCCGAGTGAAATGTGATCAAATAAAGAAGGATAAGAATGAATGGATTTCCAACATGAGTTTAAACTTGTACTAGGTTAAGTGATTACTTAAGGAACATGGAAACCTTGGAAATGATAAGTGAATAAAAAGAGTATAAATGAGAAAAATGATAAAAGGTATTTATAAGCTTGAACAGATGTACTTGTGTTTGAACAGTTTCTTATTCCGACTATGGGTAAAAGCAGATATTACCGCCAGGTGTCCTTTCTGGAACCTGAACGGGTGTTGATTGTTTATATTTTTCTGTTATTGTTTGGAAATACCTACACAATGTTTAATTATACATCATTGTTTATAGTGGGCTATGCATCGGTGGTTCCGGCCTACTGAGATTTATATCTCACACCCTACTTGGGCCGCCATTGCACTGGGGTACCTGAGTAGACTTTCTTGGTTGCAGGAACTTGGACTCTTGACTGTGTTATTCCTTGTATCTGGAGTTAGGAGCAAAGGACTGAGTGGGAGCTCGGGATGCTCGTGGAGGTTGCCTGATGGGAATAACTGTCTTTTACTTTATTTCTGCATTGTATTGTAAAGCATGTTGTTTTGTTTACTTCTTTCCATAGTTCCATGTACATATCATGCATTCATCATTGTATAAACTGGTTTTTACCACTTTTGTTTAGTTGTACAAAAATCTGTTTTCAGCTGCTTTATTCTTTATTTAGTCTGCTTTCTCCATTGTTATTATTTATTCAGTTATACTATTCTGCATACTCTGATAAGAGGGTATAGTCTCCCCACTGACTATCCTCACACCCTCGCTGCTAGTTGGCAGCCTCTGGCGTACGGGGAGGCGCGCTTGAGGTCTTGTCGCGGATTGGCTCGAGTGACCAGTTCAGGGTCGACCCGAGTTGGTTCGTGACAAAATGGTATCAAAGGACCAATGTTCTTTATTTTCCTTTGTCTTACTGTTTTGGGGATGGTAGACAGGAGACTAGGAATGTGTTGGCGCTTGGGTAATAGCCGTGTCTGGGACTGATCACCCCACGTACGGTGAATGACCAAGTGGCCAGGGTTGGGGATTGATGTTCATGTTGTTTGCTGTTACAGTTGATGTGATTTCACCTTGGGTGAATGTTGTAATTTCCACTGCTTATTTGTTTATGAAGAGGTTTTGAGAATTTGCCTTGGCCCGATATGGCCAGGAAATTGCATTGCATGCATCATATTAGGCACTTAGAGTTAGAGATTCACATGTCATGCATATGTGCCATGCCATGTAGTTGCATTAGTAGAATGCCTGCTGATTTTGATTGTGTGCCTTGACAATATTTCATGCCTAGATTTATTTAGCACGCCTCTTTAGAAAGCATGTTTCGGTGATAGTTAACATGTTTGGGTGATAACATGTCATGTTTTCTATCTTGCTTGTGTGTCATGCTCTGTGTTATAGCATGTTTTAGTGATTTCAGCTTGTTGCTTTGTGTCAGCTGTTTGTAGTGGCTTGTTAGCTTGCTGGCAAGCGCTTGGTTGATTTGGCTGAAATTGTTGGTTGCGATTACGACGGAGCTAATTTTCTATTATAAGGTGTATGGACGCCTTATAATTGGGAAAATGGTAAATCGTGTTTTTGAACTTTTTAAAAGATGGCTGCTAAAGTTTAAATGTTAAATGTTGAAGAGGAAGTTTGTTACAACTTGCCTGTTTTGCCCCTGGGGCGTTGTTTGAAAACCAAGTACTTTGTTGTGAAATAGTACTTGTGGGTTTGTTAAAATCTTCCTTCAAATGATTAAAGGTTGAAATGAATTAATGAAATGGATAAAATGGAAAGGGGTTTTTGAGCCTTGTAATCCTTTTTTTGCGTGACCAAGAGTTAGGGTTGACGTGTGTGCTTCGTAAGGGACTAGCCCGTGCTAGGTAGTACCCTTAGAGCTTGAGTTTCCTTGTTTTCAGTGTGAGCTTATGATGTGGTGATCGTAGTTCGAGGAACGTCACCCGTGCGTGAAAGTGTTTCAAAAATAGCGCGCCGGTGAGCGGCTAGTTCTTGCGACGACATGGACACTCCTAAGGTGGGTAGTGTCGCATGAGTTTCTATTTTCATGTCGGTGCTTTCTTGGCAGCACGACTTTGATAAGGTTGGCAGTGTGCGGAACGCTTTCGAAACTCCTTAGTGCGGGAGGAGTTTCCGTGGTAAAGCTTGGATGAATACGAATGCCTCAGGGGGGTATAAACATCAGAGTTTGGTTCAATAAATCTTCTCAGTGACCTTGGTTTAATCTTAGTGTACTCTGCTGGATGAGACGAGCATGTCCCCCATCTCGACATCATCTTGGATACACCAAGATAGTATTGGTTATACGCCGTGCGAAAGTTTAAATGTTGTGGGTTTGTTTCGTGATCTCTCTCTGTTTGTGCGTGGGATGCACAGTTTCTTGGAGTTACGCTTCGTGCTGAGGCACGATATTTTCATAATATTCTTGTAATGACTTGACTTGAGAATATCACCGGAGGTCGTGTAAGGACTTCGGTGTACGCGTGTTTAATAACGGAGCCGTCTTAAAAGAACGTCGTCGGTTTAAGGGAGAGTGTGATTTTACAGTTTGGCGATGTCTTTTGAGGAATCATGCTTGACCAATTTTGTTGGTCGATTGTTATTCGACTATTTTCTTGGTTTGAGGTCCCTATAATGGCCTCGGATGTAAGCTCTACTTTGATGTTTCAGTTGTAGCGTGAACGTTGGCTCGAGTTGTAAAGGCTGAAGTGCAGCTTTCTTGGAAAATGCTTAAAGGTACATTGGGCGTTTAAAACGCAATGTGACCGGTTGAATGAAAATTCACGACCATTTTAGGTCAGGTGATGTTTTCATTGTTTTCGGAAGGCTTCTCGGGGACGAGAAGTTTTTAAGGTGGGTAGGTTGTAACGAACCATGTTTTTAAGAGTGGGTAAAATGCGTAGGTTTTTGAACGTTTTCTTTTATCGGCATGTCGGTTTTAAAACCGCGCTTCGTAATGAGGTTCTGAGTACACAAACCGTTTCAAGCGGTGACGTTGAACTGCACACGGGCGGTTAGACCACGCGAGTTAAGTCGCGCGATTGAACGGTTGTCAAAATAGAGATTTTTTTTTATTTAAATTAGTGGATGTTTTAATAATAATAGTGGGAGTTTATTATTATTTAATGTGGTGTAAACGCATTTAATTAAGTGGCGGTCAAACGCAATTAATTATGGAGTTGCGGTTTGACCAGAAGTGTGTCAAAATTTATATCGCATACTAGCAGATTTAATTTGGCGTAGGAATTTAATTAAGAGAGCGTTATTTTGATGACGCGTTTTAATTGGTGATTTTTTTATCTTAATCATGGTTAAATAATAATAATGAAATTATTATTATTCTTTTTGGATAATTTATTTTTTTTAAACTAAAGAGGGTTTAATAAATTTTGTTGACTATATATATATATATGTAGATATATATGTAGTTTGGGATATATATATATATATATATATATATTGAAGTATATATATATATATATGTTAAAAAAAGGGATCTTTGTTTGCCCCTTAATTGGGGCGCTGGGCAGGGCGTGACCCCCCCCCCTACGCATGGCTTCTTTATTTTCTTTTTTTTATTATTCTTCTTTTCTTCCTCCTACTTCCCCCTTTTCTCAATCACGCCTTCCTCCAAACCCTAAGGCGCAGGCGGCATGGGCTCCTCCTCCGGCTCTCCTTGCTGCGCGACCTAGCTCCGAGATCGGACACCCCCACGGCCGGACCTCCTCTTGCTGCGTGATTCATGGTCCGGCGCGACCTCTGCCTTCCCTGCAGTAGCGCACACGCCCGGCCGAGCTACAGCAGCGCGCGGCGACGCCCGGCACGCGACCCTCCTCCTACGGTGACTTTTTTTGGGTCCAATTTCTCTGCTTTTTGGGGACGATTCTTCGAGGTATAATCCTTAGATGGGATCTCCAACATCGCTTTGGCGATTCGTTGGTTTTTCATAGTCCGATTTGGTTTTGACTAAAACCCGTTAATTAGGTTTAACCGGTTGTGGTTTTCTTATCTGGTTTTAGGGTACGCAATTAATTGTCGGGTTCCGATGGTTCGTGTTCCGGTGACCACCGCCAAATGCGAGGTGGTCCAAGTTGATTTCATCCTACCGCCGATGTTTCGGGTGAGTGTCTTAAACCCGCGAATTGTTTCGCACCGGTTAAATTAAGTTTGATTAATTTATCTGAGTTCTTGATGATTATTTTGGTTGTGCGAAGGTCTTTACCGTACTAATATTTGGGTGCGACTTCTGTTTTTCGGGATGCACGTTGGACCCTGAGTTTGTGCGCGCTTATGTCAAAACGCATGTGCGCGAATGGCTGCAATGAGTTAGAAAGCTTGGCTCGGCCAAATTTATTGAGGTAGGGTCCCTTTCCTTGCCCCTTTAATTAATTAAAACAATTAATTAATTAATTAATTAATTTGTTTTATGCACCATTATTAGTTTTTAAATTAATTTCTGTTTAAATTGTGCAGTTAAGTCTTTACATTGACTGCTGTTTAATTAATGTTGTTAAGTCTTTAAATTAATCATTGTTTAATTAACACAGTCAAGTATTTAAATTAATTGCATTTTAGAAGTGAAAAATATAATAAATGATCGTTTGATAATAGAAGTCACGTGTTATAATAAAACCCCCTTTTTTGGGTTGTGCTATCATAAATCTAAAGGCAGTGAATAATTATTTTTATAATGCATGCTGTGTGAATTTTATTGATGTTTCTACATGCACCGATTGATATGCACTAAGTTAGTGTTCTCCCTCTTTGATATGAATTAATGTTTTGGAATAAATGATTGGATATGCGCAAATAAATTGTTTGACTTATAATAAATTACCTGGATATTTTAGCATGTTCATTGTGACCCTCGCCTATGGAAAAACCCGTTTGGGGTGTTCTCTATGCCTTTTTGGACACCCCTTTAGGTGTGATGACGTGTTTGGTACGTTTTATATTAGCCCAAGATGATTAGATTATTCAATTACATGTGTTGCGTGGTCCCGTTAAATTGAGTTTTAATTAAATAAATTATTTAAGATAATTGTTTTGGGGATTGGTTATGGGTTGAGGTCTTGTAATCGAGTATTTGTTTTGATTTGATAAGATAAGTGATTGGCGGAAACTAATCACGAACTAATGTATGCTATGAAAGATATTTAATTATATGAATTAATTATGTGTCAGAATGTTGATAAAAGACAATTAATTATGAAACGTCGAGGACTGACTTGGATAATCAAATGTGAAGAATTAACTATGAAATGAGAACTGTGTCGATTGATTAATTAAGTGATAAATGAATGAGATTTTGGGTCCTAGACATGGCGTTATAGATCGACTTAGAATCTGGGTTTGGACATGGCGTTCCTCCCCAATGGTTATCCAAGCTTGTGATATAGGGTGTTAGACATGGCGATCTACACCGAATGAGATTTTGGGTCCTAGACATGGCATTCTAGATCGACTTAAAATCTGGGTTTGGACATGGCGTTCCTCCCCAATGGTGCTTGACACCAAGCGAATGATAATAATGATTCATGAAAGGAACAAGGGATGTGATTAAAACCCGAGTGAAATGTGATCAAATAAAGAAGGATAAGAATGAATGGATTTCCAATATGAGTTTAAACTTGTACTAGGTTAAGTGATTACTTAAGGAACATGGAATCCTTGGAAATGATAAGTGAATAAAAATAGTATAAATGAGCAAAATGATAAAAGGTATTTATAAGCTTGAACAGATGTACTTGTGTTTGAACAGTTTCTTATTCCGACTATGGGTCAAAGCAGATATTACTGCCAGGTGTCCTTTCTGGAACCTGAACGGGTGTTGATTGTTTATATTTTTCTGTTATTGTTTGGAAATACCTACACAATGTTTAATTATACATCATTGTTTATAGTGGGCTATGCACCGGTGGTTCCGGCCTGCTGAGATTTATATCTCACACCCTACTCGGGCCGCCATTGCACTGGGGTACCTGAGTAGACTTTCTTGGTTGCAGGAACTTGGACTCTTGACTGTGTTATTCCTTGTATCTGGAGTTAGGAGCAAAGGACCGAGCGGGAGCTCGGGATGCTCGTGGAGGTTGCCCGATGGGCATAACTGTCTTTTACTTTATTTCTGCATTGTATTGTAAAGCATGCTGTTTTGTTTACTTCTTTCCATAGTGCCATGTACATGTCTTGCATTCATCATTGTATAAACTGGTTTTTACCACTTTTGTTTAGTTGTACAAAAATCTGTTTTCAACTTCTTTATTCTTTATTTAGTCTGCTTTCTCCATTGTTATTATTTATTCAGTTATATTGTTCTGCATACTCTGATAAGAGGGTATAGTCTCCCCACTGACTATCCTCACACCCTTGCTGCTAGTTGGCAGCCTCTGGCGTACGGGGAGGCGCGCTTGAGGTCTTGTCGCGGATTGGCTCGAGTGACCAGTTCAGGGTCGACCCGAGTTGGTTCGTGACATCTATTAAGACAAAAAGTGAATCTATCTAGTTTAAGATATATATTTTAGTCCAAAACTCATGTTACATTCTCAAAACTGAGAAAATAATCACTCATTATCATGATACTTTAAGAAAAAGATCCTTATTTCATTTTTTATGGGTATTTCATGACCTGAACCCATTAGAACCCATTGGGGACCTATAAAGGGGGTGATTGTGACCCTTAAATCTTTCCTCCAATAGGTCCTAGGTTAGTGACTAGCACTGAGGGTATAAAACATGTATATGGGAGACATTTCCCTCATAAAATCCCAAGAATAGAAAAGAAACATTAATCAACACTAAATTACTTCCATTGAGTAAACAATAGGTTCCCATGACCCAAATATTTCCAATATGTCAATCATTCATCATAAAATACATAGAGGAGTGAGTTTATAAAACAAAAAATCATCCACTATCTCCATCTATGAGACCTGAAAAATGGCTCCAATATTTCTCAGACTACCCTATAAAACACTTAGAAAAGTTTGGAGGGGTGATCACTTGGGATTAATTAGTAGGATGATCATTCTAAAAAAATCAACATCTCTATGGAAAAATAATATAATATAAATTGAGAGTGAAATCAATCAAAACAAAACATCAATGTTATTAGAGATAGAATGAAAAAAAGGATATAACAACTAAATTTTTGAAACCAAATATCTTACTACCAATTCCTCTACTTTACATATCAACCTATGATGATATCCCTAGGCAATATTTCTAAACAATTCCAAACCAATAACCAAAAAATATCATATATTCTAGAACGATCATCAAAATCATCATATAAAAGAAATGTGCCTTGAAATTTCCTACTACTCCAACCTGTCAGTTCATGTGTAACTCTAACATTAACTAGTAGTGAGCCGATAATATAACCCATCACTAATTGTTTATATAAACAAGAATGAAACAACATCAACAACATATCCTCAACAATCAAAACATTCCAGAATCCAATCCTCTACACCATGTAACCACATATCACAATTTCTATCCATGGATGATATTACACCCCTATAACCTCACCACCGCATATACACATAACACATACCCACATTCACAACCATGTATCCATGGACATCACATTTTTATACTCCCCAACCACACATCGGTATGAAAACCTAAGCACGAATGGAATTAACTTCATACCCTTTAAATTCCATGTAAATTACCCACCCATAAGTTCATGTCAGCATCCTCTTTATCACATCCATGAAAACATCATCATCACCACTATAGGGTATCATGAACATATAGGAAACCAACCTCATGCCCTCCCCATGCCATGCATGATCCCCAACATGTATCATCATCATCACTACATAACTGATTCAATTTGAATATTATATATTTATACATTAAAACCATTACATCCCACATGTACATGCCTACATTAAGCTGTCACAACTAATAAACACGAACCAACTAAGATCCATTATAGCCTGTAAAGTTCCACAACATCATTCCCTTTTTTCACATCATTTTCCCACAACCACTTTTACATTTACATAAAGGCAACATAAAATACACATAGAAAACTGAAACTTTTCACACAAAAAACATCATAAACAATATCATAATCAATCTATAAAAAAAACTATATAATTAATAAATTTAACTTCCCTCGTTATTCTCATTCCCACCAATTACTATTTACTAGCCTTGTTATATTATTATGTAATTCATTCACTTATGTTAAGGCATTAATCAACACACACCCCATTTATGGTCATTAATTCATCTTTCAACATATTAATTCCAACCACATTCATACTCTTTGATTATTAACATTTTACTTTCGTCCCACTGATAATTACCATATTCATGGAGGCGGTAGTCTGCACGTACACATGGATGAAATTTTCATTTTCCTTAGAATATGTGAAAGTTATAAAATGGTTTATCATTTTATAATCACAAATATTTTATAAAAAACCTACTTATTTATTATGTATCCTTCTATTACGATCCAAGTAAGGTGGTTATGGAAAACAAAAAATGTTACTTCTTAGAGGGGGTATTCTTCACGTACAAATGAATGAGGTTCTCATTGTTCTATGTAAAAAAGGGGGAATTTGGAAAATTACTATTAAATCACATCCAATTATCACCTTTTAACCATTAAAATTTTTGATGCTCTACTAATGTGTATATCCCCACTCGAGTCAAATCCTCAGCGATGGTACTTTTTATAGTAGATTAATTTTTATTAATTTTTATTTTAAGTGCTGGAGTTTATTTGGAGAAATAAATTAAATTAATTGATATGTGATTTTTTATTTAATAGAATTTATAAAAATTAGGGTGGGTTCATTATTTTGTATTTAACAATATTATATCCTTGAGCTTTGCATTATATTTCATTAAATTAACACCCATTCACAAGATGATTTTGATCAGAATCCTGAAGTGTTGAGGCTTTAATCCGATCTTTAACCTAAATATGGTTTTAATATTAATCAAATATTGTTTATGGTAGTTCATTTAGTGTTTCAATAATCCATGTAATCCACACGTTAATCAAATCATGTCATTAATTCATGACATTATATATTTAACATACACAATGTCACCCTAAAGAATATTCATCGAGCAAAAGCTATCAATAACTTAACATCCCCAAATTATAACTCACCCCAATGGATGATTTAATCATACATTGAAATATTTATTAATCAGGTTTAATATTTTTATGGTTATAAGTTAAAATAAAATTAAATGAATGGGACAAGAAAAGAGTAGTGTTCCGAACACACACATGAACGGTGAAGAGTTTTCAAAAAAATTGACTTTTGATTGAATGAGAAAGTGAAAGAAGGGATTTTTTTAAATTTATTTAAGGAATTTTAAGAAGATAAATATTAAAAAATATTGGTTGGATTATAATAAAATATAATGAGAATGAAACATGCTTTAAAACAGAATTACAACATAATCACTTATGAGATTACAAATAAAAAATAATGCAAAAGTAAATCAAAAGAATCATGGAGGAATGGTATATCAAGTATAAAAACGATTATAGTATATCCTCACAAGCCTTTGGAATATCCTTGGTCATGCCAAAATATCCTCATTTTCTCTGAAATTTTAACCCCTTTCAAGGAGAATAAGGGGATGTATTAATATCCCAAGGTGGTGGCCTGTTTGTATTATAAATATGCCCCTTAAGTTAGATTGACAATTTAATAATTATAAAATATTAATATAGAGAAATATTATTCTTAAAAGTTATATATATATATATATATATGTGTGTTCAATGTACACCCTCTACATTTGGTATCCATTGGAATTTTGTAGCCAAAGTTAAGGCTAATTTACTAAACAATGTGCATCTTTCCATTTTTATCAACACTTTTTCAAATGCATAAATGTGAAAGGGTTTTTGAATAAAAAGATTCCATAAAATCTGAACCATTTCATTCAAAAATATGTCCGCCTATATCTTGTATTTTACACTAGAAAATATAATTTCCATTTGATGTCTATATCAGGATAAAATTCAAGGAATGTGTTCTACTTTTAAATCCCAAATAGAATGGTGGGGTGGAATTTCATGGACCAATTGGGCCACTTATTATTTAATTAGGGCCATGAAATTTTTATCTGTGGTTCCTATGGATAATAAAGAACAAATTATATAGTTTTATAAAATATGGGTTTTTGATTGGGCCCAGAAATTATGTCATTATGGCTGGTCCGGTTTTCTAAACAGATTTGTTGGGCCTTATTATGTGATTCATATTACCCTTCAAATGGTCAAATTGGTCAAAGAACCCCTATAAGGATATGATGAATTTTTCATCAAGAACACTAAATAACATACCATAAATAAAACCTTCCGTATGAATGTATCACATCCTTCTTGAAGAATCATCTAAACCAATCAGACAATCAAAAAGAAGGCTAAACCCACTCATGCATGAGGTTGTTAGGGAAGAGATCACCAAGATTATTAAAGCTAGTATTATCTACCCAATTTTTTATAGTGAATGGGTTAGTTTGATTCAAGTTGTAACTAAGAAGGTTGGGATAACTATTTTCAAAAATGAACATGGGGAGGTGGTTGTAACTCGTGTGAAAAACAAATGGTGTGTGTGCATTGACAATCAAAAAATGAATGTCAAAATATGAAAAGATCATTACCCTCTTCCATTCCTTGATAAAATTATAGAACGGTTAACCAAAAAGTCACATTATTTCTTTCTTTATGGATAAAATGGCTACTTCCAAATCCTAATCACGCCTCAAGACCATTAAAATGATACATTCACTTTCCCTTTTGTAACATATGCATATAAGAGAGTGCCTTTGGCCTTTGCAATGCTCCTATAACATTCCGAAGGTGTATGATGAGTATCTTTTCTGAATTCATTAAGCATTGCATGGAGGTATTCATGGATGTCTTTACCAATAATGGTAGATTCATTTGTTTAATGATTACATTCACTCTCTCTAGTACTTCAAAAGTATTTCAAGTGTAACCTTGTGTAAATTTTAAAAAATGTCACTTTATGGTTGAAAGAGGGATTTATCTAGGGAATATAGTTTCACAATAGGGTATTGAAGTTGATCCTACCAAAATTGAAGTGATCTAATCTCTTTGTGAACCCATATATGTTCGATACATCCATTCATTCATCAATCATTTCGTTTTATACTGATGATTCATCTATAAATTCAGTAGGATTTCCCTCCCACTCACTCGAATACTCCAAAATGATGTCACATTCCATTTAAATGAGGCATTCAAGAGAGACTTCATTGAACTCAAAGCTGATCTTACATCTTCCCTGATAATACAACCCTTATTTTGGTCCATACCCTTCAAGTTGATGTGTGATGCTTCTAATAGGTCCATTGGGGCCATTCTTGGCCAAACAATAGAAAAAATTCCTCATGTCATCTATTATTCCTCAAAAACATTGGACGAAACCCAATCTCACAACACTGTAATTGAAAATGAACATTTAGTAGTGGTTTTTTTCTTAGATAAATCTTGTCCCTATCTATTAGGTTCCAAAATCATCATCTTCACAGACCATTCTGTTATAAAATTCTTACTCAAGAAAATTGATTCCAAACCAAGGCTAATAAGATGGATCTTAATGCTCTAAGTGTTTGACTTTCAAATCAAAGATAGACTAGGAAAAGAAAACCATGTTGATTATCACCTGAGTAGAATTTCTAATTCTTCTCATTCTGAAATAATTGATCCAAAATTTCCAATTGAACACCTATCATATATCACTTTAAAAATATCATGGTATTCCCTAATTGTAAATTACTTGGTTTCAGTTGTTTTTCTTGAAATTTATTCAAAATAATAAAAATTTAATTTTAAAAGTGAATCAAAATACTATTTTTGGGAAGTTAATAAACTTTATAAAACTTGGGATAACATGGTAATTAGGAGATGTTTTGTTGAATATGAACATTATTCCATCTAAGAATTTGGACACTCACTTCCCAAAGGTGGCCAATTTGGAACAAAAAGGACCTTTAGAAAGGTCCTAGACTCTAGTTTCTTCTGACCTTCACTCTTCAGGGACTCACATGAGTTTTATCAATCATGTCCCACTTTCCAAAATTTTGGCCCAATTTCCAAATGAAATGAAATTTAACAAAAGAAATTAATATTCTATGAGATATTCAATGATTGGAGAATCGGTTTCATGGGATCATTCCCCCCTTACAATGGATTCTCATACATTATTCTTATGGTTGATTATGTTTCTTGGTGGGTTGAGGTAAAACTCACTAGAAAGGATGATTCATATACTATTAGTGAGTTTCTCAAAACCCGCATTTTCCATAGATTTAGAACTCTACATGCCTTAATAAGTGACTTATGAACCCATTTCTATAATAGAACCATGGAACGTCTTTTTAAGAATAATGGGGTTGTACAAAAAAATTCCACTTCATATCACCCCAAAACAAATGGTATGACTAAACTTTCTAATCAATAAGTTCAAAGAGTTCCTAAGAGAATTGTTAAGCCCACATGAAAAGATTGTCCTGAAAGATTTAGTCAAGAACTTTGGGCATATCTAACTACCAATAAAAAACCCATTTATATGTCTCCTTTTAGGATAGTTTTTGGTAAATCATGTCATTCTCTTGTTGAAAACCAGCATAATTCATTCTGGGTTTTGAAAACTTGTTATTTGGATTGTGAAAATCTGGTGAAGAAAGATTGTTGTAGTTGACTGAACTGGAGGAGCTTCGAATTTATTCTTATGAGAATTCAAATCTATACAAAGAAAAATACAAGTTACTTCATGACAAACACATCTTGTGAAAATTATTTTATGAATGTGAAAAGGTAATGATCATTAATTCTTGATTTCAACTTCACCCAGGTAAGATTAATTTTCTTTGGGAAGGTCCTTTTATTGTTACTCAGGTTTACCCATTTGGTGTAGTTCAATTCCAAGACCCCTCTTCATAAAAGACATTCATAGTTAATGGACATCAGTTAAATCTAGCCGAGAGAGGACACAAAAATTAGGAATGACATCAACTTCCACTGGATCCACAAATTCTACAGTACACCCACCACTAAATAGAGACGATGACCTCCCAAATCCAAACCAGGGGGCACCAATTTCTCTTTACCACCTTATTTATCTCTTCTTCCTCCTTCTATCTCTCTCTCTAACTTTATTACTCTTCCTATCTCTTTCATTTTTTTACCAGTTTCTTCATCAAACCCTTTTTTATATTTTTCTTTTATGTGAGTATGTATTTAAAAAAACTAAATAAAAAAATTTAAAAAAAACTAAAAAATTACAAAAAACAAAAAAAAATAGTCATAATTACTCAACATTAAATTTTTAGTTTTTTTCCAACCATTTTAGGGAGTAAAAAGACTTGTTTTCATGAAACAATTATACAATTTGGAATGGAAAAATTGTTGAATCATATTCATTTTATGAAACATGGTTTACCTTGATGAATATTTAAATAATAATTTTGTTCTTTAATAAAACTTTAATGTTATAAACTTTAGTTTCACCTATTTTGGTTAACTGTTGAGTATAACTTAGTTCTTCATTAAGAATGCTTCCATGGTTCATTTATCACATATTGAGTAGTTAGCAATTTTTTACACTACAAGTTAAATGAAATAAAAACCATCTAAACACACATTAACTCAATTAATAGGTTTCATAAGTGGTAAAGTAATGGATGGGTTTCATAGTGGGATGGAATGGATTAATTATTTAGTCTTGATGGATCTTACCCAAATTAAATACATCATAAATTGAAATAGAACATCATGTAAAATCTATTTTTCTTGTATTTGAATAATATATTTAATTTTAACCTTAAATAAAATCATTTCATGAATAAATTTTATCCTCAATTATGTTTTAAAATGAAAATACCTCTGAGGATAAGAAATACACATTTTTTTGCTAGTATGCCTTTGTTGTTATTTATTCCAATAAATGCACCTTGTTTTGATTTATATGAGTATGCCTTGGTTTTTTCTTATGATATGCCGTGTTATTTGTTTGTATGGATAGTAGTATTCTATAATGACCACTTTAATCATTTATTTTATTCAATTGGGTTTCTTATTAGTGTTCTTTAATTTCCCCTACATTAAACTTTTAATTTTTCTTTGAATTTGGATATTATTCCAGCATTATAGTCAGTAGAGTATATATTCATGTTTATTTCACTATTATTTAGAATATAAATGGGGATATATTTATATGATAGAAACCCTGATACGGTATTATATCCAGTAATGAAGAGATTTTTAAAGAAGGGATTGGTATCTGGATACGCTGACTCTATATAGGATAGGATCATGGTTCTCAGACTCTGTCTAATTTCCCCTTTCCTAGTATGATGGGGTTAAAAGTATCTTAAATTCATATACACTTTCCCATTTTATATATCATATATCTTCAGGATTCCATATCCTTTATTAAATTTTCGATATATTTTTTTATCTTAAAAAACTTATTTTATATGATATTAGGATTGGATGACTGTTTATATTTATATCAATTATGGTAAAATTTCCATGATATTATTAAGCTATGTTTTGTGGTTTTGATGTTGGATGACACGTTGTTATTATTCTTGAGTAATTTTTTTCCATCATTAAGACAAGTGTATTTGTTGGGAAAAAATCCCTCAAGGTATCATTGAAGCATTTTTGAGGTGATTGTGTTTGTTGAAAAAGTGGACATATGAATGGTGATTGTTGACAAAGCAAAACAATGACATACGAATTTGTTGACAAAGAGGATTTAATGATGGAATGTTGAGTTCAAGAGCTGAGTTCAACGATCCATGTTTGATTCAAGAACGTCGACAAAAGCAATGGATGATCTGGAGGCGGTATAAAAGAACAGATACAAGGTGGTGTCGTTTTCCAGTGTTTGCCAAATTTTTGGGCCTAAAAATAGACAAATAAAGAAAAGTGGTTTTTGGAAAAGGGACTTGCGCGCCGTGTACATGAAGGCTTGGAAAATTGTGTGCCATATGTTTTTCATGATCAGATCATCAAAATATGGCAAAGGGATAAGGGTCGCGCATGTTTTGGTGAGGTCGTGCAGGTGACTTGTGCGCCGTGAAAGATACTTTCGTGTCGATGCCTTGGAAGTTTGAGAACTTGTGCGCCTATGGTTTTTCAAGATTAGAATATCAAAATATGGAAAAGGAAAGAGGTTCGCGCAAGTTTGGAAGTTGGTCACGCAAGTGGCTTGCAGGGGAAGAGACCTGCACGTCGAGACTTGCGCGTCAAGAGGTGACTTGCGCGCCATCGCGCAGGGTGGTCAGATTGCCTATAAATACTAGACCACCCCTCCTCACTCTACACCAGAGTTCAACACTTTGAGAAATCAGAGCTCTCGTTGTGCAGGTGTGGTGGTCGCGCAAGTGGTGTGTGGGTCGTGCAAGTGAAGTTTCATGCCGGTTGTTGAAGTTGCACGCCAGTGTGAGAAGTTGCGCGCCGGTTGGCAGTTGCGCGCCAATATTGGTTTAGGCGTAAAAGGAAGTGAGTCGCACAAGTTTGGAGTTGGAAAATCTTGTGTCGCGCAAGTGTCTGAGGAAGACTTGTGTGCCAGTTGTGACTTGCGCGCCGATACTTGTGCGCCGAGATAGACTTGTGCGCCAAGTAAGGTTTATTACCAGCAGAGATTTTTGGGCTGAGTGGAAGCTGGAAGTTTTCCTGATACCTTCAGTGCAAAAAGATATTCATCTACGGGTGAAAGTTATACTTAAACAGAGCATCTACATACAGAGGAAGATGCATTATTTTATACAAATAAAGAGACCTATAGGTCTATAAACTGTGAGTGGATCCTTTCCGGAGCAGTGAGCAAAGGGAGAGGAAGAAGGTGATCCTCTCCACCGGTAGTGAGCCAGAGAGAGAGAAATAGGGAGTGACCCTTGGGAAAGTAGTGAGCTGACCCTAAACCTTGTAAAGGAAGTGAGCCTGGGAATAGAAGTGATCTATCCCGAATCTTTATATCCACATCTAGTGAAGATTAGTAGAATTTGGTATGACCAGAAACTTGTCGGCATATGCTCCTTGGACGTAGCCCAGTGAGGGTGAACCAAGTAAAAATCGTTGTGTCTACCTACTTAATTTCCTGCATTGCATTCAAAGCATCATCATCAGATAAAGAAGAAAGTAAATGATCATAATAAACACACAAGTGAAAACAAAATGACCCTTGTAATAAATAGGTCAAGATCCAGTGGGGTAGGAAGAATTTTGAAAAAGAATATCCATACCCTGATTCACCCCCCCCCCCCCCCCTCTCAGGGTATATAGGCCCCTATTGGTCCTAACAGTATTTAATTTGATCAATATCATAATCAAAAAATAGAATTTTTAAAATAGTTGATTCATAAAGACATGTTTATTTAATTGTATATGTAATAGGTTTTTCTTATTCAATGTATTATACTTTTTCTGGTTATTTATTTGTAGGAATCGCTTATAGCATTTTTTTTTCTTATTCTTCATTTTTATAGCAACTAGCATGATTTGATGTATTTTATATTAAAATTGGTTGAAATGAATTCTGTAATTATTGTTTACATTTTTTAATTAAATATGAATTTTATTTCCTATAATAGAATGGACAGAAGTTGGATGTATCATACTGATCGTATTTAAAAATAATTTCAAAATAATTTTGATATTTTTTTAAAAAAATTATTTAAAAATGATTCTAATGGAATACGTATACAGTTTACATGTTATAATTGTGTTGCAATACAATGGTTAAGTTGGGAAGAAATTAGATACCATGTAACAAAATCTTGATTTCAAAAAACAATATTGTGTTTGGTATCACAATGGAGAGATGATACGATCTTCTACTGTTCATGAATGGAATGAAAGAGATGAGATGAAGAATTTTATATTTAATCAGTTTCCATTTGTGCATCATCGTAATATAGATAGTATGACCATAAAATAATATAATGATATCAATACACATGAGTAAATGAATGAAGATTATGGTGTTGAGAGAGTGAAAAAATTAATACATGAATCCAGAACTCATATATATTATGAATGTAATAAAATGAAAAGGTTAGAAGTTTAAATGTGGTTATATCTTGGAAAAACATTGAATGTAATTTCTAATACCTCAATTGGTTTTGTTCTTACATTTTGAAGGACTTACTTCCAAATAGTGTAGATATTCCCTGAAATCATTATAAGGCATAGAAGTTAATTAAGAAGATCAGATTTTCTAATAATAAAATTCATGCTTTTTTTAAATATTTTAGTTTATTTTGGGAGGAAACAACAGACCTTAATGATTATAAAGGATGTGGTACATCTCAATGGAAGGAAAATGAATATGGAATACCCTCTCGTGTTCAAAAAATCCATGCATAACTTTCCATTAATTCCCAAGCTTCAAAATCTATTCATGTATGCAAAAATATCAACCAATATGTGATGGTATGATTCAAAGAGAATTAAAGATAATAGTGATTTGGTTTATCCTTCATATGGATTAGCATGTTGGTAATTTATACACAGCATCCTGATTTTTTAGCTGGGGTGTATAATGTCAGGTTGGGTCTATCCTGTTATGGTTTTAATCTGTTTGGTCAAATTCATACTGCTTATTGAGTGTGGAATGTTTTTATTCACATTTATAATCTTAATCTATGAATGTGTATGAAAAAACCTCTCACTTTATTGAGTATAATAATATCTGGACCATCTTATTTAGAAAATGATATAGATGTCTACTTGCAACCAATAATGAGAGAGTTGAAGAAACTTTGTGATATGGGTGTTCACACATTCGATGCTTCTTTAAAAAATATTCCAGATGTGTGATTCCACTATATAGATAATAAATTATTTCACAACTCATGAAATTATGTATGGTTAGAGAAAGAATGGGAAACTATCATGTCCAATTTGTATGAAGAATACATTATCGAGAAGACTTAAATATCATTATGGTTTTTGTTTCATGGGGAATCCATGATTCTTTCCAATGGATCATCAATGATGGAAGAATTTTTGGAGGTTTAATAATATTTTTGACACTGAACATCCACCTCAAAATATTTCAGGAATTGATGTGCTTAACGAATTTAAAGACTTCAGTTTTTATTAGGGAAAGGTTAGTTAAAATTTAAATAGGATTAATGTTGACATGGAATCCACTTACAATTGGAAGAAGAAAAGTATCATTTTTGAGTTTCCATAGTGTTCTATAAATTTGTTATGTTATTTTTTATATGTAATTCACATTTAGAAAAATATGTGTGAATTTTTTATTCCAATTCTTTGAAATATAATGTTAAAGGGAAAAGATGACTTAAGATCTTATTGGGACTTGTTGGATTGGGGTATTTGAATATAAATGCATCATGTGTGTATCTATTAAAACAAATGGAAATTTCCTTATGATTCTTATGTGATGAAACCTTTGGAGAAAAATAAATTTCTAGAAGTATTATAGAATTTAAAGGTTCCTAATGGTTATTCCAGCAACATATCTAAATGATTCAATTGAAGGGAGTTAAAACTAAAACCCCAAAAAAATCATGATTATCAAATCCTTCTTCATGAATTGATTCCAATAGAAATTGAAAATTTAATATCAAATAATGTAAAGGTGAAAGTGATTTTCTTGTGACATTTTTTGGGGATTTTGTACTAAAAGGTTATCCAATTATTTCTTGATACAAATATAGCAAGAGGCACTATTAATTTTGTGTGAGTTGGAAAAGAAATTCCTCCATCATTTTTCAATTGTATGATTCATTTAACAGTCCATCTTCCAACTAAAATACTTCTTGGGGGACCCATTTATTTTTTAGGGATGTATCCTATTGAAATAAATATGATCATAATGAATTATTTTGTCCGAAATTAGAATCATCGTGAATTTTCCATTGTGAGAGGTTATATGGATTAAGAATGTATGGATTTTGGTTCAATACATTTGTCCGATGTGAGCACAATACATAATCATCCAATGAGAAATGAAGATGATAAGTATGGGTAAATTGATCCCTAATTTCCATATCTTCCAAAAACAAGAGGAATTTTTGGGTCATATACATTGGCGATATTGATCCTTAAAAGACAGGATATGGCACATCACACCGTCTGGTTAAACTATGTCTTGTTTGATGACTATATCAAGTAAGTAATTTGAATATTTATATGTTATCTCATACTATGTCATTTAACATATACCTTAAACTTTTATTATCATTTTATGTAGGGAACATAAATGAATTATAAGTATATTTCATCAATATTTTCCTTTGATAAGGAGAGAGGATTTTCATTGAAAATATTTTCCTACTTGTTTGAAATAAAATGCATGACCATTAATTTAATTTTAATAAAATATAGATATTCCTTAAATTGTATTATTTATATATATTTTAGATATTGAGTTTTTATGCTGACTCCAACTCTCAAGAATTATGATCATTTTCTTTTGGTCCCAATTCTTTGGTTCATGAATGAAAATCTTTAATAATCAATTGTTATTAATTTTTTGAAACTGATCTAGTGGTGAAAATAAGAAAAAACATGATGGAATTTTGTTAACTGCAATAATGAACTATTATTCCAGTGCATCAGATAGTAGGCCTCGGTATAGAATTGAGTCTTATTATAGACTTTTTGAGAAAATATTTGTATTGTATTAATACTCTCATGGTCAAGTTACTATGATGAAATTTAAATAGTTTAATTCAATGATGTTACATGGTACATTTATTAATGACTGTGGATTTAAAGTTTTTAAAATGAATCTATTCCTAGATGCTGATGAACCATATATTTTGGAATCAATGGAAAAACAAGTTTTTTATGTGAAATATCATATGATACCTGATTGTAGTTTCATTCTTGAAGTAATCCCAATACATATTTTTCATGATGGTGGGGATAAAATTGACACCATTGATGTCCCAATTAGTATTGACCAAGTTATTGTATTTAATGACTAAAATTTTCCCATTCTAAGAGCTTATGATGAACCTAAAGTAGTTGTGGGTAATATATAAAAGAAACCATATATGTTCACAATTCATTCAGTTTAACTTGACATTAGTTTCTTATGTTTGTACTACTATGATTACATTAATTTAGTTTCAGTTTGGAATGATATGTTTTTTATAGTTTTTTTTTTAATTTCGTTTAATTAGATTTGTTTTAATTCATAAAAATGGGTTTAAAATGGATTTTTAAAATATGTATAACTTGGTTTTAAATTATAGTTGATAAAACATATTATGAAATTGTTTATGACTTCTTTAAATTCTAAGTAGTATACGGATTTTTAAAAACTGTGTCTAAAAAATGTAAATTTCATTCTTATTCATATTATGAAAGATATTGAATAAGTTCAAAGGAAGTGATTATTTGATAATGATAAATAGATACATGAGCTTAGGTTTTCTCCACTAGTTCCCAAAGTGAGTATAATAATTGTAATATTTTTATTTTTCATGACATATATTGTCATGTTCTTATTATTTACCATGTTTTTTAGGGACATACAACTAAACCAGAGTTGACTTGTACTCTTCCTACTACTATGGGTCTGACTGGGGGTGGTCCTAGAGCTACATGAAGCAACCATCACACTAGTTCACACCCCGAACCAACAGCAGAAATCCCCTCCACCATACCTTTTCATCCTCTACATGAGCCTCTAGGGATGTTCCCAAGCATACCTCCCCCATCATCTTATTTATCCTCTTCTTCTCATACCATGTCTATGTTGCCTACAAGTATGTTCCCACCTATACCATATTCGTGTCCTGTGATGTAACCCCATTTATTCTATCCTTATCATTCCATGTCTATTCTACTCCATTTCCTATTATCCATTAAGGATCTGATGATTCGGTTCCTTCAGCTTCCACTCTAGTGCATGCAGATCACTAAGTGCATGCATTGGAATAGGAAAATCCTTTAGAGGCTACCGATATAGGATAACCCATAGATCCATTATAGCCTATTGAGTATCTCAAATCATTTTTTTTATATTATAAGTGTGTTAAATTATATCACATCATTTTTTCTTATTATACTATGACTTAATTCTTCTTTTTCCCTCTTATCTTATTTAGTGGGATCTTCTAATAGATGACATGGTTTCATACATATTAATGAATATTGGAATCGCCAAAAAAAATAATGGTTGATTAAAATGAATATAGTTAGATGATAGGTAAAACATTCAGGTTGTGTATAAGTTTTATGGGAACTTTATCCAAGTACAATGATATCATTCTGGTGCAACTAGTCTCATGAAGTCATATCGATAATTACATTAATTATAAAGAATGGGAAGATATATTGGTAATAATATTTGTTAAATTGACATCTATATTATTATTGTATTATATGAATTAACATGTTCATTGTAGTGTTAGTTTAAATTTCTTGATGGTGAAGCTGCTAAGGTCACACAGTTGATGCATCTTAGGGAGTTTTGAAAATAATATAAGTATTATTTATATTTTTTTTGTAATAGTAGAGTTGGTTCTAATTTAGAGGGTGTACCAATATTCCCCAAATTTCTAAAAATACAATATCAAGAAATGATAAAATATTGTAAGAGTAGTGATTTTAAGGTATTTCAAATCATTAATGGTTTGCATTAAAAATTTAATTCTAATTAATTGTATTGAATTATTTTTTTAGCATGTGTCATAAAAAACAAAACAAATAAAGATGTTATGACATATTTTCATACTTTGGGGTGAAATATAATGCTAGATCATTAGAGGTGACATGTAATTTAATATAAATAGAAATAATATCTATAATTATATTATTATATAAGTATAAAGGATTTATTTTATGAATTTAAAATTTGGGGGGTCTATCTCTATTAAAGAGACCAAGTGGCCATATGTCCATGTGGCCAAGTGTACAAGTAGCCATGTTTCCAAATTGAAAAATGTTCAAATGAACAAATTACTAAACAAAAAAGTGGCCAAATGAACAAATCTTTAAATAGACAAATGGAAAAATATCAAAATGTCCAAATGACCAAAATGGGAAAATGGGAAAATTGAAAATTTTCCAAATGACTAATTTTCCAATTTCCTAATTTTCCAATTTTCTAATAGCCAAAATGTTAAAATGGACAAATTTTCATTTTCCATTTAAAGTGGAAAAGTGGCCAAATGGAAAAATGGCCAATTGCCCAATTTTCCAATTTCCTAATTTACCGATATCCCAATTTCCAAATTGTCCAATTGCCCAAATTCCCAAATAACCAATTGTGGAAATGGATAAATAGTCAAAATGGACTAATGTACAAATTCTCAAATACCCAAATGCCCAAATGACCCAATGGACAAATGGAAAAATAACCAAATGACCAAAAAACCTCACAAAAAAGTGAACCTAAAGACCAAATGATCAAAATTAACTAGTGACCAAATAACCAAATAATATAACACAAATAGAATTTCCCAAATAGAAAAATGGCTAAATGGCTAAATGAAAAAATGGCCAAATGTCCAAATTACCAAATGGACAATTGGTCAAACTCCTAAATTCCGGAATTCCCAAATGGACAAATGGTCAAATAGAAAATTATCAAAATGGTAAATTTTCTAATTGGCTAATTGTAAAAATTCCCAAATTCCAACATAACCAAATGAAAAAATTCCCAAATGACCAAATGGCCAAATAACCAAACAACCTGACCAAAAAAAATGAACCTAATGACCAAATGATCAAAATTACCAAGTGATCAAATAACCAAATAACATAACACAAATAGAATTAGAAAAATGGAATTATCCAAATCCCAAAATGTCCAAATGTCTAAATGGCCAAATAAATAAATGGAAAAATGACCAAATTACCAAATTACCAAACAACCTAACCAAAAAAAAACCTAATGACCAAATGATCTAAATTACCAAGTGATTGAATAACCAAATAATGTCACACAAATATAATTGAACAGAAATGAACATACAAGAGGAATCCATATCATACTCATGTTTATCATTATAATTAGTATGTATTTATTATGTAATTCCACAAGTATTAAACTTCTGATTAAATTTATATTTATATGCTTCTTTATGTTATGTATTTATTCAATGGATAAAATTTTAATTCATGATAGTTTTTTCAATTTTATATTATTCAATAATGTATTATTATAGTAATCAATTTAATTTGTAGTAATAGGTATTGGGCATTGACGTTCATGTTCCTCGAGTTAAATTATTTTTCTCAAGTAGAAAAAAAGGATGGAAGTGTTGTAAATGTACAAAAACCAGAAAGTATTTTAATTATTTTTACTGATATTTAAAATTTTGATATGTAATTCATAATTAATTATCTAGTTTATATTTCCAACAGTGTTCCCTGGAGGCCCTCAATGAGAAAGAAGATGAAAATTTTAAGCCAAATGATCATTTAAGATAGGTATTATGGGAGGAGAAACAGGAGAGAGTCTGATGTTTCTTGAGTAAAAACATCATCCCCACTAGGTATTGGCCCACATTGGGTACCTCTCAAACATCTCACACCATAGAGTATAAGAACGCTCATTAAAAAGCAGTTGAGGACAAAAAAACTATGTAGGGGCCTAAAAGTGGTAAATTGGTCACTGAACACTTCCCAAAATCTATGTCGGTTATATGACCATCACTTCCATTATATGTTGTTAATTTTTTTATTCATATATGTAATCAATTTTCTCTTTATATGATATCTTGAGTGATTTCAATGGGGGTCATAATGGTGTTTGATCTTATAGTACTAGTGGTGGTGGGGGTGGGGTGGGAGTGGTGGTGGTTCTCTAGGATCCAATGTTAGTGATTAATGTAATGGAATTGGTGGTGATGAGTGAGATATTGATCCCATCCATTTTTTTGTTTAGGTAAAGATACATGTATGGATATTTAAAACTAATTAATGATGTGGATTTTATATGTATCTTAAAGTATTGTAAATGGTTTGAATACTTTTTATAACTTTATGGTTGAATGATAAATATATAATAAGTTTACTACATTAAATTTTTATCATGGTTTGTAATTTATTTTCAAATTCAGTGAGTGGTGATGGATAGTGATGTTTCTATTTAATGGGTTATGTCTCTATACCCACAGTTCACAAAACTATGGGTATACATGAATTCTACACACCCATTTATACCCATGGTTTGAGGAAGTATGGGTATAAACATATACCCATGATTTCAAGTGAACCATGGGTATTAAGAAATTTTTATAGGCTATACCCAAGTTTTCTATAGAAACTGTGGGTATATCCCTGTACTAAGGGCTTGAACACCCATAGTTTTCTGGGATTTACCCATGGTTTAAAACCTTGGGTATACAGTAAGTTTCCAATAGTGATTATATCAATAGATACTTGAATAAGGGAATATGATTCGAATAGTAAATCTCATGGAATATAAGGAGTGTGATAAAATAATTAAATGGTCATTAAATACATCATAAAAAGAAACATGGTGCCTAACTTATAACATGTCTAAAAGAATCATAATTAAGAACAAGAAAATTATTTTGGCTTGAGTAACACTTCAATTAAAAACCATTGAAATATAAATCATGTAATTGAACATAAAATACCATGATTAAAATATAATTTTTGATTTTATATCTCTCATATGTGTTATATACCAAATAAATGAAATTAGTTGCACAATATCAAATGTGTCTCAAAGAGAGGAATTTGAGAAGAAAACCCCTACCTTATTTAATTTCTTATTCGATCACACTCTAACTAATTTTAAACAAAAATAACTAACTTAATATCTTCTTTTATATATTTACTCATTTATATTACCCTTTTATAATCCTTATTAAATTTTTTATCATGATTATATTAATTAGTTAAAACATATTATGATCATTAGGTGTTAATAACTTTAAATATTTTACACATGTTTAGTAATTTTGATATCATTACCCATAATTTGATACCAAGTCCATTATTTAAATAAAATTTATGATAATATAATTTTTAACTTATATTGATTTATAATTCTCTTACATTTTTTCTAAATTGGTTTAGTTACTCTGTGTGAAAAATGAATCGGTGTTGGCTTATTTTGGTGATTTTAGCAAACAAACATGATACTTTAATAATAATTTAAATACTTAATGTAATATTTCCATAACTATATAAATTATTATTTTATTATTATATTATAATAATAATTGTATTTATATTCCCATATTCATCCATGATATAGTTATATAGAATCTTTCACATAGGTGGTTAAATCGACCCAAACTTGAATATGCTTTAACTTTATGGGTGATTATGGTTAAGGAGGTGTTTTATTTGATATAATATCATTATAACATAATTATAATTGAATTATTTTTATATATTTATTATTTTGACCCATATTTTAAGTTTTTTGGATTAATAATGAAAATCTATAATAAAAACAAAAAAATGACTCTTCGTCGAGGTAATATTCTATGCACACACACAATTGATGCTCCTTTATTTTTCTAAATGGATAGAAATGATTAAATATTGGAATTAATATTAATATAAAAATTTCACAATATACTAATGATATGTAATTTTTCATATCATTATGGTGATAGGATATTTATAAGATTAAGATTAAGAAGAAAACTTAATAAGGAGATAATACTTACATTGGAGACTTGGTCTTTCCTTAGAAGTCTCCTTTAAATTAAAGTGATTGGGAATTATATATGAGTGACTAGGGGATTATGTTGATGGTAGGGGATTATAGTGATCTTGAAATAGAAGAGTTTAAATGAGTAATTAAAATTTTAAGTGTATCTTTTAAGGGTGAAAGTGGTATGTTTTTATATGTGAAAGTAAAGGAACTTTTAGAAAACCATTATTAAAATTTCTATCATTAAATTAAATGGATTTTAAAAAAAAAAATTTACATAATCTTAAAATCAATTTACCCCTTTTACTTATACCACAACAATAAATTATTAACCTTAGTAATTAATTTTAAAGAAAAAAATTAAAATTGACCTTATTACCAAATTGGAATCTTATGATTTCAATTTTTAAAACAATTTTATCAAATAAAGTTTCTACAAGTACGAAAAAATAATTTTTAAATAAACTCACTTAAATGTGTAAAACATATTTTTTAAAAAATAAAGGTACTAAGATTTTAAATTTTTATATATGAAAAAAAAATTGGTTGTAAATTTTAAAGCAATTAATTGATTTATTATGAAATTAATAAAATCTATGAGTCTTCCAATTCAAGACAAAACTGAAACTCACCTTGAAAATACTTGATTAAAGAGAAGGCCAAAAATATTTTTTATATAAAAGTAGTAATTTAATTTACTTCTAAAGATTTTAGGAATCGATCTTATATGTACAAATAATATTTAAAAATTCATAATTCTATTCCTTAATTTTATATTTTGTTACTTTAATGGTTTTCATATCTTCTAGGTTATGTGTACATAGTGACAATATCATAGAAATTATAATTTTTTAAAATCTCACATTATTCTACTAAAAACAAAATTTTTAGAAAATGATCAAAAATTAATAATAATAAAAAAATTATATGATGAATTCAAACATGAGGTTTATTTTATCAAATTCAAATTCTAAAATTTTAAATTTTAGATTTTAATGGAAAATGAAAAATATAAAGAAAACTACTTTATTTAAAATTAACTCATATTAAATATTTATCTTTTAATGTAACTATTTTAAATTTATTACCATATTAGACTAATTATTAATTTTATTATAATATTTTGTAGCTCATTTACATCAAGTGTTGTGTGAGAGAAATATAATCGAATACATTGAATTATTTTAATTTAATCATATATTAAGATCTCAAGGTGTTACAATAATAACATTAAGTATAAAAATAACACTTCTGTAATTATATAAAAATGGGAAAATTATATTTTTAAAATTTATAATAATAAATAAGAAGATGGAAATAAAAAAGAAGTGATGAGGAATTTTTACCTTACTATTTGGAAAAGCTCCATTAAAAATTGGATTAAGGATTTCATAGGTGGTATTTGGAAAATCTAAGAAACTCTAGGAAATTTATAGGATTTTTGAGAAGGTTTTTCGGTATATTTTGGTTAAATATAAGAGTCTTTGGGTTTAAGTAGAAGTGGGGTGATGATCGATCCTTTTATAAGTAAATAGAGTTTCACTTTTTATAAAAATATAAAATTTAAAGACACTATTAAAAGGTAAAATGGATCCAATAATATATAATAATGGATTTTGAGAAATTTTATGGTCTATAAAGTCTCAAAATTATATTTTTATTGTTTTTTACATGTTTTTATGCGTTTCACTGATAAATATTTTTACTTTTTTCATTTTTAGTTTTCATCGTGGTTGGCAATTTTTACTTAAGTAATTTACTTTTAATGAAAAAAAATAAATTGGCCTTATTACATTACTTTTACCCACTGATTAAAAATATAAAATACATTTTATAAAATAATATTTCTATGTGTATGAAGAATTAATTTTAATATTAGTGCATGTAACTCATAAAAACCTGTTTTCAGTAAAGGTGCAATTTTAAGCATAAACATTATGTGTAGGATAAAATTATCAATGTTTTTTATTATCATAATGTAAATTGTATTATTATAAAATAAATAAAATTTATGTTTCTTTAAATGAAATCCAAAACTTAATTTTATGAAAATAGTATTTAATTAATTGAAAAAGACCAAAAATAGATTCTTTTATTTGAAAATATAACTTAAGTAAATAAAATGTTATACCTAGGTTTTATAAATACAGAATAGTTTTTAAAAATGTATATTTTTACTAATTCAATACATATTTTATCAATTAAAAGGTTTTATAAACTTCTATGCCTTTATCATATGATGGTAAATTCATAAAAGTTACAATGTTAATAAAAACTGTATTTTCACTATTCACAAAAAAATCTACTATTTTAGAAAAATATAAAAAATTCATACTAAGATAATTTATATATGATTAATTAAAAAATAAATTTCATTTTATAAAATTAGGATTCTAAAATTTATATATCTAATTTTTGAAAATAAAATAAAGAAAAAAATAATTTTATTGAAAAATGGCGTTTTTAAACATTAAGTGTTCTTAATATTATTTAATACCAATTTATAATTGAAATATTATATATTAAAATAATAATATTTTAAAATTGGTCTATTTAATTTATAAGGATAAAATAAAAAACACTTTATAAATTGTTAATTGATAAAAATTATTTTTAATATTAACTCTTATTAGTTATTTTTCTTCAAAATGTAATCATTTTTAAGTGACTGAGATATTTTTATTTACTAGGTATTTCATTATTATTATAAGTTTCCTAATAATATTCATGTAATATATCACATCTTGTTTTTTTAATGTTTCATATTAAACAATTTATCAACACAATGATTCTTTAAAGGAAAATTTATAGTAAAATATTGGGTCCTTATAGTCCTCCCAACTATCTTAGGATGGAAAGTGTTGATAATGAATAACTGAGTGTTGAAATTGTGATGAAACCCTCTCTGGGATCTCAAGGTAAAATTAGGGGCCTAATCAAGGACAATATTCCTTGGTACCATGTAGAGTCAGATGATCTCATCCATATATCACCTTTCCATAACATCTATAGTGCTAGACTCCCTAATAGAAAAAATAATAATATAACTTTATCAGTCAGTCTATAATCACCCATGTGGAATCATATCCTCTCTAAGCCCAAGGAAACATGATGAAATATATTAATATTTCCTTCCACTTCCACTCAATAACATCGAAAACATGCAATAACTCTTTAAAAACCTGATGTTCAACCTCCACCTATAAATAGACCAAACACCACACTACAAACTCTAATACAAACCACTTTATATAGGGCCACCAAATACTAACTCCCCAAGCCATGATAAATCTTAGAAACACTCTAATATATCTCTAAAGGTGACCTATTAAACTCATGGAGAACATATTCACACACACAAAATAGAAAAAATAGTGTAAGGACCCAGTTGGAGTAATGAACCACTGAGAGGGGGGGTGAATCAGTGGTACCCCTTTTTCTTATTTTAAGTTCCCTTAAAAAGAGAACAACCTTTGTTTCCGGTTAAAGATATACTTCCATACTGAGAAACAAACAAACACACATCCAAAGGAACTCATCAATTTACAAGGTTCACTATTCAATAAGAATAGCTACATCCTTGTTATGGTTGGAAACAATCCAGCACCATACAATCCACTAAGAAAACAATCCTTGGATTACAACAAGTAGGATTGACCCTTACACTCGTGAAGCACTATGAAACAATCACTCCAGTGCGTGTGCACCCTCTTAGCACAATAAGGAAAAGTCTCGTTTCTTGTAACAACTTATGTTACCTGCACTTCCTTTCAAATACACAAGTGTAAGCAAGTTCAGCACAAATATTCACTTCCTTACCGAGAAGAAAGGCAAGGACTCCTTGGACTTGAGATAGATCAATTACAGTCCGAACTTCTCATTCCAAATCTCCACTCCAAATTTTCCCAATCCGATTCTTCAATACGAATCTTCCTCGGTCTGAGAAACTCAATACGGTGACATCCAGTACTGATTCCCCATTCCGAATCTCCACACAGAATTCTTCACTCCGAATTTTCTTCTTCACTCTGATTCTTCAATCCGAATTTTCTTCTTCACTCTGATTCTTCAATCTGAGTCTTCCTCAGTCTAAGAAACTCAATATGGTGACAGCCAGTACTGATTCCCCATTCCTAATCTCCACTCTGAATTCTTCACTTCGAATTCCACTTTCACTCCGATTCTTCAATCTGAGTTTTCTTTAATCTGGGAAACTCAATACGGTGTCAACCAGTATCAAATTCTTGTTTCAATTGAAACTGCAATGAAAACTCAGTCAGCCACACACTTCTTTCTCTCTCTATATTATCATATCTTCTCTCACTACAGTATCATCAATCATTACTTAGGACTCCTATCTCCTTTTATAGGTTCTCCAAAGTGTGCTTACGTGGGAAACCAAAATATTTTCCCGCTCACTTAAATTCACCCAAATCTTAATTTCTCCTGAAATCTCGAAGTAATTAAGACTTTATCAATGCTTCTAGAATCTTCTATAATCTTCTTCCACTTCTCTTGATTTAGAACTTTGGCCTTTTCTGGATCCGACTTTGTTACACAAGTTTCTCGGTATCACATTCTCAAATCCTGTCATCTGTCTTCTCGGCATCATATTCTCGGATCCACCCTTCCTGATTCTCGGCATCACTTTCTTGGATCCATCCTTCTTGAGTCTTCATCATCACTTCAATTCTCGGTATGAATCTTCACCACTTATACGGTATGACACCATTTCAAATCTTGGTATGTCTCTTCATCACTTCTCGGTATGGCTTTTCATTGCTTCCTTGGTATGACAAATTCTTCATTCTCAGTATGACTCCTCTTTATTCATCAATACCGAAGATTTTAAATTCTTGGTATGACTCCTCTAGATCTCGATACGACTTCACTAGTTCTTGGTACGACTTCAGATTCTCAGAATGACTTCTGGTTCTCGGAACGGCTTCACCAATTCTCGACATGACTCTGCACTTCTGGCTACGAACTTCATGTTCAGGAAGTCGACTCCGAACTTTGTCACTCTGAACTTCTGACTCAGCAAGTCGACTTCGAACTTCCCGCTACGAACTTATGACTCAGGAAGTCGACTCCGAACATCTCGCTACAAACTTCTAACTCAGAAAGTTGACTTTGAACTTCTCGTTACGAACTTCTGATGCAGGAAGTCGACTCCGAACTTCTCACTACGAACTTCTGACTCAGGAAGTCGACTCTGAACTTCTCGCTACGAACTTATTCTTCACCATATCTTCAACCAGCTTTTATCATGAAATTTTTCATGATTTGTGATAACTTTAAGATCATCAAAGCATCTTCATATTAAGGGCCTTCACATCTCTTATCATCCACCTTTCAAGAATTTACAATATCCCAGTTCTGAACTTTTCAATTTCCAGACTCTGAATTCCAGACTTCGAATTCTTTGAACACTAGGTTCCGATTGTTCAATATTATCGGTTCCGAACTTTCAAACTTCCAGCTTCCAAATTCTTAGAAATTCAAGGTGTCTTTCCTTTATGAAAACTTCCTCAAGATCAAAAAAAGAAAAACCATGCAAACCATCTCTTCCTTCAGCTTGGTCCAAACAATCTCCCCCTTTGGATTTTGTTATCAACCAAGTTTTCATAAATTACCAAACTTTTTAACCTTAAGCAATGAATTACTTATCAATAATTATAATCCTACATGAGAAAACTCATTGTAGGAAACAAGAATCATTGATAGAAAAACCATGTTGTCCATAGGTGGTGAAAATGACATCTTCAACTTCATATATCTTCAACTTCATACATCCTGTAAACAAATTCAAGTTCTTTCCTACAACCACTCCAACAAATAGTTAGAATAGTTCACATACACAAGCAGTGCTGAGTTCACAGCTTACCCACAACTCTCTCTTCGAACAATAGATTTATGATAAAAACAACTTCTCCCCCTTGAAAAAACAATCCAAAGGTAAGAAGAGAGAGGGGACGGAACAACATACCTTAGACTTGAAGAGAAAGAGGTTGGACACCCATGTTCAACCTCAATCTTGAGAATGATTCCTTCGGTAAGGGTTTCATGAAAATATCAGCATCTTGTTCAGCAGATGAAACATATTTATGTTTCAGTTCATTATTTTCCACATTCTCTTTGATGAAATGATATTTGATGTCAATATGATTCGAACAAGAATGTTGGACTGGATTCTTGGTAAGATTAATTGTGCTTTGATTATCACAGCCCAAGAGCAAGGGCAGCTTCACTTCAACTAACAAATCTTCCAACTGTGTCTTCATCTAGATAAGTTGAGTGGTGACCATGGTGGAAGCAATATATTCAGCTTCAACCGTACTAAGTGTCACAGAATTTTGCTTCTTCGAGTGCCAGCCAACACAACTTTTTCCTATAAAGAACATTCCACCAGATGTGGATCTTCTATCATCAACATTTTCTGCCCAATCTACATCTGAATAGCCAAATAAATCAAAGTTATTTGAGCCACTATACTTGATTCTGAATCCTTCTATGCCTTTTATGTATCTGAGAATTCTTTTTCCAGAAACAAGATGTGATTCTTTAGGAGCACTCTGAAATCTTACACATAAGGTAACAGCAAAAACAATATCTGGTCTCGATGTAGTCAGGTATAACAAACTTCCAATCATCTTTCGATATTCTTTCTGATAAACTTCTTTTCCTTCATCATCTTTGATTAGATTTGTTCCCACTGAGATAAAAGTTGATACAGGTTTTCAGTTTTCCATCCCAAACTTTTTAAGAAGTTCCTTAGCATATTTTTCTTGGGAGAGAAAAATGAATTCTTTCTATTGCAAAATTTGTAACCCAAGAAAGTATCTCATTTCACCCAACATGGACATCTCAAAGAAATTCTTCATTTATTCATCAAACCTTTCACAGCTTCTTTCATCATTCCCAGCAAAAATAATGTCATCAACATAGACAATCACAATGAGAGAAAGATCTTGGTTTTCCTTGATGTACAGATTGTTGTCAACCCTCCCTTTCTTGAAGTTCATCTTCTTTAAGAAAGTATCTAGTTTGGAATACCCTGCTCTTGGAGCTTGCTTTAGCCCATAAAAATCTTTCTTCAACCTACACACATAACTTTCATTCTTCCCAATAATAAAGCCACATGGTTTCTCAATATAAACTTCTTCTTTGAGATCACCATTAAGAAATGCAGATTTAACATCAATTTGAAAGATTTTGTAGCCTCATTGTGCAGCAATAGCAAGAAAGATTCGGATAGTTTCTAATTTGTCTACCGAAGAAAAAGTTTCTTCAAAGTCAATTCCTTCAATCTAAGAGTAGCCTTTGCAAACCAATCTTTCTTTATTTCTAATAACTCCACCTTCTTCATTGAACTTGTTCCGGAAGACCCATTTGGTGCCAATAATGTTCTTACTTTTAGGCTTGGGTACGAGTTCCCATGTTTCATTCTTTTCAATATGATTCAATTCTTCATTCATGGCTTGAACCCATTCTGGATACTCAAAGGCTTCTTTAACATCATTTGGTTCCACTTTGGAATACAAGAAAGTATATGATATAGAATTACTTGTTCTTATTGTTTGAACCGTGTGATGTTGATCACCAATAATATTCTGATCTTTCACTTGTTTCATCAGCCTTGGATAAGTTTTTTGTGTGCCTTCCTCATCACTTGATATGGCTGAATCCGATTCTTCATCTTGATTATGATTACAATTCATTGCATCCTTATCAGAATCATTAACTTCATCTTCCTCATATTCCTTGTCTGTCAGGACATGCTTATCTTTTCTTGGAGTTTCAATGAATTTTACATCAACTGAATCCACAATTCTTCTTGTTTCTTTGTTAAAGCATCTATAACCTCTTCCTTCTGGTGCATATCCAAGAAAAATTCCGTCTTCTCCTTTCTGCTCGAATTTTCCACTACTTCCACCTTTCTTCTTTATAATGCATGGGCTCCAAAAAACTTTAGCATGCTTCATACTTGGAGTAATATCATATAAAAGTTCATATGGAGTCTTGTTTGATTGAGGCCTGTAGAAACATTGATTTTGAATATAAACAGTTGTACTTGTAGTTTGCCTCCAAAAGTAATGAGTAAGGACATGCTCAAGCAACATGGTTCTCCCATTTCCATCAAGCTTCTGTTCTTCCTTTCAGCAACCCCATTTTGTTGAGGTGTATATGAAGCTCTATATTCATGCTGAATCCCATGATTCTCAATATAATCTTCAAATTCTTCACTTCTATACTCACCACCATTATCTGTTCTCAACTTCTTCACAGAGTACTCACATTCTTTCTCAGCTTTCCTTCTGAAGGTTTTAAACATTTTCAGGGCATCTGACTTGTGCTTCATAAACATAACACACGTAATGCGAGTAAAATCATCAATGAAAGTGATGAATTACTTGTCTCCATTTGTTGATTTTTTTCTCATTAGCCCATATATATCAGAATGTATTAGTTCAAGGGGTTGTTTAGAACAAATGTCAACCTTCTTATGCACAACACTTTTAATATTTCCTTTCTAACAGGTAGTGAAACACCAATATCTTCTTCTTGGAAAATCTGAAATATCTCGAACACTGTCCCTTTGAGATAACTTTCTCATATTTCTCTGACACATGTGTCCAAGTCTTCTGTGCCACAACTGATTTTCTTCCACTATGCTCATGTAACAAGAGTTTTGTGAATTTCTAACTTGAAACAGATTTCCTTTGGTTCGTTGGCCTTTTGTAACAATCTTCCCATCTTCTTCACTTTTTGCAATAAATCCATATTTCTTGAAGATAACTTTGTTACCCTCATCACACAGTTGTGATACATTCAGCAAGTTGTGCTTCAGCCCATCAACATACAGAGTTTTCTTGGACTTTAATTTTTCCTTTCCAATGATGGTTGATCCAACACCTTTGATTTTTAAAGATTCATCGTTGCCAAATGTCAATGTGCCTTATTTAAACTTCTTTATATTATTTAGAAACTTCAAGTCTCCTGTCATATGTGATGAACACCCACTATCAAGTATCCAAGGTCGTTCTTCCTTTGTAACTTTTAGAGCAGTTTCAACAACAAGAGCTTTTTCTTATTTCACTTCTTTCTTCACCTTCGGCTTCTGAAAATTAAAAACTTTTTGTTGAGTCGATAATAGCACAAGACATCCTTTTGCAAGGTGTCCAGTTTGTTCACACCTTTCACAAATGGTCTCCATAGGTTGGAACCTATTTTCTGTCTTGACTTCATTCTTCTCAACTTTCTTCAAGAAAACCTTCTCACTCTTCTTCCTTTGAGGAGATTGAATCCCTCTCAACTCTGCCTTTCATAACTCGTGGGGTGATGGTAATAATATTGATTGAACCAACACATATTTTTTGTATGCCTGAATCCTCCACAATACCAACAGTACCCATAGAAGGAGTACCTTCCTCTAAATCTTTTGTTCTAATACTTCTTTGTTGCTCTTTCTTCAGCCCCACCAACCATTCTTTTGTTAGAAAGATTGCTCTGTTGGAATTCTGCCTTCTCTGATTTTTCTTGTTTTTCACCAGTGTTAGACTTAGTTTTCCTTGAAACTTCATAGTTCCCAGTAACGCTGGTCTTGGCCATATAAGTAACTTTCTCAGATTTCTTCTTCACAGCAACCACCTTTTTTTCTATTGAATTTTCTCAGAATGTTCTTTTTGAGAGCCTTCACCAATATCAGTAGTTGAGTTTTGAAAACGAATGTTTTTTTATTCAACTTCAGAGAGCTTCTTTTGAACGAGTTCCAATTCTTCCTCTTTTGCCTTCATCTCAAATCTCATGTGCTCATTTTGATTTTTCTCATCTTCAAGAGACTTATTCAAGTCTTCAAGCTCTTTAACAAGTTCTTGTTTATAATTGGATTGATTGGATGCTGAGAAACATTCATCTTCCAACTTTTTGTTAAGCTTTTCCATCCTTTTGATCTTTCTTAAACATTCCTTCAATTCTTCTTTCAGATGCATCTCAAGCTGAGTTTCTTCTTCTTCCGAGCTGCTGCTTCCAAAATCCTCATCATTCACTGTTGCAATGAAAGTATTCTCAACACCATGCTTAGCTGATTTTTCAGATTCAGAATCACTTTCTTCATCTTATTAATTTATGGATAGGAATCTTTTTCTCTTGAATTTGAAGAACTTATTTTCTTTCCCCGACTTTCCTTTACCACCCTACTTCTTCCATAACTTGCTTGTCTTTCTTTCTTCTTCATCACTGTTTCCTTCATTCTCCCTTTGAGGATAGTTAGCCGCAAAGTGACCAATGCCTCCACATTCAAAACACTTTAAGGGAATTTTCCCTTGTATTTTCCTATGTCTCTTTTAACATTATTTGAAAACAAGGATAAAATATTGTTAAGATTTTTACATACCTCGCTTTCAGAGTCATAGTCACCACCATCTTCTTCAGTCAATATCTTCTTAGATCTCTCCTTCTTCATGGCTTTGAAAGATAATTCTCTGTCAACCTTTTTCTTGGTCTTCATAGCTTTTTCACATCTCATTTCATAAGTAATGAGTGTAATATACAAATCATCAAGATATAGAGTCTCTGAGTCTCTGTCTTCTAATGAAGATACCTTCACATCAAATTTATTAGGAAGAATCCTCAAGATCTTTTCCACCACAATAGAGTCTTTCAGCTCTTCACCAAGACATCTGATGGTACTAACAATATCGTTTACCCTGGTGAATAAATCCCCAATATATTCATGCTCTCTCATCTTCAAGTCTTTATACTTCAATCTCCAGATTCAAAGTTTTTCCTTCTTGACTTTTGTATTGCCTTCGTATATGTTTTTTAGTTTGTCCCATATACCTTTGGATGTGGCCACTCCTTTTACTCTTAAGAATTTACTTTCAGAAAGTGAAGACAATATAGCATTCTTGGATCTTCCATTATTCTCAAGAAACTTCTTGTCAACAGGTATAAGTGGAACATTGTCTTTAATGGGTGGAAACCCAACTGTTGAAGCTTCAAGAACTTCATAACTAATAGACATGAGATATGGTATCATTCTATCCTTCAAGATGTGATCGTTCTTCCCATCGAATACCATAATGCCTTTATTGTTCACATAATTCAGATTCTCTATCAGCAAGGAAAATAAAGGCAACCTCCCTCTGATACCACTTATAAGGACCCAGTTGGAGTAATGAACCACTGAAAGGGAGGGTGAATCAGTGGTACCCCTTTTTCTTCTTTCAAGTTCCCTTAAAAAGAGAACAACCTTTGTATCCTATTAAAGATATACTTCCCTGCTGAGAAACAAACAAACCCACATCTAAAGAAACACAGCAATTTACAAGGTTCACTATTCAATAAGAATAGCTACGTCCTTGGTATGGTTGGAAACAATCCAGCACCATAAAATCCACTAAGAAAACAATCCTTGGATTACAACGAGTAGGATATACCCTTACACTCATGAAGCACTGTGAAACAATCACTCCAGTGCGTGTGCACCCTCTTAGCACAATAGGGAAAAGTCTCGTTTCTTGTAACAACTTATGTTACCTGCACTTATTTTCAAATACACAAGTGTAAGAAAGTTCAACACAAAGCTTCACTTCCTTACCCAGAAGAAAGGCAAGGACTCCTTGGACTTGAGATAGATCAATTACAATCCAAACTTCTCATTCTGAATCTCCACTCCGAATTTTCCCAATCCGATTCTTCAATCCGAATCTTCCTCAGTCTGAGAAACTCAATACGGTGACAACCAGTACTAATTCCCCATTCCGGATCTCCACTCCGAATTCTTCACTTCGAATTCTTCACTAAAAATTCTTCACTCCAAATTTTCTTCTTGACTCTGATTATTCAATCTGAATTTTCTTTTTCACTCTGATTCTTCAATCCGAGTCTTCCTCAGTCTGAGAAAATCAATACAGTGATAGCTAGTACTGATTCCCCATTCTGAATCTCCACTCTAAATTCTTCATTATGAATTCCACTTTCACTCCGATTCTTCAATCTGAGTTTTCTTTAATCTGAGAAACTCAATACGGTGTCAACCAGTATCAAATTCTCGTTTCAATTGAAACTGCAATGAAAACTCAGTCAGCAAAACACTTCTTTATCTCTCTATATTATCAGAGCTTCTATCACTACATCATCATCAATCATTACTTAGAACTCTGATCTCCTTTTATAGGTTCTCCAAAGTGTGCTTAGGCGGGAAACCAAAATATTTTCCCGCTCAATTAAATTCACCCAAATCTTAATTTCTCCTGAAATCTCGGAGTAATTAAGACTTTGTCAACACTTCTAGAATCTTCTCAAATCTTCTTCCACTTCTCTTGATTTAGAACTTTGGCCTTTTCCATATCCGACTTTGTTACACAAGTTTATTGGTATCACATTCTCAGATCCTGTCATCTATCTTCTCGGCATCATATTCTCAGATCCACCCTTCCTGATTCTCGGCATCACTTTCTCAGATCCATCCTTCTTGAGTCTTCGGCATCACTTCAATTCTTGGCATGACTCTTCACCGCTTCTATGGTATGACACCATTTCAAATCTCGGTATGTCTCTTCAACACTTCTTGGTATGGCTTTTCATTACTTCCTCGGTATGAAAAATTCATCATTCTCGGTATGAATCCTCTTTTTTCATCAATGCCGAAGATTTTGAATTCTCAGTATGACTCCTCTGGATCTCGATACGAATTCAATAGTTCTCGGTACGACTCCAGGTTCTCGGAACAACTTCTGGTTCTCGGAACGGCTTCACCAATTCTCAGCATGACTCCTCACTTTTGGATATGAACTTCAGGTTCAGGAAGTCGACTCCGAACTTCGTCACTCCGAACTTCTGACTCAGCAAGTCAACTCCAAACTTCCCACTACGAACTTCTGACTCAGGAAGTCAACTATGAACTTCTGACTCATGAAGTCGACTCTGAACTTCTCGCTACGTACTTTTGACTTAGGAAGTCGACTCCGAACTTCTCACTACAAACTTCCGACTCAGGAAGTCGACTCTGAACTTCTCACTATGAACTTATTCTTCACCATATCTTCAACCAGCTTTTATCATGAAATTTTTCATGATTTGTGAGAACTTTAAGATCAGAAAAGCATAATCAGATTAAGGGCCTTCACATCTCCTATCATCCAGCTTTCAAGAATTTTCAATATCCTGGTTTCTAACTTTTCAATCTCTAGACTCCGAATTCCAGACTCCAAATTCTTCAAACACTAGGTTCCGAATGTTCAATATTATCAGTTATGAACTTTCAAACTTCCAGCTTCTGAATTATTAGAAGTTCAAGGTGTCTTTCCTTTATGAAAACTTCCTCAAGATCAAAAAAAGACAAACCATTAAAACCATCTCTTCCTTCATCTTGGTCCTAACAAATAGATTTCCCTAAAACAACATCGAATGTCAATTATCCTCTAACCACCCCTCAAGAGCATCACTATAAACAAAATGGCCCAAAATTACCTCTACCTCTGGCTCTCCCCATTTATACGCTTCCACGTGATGTAAAAATGAGAATTTTACTATCTTCTGATACAGGATACCTCTACCAACATCCTTCTTCTCATCTAGATGCATCACCACTAGCTCACCCATCCATATATAACAATCCCTAGACTCACGAACAATATCTCCTTGTTAATTTCTACTAAATGCATCATCCAAAACATTCCCTTTCCCTAGGGTATATAATATATCTAAATCATAATCCTATAAGAACTCTATCCACCTCTACTATCAAAAATTTAGGCCTCATTGAGAAAAACATAACTCAGTCTCTTTTCATACCTAAAGACCATAAAGTGATCACTAATAACATAATTCCACTATATATTTAAGAGAAAACACCCATTTAAAATCCAGATCATGGGTGGAATAGTTATAATCATGGGGCATAATTTCTAAAACCCAAAAGAGATCACTTCTCTATGATTCATCGGTATTAAACCTAAACCAAGATGGGAAGAGTCATATAAAACCTCAAACGTCACCTCATCCTAAAGAAACTGAAGCATAAAAGAAATAATAATCTTATCCCTTAGTTAGTTAAATGATTTTATGCACTAATTAGTCTAATAAAAGCCATGTTATTTCATGTTCAAGTCTTTAAATGAGGCTGTAATCCAGTAGAAGTCAGATACAAACCCTTGAAAATAGCTTGTGAGACTAAGGAAATTGTGTAACTCTTCAATATTCTTGGGTATTACCAAAGAAACTACCACCTAAATCTTCAATGGATATACATCCACTCACTACTAATATCCTTTCCAATATTCCCCTCTAGTTATTCCTTTTCAACCAAATATATTAGTTGACTGTGTAGCTTAGACGTGATCACACTATAGTCATTCGTGCCTAGTTACATCCCAACCTCATCTGAATGGTTCTTAACCATTAGGATTTCATATCAAAATAGTTAACCAATAGAAAAATATTGATAGTAATATCTAGGAACTAGCTTCTCATCCAATGGAACATGCTACTCTCTTTATTAAATAATGACCATGTGTGGGTAAAAATATACCCCTTTCTTTGATATATGATGTGATGAAGCACCTTATCGGCATACCAGTGAAGCTCTAGATCCTTGAGAAATTATTATAAAAATAGATACATGAATTCCATATAAAAACCATGAAAATATCCTTTTTCTTGAGACTATGGTAGATTCCACCAAGTATTATTATGTAGAAGAGGTTGAATGGGATGAATGTTAGGGCATCATTTTTTTCTCTAAAAAAGATGAGTACAATACCATTTCAGAGAATATATGCCCACTATATATCACTAGTCAGTTCAATGGAATTTAAATCCATAGCATCCTAGTGAATAATAGATCTGGGATCAATATCATCCTAACACGAACACTCTATAATTTGTGGCTCACGGAATAGGATTTGATCCCTTATAACCTAATAATCCGGGAGTATAGCAAGATCAAGCATAAATCATAAGGAAATGTTTGGCTAAAGAACCAATTCAGTGTCCTAGTAGAAAGTTATGAATTTATGCTGGTATCATAGGACACAACCTACAACTCCTTATTAAAAAGACCCTAGCTCTATTTGCATACAGTGGTCCCCTCTTCATACCACCACTGCCTCAAATACTTCCTTAATGGTTGAGTATGGGTACTTCAGGGAAATGATTATCCCTTATAATCTTGTGAGTCCAGTTACTTGGATGTCGAGTACTATAAAAGGAAATAAATATAGCCCTATATTTATGGGGTCAAGTGTATCAATTCCCCCAATAACTTGATAGCCACTATAGCATATCCTTGGGAAAAATTTAAAGTCATATTTATCACTCTTTTTTTGTACTGTCCTTTCCCTTTGAATAAAAGAAATAAGTTGGTTGGTAAAAGAAACCCCACTACACCGGGATTTGGAGGTTGTTTCATATTCCCCAAGAAAAATTAGTGCTCATATATTACCTCTTACTCCTATACCAGATAGTCCCAACCAATACTAAAAGACCTTACCCTCGTAAAGTATTTATAAGTTTACCCTATGGCCACTAACGCAAAATATTCTTGCATCTTCTACAAAGTGAGGTTGACTCAATTAAAGTATACCCGTTATCATTTCCTTAATATCGTGAGTGGAAATTATGGTAGAAAACTTCATGGTATTATTTTGTTATCCTTTTTCTATACAGTATACATGGACCAAGAGTTCCTTGTTGAAGGCTCTTCCTGCATCATATTGGGTTCCAATGTTATCCTCGGATTTATAGTCTAAGGAGAGTTACTTCTTCCCTCTGACCCTCATATCTTAAATGATAAAGAGTATCTATAATATGTACCTCCTTTATTTAAAGAGGGTGTCTCTTCCACTATTGATGAGTTGACTCAGGTTATCCTTAGCATTGAAGAAGATCTAAAGACAATAATGATCAGTGTGGCCATGTCTCTATAGGAGAAACAATATTATGTGCTTTTGCTGAAGTATCACCATGATGTGTTTTCTTTGAGCTATAGTGAAATGATAGTCCATGATCCTCAATATGTTGACCATCGCCTTAGCCACTGAGTGGGCCCCATGAGTTCTAAAATGCTCCCATAAATATTCACCCCTCTCGCAGTTCCATGGTCAAGACCAAAGTTGATGAGATAAATAAGGATCATTAGATAGATCCAATACCCAAAATGGATGGCCAAAATTGTCCCAATAAGAAATAATAATGGATAGATCAAATTATCTATAGAATTTCATGATCTCAATTGTAATTTTCCAAAGGATGAATTTCCCCTTCTGGTGAAAGAGTTTTTGATTAATGCTATGACAGGGTTCCAATCCTATACTTCAAGGATGGATACACTAGGTATAATCAAATCCATATGTCTCCTGAAGATCAGGATTCCACTACCTTAAAGTTCCCCATGGAACTTTTTTATAATGGGTAATGCCTTTTGGATTGAATAATTTTGGATCCATTTTCCAATGTTCTAGGAACTATATCTTCAAACAACTTCTTGAGACATTGGTGGAGTGTTGCATAGATGAATTGGTGGTTAAATCTTGTGAGCTCTAGGAATGTCTCAATGACCTTGATAAATTGTTTGTATTTATCTATTCCCACCACTTGAAAATGAACCCTTTGAAGTGTTCATTCATGCTTACCTCTAGAAATTTTCTTGGATTCATTGTTAAATATTGATGTATCAAGATTAATAATGATAAAATTAAGGGTATCAACTGAATTAATCATCCAAGAAACATCTAGGAGTTATGAGGCCTCCAAATATACTTAGACTGTATACAATGATTTATTGAGAACATGGAGGGAATGTGTAATCCCTTCCTGTGGAACATGAACGAAGGAATTATTTACCTATGGGACAAGGGCTACTAGAATTACATTGAAGACATCAAATGGTATCTTCTATAGCCCATAGTTTTGATGCCACTTATCTCATGAAATCATTTGTTTATTTATGTGAACTCCTTGGAAGAGTCCCTTGGTTCCCTTATAGCACAAAAAAATGAGGTTTGGGAAAAAATTATATTATCTCAGGAATGTTCTCCTCAATACGGAGGCTAGATACTCCCACAAAAATAGAAGTTCCATCACACTAGCATTTGAAGTACAAGATTTTTGACATTACTTGCAGCACCATATGAAAGAGTTGGTGTCTCTTTTTGACCCACTTAAGTACATCCTCAAATTCCCCATGCTGATAGGGAGACTGGAATGTTGTGTTTTAATCATCTAGTGGTTTTACATTAGGTTGCTCCCATATAATTCCATTAAGGACCAAGTGTTTGAAAAGTTCCTAGACTCACACCCAACCCCTAAGGAACTACCCCTCGATGTTGATTTCTCAAATAAAGTTCTTCTCACATTAGATAAAGTTGAACCATGTTTCTAGATGCATTTTTATGGTTTCTCTTAGATTATGACTGGTATAAGGCTCAAAAACACAATGCTCAATAGATTAGGTCCATATATTGTCTTTATCACTCCTACAAGGGCCATCTTGTCGTACTCAATCTTGTTGTCAGAAAGATGTACTAAAAATGAGGTAGAGTATAATACTATTATTACTATTCTTGATTCATCCCTCAGGATTGATTTCCCTATTTACATGTGAAGGGAGCCTTCGAGCTTGTCATTAATTAGATCAAGAGTGACTATTTTATCAAAATGAAAGAAACTATTCCCCTATTAGAACTAACTCATTAGCTAATGTCTCAGTTACAATCCTAGAAAAATGTGACATGTGATCCTTGGTACCAAAATGGATGATCCAACACTTTAAAAATCTTGTCTACATCCATTTTAGTACCTGACTAGGATGACTTGGTCATTCATGTGTCACACAGAAGGGTTATCACCCCCACCACAATAGATGATTGAAACCAATAGGTATATTAGTTGGTTTTGGGAAATTATTCACTAGGGACTTGAAATATCTATATGATCAAATAAATAAATGATTTAATGACTCTATTTATTGATTATCTCCAACATGGCATTCTCCTGCCAGGCTGAGCTAAGTGTGACAGAATCTACTGGCATGCAACACAGTTCACCCTTCAGTGTGGCCCTAACCTTGAGAAAACCCTCTACAAGAATGGGTTCAATGGAATTATTCTTCATTTCATCCAAGGATATGAGATACATCAGGTTATTAAAGAGTTCCATGCTAGTTCCTATGGAGCCCAACAGGTAGGATAGACACTCTCCCATAAAATTCATAGGTTGGGTTACTTTTGGCCCATCATGGTTTGTGGCTACATTGAATTCATCAAGTGGTGTTTTGAATAACAAATAAATGACAATTTTGTTCACCAACCTCTATAGATTCTCTACACTACCATATATTATTATCCCTTCACAGTCTGGTGACTCGATGTTGTGGGTCCCTACCCACCAGAAATAACTATATAGTTCAAGTTCATTTTGAACGTAATAGACTTCTTATCAAAGTGGGTAGAATAAGTTCACCTAAAAGAAGTTAAAACCTGATATATGATTGATTTTTTGAACTCCCGTATCATTCATATATTTTTAGTTCCTCACACTATTCTCATAGAAATGGAACCAACTTTGGATCCACCGATTGAAAGAAGTTATACACCAAATAAACCATCTGGTCCAATAATACTTCCCACTATCATGCTTAGAAGAATGGGTAGATTGAGAAGTTTAAAAGAACCTATCTAAAATATCATAGAGTATAGAAGTCCAGAACAAAAAATTAGTTGGCCTGATAAACTCCCTAATTCCCTCTTGACCTATTGGATGAAAACTCAAAATTCCACCTAGGTGACCCTATACTCCCTAGTGTATGTAACAAAGTCATTTTTACCTATTGAGTTTTAGTTTACATGTCCTTAAATGGACATATATGGCTATTGGATTCCATAAAAAATAGTGTAATTCCTTATAGATGAGTTGGTTTCCCTTTAAGAAAACAGGCTCCAGGTGCTACGTAACATAGTGAGGCACCAGAACCAGGTAGCATGAGCATTCAACAAGAATATTATCCTCCAATCATTCCTTTAAGGTAACGTGGTACTATATCTTAGGTCATTGATGATACCTAGAAAAAATCCATTGAATCTTGAACTCTATTGGTAAGTACCTTACATCATCCATAAGTTATATTCCAATGGATCATACTCTTTAATCACCATGAATGGGAGCATATCACGCCTCCCACCAATTCCAATTTTCTTAAGAATTAATTCATGTGAACATCCTAGTCAAAGATACAAGAAATTAAACTATAGTAACCTAGTCCAATAATTACAATATTAAACAATTTTCAACCCTTGGGTCCAAGCATTATGACCTTAAACAATTTTTAACCTTGGTTCATACTCTAAAACCTTAAATTAGCAGTTGTTCCATCATAGTCCAAGCTCTGTTACCATAAACTAGTATCATCCATAGTTTGAGTTGTATGAATATAAACTAAAAATACCAACATCCTCATCATATGATGTTAAACTATATCCTTAACCCATGTTAAAACTATGATATGTCTCATATGATAAGTATAAGATGAAAAAACCAATGTCCTCAACACATGATGTTAAATAGTAGCTTTACCCAATGTGATGGACATAGGATGCCTCATATGAAAATTATGGGATAACCCAAAACCAATTAACTTATCACACAGCGTTAAATTGTATCCTTACCCTATGTGATGAACATAGGATGCCTCATGTGATAAATATGATATTTTTTCATGTCCCCATCATATGATGTAAAACTATATAATATTATGTATCCTCACTAGAGAAGATATTTTTCTCCCATTGGAAATGGTCTCTTACCATGTCACATTTCAAAAAACAATTGTGGCTTGATTCCCAAATTAGTGGGATATATAGTGACTCCTAGACCCCTTTGTCTTTGAGCCCATCCATAACCTTCCTCTCTTAAAGTGAGGTGTCTTAAACATTAATCCTTTATTTAACTCTTACCCAAGGAGATAAAAATAGTTCCCATGGGGATCCTCATTAGGTGTAAGACCTAATCATATCTCTTACTCCATTATCTAGTCGAGATTCCCTCATGACCCTACATGAGGAAGAAATAATGGGCAACTCAACGTATAATCCCCACCAACATCCTCTGTTCACGGCGTTAAACTATAGCCATACCCTATGCAATAGACATAGGATAAATCATATGATAAATATGATATGACCAAAACAAACATCCTTATAAAATGACATTAAACTATAGCCTTACCCTATGTCAAAATTCAGCATTTGAAAAATATGAGATGAATTAATATCCTCTCTAGAGAGGAAACCATCCTTCCAATGTTGGTCTCCCACCAAGTCGTGTTCAAGAACTATATATGGATTTATTCCCATGCTTAATGAGATATGTAGAGATTCCTAGATTCAACAGTTCTATCCAGACTCATCACTAACCTATTTTTGGTGCCTCTACCTAGTCCAAGCCTCATGATCTTAAACTACATGAAACAAGTTTCCAGATTTCCTTGTATGGTGCAGGGCCTCCTTGGCTCCTTCATGTCGGTTTTTAACTATTTTACATCACCTGAAAATATTCAAAGTACCTAATTCCCTTTAGGTATAATAATTATGAACTTAAACTATGTGCATTATTCCCCATGTGGCCCCTTATTTTCAAATTTGCTTCACCCCTACTATTTTATCAAACCAATTCCCCCTTCTCTTTTCCATCACATCCCCGCTTGAGAGGACTGCCCCTATCGGTGTTAGTATCCCACTACACTATATTCCAAAACTACATGTGTCTTGATTCCCACCTTAATGGGATACATAATGATGCCCATATTTCATATCCTAGGCCTCAGACCACCATCAACTCATTGTGGGTTATACCCCCCAGTGTTATGAATTTAATCTATGTATAGTTTGTCTTGGAATATTGCATGGAAATGGGTATCCCTGAGCATCCCATCATGTCGGGTTATCACCATTTCACATTGAAAAATCCTTTTCACCCCCTGTTCTGAGCTCTATGACCATAAACTAGTAGAAACCATAGTCTGAGTTGTATGACTCTAAACTATAAAACCCGACATCCTTAGCACATCATGTTGAACTGTGGCCATTCCCTATGTGATGAACATATGATGCCTTATATAAAAAATATGGGATGACCAAAACAAACATCCTCAGCACAAAATGATAAACTATAGCCTTACCCTATACAATAAGCATAGGATAACTCATTTGAAAAATATGGGATGACCAAAACCAATGTCCTTATCACAAGATGTTAAACTGTAGTCTTACCGTATGTGATGAACATAGGATGCCTCAAGTCATAACTATGAGATGGTCCATCGTCCTCAATAGAGAGGACACCACTCTTACAGTGTTTATCATCTACCACATCACATTCTAGAATGATGCATGGCTTGATTCTCATTCCCATGGGATATATAGTGATGCATGGATCTCAAATATCAGGCTCATTACCACCACCAATTCTTTCCAATTTCTTCCCCCTCTGGGTCAAACTTTATACTTTCCTATTGGTATGTTCATCTGGTGAGTTCAAGAGCATGATGGGATGACTACTAGGGAACACAACTCCCCCCAGGGCACTCCCTACTTACACTTTCACACTTTTTTCTCTCTTTAATTTGGATACCCATCATCCTCTTGATCTGAGCAGGTCCCCTAATGGTAATGGTTCCTAGCCATACTGAATTACCTATCATCCTAGACACATGCCTTGAAGGATACTTGATAACATATGATGGTTTTAATGTTTATAATATTTTCAATAGTCAATCCCGCATTTTTATACCCCATCCTTGACTGGAGTAGTTATGGAACCTGTGTTTTGAACATGATCAGCAGTTGTTACAAGCCCGTTGATCACCCCTTTCATTATCTTAGTCTTGGAAGTCGTGATTTACCCTCCTTTACACCTACCCTTTATCTAGTGGTGGATCTCAACACTCCATGTGTCATACTCATGTGCACTCCCATATAATGAATATGTAAGTTATAATCATTGGTATTTCCCTAGGATAGCTTCTTTTTCCCCTTATTGTGATATCCCTTGTGATAATGAGAACTTCATAACTGCTCCTTTTTTCTCACAATGAGAATAACTCATGTGAGCTTAGGATTCTGGGTGGAATTTCCCTAAGCAAGGTTGAAGTACATAAGAAAACCTTAAATGGGGCACCACACCCTTTGGTACAAACTCTGTAACCTCAAACACAAAGCCCAAGTCTAAGAATCGTGACTTTAAACTATGTGTGAGCCACACCGAGGATGTGTCATGTTGTGAAGGGACTATTTTACCCCAAATTCACATTGGGTTACTACTCTTCTATGTCACAGACATTCTTTGGATATCTTTATCCCAACCTGGCTTAAGCATTATGGTCCTAAACTATTTTTGATTTCCTAGTATGACTAGTATGACCATAAACTACCCAAGGAAAGATGCACATAGGTCTATTAGGTTCAAAACCCACAAGTGTAGATTGAGTGAAAGTCATATTTCCAAACACAAATCCACCCTTTTGACTTGGGTAAAAAAATAAGGGTGTAGATAAAGAGTTATAAAGCTAGTGGGACCCACTATGAGTCCCATAAAAAACCAGGCTACAATGGTTGGACCCCATTAGTTTAGGAAAAAGTTAGAGCCAAATCATAGCTCCCTCTACTTAATAACCTCCTCTTCAAGTTGATCCCCATTTGGTCTCCTTTTCATACATACCACTACCCTAACCAAGTGATATTCCTTCACATCTATTCACACATCCTAGTTACATGATGTTAAACTATATGATGCATTGTCCTCACTATAATACGATAAATTGTGCATTAAAATTCCCTTCTAAAAGATGATAAAACACACACCATATATCCCTATGGAATGATGTAAAACTATAAATCACATTAAACCCACACCTGATAAGCCATTTCCCCCTTCGGTACTGGTCACCTGCTGCACCATTCATATTCTTTGACCATCACTTGGAATCTAAGATGATTCTCACCTTCAATGTGAGTTTGGACCTTACTAAAAAAATACATCAAACCAACATGTTCATAACCACAATGGAATACTCCCAATGGTGTTAAAATATATTCTAATATCCCTTAAATTCATCCCCATGCTTCATTTCCTCATTGATTTGGATCCACATCATCTTCCACACCTGAACTGGCCCCCCTAATGCTAATGGTTTCTAGCTACACTGGCTCACCTACCGTCATGGAAAATGCTCTAAAGGACTTTTGATGAAATTTTAATAGGTTAAATGTTTTGAACATGGTAAAATAATGACCTTCATATATTTTTCTCCATCCTTGACTGATTTATAGTGAAACCAGTGGTTCAAACATAGTCAGAAGTCATCCTCCATCACCCTATCAGTCCCCTCTTGTATTCTAGATCTTGAATGTCTCGATTCATGCCCTTCATCCTTCCCCTTTGTTTGGTTATAATTTAACTCCCTTTATGTTACCCAATTTTTACACCTTTGTATGTTGATAAAGAAAATTGACTATGTAGATAATCATGCTCTCTAACCAAATATTTATTGGTCAGGGTACTCTTGGTGATCGATAAAAAATTTGGACCATTAGTATTTGACCAATATCTGAAACTCTCATATAAGTGAGGAGTCTCCACTTTTTCTCTTATTTATCACACTGAGCATGAATCTCTTGGGATTAGGGATTAATTTTTTGTTGTATCATTGATTTTATCAAGGTGAAATAAAACAATACTCAAGAATATGGGGAATTTTAAAAAAATAAACTTCAACAATTTTGAGAGGGTCATCGACACATTGGAGCCTATCCTTTTTTTCAACCAAACAAGTTCTACCTAGGGATATACATTAAAAACCAAGTGCTCTATCCTAGAAAGCCTCTACAGAGTATCCTCCAAAACATTTTTTATCCTATAAATATTTATCTCTTCTTTCTCATCCACCAGGTGAAAATCATCATCCCTAATTCACACCTTGATCTTATCATCTTGGAACTCAACCATTAGTTATGTTTTATATATTTTCATAGCCTCGTCTACCACCAACTATTCCCCTAATTATATATTGATCCATGCTTGAGAATTTACAATAGTTTCATGCTAACACACCTTATCTTTCATCCACATAAGTTCTTATTCAACTGCCTGAAGCATCTTGGTACCCTCTGATTTCTCCTTATTCCTGGAAACATAAAACTCATGATTTCCCATGAACAATTTATCATTGAGATAATCATGATCCAATTCATGGAGGGAGAGAGATTCCACCCCTCTATTTCCTAAGTTCAATAGTCATTGGTGGAGAGAGCACATATGATTCGCTAAATGTGGCACTAGAGTATGAGTGATAAATTTCCACATGATCCTTCAAACCCTGCATCATATGATGTGTCTCTTTGAAATATCGAACCTAAAATATTTTAATTATTTGGTTCGGGACAGATCATAAATCTAAAAATACATGAGAACAGTGGAAAAAGGTATTATTATGAGATCATATTGGATGGATTGAGTTCCATGTCGAGAGGAGATCTATTTTGTTCTGACTCTTCACTGGTGTAAACATCAATCCTTGTATCAATTTTAGACTCTCCCATAGTCGAATCAATTTATCTGATAGATTTTCCTCCAAGGATCAAGGTAAGATCACCTGGAATGGCTAGATCCTTGATGATTTGATCTCCAGTCAAGGGATGCACCCTGACTTCCCCATCTATATCTATTTGATGTGAACACCCTCTCGCTAGCACTGTTTCAAATAAAAACATGTTATTCAATTTGATCTATGATAAAAAAACATGGAAAACATAACTTATGTAAGAGAAAATAATATATAAGTGGAGACAGTTTGGATTAAATCCATTACCTAAGCCTCAAAGGAAAATTCCACCACTAGGGACCCCTCGGCACTAGTTGGCACCTAAACTGCTGGAATTGGGCTTCTTGATATCGCCCGAATCAAAGATACATAAAGTGAACATGTTAGTATAGTGGAATAATACAATCCCAATAAGTTCTTAATGGGATTAGGATAATTTAATAAGCCTTACCTTGAGGAATGGGTATCTCTATGATGAGTCTCCTTGGGTAATCTGCCCAGCTGGGGGTGGGATCCACCATTGGAATTTTGGGGCGTGGCACACCATACATTACTAGGAAGGTTGGAGAATCTGAAAACGCACTTTAAAAATTCTATATAGGCACCACTCCTATTGTAACTTCTAGATAAGACTCCTAGGTTGACTCCTTATACTCCACAAAGGCACTATTTTCCACATCAATAGGTCCCCTTGTCTCTCCCCATCTTCTTTCTGTATAAGACAATATATCCAGTTAGAACTATTAAATGAAATAAGGGTTGGAAGAGGCAATCAAGTTGGATGTAACTCACTAAATAAGAGATTGGTAAGGTCATTATCCCTAGGAGGGACCTCTTCACTCTACTGAGAGGTTTACCGACTAGAAACAGATCCACATGACTACTCATCACTGGAACCCAATGTATCAGTACCTGGGACTGATGCATCATGGTTTGGTGCCTCAATGGACATTGTCTCTTCAGTATATACACCAAACATCAAATTTATATGGATGTTGTTAGCAATTCCTTCCCATGCAGGAGAGAAAAGGAATCCATCTCTGCAACGTAGGAAAATATCTCTTGGAAGTCCACACAGGTCATGATCCTGGTGAACCCGACCACTGGAATCTCATGACTGTCTTAGGTAAGCCTCCTCTATCGTTTCTCCATTTTTAGGGAAAACCTCAATATTCCCCATGCCTTCTAAATCATGGGATAGGGGGAGTTAGTGGGAGGCTACACCAGATACCATAGTTTCTTCCAAGGAGCCTCCTGGACCTACTCATCCCCACTTGAGAACTCTCTACCTACTCTCATGGATGCTTCTACAGTATCCTTACACCGCTTGGGGGTGGGGGTGTAGTGGAACTCTAAGCTTCCCCCTCTACTAATTCGTCTTGAGCAATAAATTCCCTGAGGATAATACAAATACAATTAGATCTACTGCCCTGTTTCACCTGTGTATATCCTAAAGACACAACCATCCTCACCCGCTAATGTAGGGTTTCATGGGGATATACTACTATCCAATTACTAGATTTTTTTTGAATAGGTCAGATTTGAGATTTTTGGGTGGATGTATAATGACCTCCCATATCACTTAGATCACAAACATCCACCACATTTAATGAAGAATATATGGATTCATTTCCTCATGTATCCCTATGTATATTCACTTCTTCGAATACTGAATGCATCTGGCCTATTAGGAAAACTAATATGGAGTGTACGGTTTGCAATAAGTGTTGGTGTATATCCTAGAAACTAACAATCCACCTCATAATTCATAAAGTTACTCCCAATTCTCCAACATCCCCTCCATAATATTAACCATATCTCTAAATGTGGACTGGAATGGATGAAAGTGGAAGTTCCTAGTGTTATCGATGTTGACCAAAACCCCTGTTTCATCGAGAGTTTTCAGTAGAACCCCGTCAATGTTGAGGATTGAAGTTCATATGTCAACATTCAAGGGAGTTATGGAATTAATAAATTTATACCCCATGAAGCCTATTGTGATCTACCAGTGTACAAATTTTAATGGACCGCATATGCACTTGGACATGTTTTCTCCCAAAACATTCCATAATTAGATATAGATTTGGGACAACACCAGGAGTCCTAGGTTATAATGGTAGATAGAATCCATGATTTCTACCATCACCGGCATCCCAGAAAACAAACGCATGTGTTCATCCCTTATTAGTAGCATCCAACAACTTTGGAAGGTGGCCAAGAACATTGAATATTGGATCACTGACTACCAATACTTCATGTTATAACCTCATTCATGGTAGTGAACTTCCCCTATAATAATCTAGTATGATCTTAGGATTATCCTCTATCATTCCACTAGACACTGATTTGACCTCCCTTGAAACTTCACAGTTAGTAAATTTAGAAACGTGCCCAGATAGGTCTTGAATTCAATAACCTTATGAAAATGGGGGTGATGCTTCAAAATCCAAGTTATATCCTCCAAAATATTTTGTGTGGTGATGGGAGTTTTCTCCTTGTTACCCTAGGTGTTGGGTGTCATAATGAATTCACCATATTGGAACCCCATTAGTGGTATACTTACAATATTGTGTAGATCCCATAGGTTGATCCTTACTTTCCTATAATGGAGGCGAAAGGTGTTGGTGTTTTGAGACCAACATCTAATAAGCTCTCACAGTAGATCCTATTGATAGTAGATGTGGAATTTTGACATCCATGCTACTTTATATAGTACAATTTGGGGTAGTTCAGGCCCATACTCCTAGAAAGTGAAGCATTCCCAATATGCCCATGCCCACTTTTTAGTGAGGATTCCCATCTCACAGGTCCCAGTCCTAATACCATCCCATGTTGTTGATCTGGACAGTAGTTTGAATGATGCTCACATAACATGCAAGAAACTTCTTACCCTGTGGTTATTCCACTATCACCATCCTCATCCTTCCACTCAAGGTGTAGAAAAAAATTTATTCATGATCCTTAGTCGGATGCCCAGTTTCCATGATATTCCTATGATTGATTTCAATATGATGAGAAAACTAGAATCGTGGTGTGTTTAATTTCATGTACGAGATAGCCACAATATCTATGAGTCCAAAATTCTATAGTGACAGGATATTTCTCAATAAATAATCAGTCTAGGCTTTAGTTAAAAGTCCAATTAGGTCTCTATTCGTAGATAAAACCATTCTATCATGAATAATTTCATAATTCATGGTCATTTCCGACCATCGGGTAGCAGAAGCAGCATAGACAATGGATTGAAGGGAAAAGTTGGACATTTCTAAGGTGTTCGGAGGATTCACAAAAACTAGATCATGAAAATGGATATATAGTGCACAAAAGACATTTCATCATGAAACTTATTAATATTTTACACAAAATAATGGTTTGAGCATGCAATATTAGTTTGTATAATAGGATTTGTGTAAATATCATGATAGGATGCTCTAGAGTTTGCGCAAAGGGTTGAGTTTTGGCCATGATAGAGGTATTATCATGCATGTAAGTAAATTGACCGTACATGGGACCCCTAGCCCTATTTATAGTTATGGGACACTCTATTTTGTGTTCACACAACCATGTGGTGTGATGAAATTATATCATTTCATGATATAGTGGAAATTCACTCTACACTTAAGTGTTTTCCTTATAACTCAAACTTCTGGTCTCCCATCAGCTCCAATTCTAGGAGAGATTTTTTGGCACTTAAAACACATATAAATCCATGAAAGGTTAGCTTTCCATAAAAAATTCTATTAAAACCCAAAGGAACATTCTAGGAAAAAATAATTAGGTGCATGCAGTTGTTATTCCTTGCATGCTTCCTTTATAACATAGGCACAACCCATTTGTGCATAAAAGGTGACACTAAAATATAGAGCTCTGTGGTTGGTCAAAATCCCTAAAACATTTAAAAATGATACTTCACATGACATAATATCTTTTCACACAATCTTGATGTTAGTTTTCAAATCCCTTTGTGTGAAAAAATCGATGTTGAACCATAAACTTACATGGTAGTGCCCTAGTGGAAAACACATAAGAAGCTGACAAACTAGTTTTGATAATAAACTAGTGTTTTGTGCATTCTGATTCCCATTAAAGATATAAATAGTACCTCAACCCACCACCACCCAACCAACATTGAGGGATAGGTCTACAAAAGTTAATGAATCAACTCTTACACAAGAAAATCCCACTTTTGTGACATTTTGCAACTATTAACATCCCTGGATTCCCAAAGGTAGAAAAATTCATGAAGACCTCACATGGGCCCCATCATATCATGACTTATGTATGGGAATTCTTCATGAAACTTCCCTTGAGGGCTAAGTGGTTTCACACAAGGGAAGTTACCTTCACATAACCACAAGTTTCATGTAACTCTAGAAGTTTAGTGAACAAATTCCCCAAGGTTCATATAGCCTTGTGCTAGAAATTAAAATTCATGCAATCCCACATGAGTGTTCTATTGTACCGTTTCATGCAACAAACTTAGAGTACCTAACTCAATGACTCATTCCACCAAACATAGTTTCACATTAGTTGAGTGCTCATGTGTCTTGTACCTACTCCAACCAGTTCTATCAGCGCCTCGATCTCCTATGAGACTGGTATCACCAAAAATCATGTTCGGACCCTTTCCACATCTTGGATGGTTGTATATCCTTTTGTTCCTATGAATAGGTACCCTAATTACTCTTTCTCCTAAGTATAGGAACCCTAATGCTGGGACCCCTGATTTCCACTCTTCCATGACAACATTTATGCTATGCCCCACCCAGATATTCATGAGTAGTAAACATGTAATCCCTAAAAGTGGAATCATCAAGAGAAACTATCCAACTTTCATAGTATAGAGGCCTTATTCTAGATCTTCCTATCCTACTTCGAAGTGGTCTCCTTGGTTGTAGACCCTGGCAATGTATGATCTATAATATTTAAAACTACATAGCTCAACATCCTAGTTATATGATGTTAAACTTCATGAAAACATCTTTAGTTCATAACATCAAACTATCGCCTTTCCATGTGTGATGAACATGAGATTCCTCATGTACGATCATCATGGGATTCTTCCCTCATCCCCACCATGGTATAATCTTCCTTCTTCAGGTATCTCATATAAATAAGGCCCACACTATCCCTCATTGATTCCCCTTCGATGACATGAGCATCCTTACTACATGATGTTAAACCTCATGTATAGTTCCTATCACATAAACTTAAATTGGGGCATCGAACTACATGGGTTTTGATCCCTATTTCCCAATAAGGTACATAGGACACCTCCATCAGGTTCAATCCTGGAATATTTACATGCATGGGGTTCTTCCATGAGGTTTAATTCGGACACCTCCAACATCACCATCAAATCCCTAAGTGTGATCATTTCCCCCCATGGGGGCACAGTTTCTCTCATCACCATAAAATCCCTAAGTGTGATCATATCCCCCTATAGGGGAACACTTTATCTAATAATAAAATTCAAAAGTGATGTTATCTCCCCCAATGGGTCACACTTTCTCTCATCACCATCAAATCCCTATGTGTGATCATCACCCCCATGGGAGCACACTTTCTCTCATCACCATCAAGTCCCTATGTGTGATCATCTCCCCCCATGTGGGAAAAGTTTCTCTTACCACCATAAAATCCCAAAGTGTGATCATATTCCCCATGGGAAAACACTAAAAATAAATCTCCACAAGATATTAAACATGTGACCAACCAATCTCTACATGACATTAAACCTATGACAAACCTATTCTCACAAGACATTAAACATGTGACCCACCCAAAATCTTTACACTCTAACAAAAACATGGAATGAATGGGGTAAAAATACTTAAATTTTTTATTCCCCTAGTTTCAAATGCCTTGTAGCCAATATGGGATGCCTTAGGTTCCACACCTAAGATGTCTTATATGAGATATGCCTCTGAGTTCAAAAGTGGAATAATTTTCAGGTTCCCAATACACCCAATTTCCATATATTCCCAAACATTTACAATGTTATTATCTACTATAACTGAAGCTTTATTACCTATCAATATAGAAGTAGTGTAATTAATTGGTTTCCACCTCAAGATTTCATATGGAATGATTTTCACAAACATGACTCAAATATATGAGGGAGACCTAAACTGTACAATGAGTTCTAAGGAGGGTTCCATGAAAGGAGTAATCAACATACCATCATCCGATTTCAATCAAGGATTCAATATCACCAACCACGGTGGTGTAGGTTTCCTGGATTTAGAAAGTGAGAATGAGGGGAAAAGACAGCTTGGTGTGTGACCCTGGTGAAGAAGTGTTGAAATCAATTTTCATAAAAAAATAAATAAAACCATTTTTTAAAAAAAGAGTTTTCTTTAGAATAAAATATATTTATTAAAAATTGAGTGATTATTTCCTAAGAGTTTATCAATGCATTTAAATTGATTAGGACTTTTATATATATATCATAATTAGTTAATCTTGTTCATACACACCGGTTTAACAGTTAAGTAATAATGGTCATATTTAAATAATCATGGTTTTTTGGGGCTTGATGGTGCATGTCGCATACACTATCAAAAATTGTTTTCTTTTTTTTTTAATTTAGATTGTTACATTCTTCCACACTTAAAGAATTTATCCCTTGAAATTATATATTACATAATAATGTGAACAGTTTTCCTCTTCATATTAATGGTTCCACCATAGTACATTGACCAAGTGAGTTGTCTTGTTTCCTATAACTTTATCTCTACAATCAAATATCTTCTTTCGATGATATTCATAAGAGATATCATTTTCTATCTCTACCTCCTCTGAATTTAGTGCATGTGATGGATATGGTATATATTTCCTCAAGGGTGATATAAGGAGTATGTAGTATCCTTGATAAAGGGTTAGTTGTAGTGAAAGTTTATAATCCATAGCTCTAATGTTATCGATGATCTCAAAGCGATAGATCTACATGGGGATTTTCTTTCCTTATTCCCAAATCTCATGACTCTCTTATATATACATATATGGAGAAACACTATATCCACAACCTCCAACTCTAGATCTCAACTATGATTGTCAATATGGAACTTTTTTTACTCTCAGTAGCCCTGATGTGTAGTTGAATGGTCTTGAGTTTTTCTACCATTTTAGTTCCCAACAGCTTGTGTTCACCAACTTCATCCCAACACACGGTTGTTCTATATCTCTTCTAATTAAGGGATTCATAAGGATTCATTTTGATTAATGAGTAAAAGATATTATTATATGATAAATTTACCAAATGAGGATATTGATCTCATACTCCTTTGAAGTCCATCAAAAATTATCTCAATATATCTTATAGTGTTTGAATAGTCTACTCAGATTTTCCATCAGTTTAGAGGTGATAAGTCATACTGAATTTTAGCTTAGTATTTATATAATGTTGGGGACTCTTCTAAAACATAGATTTAAATCTCGAGTCTTGGTCATATATAATATATAGTGGTGTTCCATGTATCCTCACCACCTATATAATGTATATCTTTGCAAGTTGATCGAGTGTGATATCCTCTAAAATTATAATAAAGTGAATGATCTTTATAAGACAACCTACCACAACCTATATGGAATTATTTCCTCTTAATGTCTTTATAATACTAGTGAAAAAGTAGATGGTGATTTTTTTCAATTTCCATGTAGGTATGGGTAATGATTGCATAATACCCTTATAATTTTTCCTTTCATCTTTCACTTTTTGACATACCATAAACTTTGGTGTATATTATACAATATTCTTCTTCATATTTTCCCACCAATAGTGCTTTTGGATGTCACGACCCGTCCTCGGGGCCCGTGCCGTGACTACCCCAAGCCCGCCTTCCATAGGCCAGGGGCTGGCGACTAGCACCAAAGGCGTAAAATCCCGTTAACTGGGAAGGCATTGCCTTTATAAAAGAAAACAAGCACCACAGAGTACAAGCGGAAGTGAAACACTAAGTACAAAAAGAAGAACTGAAAAGCAAAAAGGGGCCGGAAATACAAGCCCAACTGTAAAGTACAACTCGAAAGGAAAAACAGCGACTGAAAAGTAAAGCTGCTACGCTGAGATGTCCACTGGAAATCCCACCTGAAGGGTGGGTACAGATAGCTCCTCTGCTCCTCGGGTCCCGCCATCCGCTCCGAGTATATCCCGCCCAGTGGTCCTCCTCCGGGTACCGCCTCGTCGTATAGTCCACCTCCAGGTACCGTCCAGTCCTCGAACACTCGGCCTCTGTCAGCACTGTCCGTCGTCTGCAACCAACACAACGAGGTGCGGGCATAGCCCGTGCAGGGGTGAGTATAACGATACTCAGTAGGGACCCCGAGACCCTCAAGGTCTCACTAAAACCAACAAGGATAAACACAAGAAGATCTCAACAGATAAACTCTACTTAGGTATATGCCCATACATATACCTAAGTTATCAAGTAACCCATCTCAATCATGAGGTAACACAAGGATTGTGAAAACGACGGATAACCACTACCCGGGTATATGCCCATACATATACCAAAGTTAGCAAGTGACCCATCTCATTCATGAGGTAAACACAAGGTCAAAAGTCTCAGCTCAAACCAGGATTTTCATTATCGAAACCGTAACTGCTGAAGAGCTCCGTCTCTAGAGTGTACAGTGGTCCTGTCACGACTCCGAGGCCGCCGCTCACTAACCTAGGACTGCTGAGGTACTCCTCCTGTCGAGTACTGCGGGTTTGCGGCCAACTACCTGGCGCTCCGTCCGCTGAGGGTCTGTCGCCAAATACCGGGCGCTACCCAGATAGCCTACTGAGGTACTCCTCCTGTCGAGTACCGCGGGTCTGCTGCCAACTACCAGGCGCTCCGTCCGCCGTGGGTCTGCCGCCAAGTACCGGGCGCTCCGTCCACTGGGCTAGTCGACTCACTCCAAGTCGAGTCGGTCAAGCAGTCGTCAGGTCTCAGCCGGCTACACGGTCTCCGTACTCTGCACGCTCGTCTCCGGGAGGGTCCGCTCCACGAGCTACTGGTCGATACTCCAAGTATCACAAAGTCCCACGAAGAAGTGCCTCAAAGGTCCGTCTCGTCACAGGGGTCTCAACGCAACAGACGGCGCGTCGATCGGACGCCCGGTCTGTGAGTTATTAGCCTTTTCGTCCCAGGGGCCCGGTTGGTTTCGAGAGCGAACCAAACCCGGCCGTATCTCAACTGTACCCCGAACTCTCATAGGGTATACTCATAGGGACCGTTTCTCATCGTGATCATCAACGCCGCTGACGGTTCGTCAGACGGACGTCCTGTCTGAAAGATAACAGCTTTTCCCGTTCCAGGGGCCCGGTTGGATTTCGGTGCGATCCAACCCGGCCACTATCCAACTGCATCCAAAACTCGGGCGGAGGGTGCCAAATGTTTCGTATCGTCAAGAGGAAGTCAACGAAACAGACGGCGCGTCAATCGGACGCCCGGTCTGTGAGTTATTGGCATTTTCGTCTCCGGGGCCCAGTTGGTTTTTAAGGAAAAACCAACCCGACCGTACTCCACCTGCGTCCAAACCTCGGGCGGAGTATGCCAAAAGATCGGTCTCACTAAGAGGAACATTACGCGACTGACGGCACGTCAATCGGACGTCCGTAGCTCAAGATATGAGCGTTTCCGCTCCGAAGGCCCGGTTGGTTTCGTGAACGAACCAACCCGGCCGAACTCAAAGTAACCCGAAACCTTGAGTGCGATATACTGAAACGACCGTCTCGATCCAAGGATCGCGTTTCCGCAGACGGTTCGTCATTCGGAGGTCCGAGGCTCAAGTTATGAGCTGAAAACCGAAACTGGTCCGAAACGGGGGGGTCCGGGTCCGGGCCGACCCGGCCCGACCCCCCCCTGGGCGGCGCGGCGGCCGGCGGCGGCGGCCGGCGGCGGCGGACGGCGGCGGCGCGGCGGCCGGCGGCGGCGCGCGGCGGCGGCGGGCGGCGGCGCGGCGGGCCGCGGCGGCGGCGGCGGCGGGCCGCGCTGGCGGCGGCGGCGGGCCGCGCCGGCGGCGGCAGCGGGCCGCGCTGGCGGCGGGGTGCGCCGCACGGGCTGGCAGCACGCGGGTCACGCGGGGGCTAAGCCCCGCGGTTTAGCTGGAGGGCGGCGCGGCTCAAGGGCCGCGCCCCATATTTTTAAAGAGCCCCCCCCCACGTGGGGGGCCTGCTGGTGGAACCGAGGGGGCAGCCGGCCCCCTCCCTTTAAAGAAACGCCCCCTCTTTAAAAGAGGGGGGTTTTATTATACCGGCCGGGGAATTAAATTCCCCGGTTTTTATGGCATCCGGCCGGCCCGCTGGCCGGCCGGTTTTTACCAACGGGACCGGAATTTCCGGTCCCGCCCTCGACTTCCGACGCCGGCGGCCCGGCCGCCGGTCTTTCCTTCCGCCGCGGCCCGGAACCGGCCGCGGTCTCCTCGTCTCACCGCGGCCCGGAACCGGCCGCGGTGTTCGTCGTCCGGCGCGGTGCGACGGCACCACGCCCCTTTCGCCGTGCCATGAATCCTCCCAACGCGGCGCGACGGCGTCGCGTTCTTGAAGTCTCTCCTCGGCGAAGCGCGACGGTGTTGCGGAAAATTATAAGCATGTTCATCCGCGTGGTGCGACGGCACCACGCCTCTTGCTTCCACCCGCATGAATAAAACGAGAACTAAGGAGGGGGGGTTCGGCCGTGTTCATGCGGTCCGACCCCCCTCACGTTAAATAATAACATAACTAAAGAATATCCAAAAGCCTCACATTTAGTCATGCTAAAATCCATGATTCAAGAATGGAATAAAAATAATCAATAAATAACATCCCCTACCTTGATAACGAGATGAAGTTCGAAGAGCGTCGCGGAAAGCGGCGTCGCGGGGTGAAGTTCCGTTGTCATCGGAGGAAGAGTCGTCGTCTATGGCGACGTTCCTTGCGGTGGTGTCTCCTCCCTTGACGCGAAGGAAGAAGAAGAGAAGGCATGTCGTCGGTAACTTCGCGTTCTCCGTCGGAGGCGTTCTTCGTCGGAGGCGTTGTTCTTCGTCAAGAACGTTCTTCAAAACTCAAGAGCTCTCTTCTCTTTCACTTAACACATCCATTCCAACCAAAATAAAATAAGGCTCCACCTTATTTTATTTACCCATGCCATGCATTCAAATTTACAAAATTCAAATCCAATTCACTTAATTAATTAAACCATGAGTTGTTTAATTAATTAAGAGGTAGGTTGGCAAATTAAATAAGGAAGTGGAAGAGTTACTTAATTTAAGGGAGTTAACAAGTTTAAAGGGAGAGTTTATGAGAGTTATGGGAATGTGAAAGGTTGGGGCTCGTGTGGGCCCCACCTCACATTTATCCACACATGGGTAGTTAGGAACTAGTGGGTCCCACCCCAACTCCCTCACTTAGGATATAACCACTTAGATAAAAATAAAAAATTGTTCCCCAATTTTTTATTCACTTCTAATTTAATCCACAAAAAAATAACTTCTCATCCCGCAAAAACGCAACTCCCGAAAAGGTCTCTTTAAGCGAATATCGGCGCTGCGAGTTCATCGGCGCCCTCGGATTTCAATTCCGAGCACCGGATCAAAAGTTAGGAAAACCCGCTCGTTCGTTCACTGAACGTACCCGAGCCAAACTTCGGAAATTAATTCCGGGCACTCCGGGCCTCGGAATCAGGTGCCGTCTGAAACCGCGCTCTTGTAAAATTCTAAAGAAAATTAAGAAAAAATTTCCCTTGAATTTTACGGGTCTTTACATTACTCCCACCTCAGGGCTTTACGTCCCCGTAAAGCTACATCAAAAACTAGGGAAACAAAAGAGGGTACTGAGCACGCATCTGAGCCTCCCGCTCCCATGTGCTCTCCTGGAGATTTCGTGCTACCCGAGAAGCACCCCAGAGGAAGCAACCGTTCACGTAGAACCTACTCCTGTCGATCCTCAATCTCTACTAGAATCTCTGTGCTTATCGCCCTGTCATCGACGTCCAACTCCCCGGGGTCGATGACGTGTGAAGAAACATACACGTATCTCCACAGCTGAGACACGTGGTGGACACTATGCACCCGGTGCGACTGAGGTGGTAGGGTTAAGCGGTAAACCTCCTCGCCTACCCTGCTGAAGATCAAAAGGGTCCATCGAACTTCGGAGATAACATGCCGCCTCGGCCACATCTCCGAAACCTCATCGGGTTGAGACCGTATAAGAACGTGTTCGTCACCCTCGAACTCAAGAGGTTTCCCTTTTTAGGTTAGAACTGAACTCAAACTCCTGCTGCCACAGGGGTAGGGTTGACCAACTCAAGAGTGATCGGTCACACCCTCTTATGTCTGAGTTTAACATGAGCTGCCCAGGGTTTCCTTTTCGCCGACCAAGGAAAACCCATTCCGACGTTTGCCTAAAACAGTCAACCGGGGTATGATTTGTGAATCAAAACCATACCCAGATCAACGTCGTAAGGCCTCTACGCTGACACCAAGAGATTCCAACCGAAACTCTCGCCTCGAGGTCAAATCACACCGTCGGCGTAAGCGTGATTATCGAGTCTCCTCCCAAAGGTATCTCCAGACGTGAGGGTCAAGTCTACGGCTTACCCGGAACCTCTAGGTCTGGGACATGATTCGTGGAAGGGTAGAATGATTGGTTCTTATGTCTATAGATATGGCAGCTCGTAGTAGACATAATTCGTACCCCGAATCATTCTTAGAGCTCCTGGGTCACACTCCTTGACCGCAATGCAGCTATTCTCCTTCCCAGCCCTCCTGCTCCCTGAGCCTGGCGGGGACTACTAAGTCGGGTGGTCGTAACATGTCGAAATGTACACCACCACATGCTGCTCTCCAAGCTCTGCTTCCACGTCTGCTACCCTGCAGATTCATCTGTCCTTAGCACTTCCTCCTCCTGAAACATTTTACACGCCCGAGTCTCTGAGACTGGCGCTAGTCTCCTGCCTTTCACTGCTAACGTTCACAACCACAAAGGTTCTCTCTAGCATCCTAGCATAGGTAGGAATGCATAGAGGAAAAGAAATGGTTCGGATGTCCTTTAGACACACTTCGCTCAGAAGTTCGAGTCTAAAGAACTGATCACAACGTAACCAACGAGTACCAAGATTGATTGGTAAGCCACGTTGAGTGCTCTGCTTCCGACATGTCGTACTGTCGAAGCTGTATTAGCTCCAGAAAACTCACAACCACCTCCTCAAGCCAGTCCTCAGCCGCCTACGAGTCAGGCTCACTTCGAAACTTGAGGGATATCTGATGCTAAAACATAAGTAAGGCACTAAGCCTGTGAGTCTCTGCTACCGGTACCGCCGGTAGTGTCTGCTGACCAACAGGTAGTGACATAGCTGGCGCTCTACCCGTAGGTACTAATCCAGATATCGGTTCGCGTACCGAAGCCTCGTTACTATAAGGACCAACCTCATGGTCACTCTCTGGAAACACCTGGAGCTAAGATCATCATCCGCTCTACTAGTATCCAAGCTAGGCGTAGAACTCTAGCATTCGTCTCCATCCAGTCCACTGCTGCCTGGGAAATCTGTCTCGCCTCGTATCCTCAGAGGCCTCTACTGCTGGAACTCGTGCATCGCGCTCTGCTAGCGTGCACCGTCAGCTAGTGGCATCTGCTGCCTAACGGGTGGTGGTGCTGCTGGTACACCACCCGAAGGTGCCAACACTGAAAAAGGGCCCTGCACTGGAGTCTCGCTGCTCGGTGGGCCATCATGAAAGAAACAACGTAACACGATCAAACGATTATACCTGGTGAGCTGACCTGGTTTGAGCTGTTTTAAGGGGAAAAACCTTTGAAATCACACACGCAATCAGTGTTTTCGTGCACAAAGTCGGAAATCAGTTGTCAGGGTCCTGGTGTATGGATACGTCGGCCGCCCGCACCAACACTGGACTCCCTGAACTGAAAACCACACTCGGTACTCTCAACACTATTGCTTCACAGAAAGAGACATCAGAGTTATAAGTTCTTCGGTAGAACCGAACTCCTCTGATACCAATTTGTCACGACCCGTCCTCGGGGCCCGTGCCGTGACTACCCCAAGCCCGCCTTCCATAGGCCAGGGGCTGGCGACTAGCACCAAAGGCGTAAAATCCCGTTAACTGGGAAGGCATTGCCTTTATAAAAGAAAACAAGCACCACAGAGTACAAGCGGAAGTGAAACACTAAGTACAAAAAGAAGAACTGAAAAGCAAAAAGGGGCCGGAAATACAAGCCCAACTGTAAAGTACAACTCGAAAGGAAAAACAGCGACTGAAAAGTAAAGCTGCTACGCTGAGATGTCCACTGGAAATCCCACCTGAAGGGTGGGTACAGATAGCTCCTCTGCTCCTCGGGTCCCGCCATCCGCTCCGAGTATATCCCGCCCAGTGGTCCTCCTCCGGGTACCGCCTCGTCGTATAGTCCACCTCCAGGTACCGTCCAGTCCTCGAACACTCGGCCTCTGTCAGCACTGTCCGTCGTCTGCAACCAACACAACGAGGTGCGGGCATAGCCCGTGCAGGGGTGAGTATAACGATACTCAGTAGGGACCCCGAGACCCTCAAGGTCTCACTAAAACCAACAAGGATAAACACAAGAAGATCTCAACAGATAAACTCTACTTAGGTATATGCCCATACATATACCTAAGTTATCAAGTAACCCATCTCAATCATGAGGTAACACAAGGATTGTGAAAACGACGGATAACCACTACCCGGGTATATGCCCATACATATACCAAAGTTAGCAAGTGACCCATCTCATTCATGAGGTAAACACAAGGTCAAAAGTCTCAGCTCAAACCAGGATTTTCATTATCGAAACCGTAACTGCTGAAGAGCTCCGTCTCTAGAGTGTACAGTGGTCCTGTCACGACTCCGAGGCCGCCGCTCACTAACCTAGGACTGCTGAGGTACTCCTCCTGTCGAGTACTGCGGGTTTGCGGCCAACTACCTGGCGCTCCGTCCGCTGAGGGTCTGTCGCCAAATACCGGGCGCTACCCAGATAGCCTACTGAGGTACTCCTCCTGTCGAGTACCGCGGGTCTGCTGCCAACTACCAGGCGCTCCGTCCGCCGTGGGTCTGCCGCCAAGTACCGGGCGCTCCGTCCACTGGGCTAGTCGACTCACTCCAAGTCGAGTCGGTCAAGCAGTCGTCAGGTCTCAGCCGGCTACACGGTCTCCGTACTCTGCACGCTCGTCTCCGGGAGGGTCCGCTCCACGAGCTACTGGTCGATACTCCAAGTATCACAAAGTCCCACGAAGAAGTGCCTCAAAGGTCCGTCTCGTCACAGGGGTCTCAACGCAACAGACGGCGCGTCGATCGGACGCCCGGTCTGTGAGTTATTAGCCTTTTCGTCCCAGGGGCCCGGTTGGTTTCGAGAGCGAACCAAACCCGGCCGTATCTCAACTGTACCCCGAACTCTCATAGGGTATACTCATAGGGACCGTTTCTCATCGTGATCATCAACGCCGCTGACGGTTCGTCAGACGGACGTCCTGTCTGAAAGATAACAGCTTTTCCCGTTCCAGGGGCCCGGTTGGATTTCGGTGCGATCCAACCCGGCCACTATCCAACTGCATCCAAAACTCGGGCGGAGGGTGCCAAATGTTTCGTATCGTCAAGAGGAAGTCAACGAAACAGACGGCGCGTCAATCGGACGCCCGGTCTGTGAGTTATTGGCATTTTCGTCTCCGGGGCCCGGTTGGTTTTTAAGGAAAAACCAACCCGACCGTACTCCACCTGCGTCCAAACCTCGGGCGGAGTATGCCAAAAGATCCGTCTCACTAAGAGGAACATTACGCGACTGACGGCACGTCAATCGGACGTCCGTAGCTCAAGATATGAGCGTTTCCGCTCCGAAGGCCCGGTTGGTTTCGTGAACGAACCAACCCGGCCGAACTCAAAGTAACCCGAAACCTTGAGTGCGATATACCGAAACGACCGTCTCGATCCAAGGATCGCGTTGCCGCAGACGGTTCGTCATTCGGAGGTCCGAGGCTCAAGTTATGAGCCGAAAACCGAAACTGGTCCGAAACGGGGGGGTCCGGGTCCGGGCCGACCCGGCCCGACCCCCCCCTGGGCGGCGCGGCGGCCGGCGGCGGCGGACGGCGGCGGCGCGGTGGCCGGCGGCGGCGCGCGGCGGCGGCGGGCGGCGGCGCGGCGGGCCGCGGCGGCGGCGGCGGCGGGCCGCGCTGGCGGCGGCGGCGGGCCGCGCTGGCGGCGGCAGCGGGCCGCGCTGGCGGCGGGGTGCGCCGCACGGGCTGGCAGCACGCGGGTCACGCGGGGGCTAAGCCCCGCGGTTTAGCTGGAGGGCGGCGCGGCTCAAGGGCCGCGCCCCATATTTTTAAAGAGCCCCCCCCCCCACGTGGGGGGCCTGCTGGTGGAACCGAGGGGGCAGCCGGCCCCCTCCCTTTAAAGAAACGCCCCCTCTTTAAAAGAGGGGGGTTTTATTATACCGGCCGGGGAATTAAATTCCCCGGTTTTTATGGCATCCGGCCGGCCCGCTGGCCGGCCGGTTTTTACCAACGGGACCGGAATTTCCGGTCCCGCCCTCGACTTCCGACGCCGGCGGCCCGGCCGCCGGTCTTTCCTTCCGCCGCGGCCCGGAACCGGCCGCGGTCTCCTCGTCTCACCGCGGCCCGGAACCGGCCGCGGTGTTCGTCGTCCGGCGCGGTGCGACGGCACCACGCCCCTTTCGCCGTGCCATGAATCCTCCCAACGCGGCGCGACGGCGTCGCGTTCTTGAAGTCTCTCCTCGGCGAAGCGCGACGGTGTTGCGGAAAATTATAAGCATGTTCATCCGCGTGGTGCGACGGCACCACGCCTCTTGCTTCCACCCGCATGAATAAAACGAGAACTAAGGAGGGGGGGTTCGGCCGTGTTCATGCGGTCCGACCCCCCTCACGTTAAATAATAACATAACTAAAGAATATCCAAAAGCCTCACATTTAGTCATGCTAAAATCCATGATTCAAGAATGGAATAAAAATAATCAATAAATAACATCCCCTACCTTGATAACGAGATGAAGTTCGAAGAGCGTCGCGGAAAGCGGCGTCGCGGGGTGAAGTTCCGTTGTCATCGGAGGAAGAGTCGTCGTCTATGGCGACGTTCCTTGCGGTGGTGTCTCCTCCCTTGACGCGAAGGAAGAAGAAGAGAAGGCATGTCGTCGGTAACTTCGCGTTCTCCGTCGGAGGCGTTCTTCGTCGGAGGCGTTGTTCTTCGTCAAGAACGTTCTTCAAAACTCAAGATCTCTCTTCTCTTTCACTTAACACATCCATTCCAACCAAAATAAAATAAGGCTCCACCTTATTTTATTTACCCATGCCATGCATTCAAATTTACAAAATTCAAATCCAATTCACTTAATTAATTAAACCATGAGTTGTTTAATTAATTAAGAGGTAGGTTGGCAAATTAAATAAGGAAGTGGAAGAGTTACTTAATTTAAGGGAGTTAACAAGTTTAAAGGGAGAGTTTATGAGAGTTATGGGAATGTGAAAGGTTGGGGCTCGTGTGGGCCCCACCTCACATTTATCCACACATGGGTAGTTAGGAACTAGTGGGTCCCACCCCAACTCCCTCACTTAGGATATAACCACTTAGATAAAAATAAAAAATTGTTCCCCAATTTTTTATTCACTTCTAATTTAATCCACAAAAAAATAACTTCTCATCCCGCAAAAACGCAACTCCCGAAAAGGTCTCTTTAAGCGAATATCGGCGCTGCGAGTTCATCGGCGCCCTCGGATTTCAATTCCGAGCACCGGATCAAAAGTTAGGAAAACCCGCTCGTTCGTTCACTGAACGTACCCGAGCCAAACTTCGGAAATTAATTCCGGGCACTCCGGGCCTCGGAATCAGGTGCCGTCTGAAACCGCGCTCTTGTAAAATTCTAAAGAAAATTAAGAAAAAATTTCCCTTGAATTTTACGGGTCTTTACATTGGAGGTCTTGATACATCTTTGCGCTCCATGGGTAGATGGATAAGGTATAATTATGTGCATAATTTAACAACCCTTTATTTATCCCAATTTTTGATGGTATATATAGTCATGACCCAAATAATAAAACTCATTCTTCATCAATTTTAAACTCTGATAATTTACCTTTTATTAAAACTTACACCTTTTTCTAAATTTCCAAATCATATTTTTCAGCATCCATTTTTCTCTAGAAGGGATGGTTGGGCAATAATTTAATAAAGGAATACTGATGTTCCTTTATGATTCTCATGTTCATTCTTTACAAGTCTAATAATATTGGATCAACTTTAATTCTCATTGGTGATAAGGTTTCCAATCCTTTCTACATAGAGCATCTAACTCTTTGTTTTCTTTATCAGGGTGGTAGTTTATTAAGAATTTATAGTCCTTGATCAGATCTAACCATCTTCATTAGCATATATTAATGACCTTCTAGGTGAATATATATATATATATATATATATATATGAGGCTCTTATTATCCTTATATATTTTATACTTATCCCCATAGAGATAATTCCACCATATTTTCAACATAAAGGTCACTAAATCTAACTCCATATCATGTATTGGATAGTTCTAATCATGAACTTTCATATTACTTGAGGAATAAATTATCACTTCATCGTTTTTCATTAATACACAGACCAAACCCTTTTTTGAAGCATTACTATACACCATGGAAAGTTACTCACTCAAGGAGAGCATGAGGACCAATGTTGTGATAAGCCTCTTTTCCAAATCCATAAATATCCCTTCGTATTCATTATTCAAGAAAATATTTACCCCCTTATGAGTTTTCTTGGTTAGTAGGTTTTAAAATCATGAGAAGTTTCTAACAAAATATTGGTAATACACAGATAGTCCAAGGAAACTGCATATATCTATTAAAGATGATGGTCCAGGATACTCCTTGATTGCATTTTTCTTAGAAGGGTCTACAGATATCCATTTTCTAGTGATAATATGATCCAAGAATGATACTTCCATCATCTATAACTCGCATTTATGGTACTTTTCATATAGATTCTCTTTTCATAAATTCTTTAGTATGGTATTCAAATGATTTTATTGATCCTCCTTTCTATTATAGTATATCATAATATCATCTATAAATACTACCACAAATTTTTCAAGGTGATCTCTAGAGACTCTACTAATTTGGTACATAAATATTTTCAGAGCATTAGTGTGTCTAAAAGTACTAACTATAAACTCATAGTGTCTATACCTTGTTAGAAAGGTGGTTTATTGAATATATTCCTTCTTCACCCTTAATTAATGATATCCTAATCGAAGGTCTTCCTTGAGAAATAATAGGCCCCATGTAGTTGATCGAACAAGTCATCTTTCTATGGAAGGGGATACTTGTTCTTTATGATTTTGTTGAGTTCATGATAATAAATGAATAAGAACATGTACCCATCATTATTCTTAATTAATAGGACTAACTCACCCCATTGTGAATCACCTAGGCATATGAAACCCATTTCTAGAATATCTTGCAACTTCTTTTTCTGCTCTTCCAACTCAATGATGTCCATTATATAAGGAGTCTTGTATATTGGAAGCTATCCTGGTATAAGTTTGATTGAGAACTCAACCTCTCATTCTAGAGGAAGACAAGGAAACTCTTCAAGGAATACATCAGTATAATCCCTCATAATGGGTATGTATTTAAGCATGATTCTCTCTTTTTTCTCAATCATTTGGATTAGATATAATTTCTCATAAAGAAATAGTATTCAAAATTGAATAAAATATTACAGGTTAGATTCATCCTCCTCCTTAAGATTGTTTAAAATCAGAGGATACCTTTTTATGTGAAGAGTTATCTCTATTTCTCAATAGTTTATGTTGTATTTATATAAGGAATTCCAATTCATGCCCAATATAACATAAAACTGCACTAATGGAAATAAGATGATATTTATGGATGATTTAGTCCACAAAAAAATAACTAGGGAGGATTTATATAGCATGGATTCAATAATTTATCGATTTACTATTCTCATAGTAACCTCAACACCTATGTTTTGAAGAGGTATTTGAATAGTTATACTAAAAATGTAAGATATGAAAGAAGGTGTACAGCTAGAATCAAAAAGTATGTTCTATTTTCTTGAATGAATAACCAACATTCCTATCACCACATCATTTTCAGGATCTACCTCAACAATATTGATAATATATTCCCTTTCATACACTTTAGGCCTTAGAGGTTGTTATCATTGATCATCTCCAACAACTCTTGGAATAGGGCATTGTCTTTTATAATTCCCTTGTTCCTTCTGTTGAAACACTGCACTATAGACTGATTATTGATCTGAACCTTATTTTATTCTTCAACATTAGTGGATTTCTTCATTTACCTTCGAAATTGATTATCACGATGCCCCTATTGTAGACATTAAAAATAACACATGGTTCCCTTTATACAATTTCCATGATGTTTCTTCCCATAGTTTTTGTAAGTGGGTTATTGTGTTGTATTTCCACCATGAGTTATATTTGTTGATACTATTTAATAAAACTCTATTTTATGCTATTTTTATTCATTCCCATGAGACCACTGAGAGTCACTAACCTCCATCTCAACTTTGATGGAATTACATAAAATCTATTTAAAACTTTAAAATTACTAAATATCTAATGATTTTTATAGTATTGGGAAAAACCTACAAAATAAATAGTCCACCTTACTTTCAGTGTTGATGAAAATTTTTGAGGCATATTGTGAAAGCCTTGTTAGGTTTTCATAATACGCCCTGATAGACTCATATTCCTTTTTAATCAGTCCAATGAACTCCGTTTATATTTTAAGTAAGAGTGTTTAGGGAAAATATTTATTGAAAAATAATTTCTTGAAGTCTTCCAACTCCATGGAATATATATCCACTTTGTACTTTGTGTTCTTGATCAGTCTCCACCACTGATCAGCTTCACCCTCAATGTGATAAATAGTCAATATAAATTTCCCTTGATCTGAGTATAGGATTGTATATAATATCTTCTCAATGGATTTAGTCCGTTGTTTCATGATAAGGGGAACAAAAGATTATCTAAATGTAGGATTCTTTTGTTTCATAAAATACTTGACTACAACTTCTTATTTATTAGGAGGAGGAGGGTGTTCCACATGATTGAAGTTATTATTCATAAAATGAGCTAGTTTATATAGTACTTCCATGAATTCCTCATCACCCACTCCCATAAGGTTAGTCATATCATTAGGGAAATCATCACATTTCTTATCATATTGGTTGTTGGAATGGTTTCTCCTATTTTCTTCCATTAACTAAAAGATAAAAAAAACAAGATGAGAATACATTATCATACAGAATGGAACGTATAAACTTAGAAGAAATAACTTATAAATGATAAGTATATCCTAACTTATGAGTATATAGATTTAAATCTAGGTTATCCATGGTAATGTATCCAATTTTTTTCTAACCTAACAATTTTTTCAATCCCTAAATAATTCTTCATAAAGGGTTTGTGAATTTAAAGAAAATATACACTAGGATTTTCAAACTAGGTGTCCATCAAGGACTCTTTATCATGTATCGGGTGACAACCAAGTCGAACCCTAATGAGACCTTTTTAAATTTATTACCCATAGGTACAAATGTGAAAGATTCACATCCACTTATAGTAACCAGATAGGGATGTAATTGCTTTGAAACCACTCACTCTATCCTTCATCAAAATTCTAGGATATTTTCCTATACTTTGGATTTTTTTAGGGTTCTATGAAAATAGTTCTAGTCCTAGTCCCAAAAATCACTAGACCTATCTCTGATACCAACTATAATGACCAATCCTTTTACACATATTATTACATGATTTTTAAACATAAATATCCAATAACTACAACCTAAAGATCGTGAGTCCTATTGTATTCAGAATACCAGGTTCATAATACATCAATATGAAACTAAAACATGAAATGATTATTTTATTCTCTATAATTTGCTCCTAAAACTTCATAGGATGACCTATACATATAAGAAATGGGTGAGTTAAAAGTCATAGTAAGGGAATAATCATGATAAGAAAACATAATTTATGAGTCAAAGGTATAACATGATATCATAAAATAGAATTATCATGAGTAATAACATATAATAATAACAAAAAAACATCATATCATAATATCATATCAATATAGGAAATGTGTCAACAACATATAATATGACATAAACCTGATTTAAGGCTAATTTCCTAGACAATATTACATGGTAAACAAAATCCCACAATGGATTAGTTCATCTCCATATTCCCATAAATAATGTATCGTGATAGAAAATCATTACCTAATGAATTATAGTGTTATCTGGGTGCACCCATAATAAAATGTACATGATTATGTGTTCTACAAAATAAAATAAATCTTAAGGCATAAACATAAATATTACCCATGGAAAGAAATGGGATTCATTTGAGAAAAGAACTTATGGAATGTATTAACCCATAAAATGAAGGTAGAATAAGATAATAATATATGTGAGAGAAATATATAAAAAGTTTAGGAGCATTAAATAACATTAAATATATATATAAATTGAGTTATAGAGATAATGGGCATAACCTAAAAAAGTTTGGTTTAGAGAGATCACTTAACTTGAACCTAATTTTTCATGTACATTATTTGCCTTATTGGATAATAAAATCATGTTAATTATTCACATGGTTAAGAACATTTTTAAATATTATTATTCCTTTTATTTTATTTATTATCATGTTATATTCAATTACTTAATCATTTAGGTTCATGTTAGACATTTTGATGATATTCGGTTCATATGTCCAAAATCACTTTGGTAAGTTGACTAAGGTCAAAGAAATTATTATTTCATCATATCTAGAATAAAAATAATGAAATAAATATCATTTTTATACATAAATTATACTTTTAAAACCTATCATGAAATATGTTTATGATAAATTAACTATGTTATGATTGTGGAGATGGTAGGTCATACATACACATGAGTAACGTCTCCGTTTTCAAGGATCATGATGAAAAGAAGATAAGTGTTATTTTATATTGATAAAATTATAACTCTATCATAAATATCATATAATTTCATTAAATATACTTAATATACTATACATTTTATTAATTAATGAAAAATTAATCACATCACTTTGAGGAGGTGGTAATCCACACATACGCATGAACGACGTTATCATCTTTTAATGAATGGAAAGATAAAAAAATATATGATATATTAATTTTATATAATTATAAAAAAATTATTATTATAATTCATATAAATTTAATCCATCCTCATAAACATCTGTGAGAGGCAATGATGGAAAATGAATTACATCTGTTCGCAAGGTGGTAGTCTTCCGTATACATGAAAGATGGGTTTGTTTCCCATTTAATAAAAGAGGAGGTTGATGTAGGTTCTTGAATTTACATAAAAAAGATATTATTATATGAGATTTAATTTTTTTATTACATCATAATGATTTAATAATATTTTATGTAGTTTTAATAAGTAATAAAACAAAAACTCTCAGTTAAGAATGATTTTTTTCATAAAATCTCTTTAGGTTTTCACTAAAAGCATTCCTAGGAGGGTTTTATAATCAAACCATGGATTATAATATGTGGGGAGGTAATTAATTATTGTATTTGGGTGGGAATTTTCGGAACCAAAATTCTTTTGAAGTGTGGGTATTATAGGATAGTGTGTTCTATTTTATAAGTGAGATGGAGAGACATTTTTATAAATACCCAAAACTATTCAATAATGGGAAGTCACTATCATGAAAAGTTACTAAAAAATTGGTAAATAGTGTACTTAATTGAATATATATTCAATAAACACATCCAAAATTTTAAAATAAACATGTTTTAAACATTTTATTCCCTTTACCTTTAAGGTTACTCACTTTTACCATTTTAGTTTTCACTGTGGTAACTAGTTTTGACCTAGGTATTTTATCCTTTAAGTTTAAAAATAAAGTGAGACTTATTATATAATTTATACCCACTTATTATAAATATGAAATCCAATTTATCAAATAAAAATAATATGTTTGTGTAAAATTAATTTTAACAAAACAACATGTAACCATCAAAAAACCAGTTTTAACCATAATCGTGGTAATTAATTTTTACAATGTTTACTATTCATTATGACCATAAATTAAGTTGAAATTATTAACTAATATTAATTATTAAAATTAAAAATATGGAATAAATTTTATAAAATTTAATTCATATAAGTGGTGGAATTTAATTTTAAATTAAACCTGTAAAACATGATGAAAAGCGGTTTTCAAGAAAATACATTTTTCAAGTAATAGATGATATTATATTAATTATATTGCTATAAACCATCGTTATATGAATTTAAATTCATATTAATAAATAATATATATATATATATATATATTTAATTTAAATATTTCCTTAGTAGGGGTTATTTTAATTTATTAAAATGGATATACTTTAAGCACTTAAAAACAGTTTGTAGAAAACCTCGTTTTAATCATAAAAATAAACTTATATAAAAATCATTAAAATTTATGATCTATATTAGATTATTATAAATAAAATGGATAATATTTTAATTTAATACCAAATCTAAAAAATAATTATAGTCTTAAATTTATTTATTTAATGAAAAGAAATCAAAGTATTTAAAAAATCGTTAATTTTCATTTTTCAAGGAAAATCAGTCATTTCAAAAAAATCCAAAAAATTCACTCTAATAAAATTTTCATATAATGATTTTAAAATTGATTTTATTTTTATAAAATAAAATTTCTAAAAATTTTCAAAATTAATTATAATATATTCTCACAAAAAACATTAAAACCATTTTTGGACAAAATGTATTTTTTGAAGAATAAAATCTCTTTATTAACAATTGAGTGCTTATTTACAAATAATTTATTTGTAATTTTATATTTATAAGGGACTATATATATTTCATAAATTATTTAATCTTTTTCATACCTTCCAATTCAATAGTTTGGTTATAACAATCATATTTAAATAATCATGCTTCCTTTGGGCTCGGTGTTGCGTGTCTCATACACTATCGAACATAGTTTTATTTTTTAAAAAACTCATGGAGTTACATATTTATTCTAAAAATAACCTCATACTTTCATTAACTTTCTTATTTAACAATATAGGAGAACCCCATAATGAAAAACTAAGCTATAAATACCTTCTCTGTCAAATCATTGATCTAAATCCCCAACTCATGTAGCTTAGAAAGTTCCATTAGATAATGTGCCAAATATGTCACATACATGACTTATTTTATAGGTATTTTTCATTTTATTTCAATTCTTGATTTTTTGGGGGTTTTCCCATTCATTTTTTAAGGAATGGGTGAGTTTTCATAATTTGGGCCAAACCGTGAGCTCATTTCGAGATTTAAAACCCAATTTTGTTTCTTTTATAACTCTTTCATTTTTCAATATTTTGCACCCATTCCACTTTAAAAATGTTCTATCATGACCTATTAACACCACCATATTAATTTTGACCCTTTAGGAATCCATAATCATGGTGGATTTTTGTTTTTATTTAAGGAATTGGGCCAGCCCAAAAGCCCATTTCTAGTTTTAAAAACACATTTTGTTTATTTAATAACTTATTCATATTTTAATATTTTTTAGTTATTCCACATCTCACTCTAATACAAAATCACTAGTTATGACCCCATATTCTCTCCTACCTCTTTGGAGCTCATTTTCTTCACGTATTAGGTTGAAAAATCTTAAGCTTTAACAATTCGTCCAAATTTAAAAAGGTAATTTGATTTGTTCATAACTAATTAATTTTTCACTCTTTTCCCCCATTTTATTTCTCAATTGACCTTATATTCCTTATTAAAACCTCAATTGGATTTTAAGATGATTTCAAAATCATTTACTAGTGTATTTGGGTAGATTTCTTCAAGATCCTTCAATAAGTGAGTCTCCTTCATTCTTCTTTCAATTTTCTTAGGGTTTCATTCAATTTGCTTAGGGTTTGTTACCCTATCTTTCAGGTTCCTAATGTACATAAACTAGGTTTTCTAACCTGGGGTATGATTCTGAATTTTTTGGTCTGTTATTTTGGTTTTAGTCTTGATCTAAGTCCCTAGTGGTTCGGCAGTGATGCGGTTTGATTTTCACACAAAGATTCACGGGTTTCATTATTGTGGTAGGTGATTCCATTGTGTATGAAATAATTGTGACCTATCTGGTGTGTTTATGATATTTTCATGTTTATTTCATTTGATTATTGGTGTGAAAATTGGTTTTAGTGGTGTTTGTAAAGAAAATGAATTTTTAGTGTCGTGTTTAGGTGAAATTAGGAGTTTTTCATAGAAATCTCTTGTTGGTTCATTTGAGGCTACCCTATAATTGCTTAGTTAATTTTATTAAAGTTTATTAGGTATGAAAATAATGTTTTTAATTTTTATCTCCATTGATTGTTGCTACAAAAACTTGTTTTAACGGTGTTTGTGAAACACATGAATTTTTAAGTGCCATGTTTGTGTGAAAATTGAGGTTTTATAAAGATATCACTTGTTGGTTCATATGGGGATCCCCTTTAACTGATTTGTTGGTTTTATTAGAGGGTATTTAAATGACTTTTTTGTGACTTAAAATTGTGTACAAATTTTGCAAAGTGTATATTTCAAAGAGTTTTGGGTGCAAAAGAATGTGAGATTTTGAGAAGTGGTTTTATTGAAAATCAAAATATTTTATTGTGTGTTTTAAGTGGTATAAAGTTTTTATAGCTATTGTACTGTTTTTTGTGACCATTAGTGGTGTTTTTATATGAAAATATATGTATTTACTATGTTGAAATTGTTTGAGCACAAATGGGGAAGCCCAGGTACCTAGGTGGGTAGATATGTACTAGTACGGCTAGTGATTCGGATGGGTTTTGTCCCTGTTTCACTTAGCATTTTAGATAAATAAAACTCTAAATAAACTATATTGATGATGATTAGGTACCACTAAGTTATTTTTATCCTCCCTACTACTTTATTATGCACGAGAATGGATTTTTATATGGTAACTTTACACCGAGGTACGAGGTACATAGGGCCCAAGACTATCTAGTGCCTAGGGGTGTTCCCAGTTTTGGTGATCATTGGATTTGTGTTATTTACCATTGTATTTGGGTGTGTATGGATATAAATTATAGTATATAACATTTCTTATTTAAATGTTTTAGCATTCAGAAAGTTTTCGTTTGAAAACTATTTTCAATTGAAAGTTTCATTTCTTGGAATTTATCACTGTTTTTCATTACATATTAAAATTGATTGCTTTTTCACCTTGTATTGAATACTCTTTGGAATATTTGGGTGGTATAATATTGGCCTTAGTATCACACCCTAATTACACCCCTTGTGTGTAAGTAGACTTGATTATGTTTGACACAGGTAAAGGTAAAGCCTCGGGTGAAAGTGGTTCGGGTTGTTAGTCCCCTCCAATCGTGCGGTGTTGTGGAGACGGCTCGGGGGTGATGACCCCATGTCCTGTGGAGTCATTATGGATGAATTTATGCAGATTTTATTTATTTTTGGACCTCTTGTACCTTATTTAAACCATGTATTGAGTTTTGTATTTTTCTTAAGTCTTGTTTGGCATGGAAATATCATATTCTTATTATTGATTTTTTTTAGTGTTTTATGCTTTCAAACTCAGGTAAATCATTCCTAAACCAAATTTATTGATACCCAAACACTTGTGTCAGACCATGGGGATAGGGAAAGCCCCTTGTTCCTTATCATGGGATGGATTTGGTGCCAGTATTAGTGGTGACCAGATTCGGTTCGTGACAAAATGTTATCAGAGGAGGTTTATGTTTTTCAGTTACATTATTATTTTTGGGATGAGTCAGGATAGATAAGAGCTAGGCTTTTTGGGACTCATAGTTTTGGTTGTGAGTAGGGTTCTTGGACCACACCTCTCTTGGAAGACCTCAAGTCACCATGGGACATTGGAATTGTCTATTTGACTTCACTTCCAGGTGAGACGTGTGGGCTGCAGACTACACGTAGACAACAGGCGAGGGTGGAGTAGTTGTTTATTTTATTACTGTAACATGTTTAGATTATTTATATTTGTTGTATTTGATTGAAATTTTCAGAATTGTGGTATTGACTATTTTTTTGTGACTGTTGCATTTTATAGAAACAAGCCTCCCTGGAAAGCTCCCATACGCCCACGGGAGGAAGTCGGATAGAGTTCTCCCACACCAATTAGAGGCTAGTCGAGGATGTGGTCTGGGATATCTAGGCTCTAGGACAGGGATGGGATCCTTTTCCAACTCTTGTTAGAGAGGATGATATTGGTCCTAGAAAGGACAAGGCCCAGGAGTTCCTGAAAAATAAGACTCCTACCTTCCAAGGTAACATTGAATCTCGGGAAGTAGATGAATGGATCGAAAATATCAAGCACATGTTTGAGTTATTGGATACACCCAAGGATCTTAGGGTGAAGCGTGCATATTTACTTTTAGAGGGTCCCAGCCGCAGGTGGAGGGAATTAGTACTTCAGACTAGGAAGAATGAGCAGATGCGCTGGGGAGATTTTAAGGCCATCTTCAATGAATAGTATTGTCCTGAGGTGTTGGCTTATGCTAGGTCCCAAGAGTTCATGGACCTTGTTTAGGTGAATCATTCTTTCATGAAGTATGCTAACTATTTCTCTGATCTGGTTTGGTATTCTCCTAAAATCATATCTAATGAACAAGAAAAGGCCTAGAGGTTTGAGAAAGGCTTGCGACCTCATATATACTCCCCGGTTTTCTTGTTCAAGTTGAGGACCTATGTTGAGGTCGTTGACTAGGAATGTATGGTGGAGATTGATCATAAAGTTAGGGCTGGTTTTTTTTGGGTTAGTATTAGTAGTGGGAAGTGGTAGCTCTTTAAAAAATAAAAGGAAGCGGGAGGAAGAGGTGAAGAAGGGAGGTGGTAGTTCAGGCCACTCTTCCAGGCCATTTTTGTCTGTGGCCTATGAAGTGAGATCGGTCATGTTCCACCAGTGTGGGAATTATGGGAACATACAACTATCTTCCTCTGAAGCCTTGTTACTAGTGTGGAGGTATGGGGCATTTTTTGGCACTTCTGTGGGGTGGCATGTCCACTTCCAAGTGGGGAAAGGTCAACAGCTTCAAGAGGAGTGCTAGTACATTCTGAGTCATCGAGGATGGGGGATATCGATTTGGTAGCTATGGTGGTAGGGACAGTTCATCTTCTGGGTATATCTAGTTTAGGGCACAACCACAGACTAGTGGTCTTCCTCAATCAGAGACCGTATATCTCCATGCGGTAGATCAGGCACCAGCAGGATCAGAGGCGGGACCGTCGACAGTTTGAGGTACCATTTTTATTTTATCTTCTATATATGATTATCTTTTTGATATTGGTGCCTCTATTTCATTCATTTCAACCTATTTTGTGGACATGCTGAATTTTACAACCGATTTTTTTTCTTTCATGATGGATTTGGTGACGTTGCTGGAAAAGAAGGAGGAGCAGGGTCTCAGGTGCCCGTTGTGTGTGCTCTGCATATCAGGGATTGGGATGGAGTGGGACCTCTTGGTCTTAGATATCAATATTTTTTATGTGATACTTGGAATGGATTGGATAGTACACTTCTAGGTGCACATCGATTGCTATAGGTGGTGTGTGAGTTTCATGGCACCTGATGGGAGTCGTCAGGTTTTTTGTGGAGAATGGGATCCTTAGTCGGGTCATGTAGAACCTCCACTTCTAGAGTTTGGAAGTATTATCTTCCAGTTATCATATCTTATGCTAGATTATGATGGTATTTCCCTTTAAGGTTCACTACCTCATGTAGTGGATTAGTTTTTGGAGGTATTCTTGAATGATTTTTCAGGTTTTCCCCTAGAGCGGGATGTGGAGTTCTCGATTGATCTGGCACCGGGAACACATCTGATATCTCTTCCCTCATATCATATGACCCCCACCGATCTAAGGTAATTAAAGATACAAATGGAAAACTTAGAATCCAAAGGATTCATTCGTCCGAGCGTCTCTCCTTGGGCCTCTCCTGTGTTGTTCATGAAAAAGGCTAACAGATCCCTCTAGTTGTGTATTTACTACCGGAAGATGAATAAGGTAACAATTAAGAACAAACACCATTTTCCAAGAATAGATGATTTGTTCTATTAGTTTAATGGGAAAAATTGCTTCTCAAAAATAGACTTTCATTAGGGATACCATCAACTCAGGGTGAAAAAGGCGGATATCCCAAAGACAGTCTTTTGAAGCAGGTATGGACACTTTGAGTATTTGGTCATGCCCTTTGGATTGACCAATGCTCCAGCGGTCTTTATTTCACTCATGAATAGGGTGTTCCATCAGTATCTTGATTCTTCTATCATGGTATTTGTGGATGACATGCTAGTTTATTCAAGATCTGAGGAGGAACATGAGCATTGCTTGTGGATCGTTCTGGGTACTTTGTGAGAGCATCGCCTTTATAAAAATTTGTCCAAATGCACTTTCTGGATCAGGGAAGTGAAATTTATGGGGCATGTGATCTCAGAGTAGGGGGTTTTAGTGGAACCTGAGAAGATCAGTGTGGTTATTTCATGGTAGCAACCAAAGAATGTTTTTGATATTAGGAGTTTCCTTGGCTTGGCTGGTTATTACATGTGGTTTGTTCGGGATTTCTCTCAGTTTGCTTCCCCAATGACCGCGCTCACCCGGAAATGGGTGAAGTTTGTATGGGCCCTAGAATTTCAAGCATCAATCAAGGATATAAAGATGCGGTTGACTAATACCCCTATTTTTATTTTACCAGAGGTTGGAAAGGGGTATGTCGTGTATTGTGATGCTTCGGGAATGGGTCTTAGGTGTGTGCTTGTGCATGATGATCACGTGGTGGCATATGGATCTCACCAACTCCGACCACATGAAAATAATTACCCAACCCATGATTTGGAGTTAGCAGCTGTGATGCATTCTTTGAAGACTTGGCATCACTACCTCTTTCGGTAGAATTTTGTGGTCTACTCTGATCACAAAATCTTGGCCTATATCTTCTTGTAGAAGGACCTCAACATGAGTCAGCATCATTGGATCGAGTACTTGAAGGGGTTCGACTTTGACATTGTCTATACCCTAGGAAAGGGTAATGTGGAGGTTGAAACCTTGAGTATAAGAGTTCCAGTGTAGATTTTGAGGAAGTCTAGTGATGAGTGGACTTTGATGGGGCTCTTTTCTCATATGCATATGGAGAACAAGGAGCAAAATGGGGGAGCATTCTTGTAGAGAATCCAGTTGACTCCTTCTCTGTTGGAGTTGATTTAGCGATAACAGCCCACTGATGATATTTTTCAATGGTTGAAGAAGTTTCTTTATGGTGGGTAGATGTCCTCTAATTGGTCGTCATCTCCCGAGGACATCTTATGCTTCAAGGGCCATTCAGTAGTGTCATTATCTCTGTGGAAGGTGGTGATGGAGGAAAGCCACCAGTCTCAGTGGGCTATCCATCCAGGTGCCACCAAGATGTATTATGATGTTATTTGGTAATTCTGGAGGCTAGGTATGTTATGGGACATAGCGGACTTTGTGTTGATATGCTACACATTTCAACAGGTGAAGGCGGATCACCAAAGGCCCTCCGGTTTTCTCCAACCACTACCCATTCCTACCTAGAACTGGGTCGACGTTGCCATGGACTTAATTGTTGTCTTACCTTGTATGCCTCAATGTAATAATTCCATTTGGGTGGTGATTGATCCTCTAAACAAACTATCCCACATAATTCTGATCAGAGATACAACTAAAGTGGATGAGTTGGGCTGTTTGTATCTTCAGGAGGTGGTGAGACTCTATGGCTTTCCATCAGTAGTTGTCTCAGATAGAGATCCCCATTTCACTTATCGATTCTGGGAATGCCTTCAGAAGGATTTGGGGTCTCATATTATGATGAGCATGACATACCATTCTCAGACGGATGGTTAGACAGAGCGAGAAAATCAGATTTTGAAGGGCATGCTTTGTGCATGTGTTCTGGACTTTGGAGGTTCCTGGGATATCCATTTGGGATTGGTTGAATTTTATTATAATAACAGTTACCAATCCTTGATTTGAATGGCTCCTTTTGAGGCACTCTATGGTCGGCCATATTGGTCCCCCCTATGTTGGGATGAGGTACGAGAGACTTCACTGTTGGGGCCCAGCCTTGTGCAAGAGACTTCTGAGAAGGTCAAATTGATCAGGCAGTGCTTGTTGACAGCTTAGAGTCATCATAAATCTTATGTTGGCTGGAGGCATCAATACCTAGAGTTTTCTGTGGGTGATAGAGTATTCTTGAATTTGGCCCCTCGTCTGGGCCATCATCGATTGGGAAGTAAGAGAAGCAGACACCGCAATATGTCATCCCTTTTAAGATCACCGAGCATATTGGAAAGGTGGATTATCAGTTGGCCTTAACTTCTTAGTTTACATATATCCATGACATATTCTATGTATCCTAGTTGAAGAAATACAACTTGGATCTGTCCTATGTGCTGAGTTGGGAAGAACTAGAGAGAGAGCCTGATTTTTCAGTTTTTGAGCGCTCAGTGCAAATAGTGGACTCCCAAGAGAAGTTTCTTCAAAGTAAGTCTATTCCTTTAGTCTAGGTTCATTGGAATCATGTAAATGAAACACATTATACATGGTAGTAGAATTCATGGGTTGAGGAAGAGTACTCGTTCTAATTTTTTGATCAAGCTTCAGGTTGACTTTTCAGGATGGAATGTTTTCATGGTGGGGATAATTGTCACATACATGAATTATTTTAAAGGTATTTTTCATTTATTATTTATTATTTCTTTGTTTTGGGGGTTTCCCATGCATTTTTGGAGGAATGGGTGAGTTTTCATGATTTGGGCCAAACTGTGAGCTCATTTCCATATTTAAAAACCAATTTTGATTCTTTTATAACTCTTTCAGGATTCAATATTTTTCACCCATTCTACTTCCAAAATGCCTTACCCTGACCTATTAACACCGCCAAATTAATTTGGACCCTTTAGAAATTCATAATCATGGTGGATTTGGGTTTTTATTTAAGAAATTAGGCCAGCCCAGAAGCCCATTTCCAATTTAAAAAACAAATTTTTTTAATTAATTACTTATTCATTTTGTACTATTTTTCAGATATTCTACATCCCACTCGAATCCAACATACATATTCTAGACCTTATATTCTATCCTCCCTCTTTGGAGCTCATTTTATTCACGGATTAGGTCGAAATATCTTAAGCTTTCACAATTCGTCCAGATTTAAAAAGGTAATTGGATTCCTTCATAACTCCTTCATTTTTCACTATTTTTCCCCCATTTCAGTTCCCAATTGACCTTATCTTTCTTATTAAAACCTAAATTTCATTTTTTTCTGTTTTAAAATTCAGATACTGGTTTATTTGGGGAGATTTCTTCAACATCCCTCAAGTAAGTGAGTCTCCTTCATTTTTCTTTCAATTTTCTTAGGGTTTCTTTCCTTATAATTGAGGTTACTAATGTAAATAAACTAGGTTTTCGAACCTAAGGTTTGATTCTGGATTTATTGGTCTAATATTTTGGTTTTAGGATTGATCTAAGTCCCATGTGGTGTGTTGGTGGTGCGGTTTGATTTTCGCATAAAGATTCAAGGGTTTTCATTATTGTGGTAGGTGACTACATTATGTATGAAATCCTTGTGACCTAGATGATGTGTTTATGATATTTTCATGTTTATTTAATTTTATTATTGGTGCCAAAATTTGTTTTAGTGGTGTTTTTAAAGCAAATGAATTTTCAGTGCCATGTTTATGTGAAATTAGGGGTTTTTCATAGAAATCTATTGTTGGTTCATTTGGGGATACCCTATAATTGCTTAGTTGATTTTATTTAAGTGTATTGGGTATAAAAATAATTTTTTTAATGTTTATCTCCATTTTATTTTCTATGAAAACTTGTTTTAACAATGTTTGTAAAACACATGAATTTTTAAGTGTCGTGTTTGTGTGAAAATGGAGGTTTTATAAAGATAGCACGTGTTGGTTCATATGGGGATGCCCTTTAACTAATTTTTTTTGTTTACTTGAAGGGTATTTTTCTTAAATTTTTGTTTTTTTGACTTAAAAGTGTTCGCATATTGTGAAAATTGTATATTTTAAATAGTTTTTGGTGCAAAACAATGTGAGATTTTGAGAAGTAGTTTTATTGAAAATCAAAATGTCTTGTTGTGTGTTTTAAGTGGTATAAAGTTTGTATAGCTACTGTAATATTTTTTGTGACCATTATTGGTGTTTTTATATGAAAATAGATGTATGTAGTATTATGAAATTTTTTGGTCACAAATGAAGAATCCCGAGTACCAAGGTGGGAGAATATGTACTAGTACGACTAGTAATCAGGATGGGTTTTGTCCATGTTTCACTTAGCATTTTGGATAAATAAAACTCTAAATAAACTATATTGATGATTATTGGGGACCACTAGGTTATGTTTATTCTCCCTAATAGTTTATATTTCATGAGAATGGATTTTTTTATGGTTACTTTACACCGAGGTATGAGGTACATAGGGCCCGAGACTATCTAGTGCCTAGGGGTGTCCCCAGTTTTGGTGTTGATTGTATTTGTGGTATTTACCCTTGTATTAGGGTGTGTTTGACTGTAAATTATAGTATATGGAATTTCTTATTCAAATATTTTAACATTACGAAAGTTTTTGTTTAAAAACTATTTTCAATTGAATGTTGCATTTCTTGGAATTTATCACTGTTTTTCTTTACATATTAAAATTGCTTGCTTTTTAACCTTGTATTGCATACTATTTGGAATATTTGGGTGGTATCCAATTGGACTTAGTCTCACACCCTAATTACACACCTTGGGTGTAAGTATAATTGATTATGTTTTACACAGGTAAAGGTAAAGCCTCGGGTGAAGGTGGTTTGGGTTGTTAGTCCCCTCCTATGGTACGGTGTTGTGGAGACGGATCGGGGGTGATGACCCCATGTCATGTGGAGTCATTGTGGCTGACTTTTTGATATTTTTATTTATTTTTGGACCTATTGTTCCTTATTTATGACCATTTATTAAATTATTTATTTTTCTTAATTCTTTTTTGGCATGGAAATCACATATTATTATTATTGATTGTTTTTAGTGTTTTATGCTTTCATACTCAGGTAAATTGTTCCCAAACCAAATTTATTAATACCCGGGCACTTCTTATAGCTTTTTGGGATAGGGAATGCCCTTAATGCCTTGTTGTGGAATGTATTTACTGCCAATATTAGTGGTTACCATATTCGGTTCGTAACAAAAGAAATTAGAGAAGCGCCTATATATAAATATATCCCAACATGATATTTCATCAAGGAGTTAGTATCACGACCTCATCAAAGAAACTTCATAAAACTACTTGAAAATACTAGGGATCTATACTATCTACCCCCCACTATTGATCTCAACAATAAATCTTCCAGGTGTGATAAAAGAGGATCCACATGCCTGATTTCCATTTAATAATATTTATTTCCAATAAAGACAACACACTATCCCCCCACATCATAAAACAAGTCTCTCCTCCAGAATCAATCTATAACCTCACACATAGAATATAACCAATCCATGGAAATAATGAAATATTATGGTTGTTTTTATAGTAGAAAGAAATCCCACATTGACTCATATATTCCCATCATTATTCACATCCCTAAAACACATCAAGGAACCTGTTCTAACCTCCATCTTGTGTTATCAACACCATGGGCACTGGAAGCCTCTCCACCTTTAATCCCAAGTTATAGACTAGGGAAGGTTAAACAAAGGAGTGTGAATCTCTAGAATTAAAAAAGGAAAAAATAATAAGTATATGATAAAGATTTCATACATTGGAAAACCTATAGACACTATGTCACTTCGATGTCTATAGAAGGAAATTTTCTATATTCAGAACCCATGCCTCACTACTAAAAACCACCCACATGTTCATGCCCTAATCTAGTTCCCTAAGGATGAGGGACATCACGGGGATGGCCTCTAGTAGCTCCATCTCCCCTTAGATTAGTATAAGCCTATTATCCATGTTGATAATATATCCTTGGATGAAAATTATAATAGGAATTATAAGGATTCTGGATGCTCATATCATACTTACCTCCCTTGATGGTTGAGAACTAGGACCAGTGGTGAACTCAACCTCTATAAGATAAAATAACTAGTGGGGAGATCTCAATAGATGTATGAGAAGTACTAGGACTAAAAATTGAGAAACAACCTATTAATACTGACTCGCCACCAATCAAAACCTAAACTTACCTAATACCCAAGATCCTCCATCTGAATTTAAACTCTTATAAAATATATGTTGTCCATCCTATTAAGGTAATCCTACCAATGAATTTATCCACTTTATTACATCATCCTTCTTTTTTACCTCTAAATATGTAGGAAATATAAATGGGGTTACTACATATTGGATAGTTGGATGCAATGTCACCTAAGGGAATTACGATTTGGACTCATAATCAAGAAATAGATTAGGGAAAATATAATAAGATCCTTAAATATGATCTTGAGCATTCACATTCTTAGGCTTTCCAATAGAAGCGAAAGAAACTCCTACCTATTCGTCTCCCCCATCATCAATGATAAAACCTCATCATGTAACTCCTTCTAAAAGTAATCCCATGAAACATATCCCTATTTTTCTCCCCAATATACAGTATCAACCACTGATGAGGTAATCCTATCATCTGATTGGTTTCCAACAAAACCCAATGCTCTACTCTGGAATTAATCAAACTAAAGGTGATATCAAGCTCCTATAATCAATTCTCTGTCTCTAGATCAAATATTCTCCCATTTTACATTGATAATATATAATGTTGAAACTCGCACAATATCCCCCTCCTTGACTCATCCTCCTTAACCAGATCAACCCCCCAATGATCAATTGGGTCATCCTGTCACACCTCACCACCCTAAGATGCATGAAAATGACATATTCAATCCATAGTTTAAAATAAATAAAAGAAGTATTAAGCCTAATGGCATGGAATTCATTCATATCCACTTAATTAAATTCCTTTAATTTACCAAAATCATCTCATTCAATCATAATTGAAAATATTTATGATTAATGTACCTCTCCTAGGTATTAACCCTGTAAGAAGAATCACTTATCTTAGCAAGTTAAGAAATCTTAAGGATATTGTGTTGGAGTACAGAGGCCCCTAAAATCCTTTTTTTCTAGTTGATCCCCCTTACATAAATCAAATACTAAGTTGAACTGACATCATTTCTGCACCACCCCATGTAGTCCTTACCAGTTCTTAACTCCATTATCCAAAATAACACTCAAAAAAATACTCTAATAACACATTTTTAGGATCCACCCCCACTAGAAACCCCTCATGGACTAACAGTGAAGATAAGAGTGACCCCTAAAACCTGTATATAATAGTCCATATATTGGTGACTAGCATGGTGGGTGTGATATATACTAGTGGGAGTCATTACCCTAATAAATCCTATGAATAAAAAATTCCTCTACTAATAAACACCATGGAATAAATATAAATTAAACTAACATACTATAAAACATGTTAAGACATATAGATATAAAGTATCCAAACAAAAAATACCAAGTAACTCCTATGGTAGTGACTTCTCTGTAGCTCTAAGAAATAAAATAGTAATTCCCAAATCAGTCTCTAAATCCTTCCTGTAAATCCAAAAAAATGGTTTATATATATGGTTGATAATAAATGTATACTCAATGGGAAAATACTCAATACCTATCATGAATATGTGGAATAAGTATACTAATTCTTCATTGAATAAAAAGAAGAGACAACATGCAACCACACATGGTAAATTATCCCCCAACCTCACTAAGGATATCTCAACCAATCATGTATCCAATATAATAACATTATATGAAAGGTAAATGGAAAAAATTGAACCTTGAAAACACTTCCCCAGTGGTTTTTTTCACTTAAACTCCAATAGAAAATGTCATGGTGCTCTCATATCTTCCATGATCATGCCAAAACATAATATAGATATAAACACAATATCCATGAATCGCATTCCAAAACCTCATCATCATCATACAAACCATCATAATCTAGACATAATCACCACCACATATCACATCACATATTCAGTATAGTTGGGTATTTTGTACAGGAAGGTCATTAACCTCATTCCCTCATACTAGAATTCATGGACCCCATGATATATCATCATATCAATACCTTGTAGGTTCTTCAAGTACACCAAATAATACATTTAAATCCATTACAACCTATATTATCATACTTAACTTGAACCATAAAAGATCATACTATAGCTAGAAGGGAGAGTGGGGAAGAGGGAGTAGTTAGCCATTCATTCCCTCACAAACCTGGATGTTAGGGAAAACACTTGAAACCTAAAATATTGGGGTTTAAGTAACATTTCCTAACATGGGTAAGGTAACTTTGAAATTCTAAGGAAATACAAGGTATAATATACCCACAGATATTCCCAACCAATTGGTTTAGACCAAGACAACCCAACCAAATCCCATAGTAACCATAAATCATCTCAGCCTCACACTAACAACATACTCTAGTGCTACAATGAAAACCAGCCCAAAATGAACATAGAAAATATCCACAAGATCATTAACATTTCATTCTTACCTAATACTCCCTTAATATAATTTATTATTTCTAAACATACATCTATCAGGAAACGATTATACAATCCCCAAAATAAACAATCATTCACTACATCAACCAACACACATTCCATGCCAAAATAAATTACAACATCCTAAACACCACCCAAAAACCACCATCTATTTCCAAGACAACCATATAAACCAGTCATATCCCTGCTACCTAACATATTCCATTCCCAAACCAACCATATAAATCACCCCACAACATTCCTCATTATAGTCACACAATTATCAACACTAAAAATAAGAATATAATTTCACACAATAGGAAATTTTAGAAATAATAACTTCTAAAAATTATTGTTTTAAACATTCCACTATATTCATTCAATCTATTTAATGTGGGTGAAAACATAACTAATATAGATTTCTCACAACTGATTCATTACTATATTTAAGTGCTTAACCGTTCATGAAGGATGATTCCAACCATTTAATCATAAAAAGAAAATATAATTCACAATAATTAATAACATGTTCATACCAAAAGCATCAAAATTTAAAATATAAATCAACAATAGAAATAACATTGAATCACATAAAACCATAAATTTCACCCCACCACATTAAATTTCATTGATTCTAATTCATTATATTTATTAAATCAATCATTTAGTTGAAGAATACAAAATCTTATAAATTACACATAATGAAAAAAATAGATTTCATGAATCCCCTACCTAAATGGAATATTTACTACCACTTTTCAAGAATTAGGGGGGAGGATATGGTCATAGGGTAAAAAAACATGCAAGGAAAGCTCAAAAACCAAGATCACAATAATCTCTATAAAACTCATGAACTAGATCCATGAAAACCAACCCCTTAACCATTTCTATAACATTCCTAGGTGAATGAAGGATAAAGGAACCTAGGGAAAAGAAGAACTCACCTCAAATAAAGAATTCTCAATCTTTTGAATCTAATAATAAAAAGTTGTTATAGGGGGTCAAGAATTTCCAAGGACACACCTCTAATTGCTAATGGTTCGATAGAAATCAAGGGGATTTGATATAAAATTTTGGGTCTTCCAAATTTATAATCATTGTGGAGAAAAGCCTCATCGTGGAATGACACACCATGCTCATGTTGCGATAGATCATATTCCATTGTAGATCCAAAATTCATGATGTGAATCCCCTATATATCCACCTTTTTAAACTTGGTCAAACCCTATAATCTTGAACAATTTGAAAAGTTCATGTCATGAATATATCTCCATGGTGTGATGTCACTAGAGACAGAACCTCTATAAATCATCCTATTAATATTCACACCATGGTGAGTATGGTCACTCCATTAATATCATTCTCACAGACTCCCTATAATTGTCCTTTAAAACCTCACACTATGAAGACCATAGTCGCGTTATGAATCCCATACAAGAAAAATCATGCAGTTCTATTGAGGGAACCATCATGCCATGATCCAACCATAATGATGAAAATAAAATCCCCTTGAATCATCTTTATATATTGAATAAACATGTCACACCAAGACTAAAAAAATAGTAGTACTACCCCTTTCGCATCATCTGACACCTGCACCATGACACACAAACCAAAAATCTACCCCTCTACACAACCTTCCACTCACATCGTGACTTAGATGTCCATACTAAAACATACCTCTCCCAGCTGAAATATCATCTATAACTCCACCTCTCTTTCTTCCATCCCCCTCTGGACACAAACACACCAAGTAATAGACCAATAAGTTTTGATCCATTACAAAACTATGAAAATTTTCTTGGGTTATCTGGATATTTTAGGGAAAAGATCAATGACTCATTTTTTATGTATAAATATTAAATACATGAAAATTCAATAAATGGTGTGATCGACATGGATAAAACTATTTGTTTTCATTTAAAATTGACGTTTTAGTTTAGAAAATGTTTTACATACTCAAAACTAGAAAAAACTCATGTACTATCTTAATAATATATAAAATTGATCCATAACATATTTATGATATGTATGAATTAATATCACCTAAATCTGACACATAGTGTGGATAGTATTATTGAAAGTGTGTGATTTCAGTTTAAAAGTGACATTTTAGTTCAAAACATAAGTCACATGCTCAAAAATAAGAAACTTCACTTATATTTCTTTAATAATTTAGTAAAAAGTTATATAATTCATTTTTTATGTGAAAAAATTAACCCTCATTCAATCTAACACACTGTGTGTCCCATATGACTAAAAGTGTATTTTTTTCATTCAGAAGTGAAATTTTTGTTCAAAACATATGCCACATACTCATAAATAAGAAAAAATTATTTGATTATATTAATACTTTAGGAAACATATAAATAATTAAATTTTTATATATAAAAATCAATTGCACGTGAATTTGACACACAGTGTAGATGATATGACTAAAAATGTTTGTTTTCAGTATAAAAGTGATATTTTACTAAAAAATAGACGCCATATATTACAATATGAGAAAGTGTGTTTGTTTTAATAAAATTATCCATGATTAATTTTTATGTGTATGAATCAACCACATATCAACCTAATACCCACTTTGGTTGGTATGACTCAAAGGGCATGTTTTCATTTAAAAGTAACCTTTTAGACTAGAATACACATCAAATAATCAAAACTAAAAAATGAAATTTTATTATCTTGTATCTTTATAAAAATGGTCAGTGATATTTTATGTATAAAAATTAACCACATTTTAATCTTATACATTGTGTAACTATTATGACTCAAAGTGCATGTTTTCATTTAAAAGTGGCATTTTTGTCCAAAATGTGTGAAACATATTCAAAATTAAGAAAAAATGGATGAATTGTATTGATAATTAAGTAAAATAATAAATGATTCATATGTAATATATATAAATTAACCACATATAAATTTGATACATGTTGTGGTCGTTATAAATAAAAGTGAATTTTTCATTTAAAAGTGACATTTTAGTTCAAAACATGTGTCACATACTCAAACTCAAGAAGACACGCAGTAATTTTATTAATAATTTAGTAAAATTATAGATAATTTATTTTTTATAGGTAGGAAACAAACACATATAAATATGAAACATGGGGTAGCTGATACTAATTCAAAGTGAGTGTTTTTAGTATAAAAGTGACATTTTAGTCCAAAACACATGTCATATACTCAAAATTGAGTAAAAACTATTGGATTTTATTTAGGAATTATTAAATTTATCCATGATTCATTTTTAATGTACATGAATCAACCAAAAATAAATATGATACATGGTATGGTTGGTATGACTCAATGTGTGTGTTTTCATTTTAAAGTGATATTTTATTCCAAAACATGCATCACATACTCGATACCAAGAAAACACAATTTAGTTTCCTTGATACATTAATAAAATGATCTATGATTAATGTTTTATGTATATAAATTACCTTCATGTTAATATGACATACGTTATGACCATTTTGACTCAAATCAAGTGTTTTCATTTAAAAGTGGTGTTTTAGTCCAAAATGTGTTTCATGTTCTCAAAAACAAGAAAAAATGCTCAGATTATCTTAATAATTTAGGAAAATTATGCATGATTCATTTTGTACATGTATGAATTAACTATATTTACTATATTAAATATTAATTCGTGATTTTATGTTACTACCATCCCTGAATTGTCACTGAAAATGATTATTTTTCATTCAATATTCATTTTTTGATCATAAACATATATAGAGATCATTTCTTGAATTCATTCATTTACACTGAAGTTTACTATTTTGTTTATATTAGTCAATATAGTAATAAAAATGATGTTATTTTTGTTTTTTAGTGCTCATGATTCAAATTCAAACAAATCCTTCAACTAGATCTTTGGCTAATTTATCCATTTGTAGGTCTATATAGACCACACAAGAAGGCCCCCTGATCTGTAGATAAAACTAGACCACCCATGATGATTTAAATTCTAGGCTCAATAAAAAATATAAAATTTTATAAAACTCCAAAATATGTCCTTAGATATCCAAAAACATCTTGGATAAAAATTTGAAGGCTCAAATGAACCAATAAGGGGCCCAATCTATGCATGAAAGTCCAACCCACAATTTTATCTAGAATTTGAGAACAGATCACAATTATAGACTTTTATCCCAATCTAGACATCCAATTGAGCTATAATTTTATGTCAAGAAAGTCATGATATATTTTCTCAACTTTTTGGAAGAAATGGTTCGGATATTAATGCAAATTCTTGTCCTAAAAACATTCATATTGTGGCCTTTGAAAATTTTTGGATAAAAATGGACAGCAGCACATGGTTTTGGAAAATAGCCATAAATTTGGATAAAAAGGTCCAATGGTCGAAAATTTTGGAGGGTAAATTTTCAACATCCATATCTAAAACTTTAAATAATTTTTTTTTCTAATATTCATCTTTTATCATGGTCAAATGGTAGAGCCAAATTGAAGGGCATTTTTTAAGGCAAACAATCCACTCTTTTTGGATTTAAATATATACTCATCCTCACCTTGAAATGGGTTGGAATTTCAGTACTCAAGGAGGATAATTTTAATTTTTATATACTTTAAAAATTCCTATAAAGACTTTATATACTCTTTTTTCAAGAATTGAAACCTCTAATACACTTTTCTTTTCATGTTTGTTTTCATTAACTTTCAATTGTAATCATATACGTTAGATTCTAATTTAATTTTAAATTTAATGAATAAATCTTCATGTTCTCCTATTATTTTCATCCAACAGTATATTGTGTAATATTAATTATTTTAAAATATTTAAATCAAGTTTAAAACCCTTTCCTCATTCACTTTCTCATTTAATTCAATGTTCATGTTTAAATCTCTCCATCATTCATTTGTGTGTTTGGTACACAACTCTTTTCTAGTCCCCTTATTTTTATTTTCTTTTTCACTCATCACCATATAAATCATAAAATATATTATTAACCATCTTAATGGATGAGTAAATCACTCATTGGGGTGAGTCATAATTTGGGTGTGTTGAGTGATTGAGGGATTTTACTCGTTTGACATTCTTTTAATTGATGTTGTGTATGTCAAAAAAATATGTTATGGATTAATGAAATGTCTTGTTTGGCATGTGAGTTCCATGGATTATTGGAACCAAAATTAAACATGGGTTCATGAAATATTGAACCTTCCATCTATAAGAGTTTATAATGATTATATTCCTGATTAATTCTTGGATTAAATCCAAAATAATTGTAGATTCTGATCAAAATCATATCATAAAGTATATTTTAGTTTAATGAAATGTTCTAAGAAGATAAAGGATATAAAAATATTACATCCACAATAATGAACTCATACCAATATTTTTCAAATTATTAAATATAAATTATTGCATCAAGAAATTTAATTAATCTCTGTAAAAACCCTCATTAAAAAGAAAAAACAAAATCAATCAACTCTAAAAATAATACCATTGCCAAGGATTCGAATCGAGTTCCACTATACACATTATAGAAGATAACATGAAATTTTAATAGTAGATGAGTGACAATCATCCATGTTTCAAATGGTTCCACTTCTGGGGATGGTGCGATAAGTAGTCATTCTTTTTTTATTTTTTTAAAAAAATAAAAAAAAACTCTTATAAATAAACCCAAAACACCCCTCTTTCTTCATCCCTTTAGAATTTATTTGAATTCCTCATAGCCTACCAAAAAATACATCACATTTTTTTGACCCTAAAATCTTGTGAACACTTTGATAACTTAGGAGTAACATCATAGATAATCAAATCACTCAAAAATCATTCATTATTTATCAAATTTATATATATATGGACAATCCTATGGAACAAACCCTTAAAGAACTTGTAACGACCCGAGAATTCTTGTTTCGGGTAATGATACGTTTCCCTTAATTGGACCATCTTTCTCCAAAAAAGAAAATGAAAATAAATGAAAACCCATGACAACAAGCATGAATGAAATACTCCTTTATTAAGAAATACCTTGGCGATTACAACTTCCCACGATCAAATATCACTAACCAAAGATCCCAACCAATAACCCAATTCCAACGACGGGAAGACTACTTAGAACCACTAGGAGCCCGAGTATGCGGTAAGGATTTCGAGCATCCATCATAAAGAATGTAAGGATTGTTGAAGCCACCGCGACCGTGCTCAGCACCAAGGGGATCATACGAACCATCCTTGCTTCTCCTTCAGCCACTTGGGGTAAGGGTCACCTGAGACCTAATCCTTTTATAAGCACCAAAGATGACCGTTGGACCACAAACGGCCATAAATCTAAACGTTGGACCCCAAACGTCCATAAATCCGACCGTTGGTTCCCAAAGAATCCAATGATCGTTTTGACCGTTGGAAATAAAATGATCTGAATGATACATGTGTAGTTTTTCTTTAATGTTTTAAAATGACCTCAATGTTAATTATCCTTTGTTTTCAAAAATAAGAATTGTATTTTATGTTTTAAAAGGAAAGAATTAATATTATTGTCTTTTTCCACTATTTGTTATATATATATATATATGTAATTTGAGCAAGTAATTATTTGTTTAATTTATTTTCTCTTTTAAAATGGTGGACTATTGATTCTGGTGAAGTTTTACTTCTTTCACAAAAATAAATGTGCACACTCTCGGTTTGTAGATGTACCTGTATATATATATTTATGTTGTGACAAACTGTATGTTAACTGAATTATACCTATTTTCTGAATTATATATATATGTGATAATAATATAAATGTTGATAACTTGATTTTATATTTAATATTTTGAGATTATGTCAACGTTTCGTTTTCTTTCTATACAAATTTTGTGGTATAATGTTAAAATGCTAATATCTAATAGAATAATTAACTGCTTGCAATTATAATTGGTGATCTGAATCTTTAAAAACAATAATAATGTTTTGTTGTGCTGAATGTGTATTGGTGTAACTAATGTTAATGTGAAGTGGGGTGGGATGAACTAATTAATATATAATTATATTAAATGACCCATGACTTTTTAAAAAAGATAAAAATAATTGAAGGTTAAATAAGAATAATAATCGCTTATGACCACCAAAGAATCTTGACTATATTTTAAAATAATTAAAGTTGTAAATAATTGAATGTTAAATAATGATAAAGTTTTATAAAAAAAAATTGAAACGCGGGTAGGGGGGAAAGAAACTCGTGTTCCCTCCTGTTTTTGCGCCGCACCTTACCTCAGCTGCTGGATCGGGCCGATTTAATCCCAGCCGTCGGTCATTTTTTTTCTCCTTCTCCACGTCGCACTCCTCCTTCTCGCGTCGAACCAGCAGCGCTGCTGCACCTTTTTTCTTCTTCTTCGCCATGTAGACCCAGCAACGCCCTCTTTCCACACCGCTTGACACTGATCTCGGCCTTGGTTCCCCGTCACCTCCCTTGCGCGAAGTTCCCTCCGGCTTTAAGACCTGGTTACACCGCAGGCAAGGGTTGTTCCTGCACCGGTTGGGAAGGGTTTTGCACCGAGGACCGAAGGATCGGCTTCCGATCTCTCCGACCTTCAGGAGACGCTCTGGCCTTCCTTTTTCTCCTTCTCCTCCTCGACGATCTGGTAAGGGACGTTTGTTTTTCTTCAGTTTGTGTAAAAACCGGGCTTGCATATGGCTATATACATGTTCGTACCCGTTATATATATGTTCTTTATTCATACCTTCGGCTTCTAGATTCCGCAGTTGCACCCTACTCCTCCCTCTTCGTCGAGTATAGGTAAGGGTTAGTCGAGTTTTGAGTTTGTTTAAAATATGCTTATATAGGTATATATGTGAAACCAACCTTTTCGGTTTTCTTTTACCATTTACATTTGATGCGGTTTACTTTTATGATTTACAATTGATGATAGCCAGTGGATGAAAGGAGTCCTAAGGAGATTATTTTTCTTCGGTTCAACGTGCTAACCCCTTTTTTTATCAACTTGGTGTTTCACAGTCATGCATATATAAATATATGTATACATATATATATAATTTGATATAACTTTCAATCCTTTGTTATTTTTTGGGTTTTCTAAATATGATTATTAGATCTAAACTAATGTTTTAACGTGTAAAATACTTGTAAGGGTCAAGTGTGTTTTTGTGTTATACCTCGGTTTTCATATGTATATAGCATATTCGGGATGTATATATATATATGTGTGTATATATTCTATGTTTATACCCTCGGATCCTTTTGCCTCGACTGCATCCCCACTCCAAGCAAGGAAAGGGTCTTGTTTTAATTTCGGTTGAGTTTTTACAAGAATCAGTTGTTATATAAATATGTATATACATATAAATCATTATGAAAGTGAATTTTAAAGCAACGACATGTTTTCAAGATAGAAAACTCCAGTGAAAATATATATGTAATTAAGGCAAGCTTAAAATGTTTTGGAAAATTCAGTGCTTGACCGTTGTAAACAGGAAGAAATTGGGGAGTGAACCCATCCTTCGTTAAGTGGGTAGGCCCAGACAGCCTTCAACGATTTCAAGCGACCTCGACATGATGTTTTAATTTTAAAAGCTTGCGTATTACTTTCACAGACACTGGATTATTTTTTTATGAAATTTTGAACGTAGTTATTTTATAAAATGATATAGTAAGTAATTTAAAACTATGTTTTAAAAATGATATTTATTGAAAGTATTTTCAACTCGTGAAACCGAGAACTTTCATTTATCACTGCTCGGGGTAAATGAGGATTTTTGTGAAATGGACTCCTTGAATTTTTTCTTTTTACAAGTATATATATGTATTCATAAGTGTGTACCTATGTTTGTTTAAAGTAAAACAATTTTGGGTGAAAACCCTCAAAATCCATTTATCAATATATGTGTAAATGACTATGTTTTAATTACGATGATATTATGTGATGTTAAGTAATATGTTCATTCTCTTGAAACCCATGCTTTTAAATGCAAAGTAACTTGTTATGTGAACGAAGTTTTAGCATGCATGTCATCAGGTTCTTAATTTTTAAATGGTCCTCATGAATGATTAAGTATGTGAAAATGGGGTTTAGTTGAGAATGTATGAAACCCTATGAAAGAATTTCCATGTCGAGATATGTGAGGGGTGTATAGGACTTACATGTGACGGGTGCGCCTGGAATTATATAGCGCCCCAATGCATTGGGTAAAGCAAGAGTCTCATGAGACGATCATGTGCGACGGTCTTGGCAAGTTAGCCTTGGCTTGAGCAAAGGAAACAGGGTGGGCAGTGAGCCTTGACCCGTTAAGTATGTTTTACGGTCATGATGAAAAGTCATGACAAAGTCCAGGATTATACGTTCCCTCTACATGTAATGATAAAGGATAACCAGGGGTTTGTTCAACTAACAGGACAATCCCTAGTTGAAAGCTCCCATTATCATGAAATTGTATTTTATGTGACAAGAACTGTTTTCTACTCACGAACCATGATATGCATGTTTTCCTACTTAGCCATAGAAATTCCCTTGGATTTAAAGTAACCTTGTTTTAATCTTATGCATTGTTTACCTCTGATTATGTTGCGCACTCTGACTATGTTTACATTAAAGCTCATTTCAAGTACGTGCTTCTTGTGCAAGTGGTTTTTTTCAAAGAAAGATGGTTTTCTTGTTTTAAGAAATGATAATGTTTTGATTTAGAAAAGTATTTTCATTCTTTTCAAAAGGACTTATTTAAGAAAGAATTTTCTTGAAAATGTTTTAAAACCCCCCTTACTGGGCATTTTTGCTCACCCTACGTTTTGTTTAAAATTTTTCAGGCATGGTTGATATTAATGAAGCTAATCAGAAGCAGCTGGTTTCCCAGAATCCCGAGCCTCACGATCCTCTGTTGTGATGAGACATGATGTTTTATTTGTAATGATGTAATGTAAAGTGTATCATGTCTCATTAAGCACCCCGGTATTTTGGGGGTCTCTACAGTTGGTATCAGAGGATGGGTTCAGGAAACTCTGGAAAACCAGGTGATATAAATATATTGCTAAGACTAATTAAGTAAAAACGTTATGATTTTCAGATGGGTGATGTACCTACTGACCTTTTGTCACTTCCCACCGAGGATCTAGAGAACATTATGTCTCTAGTTAGCCGTGAAAACTTCCTGAACTATGCTCACATTCGCATAACGTGTAAGCGCTTGTACGATGTGTCGAACTCATCTAGGGTGCTTAGTCTCCACCGGGGAATGGGGATGGATTATCTCTTAATGATGATGACCCAGTTTCCCTCGTATGGAAGTCGAGGAAGGTATCACGAAGGACTCTTCCGAGTGTTTACTGCGGGTGAAGAGTTTGGCACAATGCTAGATAACCCTTTCCAAGAAGCTGCTGCTGCCGGAGATCTTCGAGCGGCTTATCTGTGTCAGGTCCTGCACTATGGATTCTGGGGACAGTTAATGGACTTCGGAGTATTGGAGAATGAGTCCACACGAGTGTCTCTTAGGCAAGAAGTGTACACCGACGTTTCCCAACTCCACACCCCTCACGCGAAACTCAAGAGGCGCTATAAATGTTCCCATGAGTTTAGTCCTGTTTGTTCATCCTGTGTATGGTTTGTGGAGTTAGAGAGTTTCGCCTCTCTTTGTGGTGTCCGTCTGGAAAACTCAGACTTTAATGTGTAAACCTTCTTAATTAAAAAGTTTATGATCTCTTTCTTCTTAGTGTTGTTAAGTGACCTCTCTTGTTTACCTTTTCTTTCAGATGGCAAGTCAGATGAACCTCTCGTCTCTACCTGACGAGTTAGTAGAGGTTGTCTTGATCAGAACTTGTATGGTGGACTTTCCCTCTTTTCTCCACCTACGAGGGTCCTGCCAACATTTTCTGGATATAGCGAATAGTCTGGAAATCCTCCGTGCATGTCAGGAAAATGAACATGTGATCCACCTCCTTGCCACCACCCAGCTCCCCTACTATAGGCGAAGGGGGAGATACCATGAAGGGCTTTTTCAGTGTTTCTCTATGGCACGGAACTTCTCCGCCAGAGCCTGCTTCCTCATAGCAGCTCAGGACGGCAACCTCAGAGACGCCTACATGTTCCAGATCCTGAACGTCAGCCTTCTCAATCGCGTCGTCCCCCTCAACTACCTCGAGCGTAATGAAGTTCGAAGGGTTACTAGGGGATTTGTCCGCTCGGATGTCTCAGAGCTGTTTATTGCACGGGCCTCCCTGTGGAAGCCTGTGTGTAGTGCCCATGAGTAGGATTACAAGTCTTATTGCTCAAAGTGTATCTGGGTCAGGGAAACAGCGGAGCTGTGTACCAGTTTAGGGGTCCCGTTAACCGAGCCAGGCCTTCAGTTTTGGTAATGTTGTGCGACCGAAGTCTTTTTCTTGTCTTTTTACGAATAGAATTGCAAGGACGCAATTCTTTTAAGGGGGAGATAATGTAACGACCCGAGAATTCTTGTTTCGGGTAATGATACGTTTCCCTTAATTGGACCATATTTCTCCAAAAAAGAAAATGAAAATAAATGAAAACCCATAACAACAAGCATGAATGAAATACTCCTTTATTAAGAAACACCTTGGCGATTACAAATTCCCACGATCAAATATCACTAACCAAAGATCCCAACCAAAAACCCAATTACAACGACGGGAAGACTGCTTAGAACCACTAGGAGCCCGAGTATGCGGTAAGGATTTCGAGCATCCATCATAAGGAACGTAAGGATTGCTGAAGCCACCGCGACCGTGCTCAGCACCAAGGGGATCATACGAACCATCCTTGCTTCTCCTTCAGCCACTTGGGGTAAGGGTCACCCGAGACCTAATCCTTTTATAAGCACCAAAGATGACCGTTGGACCAAAAACGGCCATAAATCTAAACGTTGGACCCCAAACGGCCATAAATCCGACCGTTGGTTCCCAAAGAATCCAATGATCGTTTTAACCGTTGGAAATAAAATGATCTGAATGATACATGTGTAGTTTTTCTTTAATGTTTTAAAATGACCTCAATGTTAATTATCCTTTGTTTTCAAAAATAAGAATTGTATTTTATGTTTTAAAAGGAAAGAATTAATATTATTTTCTTTTTCCACTATTTGTTATATATATATATATATGTAATTTGAGCAAGTAATTATTTGTTTAATTTATTTTCTCTTTTAAAATGGTGGACTATTGATTCTGGTGAAGTTTTACTTCTTTCACAAAAATAAATGTGCACACTCTCGGTTTGTAGATGTACCTGTATATATATATTTATGTTGTGACAAACTGTATGTTAACTGAATTATACCTATTTTCTGAATTATATATATATGTGATAATAATATAAATGTTGATAACTTGCTTTTATATTTAATATTTTGAGATTATGTCAACGTTTCGTTTTCTTTCTATACAAATTTTGTGGTATAATGTTAAAATGCTAATATCTAATAGAATAATTAACTGCTTGCAATTATAATTGGTGATCTGAATCTTTAAAAACAATAATAATGTTTTGTTGTGCTGAATGTGTATTGGTGTAACTAATGTTAATGTGAAGTGGGGTGGGATGAACTAATTAATATATAATTATATTAAATGACCCATGACTTTTTAAAAAAGATAAAAATAATTGAAGGTTAAATAAGAATAATAATCGCTTATGACCACCAAAGAATCTTGACTATATTTTAAAATAATTAAAGTTGTAAATAATTGAATGTTAAATAATGATAAAGTTTTATAAAAAAAATTGAAATGCGGGTAGGGGGGAAAGAAACCCGTGTTCCCTCCTGTTTTTGCGCCGCACCTTACCTCAGCCGCTGGATCGGGCCGATTTAATCCCAGCCGTCGGTCATTTTTTTTCTCCTTCTCCACGTCGCACTCCTCCTTCTCGCGTCGAACCAGCAGCGTTGCTGCACCTTTTTTCTTCTTCTTCGCCGTGTAGACCCAGCAACGCCCTCTTTCCACACCGCTTGACACTGATCCCGGCCTTGGTTCCCCATCGCCTCCCTTGCGCGAAGTTCCCTCCGGCTTTAAGACCTGGTTACACCGCAGGCAAGGGTTGTTCCCGCACCGGTTTGGAAGGGTTTTGCACTGAGGACCGAAGGATCGGCTTCCGATCTCTCCGACCTTCAGGAGACGCTCCGGCCTTCCTTTTTCTCCTTCTCCTCCTCGACGATCTGGTAAGGGACGTTTGTTTTTCTTCAGTTTGTGTAAAAATCGGGCTTGCATATGGCTATATACACGTTCGTACCCGTTGTATATATGTTCTTTATTCATACCTTCAGCTTCTAGATTCCGCAGTTGCACCCTACTCCTCCCTCTTCGTCGAGTACAGGTAAGGGTTAGTCGAGTTTTGAGTTTGTTTAAAATATGCTTATATAGGTATATATGTGAAACCAACCTTTTCGGTTTTCTTTTACCATTTACATTTGATGCGGTTTACTTTTATGATTTACAATTGATGATAGCCAGTGGATGAAAGGAGTCCTAAGGAGATTATTTTTCTTCGGTTCAACGTGATAACCCCTTTTTTTTATCAACTTGGTGTTTCACAGTCATGCATATATAAATATATGTATACATATATATATAATTTGATATAACTTTCAATCCTTTGTTTTTTTTCGGTTTTCTAAATATGATTATTAGATCTAAACTAATGTTTTAACGTGTAAAATACTTGTAAGGGTCAAGTGTGTTTTTGTGTTATACCTCGGTTTTCATATGTATATAGCATATTCGGGATGTATATATATATATATGTGTATATCTTCTATGTTTATACCCTCGGATCCTTTTTCCTCGACTGCATCCCCACTCCAAGCAAGGAAAGGGTCTTGTTTTAATTTCGGTTGAGTTTTTACAAGAATCGGTTGTTATATAAATATGTATATACATATAAATCATTATGAAAGTGAATTTTAAAGCAACGACATGTTTTCAAGATAGAAAACTCTAGTGAAAATATATATGTAATTAAGGCAAGCTTAAAATGTTTTGGAAAATTCGGTGCTTGACCGTTGTAAACAGGAAGGAATTGGGGAGTGAACCCATCCTTCGTTAAGTGGGTAGGCCCAGACAGCCTTCAACGATTTCAAGCGACCTTGGCATGATGTTTTAATTTTAAAAGCTTGCGTATTACTTTCACAGACACTGGATTATTTTTTTATGAAATTTTGAACGTAGTTATTTTATAAAATGATATAGTAAGTAATTTAAAACTATGTTTTAAAATGATATTTATTGAAAGTATTTTCAACTCATGAAACCGAGAGCTTTCATTTATCACTGCTCGGGGTAAATGAGGATTTTTGTGAAATGGACTCCTTGAATTTTTTCTTTTTACAAGTATATATATGTATTCATAAGTGTGTACCTATGTTTGTTTAAAGTAAAACAGTTTCGGGTGAAAACCCTCAAAATCCATTTATCAGTATATGTGTAAACGACTATGTTTTAATTACGATGATATTTTGTGATGTTAAGTAATATGTTCATTCTCTTGAAACCCATGCTTTTAAATGCAAATTAACTTGTTATGTGAACGAAGTTTTAGCATGCATGTCATCAGGTTCTTAATGTTTAAATGGTCCTCATGAATGATTAAGTATGTGAAAATGGGGTTTAGTTGAGAATGTATGAAACCCTATGAAAGAATGTCCATGTCAAGATATGTGAGGGGTGTATAGGACTTACATGTGACGGGTGCGCCCGGAATTATATAGCGCCCCAATGCATTGGGTAAAGCAAGAGTCTCATGAGACGATCATGTGCGACGGTCTTGGCAAGTTAGCCTTGGCTTGAGCAAAGGAAACGGGGTGGGCAGTGAGCCTTGACCCGTTAAGTATGTTTTACGGTCATGATGAAAAGTCATGACAAAGTCCAGGATTATACGTTCCCTCTACATGTAATGATAAAGGATAACCAGGGGTTTGTTCAACTAACAGGACAATCCCTAGTTGAAAGCTCCCATGATCATGAAATTGTATTTTATGTGACAAGAACTGTTTTCTACTCACGAACCATGTTATGCATGTTTTCCTACTTAGCCATAGAAATTCCCTTAGATTTAAAGTAACCTTGTTTTAATCTTATGCATTGTTTACCTCTGATTATGTTGTGCACTCTGACTATGTTTACATTAAAGCTCATTTCAAGTACGTGCTTCTTGTGCAAGTGGTTTTTTTCAAAGAAAGATGGTTTTCTTGTTTTAAGAAATGATAATGTTTTGATTTAGAAAAGTATTTTCATTCTTTTCAAAAGGACTTATTTAAGAAATAATTTTCTTGAAATTGTTTTAAAACCCCCCTTACTGGGCATTTTTGCTCACCCTATGTTTTGTTTAAAATTTTTCAGGCATGGTTGATATTAATGAAGCTAATCAGAAGCAGCTGGTTTCCCAGAATCTCGAGCCTCACGATCCTCTATTGTGATGAGACATGATATTTTATTTGTAATGATGTAATGTAAAGTGTATCATGTCTCATTAAGCACCCCGGTATTTTGGGGGTCGCTACAGAACTCACTATTACTAATATGAATTACCAACCCATTGGAATTAAATTAGAAAAACATTGAGGCTGATTTTGAACTCAAAATGGGTTTGATTCATCTTTTTCCTCAATTACATAGGCTATCTAGGTGGGATCCTCATGTTCACCTCAAAGAGTTCCAAGTTGTATGATCTACCACGAAGCCTCAAGGGGTTTATAAAGAACAAATCAAACTTTTAGAATTCCCTTTCTCCCAAGCTTACTCTTCTAAGATATTGTTATAATACCTCCCTCCTAGTTCCATGAACCCATGTAATTACAAAAAGTAACTCTTCTTTGTAAAATTATTCCCCACTTCTAGAAGTGATTATATCTGAAAGTAAATTAGTGATGTCCATTAATTCCTTAATGAATCACTCCATGAATACTGGGAGAGGTTAGAAAATCTTGTGAAAACTTGAACACAGCACCAAATCTCTAACCAACTCTTAATCCAATACTTATATGAGGGGTTAGTGGATATGGAGACAACACTCAACAATATTGTAAGTGGTGGGGATCTTTTTGAAAAAACTCTTGTAGTTGTATGAGATCTTATAAGAAACACAGCTACAAACATGCAGAAATTCCATACTCGAGCACATGCTCTATTAAAACAATTCCAATAGAATCAATCTATATATCCCAACAAGATGACCATGTAGATGAGTGAGATTATAGGTCTTGTGAGATAACTAACTATAGATTCTAAATCCCCAACCTCATCATACTCGCAATCTCAGCTTCCTGGACATGTCAAAAACTATAGAATCTGTATCTCACCTACTCATCCAGCTAACACATGTCCACAACTACAAGATGATCTATCATATTCTTCTAGTCCAATGGAGATCAACATATAAAATACTGTGTGGAAAACCAACACTCAAAAATCAAGTTATTTCATTAGAAACTCTAACTAACCCCAACATAATCCCTTCTATTATATATATAACCCATGATGGAAAGACCATCCAGGATTGAGGTATGGTAATTCCATCTCTGAACCCCCTCAATTACCTCCTCAAAAATCCAAACCAATTTTAATATGTTTTGGTGGGAGTAACTTATAAAAAAATTATATGTTTGTTCCTAAACCTCAAAGGAACAACCCTCCTCCTACACCTCTTGGATTCAACTATCCTAATGAGCCTTAAAAATTCCCAAACCAATCCAATTTATTTCCCAAAAACCCAAATTACAGAAATCCCAATGTGGGAAATACATCTTCTTCTAAGAAACCATGGGAAGGTTTTATGGAAAATCTTTCCTCCTTCTCCTTTTATATCCTCAAAAACATTGAAAACCAAATTGATCAACTTTCATCCCACCTAATTCAGTAATAAAAAAAAATTCTTCCCATCTCCTAGCTCAACCATTTCCCAACCCAAAGGGTAATGTAAGTGAAATTTCACTTTAATCTGGAAATAAAATCTCTATTCCTATAGATGAATCCAATAAATTTCCTTAATTATTGATATATAAAAATAAAAAAGAAAATTCAGGATAAAAAACTTGAATTCACTCCCTCGCCTCCTTCTAATACTATAAGGAATCCAATTAATTTTCCTCAAGCCATCTCTAAGCCTGATAAGCCCTTTGAACCTGATTCTAATATGATTAGCATGTTTAGATGTGTTGAAGTCAACATTACCCTCTTATATCTCATCAAAAAAATACCTAAGTATGAAAAGTATCATAATTAATTGGACGCCCATAAGATACAACTTATGACAATAAAAAATCAACCAAATAGTCCATTCCCATGTAGTGTAAAGATCGAGGGACCTTTATAGTTCCATGATAAATAAGAAGTTCCAAATTTAATGATGTACTCATAGACCTAGGATTCTTAATAAATGTCAAGAACAAATCCATATTCTCAAACCTTGGTCTAGGTACCTTACACCCAATGAGTTTTTTAATCTAGTTATCCAATTGAAGAACTATCAAAACTAAGGTAATAATCATGTATGTCTTTATCCGAGTCAATGATCTTATATTCCTAGCTGATTTATGTGTCCTAGACATAGAAGGTGATACATATTCTTCTTGATCTCCCATGATTCTTGGAATACCATTACTTATGATAGCTAAAACTAAAATTCATGTCCATGTGGGCATCTTATACATGGAATTTGGTGGCCAACTAGTCAATTTTAATACTTTTAAACCCATGAGATACCCATAAAAGGATCACTCTACATTATCTATCTATACTCCTTATGACACTTTTGATATTCGATTTAATCGTGTTACATCATGTACTTGTTCCAATGATATAGGAGTTTGTAAAATTTTCACAATGACTAATCAAGTCATAAATGGAGAAATTGATGTTGACCTTTAATTTATAGACTCCATCAATCTAAAGGATCTTGAAAAATCTTTGAAATCATATATCAACTATGATCTATAATGTTCTACCTTGGACAGTAATGAGAAAAATGAATCAAAACTAACTAGAATATCTTTATCTATTCCTAAGTTGTTTGGTCCACATATGAAGGATAAAACTAATCTAAGACATCTTTCTACACACCTGAAGTATGTATTTATTTTCCATGATCACTCTTATATTTTTATTGTCTCTATTTCACTTGAGGAGTCCAAAATTGTTCAAGTGTTTGAGGAAAATAAAAAGTCCTTATGTTGGACCCTAGATGAAATATCAGGCATGAACATTTCCCTTTCCATTTATCGTATTCATTTAGACTAATTATCTAAACCAATCAAACAACCTCAAATAAGTCTAAATCCACTCATACTTGAGGTAGATAGGGAAGAGATCAATAAGCTTCTTTAATATGGTATTATCTACCCAATTTCCAATAGTTAATGGGTTAGTCCAATTAAAGTGGTACTAATTAAGGGTTGGATAACTGTTTTCACAAATGAACATGGAGAAGTGTGCACAACTCAAGTTAAAAAATGGCATGTGTGAATTGATTATCATAAATTGAATGTTGAAACACAAAAAGATCACTACTAACTAACTTTATTTCATAAAATGCTATAAATATTTTCTAGAAAGTCATATTATTGATTTATTTATGGATACAATGGATATTTAAAAATCTCAATATCACCTTAGGAAAATGAAAATACTACATTCACTTATCCTTTAGAATATAAACATATAAGATAATGCCTTTTGACCTTTGGAATTCTTCTGAAAAATTATAAAGATGCATGATGAGTGTATTTTCTAAATTTATTGAGTACTATATTTAGGTCTTCATGGATAAATTTACCATTTATGGTGATTAATTTGTATCCTTCTTCCAAACATTGTCTCTGGTCCTATAAAGGTGTGTCAAATTTAACCTTATGCTGAATTTTGAAAAACATCACTTCATGGTAACTAATGGGATTGTTCTAGGGCACATAATTTCTAAATATGGTATTCAAGTAGATCTAGATAATATAGAGGGGATCCAATCACTTAATGAACCCATATTAGTTCAATACATTCAATCTTTTCTTGGTCAAGACAGTTTATATCAATGATTAATCAGGAACTTTGGTAGGATTTACCTCCCACTCACTCAACTACTCAATAATTATGTTACATTAAATTTCGATGAGTCTTATAAGAGATCATTCATTGAACCCATATTTATTCTTACATCTACCCCAATAATCCAACCCCTATATTTGTATGAAACTCAATTTCACTACACTGTCACTGAAAAGGAACTTTTAGTTGTGGTTTTGTCATTGGAAAATTTTTTCCCCAATATCTTAGGTTCCAAAATCATTATATTTATAGACCATTCAGGTTTAAAGTTCTTATTCAAGAAAATTGATTAAAAATTAGGGCAAATAAAATGGATACTAATGCTCCATTATTTTGACCTTGACATAAAATTTACATCAGGAAAACAAAACTCTATGGAATTTCACCTGAGAGTAATTTATAATTCTTCTCCTTATGAAATTTTTAATACTAAATTTACCATTTAAAATATCTTCTATCTCACTATAATTTCACCATGGTATGCCCCAATTATAAATTAATTGGTTGGTGGTGTTTTTACTAAAAAATCAATAGAATAAAAAAAGATAAGTTGAAAATTGATTTAAAATACTATTATTAGGAAGATAATAAACCTTAAAAAACTGGGGAAAACATGGTGATTAGGATATTTTTTAATGAATATGAACATTCCTCCATCTTGGAATTCTTCCACTTAATGCCCATAGGTGGTCACTTTTGACCACAAAGGACATTACAAAAGGTCTTTGTCTCTAGATTCTTCTAGACTTAACTCTTAAAGGAATCGTATGAGTTCTTTCAATCATGTCCCTCTTTCCAAATGTTTGGTATGTTTTCTAAAAGAAATTAAATGCCTAAGAAGGCCTTAATCTTCTATGAGATCTTAGATATTAGGGGAATCAGTTTCATGGGACCCTTCCCCCCTTCTAGTGGATTATTCTACATTATACTTGCGGTACTATGTTTATAAGTGGGTCAAGGACAACTCCACTAGAAATGATAATTCACATACAATTAGTGAGGTCCCAAAAACTGACATCTCTGATCGATATGTAACCTTGCATGCCTTAGTAAGTGACTTAAGAACTCATTTATATATTTAAACCATGTAATCTATTTTTAAAAAAATGGTACTTTATATAAAAAATAAACTACATATCATCCCCAAACAAATATAATGGATGAACTTTCCAATGTAAAAGTGAAAATAGTTCTTGATAGAATTGTTAAACCCACAAGAAAATATTTTCCTAAAATATTTAGTGAAGCGCTTTGGGCATATCAAACTACCTATAGAACACCCATTGGGATTTATCCTTTTAGGCTAGTTTTTAATAAAGAATGTAATTTATTGGTTTAAATTCAACAAAAGTCATGTTGGGTTTTGAAAACTTATAACATTGATTGTGAAAAATCTATTTAAGAGAGATTAATTTAGTTAACTGAACTGAAGGAGATTTGACTTGATTCCTATGGGAATTCCAATCCCTATAAAGAAAAATATAAGGCACTCTATGAAAAACACATCCTATGAAAGGTATTTCATGAACATGAAAAAGGCATTTCTCTTCAATTATAAAATTTGGATTTATCTAGGTAAGATTGATTCTAATTGGGAAGTCCCTTTTATTATTACTAATGTTTAACCATTTGATGTAGTACAAGTCTAATACCCTTATTCCAAAAGGACATTAACGGTTAATGGACATCAATTAAAGAATCACCATCATAGGACACACACCCTGGGGACCATATTGACTTCCACTGGATCCCAAACTACTAGATTAGACTAACCATTGGATACAGAGGGCGATCCAACAAATACAAACTATGGGAACCTCTTTCCATTTAACTCCCTCTCCCTCTCTTTCTCCTCCTCTTTCTATCTCTCTCTCTAATTCCCTCTCCCTACTCCTCTCTTTCTTATTATTCCACTCTCATTATCACACTCTCTCTAAAAGAAATTTACCACTTTTTTTTATCCACCATTTAATTTTTTTTTCTCTATTTTTTGGGGGTGTGTTTTTTAAATAACAAAAAACAAAAAAAACAAAAGGTAACATAATTACCCACTATACAATTTTGAAATTTTTCCCAAACATTTTGGGGGGTCAAAATATTTGTTTCATCTCAAACATTTTTATGTTTTCATCATAATATTAGATAAAAAATTCACATACAATAAATTTTGAATGCTCTATTTTTGATCTGGAAAATTATTCATGTCTAACTATGAGGAACAACGTCAACTTTCATGCCAAGGTCTCCTATGACTATATTTTCATATTATGTGTTTTTACCCCCAATTGTGAGTCTTTGTTTTGTATTCCTTCAAGATCCATCCATACATCATTATATTTTTATTGTAATTGGGGCATTTCCCAAGACAAGACAAAACATAACAAAGTCATGGTGGTCTAAAATAATGTAGACCGAGAGAATATTATTTAACAAAGATACATCACTCATGAGGAAGTGACCTCAGACTGGAAAATAATAAGCATTGGTTTTTCTTTTTCACATGATAAGTAAGGTAATCTTCCACTTTATTTCCCTCCCACTATGTGTAAAAGATGGCCACCCGTGAATCAAGGATCCTTCTAAATTTATGAATGAGATAGTTGGTGGACCATAGAACCTGGAGATTACCCTACAGTGATCCGAAAAATCGTATTTGAGTCATTTTATATAGAATCTATCTTAATATTGTGTAAATTTCATAGTTAAATTCCATTCATTGTCACTCTTTCCTCTTCTTAAAGATATTCATCCCATCTAAATTTGTCTCTATAAGACAGAAGAACTGATCCTTGGGGGTCCTGAACCACCCTACCCCCCCCCCCCCGCATGACACCTTTAGAACAAGAACTTTGCACATTGAATTTAATACTTGGGTGTACATTAATATGATAGAGTCACTTTCTAAACCACATAATAATAAAAATATCAAAATATCCTCCCATTACACTCACATTGATCCTCTATTTGAAACACCCTTAGATCCCATGAAAAAAAACCCTTTTTTGACAGCTACATTAAAATCTAAAAACCTTTTCCAATCCAATATCTATATGGATTTTCACAGAATAATTTATTGAAATTAGTTTTGGGGGGACTGGATTTCATTTTGGGCATATGTTCTTTGATTTTTTAATTTTTTATCAAATTATTGGGGGAAATAATCCAATTAACTTTGGTGGAGTAAATAAGTTTTCATTTGATGAGATTTTTGTAATGGATATTTTTATTTCATTTCGTACAAATTTTATTGAAATTTTTTCAAAAAATGAAGAAAAAAATGAATGAAAACAAAAAATATGAAAAAAGGAAAGAAAAATAGAATGGTTTGTGTCTTAGGTGATTCAAAAATCACTATTCCTCAACCTTTTATCTTGTTAGAAATATTACAGTTAGTGTCATAAGGAGATAAAACAATGGTAGAGATATGAGTGTGATATTTTTTTCAAGTGAAAATTCAGAAGAAAAAAAGGAACACTTTCATTATCATTTATTGTGTCATTGAGAGAGGTTTTTTTTATTGTACATATTTCATATTTTATCCTGTTATAATTATCACTCTCTCTATTTTATTTTTTGAAACATTCATACCCTTGTAATGATTTGTTTCCATTTCCTTCCATGTCTTATTTAAAAAAAAATCATTGATTTTTTCCATGTTGGTGTTTCCCCCCTATTTTTTTCTCTTTTAGACATTATATTCCAACCATACCATAGCATATGAAAACAATATAGTGAACTTTATAATAGGTAATGGAATTTGGGATCTCATATAAACTCTAAGATTTTCAATTTTGGTTTTTGAATGAGTGAACCTCATCAATAGCATGACTTCAATGTCATAGGTGGGATTTGTGTGATCACATTTTCCATTTATAATTTTGAGAAATAAAATTGAATTGTTTTTAACACATTATTGATGTGAAATTTTTTGTAGGGATTCATTATGGATGAGTGAACGGGTCTAGACCCTCTGATTGTTGAAAACAAAATTTTAATATTTTTTTGTGAATAAAAGTGATTTTGTTGTGTGTTTGTGTTTTCTATGCCTTTGGACATTAACTATATTAAGTGTGTAGAAACCCATGTTTTGGACTTTGTGGTTTTTTTGAGGGTTTTTGAATTTTTGGAAATTAATGGATTAAACAAATTTAAAACCGAGCTTCAAAATGAAGTTCCGCAAGTTGGAAAATTTTAAAGTGATTTTATTAGGCTTGGTTGAAAGCTCTATGAGTTTCTTGGGTGGTTCTATGGGTTTATGGAGCATCGTTCCAGGAAAGGAAGGTTTTTAAGGACCTTCATAGGGTGCATGGTTTGTCTAAAACTATGCGTCCCATTGTAGAAAATGATATGGCATTGTTCAAGTGGGGATATATGTTTCACAAGAGTCATGCACAGTTTTACAAATCATGCACCTAGCCTACACGGTGTGCTCTGGGAGGCAGTAGCCTCGCACTATACATCGCATGGTTTGCACAGAATTTGGAAAATTGTGCATGTCAAACTATGCAGATGGGTTTGATTAAAGAATTAAATTAAATTAAAATGAAATGAAAATAAAATAAAATAAATCACTAACCTCCACCTCTCTCTCTCGCCTGATCGTGTGACGCACACCCACAGGGGGTTCCCCCTTTGACGCATGACCCCCTCCCCGACTCCCTCTTTCTCTCTCTGATTTTGGTTGGATTTCCTTGTGATTTTTCTCTAAATCTTCAAGTTAAAGTTTTTTTCCTCTCTTCTCTTGGTTTATAGCTTATTCTAAGCATCTCTGTTGCCCTATGGAGTTCGGCCAAAACCCTAAGGTTGGGGTTTAATCCTATTTTTGTGTTTCCTCTAGATTTAGGGTATTAAAATTGAGTCTCGGGTGGTTTTGGTCTTTGTTTCGAAAACCACTATCGAAGGCAAGGTGGTTTGGGTCAATTTTATCCCCCTCTATCAATTTGGGGTAAGTTCTTAAACCCTTGATTTGTTTTTCACCCTATTTTTAAGGTTTAGTGTTTTTAATGAGACCCGGGGAAATTGTTGTAGGGTGTTGCGATCAATTTCCAAGGACATTCATACATAATCCCAAGTATGAATATATATAGAATGAATTAGTTGATTATAAAATTCTTCTTGATTAGTTGAATTGAAAATTCTGTATTGAACTTCTTATGAGGGATAAAATGATTTGTTTAAGAGCAAAGTCATGTTTTTGTAATAAAACCCCTTCATCAGAGGTGTGTTGCCTTCAAGCTAAAAAATTAGTGAGTAGACTATTAAGTTTTCTTGGATTGATGATATCTATTTTTCCTATTAATTCCTAGGTAGAGGAAGCTGTTAAATTAAAGGAATATGGTTTTCTTATATAGGATAAGTATTTTCCTCCTTTTCATGTTGACGCACTTGGGTTAAAGGGATATAATGAACTAGAGTGGGATTAAATGGGTGGTTAGAACCATGTGAAACGAATGATTGTAAATGGTATTAAATGGGAAGATATTCCATGTGATAGGAATGAATGTGAACCGTAACAATGAGTAGTTATACTCCTTGGTTTCATGGGTTGTGAATGGGGATTGATGAATGGGTAAATTCATTATAAGAATTGAATTCGTTTTAATACAAGTAATGGATAATGAGTGGGTATACTCATTATCTTCCTTGAATGATAAATGGTGATATATGGGTGGGTATACCCATGTGGATTGTTTAAATGGAAATGGAACACATGAGTGATTTTTTTTAAAGGGCCATAACCCATTTTATTGAAACTTAAATAAATAGTACAAAACAAGTAAAAGAGCAGTAGGGGGTTTCACAAATTGTTAATACCCCCATCACGAGGCACCAAGTTTTTTCTTTATCTTCTATGCAATCTGACGTTCTTTATCTTGTATGTGTCACGAACCAACCCAGGTCGACCCTGAATCGGTCACCCGAGCCGGCCCGCGACATGGCCCGAGGGGCGTTCCCGATCTCCACGGGCTGGCAACTAGTGTCGGGCATCAAAATTTAACAAGTGGGAACGATTTAGCCCAAAATATAATAAACTAAGCATCAGAAATAAATAGAACAAATGTAAATAAGGAAAAAGGAACCAACAACGCAACTAACCTGACCACGAACAAAGCTCCACGTGACCCCGTGGGTCACTCTCCAATAACAAAACCGACGTCGCTCAAGGCGAACAACTGAAGCTGGAACCTGCAACAGAACTAAAAACAAGAAAACACTATAGGCGTGAGTATTAAAACTCAGTAGGTAGGCCTGACTAATTCTATCCCAATGCACATACCAATAAATAAAGAATTTACCAATTCCAGGTTTGAACTAAATTATATAAAATATATTTTTCCACACACTTTCATTTCTAAAACAAGTAACAGTCCATTGCCCTTTTTAATTTAGAACAAGTTTAATGTTGAAAGAACAGGTGCATTTCATTTTTAAAACATTTTTACGAGCAATTTAGAAATCCAAACTTTAGTTGTTAGTCAAAATGAGAATCACACACAACATACACTAAGGGCAATGGTAAAGTGGCACACAAGGGTCAGCAACCGGACTCGACCTCTCAATCGTCCGCCACACACAAATAAACACTAAAAGAAACATGGGTCGAACCTAGGAGATCGTGAACAATCCAGAACGTACTATACATGTGACTCATCCTGAAGGCATGCCATAACTCGATGACGTCATAACGCCCATAATACTACCCGGCATAGCCCTGCATGGCCTAACCGAGGGGCCCAATCCTCATAGCAGCAATAACATAGTATTCCCCTGCTATGGGGCCACTATCCAGTGCGTGGTCTAAACTAGTGCAGCAATCGTTCTCAGAAAATTCACTCAATATGCCAGGTTCCCATGTCAACACATATAATAAAAGAGGGGTGTGTCACAATGTAAATCAAGCAGTCACAAAGCACTAACATCACATATAGCTCACACGATCAACGCACACCAAAGATCACCCCCGAGTGGGTTTTCAAAAATAATCTATTCTATTAAAGTGCCAAACGGGCCTTCAACAATTTCAAATCAAAACATCATTTCTCGAGAAAACCAAAAACACTTGTTCAGAAGAAATCATTTATCTTTAAAACTAGAAGTACATTTGAAATTCTGTGAATTATGTTTAAAGTCCAAACGGGCATTCTTTCAAAATTGGGTGTCCGCCCGTCAAGAAAATACTCCAAGTGTTCATTATAAAATAAACGGCTCTTCTCACACTAAATAGTCATTGAAAATTTTATTATCTAATATTATTTATCATTCATTAAAATTAACAAAACATCAAGCAATTAATAAATTCTAAATTTAAAGGTGAGTGCAGTGGGGGACCTACCTCGGCTCGCTGTCCAAACATAATGGCAAGTCATGCCTCGCACAGACGTTCAAACACGCACAAGCCGACGATCGAAACACCGCAAGTCTTCCTCGCCGACACGCTGCAACAACCACACAACTAAAACGCATAAACACAGACTCAAAACAATTTAAACGAACAACCAGTGCACAAGAACAAACTCAACATATTTTCAAAACCCATCTCGCACCATCTACAATATTTAAAGGACTGGTTGTACCATTTATAAAACACCACTAAGTGACGCAAAAAGGGTTTACACCAAGAGCATGTCTTATTTTATATAAACACACTACTTTAAAAACAAACGCATACTCAACGCTTTCAAAATACCACTTCTGCGCCATCTAAACCATTTAATAAATCATTAATCTATTTATTAAATCATTTCAAGAAAACCCAAAATACCTCACACCAAATAACGCCATTTATGTGCAAAATATGAAATACACATCTTCTTGTGCGACAAGCCTCAATCATAACTTGCGCACTAAAACCCACCACTTTTCACAATAAATTTTTTTTTGAAATACAAGAATGTGCCATGACCAGTAGGTGATACATTTTCAAACAAACCAAAACAATTTCACTTCCCATAAAATAATACAAATTAAGCACAACTCGTGAAAAATACACATTTCATGGAAAACATGTCACAAAGCCAATTCGAGCACTCAAAACCGATCCGCTTTCACATTAAAAACTCTTTTGAAAACTAAAAACATTTTCAAACCATTAGTTATCACTTTTTCCATCAAGCCCAACAAATTCCCTTTCATTTCAAACAATGCAACTTAAGTGCAAACAAAAAAAAACTTTTCTTTGTGCAACAAATCTCAAAACCACAAATGCACATCAAATCCACTTCAAATTGCACATAAAATTTAAAGAACACATTAGGGAAAACAAAACAGAAATGGATTCATCCAACAATACAAACAACACAGAAACACCTACCTCAAAACGGTGGCGGATGGACCAAGACAAACCGAAACGTTGCGGCTTCAACGGCGGATGCCGAAACATGATCAAAGCAAGCTCAAAAGACCCATCGCACACCATAGAAACAAAGAAGTCAAAAAAAAACAGTTTACTCGAAACCCTAGGGTAAGGCCGAAACCGTCAGGGCGAGGTGCAATGGCGTTGTGCAGGGACTCTGCAGGGAGTAGGCTTGTCCGACAGAAGGTGCAGGCGAGGGAGGATCCAGGGAGGTGTGAGCGGGAGAAGGCAGAAGGGGCAGGTTGCAGCAGGGCAGCGACCAGAGGCGACTGGCCAGAGAAGACCGCGCGGAGGGAACCGGGGGCCGGACAGGGGCTGCTCGGGCGCTGGCCTGCGACGGGGGGTTCGCCAGAGTACTGGCCGGGGGGGAGCGGAGCCGGGCATGGTTGTCGGGAGGGGAACACCGGAGCGGAGCGGGGCGCAGTAGTCGGGAGAGCTGCGGACAAGGGGGGAGCGCAGGAGAAGAAAAAAGAAAAAAAATAGAGGGGGGAGGCTACTGGAGATCGGGTCGCATGAAGGGTCATCGGGAGATGTGGCCGCTGGAAAACCAAGCGAGCAGGAGGTAGGAGCTCGGGCCGAGAGGGGGAGCTGCGCTGGACAGGCGGACCGGCGGGAGGCGATCTGCAGGAGGGTGAAGACCACGCATGGCGGAGGCCATGCCAAGCGGAGCAGGAGGCAAGGGCGAGTGCTGGGCAGGGGCTCGGGGCGCGGAATGGTGAAGGAGAAAAGGGGGAACAGCGGCGGCACACAGGTGCGCAGGAGGCCTTAGGTCAGGGGAAGATGCGGGAAAGGGGAGATTAGGGTAAAAAAAAAGAAATAACAATAAGAAAAATAAAATACTAAAACTAATAATAATAAAACTAGTAAACAAAAAAAACAAATAATGATTATCATTTATTATCCATTTCATTTTAAGTAATAATTATATTTATAACAATTTAATAATAACAGTTTTATTACCAAATTAAATAATAATAATATTTCCATTCGCGCAAACATATTCTCATTGTGAAAATTTAAACGTTAACATTGTTTTATCAATATAAAATTTTATTTATCTTCCATATTCAATTAGCTTAATTTATTTATTTAATTTCATTACTTATTTGAAGTGTCGCGCTACCGCGCATTCACTTGGACCAAACGCACAGTCGCCGCTAATGGCGCGGTGACCGTACACCGGCCCAAGGCCAACCAAAACATCAAACAAGGAAAAATTCACACCGGGTCCCAACTAAACCTCGTCCAATTGACTCCAGACCGAGTAAACAATGAAAATAAAATAAAATAAAATAAAATAAAAGGAAATAAAATAAAAATAAACATACATCTGAGGTCGGGGTGTGACAATTCTCCCCACCACAAACACTTTCTTCCCCCAGAAAGTCACCAAGCCAACAGTTAGCATACCTCGAGTCTGTACCCAGGAAAAACCAGAAGAAACTGAGAGGATAGGGATGACCATTACCAACACAAGTCACACCCGACCAACTCAAGTACAAACATTGTCCGAGGTTGAGGGGAGAACACAGGAGGGTTTTCCCCACCACAGAAATCTACTAACACTGATACCTTGAAACTCGAACACACCACACCTGAGGGGGGGGCAACACGGGAACTCCCAAACCGAACCCAGTCACTTTCTCCACATAGACCGAACAACACTCAGAGACTTAAACAGGAAGCTTGCTACGGAACGACCCAACAGCTCGAGGATAAGGAATTATCTCAACCCCTCACTCACCGACCGAAGAAAAACCTCATCGCAACCAGAGTCTAGGGAATTTCTAGCCCGAACTCACAAAGGACCTCGAAACAACGCCTATTAATTTCATAAGACCACACATCCCCCTAACGCACACAATTGAGACCCAACTCAAAATTAGATTGACCTGCTCATCCACGGGTCCATCACCCTTCAAGGAGAACCGAACGATTTAAAAACACACTGAGAACAAATAAGACTGCTTAGACTGCGGTAGAATAAGTTCATCACGCAACCGCAACAAAGGTGATCTTACAACGATAAAAAGAATAGAACAAGGAATCTTTGGATATTTTTCTTCAGAAAGCTGAAAACAGAATCCGAAGCGAGGTTCTCCACACCCTCGGCAACTCCTGACTGTGCGCGAGCTTCACCCCGAGACCTGTGGCTGGGGCCCTGATGGCTGAAGCATCTCCTGCCTCACAGTAAGGCATTTTCATCTCCTGGTCTCTAACTCCTTCACGAGCGACGCTTCTTCTAGAACTCTCCCCGGTGGCTTGAACAGCCGCACGGTAGCAAGACTTCGAAGGGATGCGACAAGGCGAATTAGAATGTCTGGACAGGCCATACTGGTGGCACACAAGAGAGCGGTCCGACGAACTATGAGACGGTACCGACGAGGATGGTTTCTTGGAGATAGGTTCCACTGGCCCACACTCCTTTCCAGGTGTGGAACCTTCTCGAAATTCGACCACCGTTAATCACACCCAAAACTCCAACGATGATGAAACATATCATCTTCACTAGTCTAAAACTGAACCCTCAAATAAACCTGAGACGGTACGCACCCTAATAGCCCTGGGAGTTCCCAACAACCTGAAGACCCACTCCAATTCCACAACCAAACAACTACCCCTCACGAACTTTGATTTCTTTGATCGATAGGCAATATGCAAAAGAACTGTAAATTGGGCATGACTCATTAGCAACCTTAGCGACCTTTCTGGGCGGCTTACTCATGACAACATGTGAAACATCAACGAAATCAGAATCAAGACAAAACTCAATCAAGGAAACAACACAAGCCAAGGTCGAAAGGCCCATAAGCCAAACATATACAAACACAAGCATAACTCACTTTCCAAAACCATCATTTTTTAAAACATTACAACTCACCTATGGCACCTTATGAACCGTCACATGTGCGTTCATTCAATCTCGCTCACATCATCTGCAAACAAGTGACCCCTACGCACTCTCCGTACATACCCACGCACATGTGACCCTCCATAAGGAGTGACAAGGTTCAAACACTTCATTCCTTACCAAATCCAAACACATAACATATTGTTCCAAACAAAAACATTTTTTTCTTTAAAAACCCACTTTACTAATTTCAAAAACAATTTGGAAGAACCCCCTTTTTTTCAAATCACTTTCATTTTCAACACACACACACATAGACCGAGTTTAAAACAAAATACAACCAACTATAAACCATCGGAATGAGGGACTAGTGTCTGCACTTAACTCGGCAACATGGTGGTGAGTCATGCCCCAAGTAAGACATAACACTAAGAGGACCTTAAACCGGGCACTTGGACTCCACATGGGTCACCACCCCATGTGAGGCCGCAACGCGAACCGATTTGATCCCATTGTCATCCCTTAATCCAAAACAACCAAGGACAAAAGACTCAATCCCGAACTAACCCTGGTAACTCAGGTCTCGTCACGAGCGGTGGTGATCAGGCACCGACCCGTAACCTATCTCCTGAGCCCCGACAGTCCTAATCTCCTTCTATCAGACATCCCAAATAACAAAGGGCACTCTTAAAAGCGAGGTCCGCTAAGAGACGACCTGGCTCTGACACCATTTTGTCACGAACCAACCCGGGCCGACCCTGAACCGGTCACCCGAGCCGGCCCGCGACATGTCCTGAGGGGCGTTCCCGGTCCCCACGGGCTGGCAACTAGTGTCGGGCATCAAAATTTAATAAGTGGGAACGATTTATCCCAAAATATAATAAAATAAGCAGCAGAAATAAATAGAACAAATGTAAATAAGGAAAAAGGAACCAACAACGCAACTAACCTGACCACGAACAAAGCTCCACGTGACCCCGTGGGTCACTCTCCAATAACAAAACCGACGTCGCTCAAGGTGAACAACTGAAGCTGGAACCTGCAACAGAACTAAAAACAAGAAAACACTATAGGCGTGAGTATTAAAACTCAGTAGGTAGGCCCGACTAATTCTATCCCAATGCACATACCAATAAATAAAGAATTTACCAATTCCAGGTTTGAACTAAATTATATAAAATATATTTTTCCACACACTTTCATTTCTAAAACAAGTAACAGTCCATTGCCCTTTTTAATTTAGAACAAGTTTAATGTTGAAAGAACAGGTGCATTGCATTTTCAAAACATTTTTATGAGCAATTTAGAAATCCAAACTTTAGTTGTTAGTCAAAATGAGAATCACACACAACACACACTAAGGGAAATGGTAAAGTGGCACACAAGGGTCAGCAACCGAACTCGACCTCTCCATCGTCCGCCACACACAAATAAACACTAAAAGAAACATGGGTCGAACCTAGGAGATCGTGAACAATCCAGAATGTACTATACATGTGACTCATCCTGAAGGCATGCCATAACTCGATGACGTCAAAACGCCCATAATACTACCCGGCATAGCCCTGCATGGCCTAACCGAGGGGCCCAATCCTCATAGCAGCAATAACATAGTATTCCCCTACTATGGGGCCACTAGCCAGTGCGTGGTCTAAACTAGTGCAGCAATCGTTCTCAGAAAATTCACTCAATATGCCAGGTTCCCATGTCAACACATACAATAAAATAGGGGTGCGTCACAATGTAAATCAAGCAGTCACAAAGCACTAACATCACATATAGCTCACAGGATCAACGCACACCAAAGATCACCCCCGAGTGGGTTTTCCAAAATAATCTATTCTATTAAAGTGCCAAACGGTCCTTCAACAATTTCAAATCAAAACTTCATTTCTTGAGAAAACCAAAAACACTTGTTCAGAAGAAATCATTTATCTTTAAAACTAGAAGTACGTTTGAAATTCTGTGAATTATGTTTAAAGGCCAAACGGGCATTCTTTCAAAATTGGGTGTTCGCCCATCAAGAAAATACTCCAAGTGTTCGGTATAAAATAAACGGCTCTTCTCACACTAAATAGTCATTGAAAATTTTATTATCTAATATTATTTATCATTCATTAAAATTAACAAAACATCAAGAAATTAATAAATTCTAAATTTAAAGGTGAGTGCAGTGGGGGACCTACCTCGGCTCGCTGTCCAAACATAATGGCATGGCATGCCTCGCACAGACGTTCAAACACGCACAAGCCGACGATCGAAACACCGCGAGTCTTCCTCGCCGACACGCTGCAACAACCACACAACTAAAACGCATAAACACAGACTCAAAACAATTTAAACGAACAACCAGTGCACAAGAACAAACTCGACATATTTTCAAAACCCATCTCGCACCATCTACAATATTTAAAGGACTGGTTGTACCATTTATAAAACACCACTAAGTGACGCAAAAAGGGTTTACACCAAGAGCATGTCTTATTTTATATAAAAACACTACTTTAAAAACAAACGCATACTCAACGCTTTCAAAATACCACTTCTGCGCCATCTAAACCATTTAATAAATCATTAATCTATTTATTAAATCATTTCAAGAAAACCCAAAAGACCTCACACCAAATAACGTCATTTATGTGCAAAATATGAAATACACATCTTCTTGTGCGACAAGCCTCAATCATAACTTGCGCACTAAAACCCACCACTTTTCACAATAAATTTTTTTTTGAAATCCAAGAATGTGCCATGACCAGTAGGTGATACATTTTCAAACAAACCAAAACAATTTCAATTCCCATAAAATAATACAAATTAAGCGCAACTCGTGAAAAATACACATTTCATGGAAAACATGTCACAAAGCCAATTCGAGCACTCAAAACCGATCCGATTTCACATTAAAAACTCTTTTGAAAACTAAAAACATTTTCAAACCATTAGTTATCACTTTTTCCATCAAGCCCAACAAATTCCCTTTCATTTCAAACAATGCAACTTAAGTGCAAACAAAAAAAAACTTTTCTTTGTGCAACAAATCTCAAAACCACAAATGCACATCAAATCCACTTCAAATTGCACATAAAATTTAAAGAACACATTAGGGCAAACAAAACAGCAATGGATTCATCCAACAATACAAACAACACAGAAACACCTACCTCAAAACGGTGGCGGATGGACCAAGACAAACCGAAACGTTGCGGCTTCAACAGCGGATGCCGAAACATGATCAAAGCAAGCTCAAAAGACCCATCTCACACCATAGAAACAAATAAGTCAAAAAAAATGGTTTACTCGAAACCCTAGGGTAAGGCCGAAACCGTCAGGGCGAGGTGCAATGGCGTTGTGCAGGGACTCTGCAGGGAGTAGGCTTGTCCGACAGAAGGCGCAGGCAAGGGAGGATCCAGGGAGGTGTGAGCGGGAGAAGGCAGAAGGGGCAGGTTGCAGCAGGGCAGCGACCAGAGGCGACTGGCTAGAGAAGACCGCGCGGAGGGAACCGGGGGCCGGACAGGGGCTGCTCGGGCGCTGGCCTGCGACGGGGGGTTCGCCAGAGTACTGGCCGGGGGGGAGCGGAGCCGGGCATGGTCATCGAGAGGGGAACGCCGGAGCGGAGTGGGGCGCAGCAGTCGGGAGAGCTGCGGACAAGGGGGGAGCGCAGGAGAAGAAAAAAGAAAAAAAAAATAGAGGGGGGAGGCTACTGGAGATCGGGTCGCATGAAGGGTCATCGGGAGATGTGGCCGCTGGAAAACCAAGCGAGCAGGAGGTAGGATCTCGGGCCGAGAGGGGGAGCTGCGCTGGACAGGCGGACCGGCGGGAGGCGATCTGCAAGAGGGGGAAGACCACGCATGGCGGAGGCCATGCCAAGCGGAGCAGGAGGCAAGGGCGAGTGCTAGGCAGGGGCTCGGGGCGCGGAATGGTGAAGGAGAAAAGGGGGAATAGCGGCGGCGCATAGGTGCGCAGGAGGCCTTAGGTCAGGGGAAGATGCGGGAAAGGGGAGATTAGGGTAAAAAAAAGAAATAACAATAAGAAAAATAAAATACTAAAACTAATAATAATAAAACTAGTAAACAAAAAAAACAAATAATGATTATCATTTATTATCCATTTCATTTTAAGTAATAATTATATTTATAACAATTTAATAATAACAGTTTTATTACCAAATTAAATAATAATAATATTTCCATTCGCGCAAACATATTCTCATTGTGAAAATTTAAACGTTAACATTGTTTTATCAATATAAAATTTTATTTATCTTCCATATTCAATTAGCTTAATTTATTTATTTAATTTCATTACTTATTTGAAGTGTCGCGCCACCGCGCATTCACTCGGACCAAACGCACAGTCGCCGCTAATGGCGCGGTGACCGTACACCGGCCCAAGGCCAACCAAAACATCAAACAAGGAAAAATTCAAACCGGGTCCCAACTAAACCTCGTCCAATTGACTCCAGACCGAGTAAACAATGAAAATAAAATAAAATAAAATAAAATAAAATAAAATAAAATAAAAGGAAATAAAATAAAAATAAACATACGTCTGAGGTCAGGGTGTGACAGTATGGCCCCCCAGTCTGTTCCTCGGCCTTGCCTACGCCCACGACACTGGAAGTGGAGTGGTTCTAATTTTTTTTCTTGTTGAAGAAGAATTTAAATATCTGAGCCATCCAGGTCAGAGTCATCAGATGGATCATCCTTTTTTTAAGTCCAGTCTAAACATCCTCTCCCCCTACCATGATTAGGTTGATGTCCATATTTCTAATTTTCTTTTTTCTAGGTTCCTTTTAAATCATCATCGGTTGTAGTTGTTTGATGCATTTATATTGAAGGAGTCTTATTTTTATCCTACTGAAAAAAATGTTGCAGTGTAGTTGACTGGAGAGTTGTAGTGTTTTCTGCCTTTTCCTCCCATGGGGTATCAGTGTGAGTGTCTTTGATATCTAGACCCCCTATTTTTCAATAATAGAGTATAGCAAAAGGATAGTTTACCTTCACTAGTTGAGCACAATATTTCTCTAACTTGTTAAGTATAGGAGAATAAACCTGCATAGGAGGAGCTTTGGGAGCCAGATCCATAGGTTCCTCCTATTTTCCTGAATTCATGGGTGTTTTAGGAGGAATAGAGGAAGAATTGTCTTTCTTATTTGTAGAAGTATCAGCAGGTGAGTGCAACTGATATCCAGTTCCAGAACAGCCCACACTTGTGTAGTCAGTAGATCCATCTATGTAATGCACATGAGTTGGTAGAATATCATGGAACACATGAGTGATATACTCATGTTCTGTGTGATAATTGTGAGTGGGTAAACTCACTAATTGAAATGATGTGGTTATGTGGGTGGGTATACCTAGATTCTTATGTTAAATCCTTGTTTTTAATTATGATGAGTGGGTGGGTAAATCCATGGTTTATAATGAAATAGATGATATGGGTGGTTATACCCATAAGCTATGTTAAATGTTAAATGGATTATATGAGTGGGTATACTCATATGGTAAATTAATGGTAATTGGTTATGTGATTGGGTATACTCATATGGTTTTTAAATGGTTAAATTGTATGAAACGATTAAATTGTCAATAGATGCCATGGAATTCTCTCCATGAGTTTGGAACATGGTAATGGTCACTTTGGGTTGATTATTCCCCGTAGATATTGATTATGTGGGATTCCTTGGGCCTTACTACCTCGTGGATTTTTCTTTCTTGGACTCTCATAGGACATGTCAGTACACATGATCCTTGGACTCCAACCAGTGCCTAAACTGAGTTTCCATTGGGACACTCATAGGACTCGATGTGGATTCCTTGGATTATTATATATATGCCTTGGATGATTTCCTTGGATCTATCCTTTATTATCTATACTTATTTATACGGAACATCCAAGAGGTATGTGATATGCTCGAATATATGGCTTAGTTGTGGTAAATTGTGACAGGTTTGGATATATGGTGAGGCTGTGTTTTTTGTTTATTTGAACATTGGTTATAGTTGACTTGTTAAATAATCTTGACTATCTTGTGTAGGGAGCCTTATAGGGATAAGTTGGTATAACTATTTTAGCAGTTTACATTCCATGAGAATTCCTTACTTTTATTTACAGCTTAAAAATTTACTTGTACATTGTCGTTTTACATGTTGTGTATATTTGTTGGAATAGACACCGGTGGTGCTAGCCTATGGAGATTTATATCACAAACCATACTTGGGCCACCATTGCACTAGGGTGCCCAAGTAGACTCTTCTTGTTTTCAATATTGTGGACCTATGTTTGTACTATTTTCTCTTGTACCTAGGAGTTAGGAGCAAAGGACTAAGAAGAAGCTCAGGATTCTCATAAAGATCTCCCTTTGGGCTTTGGATATTTTCCTTATTTATTGAATAATATGTATAACATGTTGTATTATTTACTGCTTTCATATTTTGTATCATCATCTAGCATGCATACTTTTATAAACTGGCATTGACCATATTTTTAGATTTAGTTGATATCTCAATTGTCTTCTACTATTTTCATTATTGCTTTATAATGATTCCACTATTATCTGGGTTTTTATTATCCGTTACTGTTGTGAAATCTAAGAATATGGTTATATTATCCCCATTATACTAGCTTTACACCCTCACTGCTAGTCAGTAGCCTTTGGCATACAAGGATACGTGCTTGTGGTCATGTGGCGACCAGTCTGGCTATCAGTTTGGTGGTAAGTCGAGTCGGGATGTTACACAGTGTTTGGTATTTTATATTTCATATTAATTAATGATTTTATGTTCATAATATCCATAAATTTTCACTAAAAATGATTAATTCACATTCAATGTTCATGTTTTGATCATAATCATATATAGAGAGCATCGTTCAAATTCATTCAATTACACTATAGTTTACTATTTTGATCATATGTTTCAATATAATAAATGAAATGATGTGATTATTGTTTTTTAGTGCATATGATTTAAATTACAACAAATCATTAAACTGGATCTTTTTCTAATCCATCCATTTAAAGGCCTATATGGACTATACAAGAAGGCCCACTAAATCTGTGGAGAAAACTGGACCATCCATGATGATTTAATTTATGGGCTCGATCTAGAGGCCCAAATTTTATGAAACAACATAATATGTTCTTTGATATCCAATTAAATCATGGATAAAAAATTTAAGTCCCAAATGAACTAATAAGGGTCATAATATCTTCATGGAAGTATTTCCCACAATTATGTCCAGTATTTTAAAATAGTCCACAATTCTTGATATTTATCCCAATCAAGATTTCCACTTGAGATGTAATTTCGTGGGGATAAATTAAATATATAGTTTCACAACTTTATATAAAAAAAATTAGATATTGGGTCATATTATTTTCCTAAAACTCATTCACATTATGTTATTTGAAAAATTCTAGACAAAAATGGATAGGGGCACATGGTTTAGGAAAATACCCATAACTTTGGCTTCAAAATCCCAATAGACATAAAATTTGGAGTATTAACTATAGAAATATATATATATAACTTTTAAGAATATTAGTTTTCTATATTCTTATGTATCCATTATCAAATGTTCAATCCAACTCGAATGTCAATTTTAAAGAAAACACTCCACTCCCTTTGGATATAAATAGATACTCATCCTCACCTTGAAATGGGTTGGAATTTCAGAACTCAATTAGGAGAATTAGAATGACCTTATCCTTGAAAAATGCCTTGGAGGACTTTAAATACTCTTATTTCAACAACATAAACCTCTCCTCCACTTTTATTTTCATGTTCATTTTCATTCAATTTCAATTGTAATTGTGTGAGTTTGATTGTAATTTCAATTGAATTTTAATGCATGAATCTCCATATTCTCCTATTATTATCATCCAACTTATTTTTTAAATATTAATGATCTTAAAATAGTTTAAATAAAGTTTAAAACACTTCTATTTTTCTTTTTCTCATTCTATCAAAATTTTATGTTTAACACTCTCCACCGCTTGTGTTTGTGTTCAACACACAACTCTTTTTTAGTCCTACTGTTTTTATTTTCTTTTAAAAACATCACCATAAATATAATAAACCACATTATTTAACATATAAATATCTAATTAAATCACTCATTGTTATGATTCATAATTTGGGGATGTTAATTTATTGAAGTCTTTCACTAGTTTAACATTATTTGAATTAATATTGTGTGTCAAAAAAATATATTATGGATTAATAAAATATTTTGTTTGAGATGTGTATTAAATGTATAATTGGAACTAAAAGTATACATGGGTTCATGAAATATTCAACCTTCCATAAATTAGAATTAATAATGATTAGAACCCTATTTAAGGATTGGATTAAAGCTGGAACAATTGGGAATTCTGATCAAAATCATCTCACGAAGTGGATGTTAGTTTAATAAAATGATTTGAAAATATCAAGGATATCAAAATATTACATCCTAAATAATTAAATCACCATAATATTTGTCAAATTTTTAAATCTAAATTCATCCATAAACCAATTTAATTAATCTATACAAACAACCCCCTAATTCAAAATACAAAACAAAAACAATCGACTCCAAAAATTGTACCATCACCGAGGATTCAACCCAAGTGTTTCTATACACATTGTAGAATAGAATTGAAACTATGAATGGTCAATATGAAATAATCATCCATGATTAAATAATAATCCAATGTACGGTGTGGTCATTATGACTGAAAGATCATGTTTTCATTTAAAAGTGACATTTTAGTTCAAAATGCATGGCATATTCTCAAAACCAAGAAAATTTGCTGGAATTGTCTTTATATTTTAGTAAAAATATTGATGATTCATTTTTTATGTTTAGGAATTAATTTCACATTAATAAAATAAACAGTGTGGTTAACATGTCTAAAAGATTGTGTTTTCATTTAAAAGTGACATTTTAGTTCAAAACACATGTCACATAATCAAAATTGAGAAAACATACTCATAATATTTTGATAATTTATAATGATGATCTATAATTCATTTCTGATGTGTAAGATTTAATCTCATATCAAACTAATATTTGGTGTAGCAGGTATGTCTGAAATTTCATGTTTTCAATTTAAAAGGTACATTTTAGTTAAAAACACATGTCACATACTTAGAACTAAGAAAATGATCACGTATTTCCTTGATACTTTACTAAAAATATTTATAATTTATTATCTATGTGTATTAATTAATCTCAAATCACTTTGACACACAGTGTGGCTGGTATGACTAAAAATACATGTTTTCATTTAAAAGTGACATTTTAGTTCAAAATGTGTATCACATAGCCAAAATCATGAAAACATGCTTTTATTTTTTTATACATTAGGAAAAAAAAATCATTTTTAATATGTATGAATAAACATTAAATAAATACAAAACACAATTTGGCTAGCATGGCTGAAAGTGTGTGTTTTCATTTAAAAGTGAGATTTTAGTACAAAACATGTGTCGTGTAATCAAAACCGAGCAAACAAACATATCATGATAATTTATTGAAAAGATAAATAATTCATTTCTGACTCGTAGAAATTAATCACAAACCAATATAACACACGGTGAAGCTGGTATGACTCAAAGTGCATATTTTTATTTAAAAGTTACATTTTAGTTCAAAATAAGCCTCTTAAGTCAAAATTGAGAAAATTCATTAGAATTATCATGATACTTTATAACAACTAATTATTTATTTATGAATTATTAGAAGTAATTGTATAACATTATAGTTGAAATTTATAACATTTCAATTATAATTTTTTTAATTTTTAATGTAATAATAATAAAATGAGAATTTTTTTATTACAGGCACACACTTTTTTTATATGAGGTTTGTTTTATCATTGGATAAGTCCTACTATGATTGTTTTTTGTTTGTATTGGTTGTAATTAATTTTATTGTAAGTGGAATTTAAATTAATGTAATTGTATTGTATTGAAATTATTTAATGTAATATTTGTCTCGAAATGATGGTACAATGTAAATTTAAATTGTTTTTTTATATTTAATATAATATTTTTACTATAATTTAAATGGTTTTTTATGTTTTTTATTAGATTCTATAGAGTTTTACAGAAATAACTGCCAGCACTCTATATCAGGTGGTATTGGATTTTATCAATGAAAGATATAGCACTAAAAAATGCAACTTTTATTAGAAAAAAAAATTAGTAATAATAAAGATATACTTTATTAGTGAAAAAGGTATCACTGATAAACAATACTTTATCTATGCTATAAATTAACACAAATAAAATAACTCGTTATCAGTGCTAAAAAATATGCTGATAAATTTCCCCTTTATCAACTCTATTTTAGCACTGATAGGGGATCCTTTATCAGTGATATTCTTAGCACTAATAAAAGAATATGTCTTTTATCAGTTCTTAAAACATCACTACTTTTTTAGCACTGATAGGATTGATTTCTAGTTTTAATAAAATCTTGTTTTTTAGTAGTGAATCCTGGGTATTTTCTTCATGGACTGGATGTAACCCTTACACCCACAACTATACCATAATCACCTGCAACACCCATGATTGAATTCACACTCTCCAGCCTCACTACTACACTTTCTCACCACAACTTCACCTCCCTTCCTTGCCTCCTCTCTCTCAATATCAGACTTAACAATATTGGAGGATCTAAACCTGCATCAATTTTTTATTTGACCAATTTATCCACAATCTATCTTAACCAAACTTTTTTTGGGTTTTATTCTTGAAGAAGTTGTGATATTTTACTCAATGACCTCTCACTATCCTATAACTATATCACTGGATAAATTCTTACCCCCTTTTTCATATGATAAAACTAGTTAAAGTTTATTTTGGTTTAAACTAACTCCTTGGTTAAATTACTCATTAAATTGAGATGTTATGTTCTCTCATGGGACTTGAATTTTATGAAAACAATATCAGAGGAACAATTCCTTTTTTCATAGATCATTTTTTATCACCAAAATATAAATTAATATATTTTCATATAATGATTTTTCTTCTATGTAACATTAATGTTATAATTTCCTTAAAGTATTTGTCACATTAATAGCACTATTACATATTTATCTTTATATAGTTCTGCCCTTTATTAGCACTAAAAATGTTGATAAAGTGCATACTTTTAGGTGCTAAATAAATCACTGATAAAGGTAACATTTATGAGTTCTAAAAAACATTGATAAAGGGACACTATTTGTGAGTGCTTTTCTAGTGTTGATTAAGATAACCCTTATTGGTTATTTTTAATGATGATAAAATCATTAGCTTTATCAGTTTTATTTTAGCACTAATAAAGGTTTCCTTACATATGTATTTTATATATAAAAATTTATATATCCATAAATATAATTTTTATAAATATATATATATATATATATAATTCATACATATTTTTAATCATTTATACTTTTTTTAGCCTTTTATACTCATTTATAAATATATATATATATATAATTTTAATTGCACACACACACATATATATATATTATAAAATATAGATATGTGGACTATATAAATAAATATATAAATACATTAAAAATAGTTATTTAAGATTATATATTTATATTAAGATTATATAATTTTTAATATATATATATATATTTACACTATGCATATATACTTATAATTATATGCATGTGTGTTTACATATATTTATATATATGATTATATATTATAAAATATATATATATATATATTAAAATATTTTAACATATAAAATGAATATTTAAATATATAATTCATATTAAAATAAAAAATTATTATCAATATTATTTTAATAATTTATATAAAAAATAATCCTCAATTTTTTATTAATCATTAAAAATATTAAATAGTGTATTTAAATTCATAAAAATGTGAATGTAAATATAATTTATTAATGTATGTATGTATGTTTGTGTGTTTGTGTGTTTGTGTGTTTGTGTGTTTGTGTGTTTTGTGTGTTTGTGTGTTTTGTGTGTTTGTGTGTTTATATTTAAGTAATGTATATTTTAAATCTTTTTCTATGTATACATATAATTATTTATGAATATAATTATGAATTTATATAATTAATGACATATTTTAAAAAATAATTATTCATTTATGTAAATAATAATATTTTTAGATATAATTAAAATATCTAAAAAATAATACAATATATACATCTATAATTTGTAGTGATAATATATCTATATATTAGCAATTGTACGAATCTTTTTAAATATAATTATTAAAATTCTTACTTTTAATTTTATAGTTTCATAGTTAATAATTTATTGTAAAAAACATTTATATATTTATACATTATATAAATTTATATAATTAATAATTTAATGTAAATATTTTATATATAAATGCAAATTTTAATATTTATTTGTTTTTATTTTAACATTTATTCATTTTTAAAATTTTAATAATTTATATATTTACTATTATTTATTCATTTTTCAATATTTTTTATAATTTATTCTATTTTTATTATTTTATTTTATTCATTTTAATATTTATTCATTTTTATTTAAATATTTTTGTATTATATATTTATACAATTATTATTTATTCATTTTTAATTAGTACTTTATTATAAATATTTTTTATTTAAATATAATTTTTCATATTTATTTTCTTTTATTTTAATATTTATTAGGTTTTTATTAGCATAAACTTTAGCACTGATAAATTAGCCTATATTAATGTTAAAGACAATGCTGATATAGGTTAAATACGTAAGGATAAAACCTTATGTATTATCCTTACAAATTAATATTTTATCAGTGTTTTTTTAACTTTGATAAAGTCGTGCCTTTATCAGCGGTAAATATAGTACTGATAAAAGATTCCATTACGAGCACTTATTATTTTAACACTAATAAAAGTTACTTTTATCGGTGATTTTTAGTTTAGCGTAGATAAAACCTTTTCCCTCTTTTTAAAAGAACATAACAGTCATGTCACACATTCTCATCATTTAAGCTCTCGTGGAACCCGGTCCTAGATGCTACCTTTTATAGTATATTTTGGATGAATCTGTAACATCTCGAACCCGGTTCACTAATATATAACCAAACCCAATTGATCACATGGCCTCAAGTATTCAACCTCGTATGCCAGAGGCTGCTAACTATCAACAAGGTCCTAGGGTGTGTCTGTGGGGAGACTATACCCTTTGGTCAGAGTGTAACATAGTGGTAATAAAAGAAACATCAAAAGCATAGTGATATCAACGAATAACCAGAGCAATGGAAAATATGAACATATAGATAAGATAAATATACTGAATAATAACAATCAAAACTGTATATAAAATGATGTAAATGTCCAGATACTATACAAAATGAAAGAGGCATCCATGGAAACATGCACATATACAATAAAAATATATCAAAAGGACAAAAAATCCAAAAATTATCTTCAATAGAATCATGATCCTAAGTTCAATTCTATGCTACAATCCCCCAAGATATGTGCAAATCAAGCATCCATGATTGAGCATCTTCCCTTGTCCCTACCTACATCAATGAAGTTCTTCTCAGTGCCAATTGGTAGCCCAACTAGTGTGTGAGATATACTTAGTAGTCCACCACCAATGATGTCTATAACATGTCCAGTCTGTGTATATAAATGTAACAGTGTGTAGATATAAGAATAAATATTGGAAACAAATGTGTGAAATAGTAACCAAGTTAGGATCGGCTCCTCAAGGGATGCTTGGCTGACCATACCTTCAGCCTAAGCTGAAAGTTTCTGAACAGGGGAACGGTAAAATGTCAAGTCCTAAATAACATAACCACGGTTTTTGAGTATTGGAAATAGTAAAGTAGGATCCAAGGTGTAACCTAGGAATCCAAGCAGTAATAGTAGGAGGTGAGGACCCAAGGAAAAACCAATACAACCTTGACCTTAGAATTTCAATCAATCTCACAACAATAAACCATTAAACCTAGCTATATGGGTCTAAGTGTAATCCAAGGGGTACACCCGAGTCATCCCACTGGAAAAGTTTCTAACTGAGTCTAGGGAGAACGTCCATAGTAAATCCTAGGCTAAGCATTTCTAGAGCCCAAAGAAAGAATCCAAGGTACCTCATGTCTGAGGACATCAATCTAAATCCAAGGATTATATCCAAAGCATTCTAATTTTCAGATATAATAGGATTGAATAATTAGTACTTCACTGGGGAATTCACATACTATAATACAAAAATACTAAATTCCAAGGTGGGTATCTTCCTTGTAAATTGGATCATTGAATCAGGGTGGCATCCTCTTAGTGATCAAGGAATTAACTTGATAATCCAAGGATAACACAATTCTAACCACTTCTTTAATAAGAAAAAGTTCCATGGTATTTATAGGCATTATACATTATAATCATTCAAATTCCATGTGAAAACCATGCCTTTTCATTCACCTTATTTAAATCAAGTTGCTTCCTTTTCATTAAATAATTAAAAGGGGTTATATGAGGTGTCACACCATTTTAAATTTCATTAAAAAATAATAATATCCAAGTGAAACATACCTTCCAAATTATAAAGTGACAATATCATCTATTTAAATTAATTAAAACACTCGAGGAGGCTGAACCAAACAAACCAATGGGTGTTTTGGTTAATAAAAAGAAAGGGTTCAAATGATCATATACATGGCACACCCACAGGGTATCTTACATTGAGATTATTGATCTCCAATGATATAAGGGGGGTCTATTAGGGTGTTTTGGTTATAAATTAGTCAAGTAATTTATGTATGATTGATTTTAGAGGAAAATCATGGGTAAAACTGATGTGCGGCACAATGGTGACAAAATACCTAAAAATAGGGTATATTTTCTCGCATAGAAATAGAACTAAAGATGGATAGATAAGTCGATAAAATAAGGTAAAAGATTGAATCACTTACTGATGGTTAACCAATTCAATAGACATAAGTATATATGTCCTAGAAGACTCAATTCCTAGGTGGGGGAAGAAGGTATCTCCCATGGTGGGGAAAATCTGTGCGGGAAGGGGAAAGAAAAGAAGGATAAGAAGATATAAATACTTAAGGGTAAATTATAATTTTACCCTTCTATAAATGGGATCATGGTTTGGATACATAGTTGGACAAACCATGCACCATATTAGTTCTAGCACTATCCAAGGGATCCACCCCCTCACACTTTTAGGAAACATGGTCTAGCCAAACCATGCACCAACCATGCATGGTTATTGCCTAAGTGACACTACATGTGCGGCTAGGTACATGGATTTTCAAACTATGCATAGCCCTTGTAGTACCCCACTTCAATTTTTATATAGTCCCTCAAATATATATAAGGCCTACTATACAATTTTAAACTAACTATGCACCTCCTCTTACCGGGCTACATGGTTGGGTCGTATGGTTATTACTAATTGTATGTCAACCATGTGCCTTAGGTTGTTTCTCCAATAACCAGGGCTCATGGATTTGAAAAAGACATGGAAAAACCTCTTTGGATCTTTAAGAACTAATATAAGGTTAAAAGGAAAGATTCAAACTGAAATTAAAGGGATCTATATGTTGGAGAAAATCTAGGATGTTACAACCTCCCCTCCTAAAAACAATTCTTCCTCGAGTTTCCATTCTGAGGGTGGTAGAATATCATCTAAGAAAATCTATGGCCACTAAGCATGTACGTTAGGCTCTCTATCTCAGGTATCATTCTATACATATCCATGCTTCCACAATATCTATACTAGTGTAACTAACCTACCTCAAAGATCCCTTATTCTTCGATCAATGATACGAATATGATACTTCTCAAAAGAAACATTAGCATCCATCTCAATACACTCAGGATCAAAGGGATGGAATGGGTCAAAATAATAATGGAGAAGCTGTGATAAATGAAATATGTCATCCATGTCCTGATACCTCTAAGGTAAGGCTAACCGATAGGCTGCCAAACCGACTCTCTTTAATATCTTGAAAGGAAAAACATAACAAGGTAATAGATTAACCTATTATTGAATCCGTCTATGAACCAACCTAAGAAAAACTTGTATAAAGACACAATGTCCCACATTAGTCTCTAGAGGTTTATAGTGATTATTGTTATAGGACTTCTACCTAGATTATTTTATATTCATATGATTTCTGATAAGTTAAACCTGCACTGAAGTCTCCTGAACAAGATAAGGTCCCAACAATGCTACCGCCCCTGCCTCCAATCGGCACAGGGGTAAATAAAATGATCTACCATATAGGGCCTCATAAACATCCATCTAAATAGTTTCATGAAATCTATTATTGTAAGTGAAATTTACTATAGGTATGTATCTTTTCTAAGAACCTCAAAAATCAAGGATGTGTGCTCTAAGAATATCCTCTAACACCTATATAGTACGTTCAAACTAACCATCAGTGTCATGGTGATATGTTGTACTCAAGAAGAACCTGTGAACCCAATGCCTTATGCAACCTCTCTCAGAACTAAAATATAAACCAATCACCCATGTCTGATATGATAGAAAAAGGAATACAATGAAGGTGTATAATATATAGAATTTAAATCATCCCAGGATCATCTATTGAAAATATATCATTGATAGGTATAAAGTGAGTGAACTTAGTTAACCTATCAATGATCACCCATACTACATCACTACCTCAAGGGGATATTCAAAAACATGTCACAAAATCCACAGTGACATCATCCCATTTCCATTATGGAATGGATAGAGTCCATAAAAGTCTAGTAGTTTGTTGGTGCTTTTCCTTCACCTTTTTACAGGTGGAACATTGTGTTATAAAACCTATAATCTACCTTTATATACCTAACACCAATACAGGTGGCATAAATCATGGTACATCTTGGTAAGAAGGGGATATACTACCCAATATGAGTCATGAGACTATTGCATCAACTCCTCTCATATGTCTTTAAGAACCCATACACATCCAGGGATTCATAATATCTCATCCCCATAAATGATCCAACTAGTTAGTGGTTCCCCACATGAAATTTTATCTTATAGGACCAAACCCTCATGGGTATAAAGTTACATCATCTTCACTCTCTCCTAAAGTGAAGAGTTAGGTGCTAAAGCTGTAAGTATAGGTTTCCCATGAAACTCATGAATATCTAGATGCATTTAGGAAAAGAGCACCATAAACTTACATTCACTATTGGACTCCTGTACTGCTTTTTTTAGTTCTATATATTTTAGAATAATCCATTTCATTTCCATTTCTAATCATATAGGTAAGTTCAAAATTAAAGGGATGCAGGTATTCAACCCACTTCCACTATCTAAGATTCAGGTCAAATTGGGTAAATATGTATTTAAGAATCTTGTGTTCTATATACACCACAAAGAATTATACCATAAAATTGTGCCTCTAATGATATAATTCATATACTACAGCTATGAGATCGAGGTCATGAATCGGTTAATTCCTCTCATGTGGCCTCAACTGATGAGACCTGTATGCCACGACCCACTCTCCCTATATCAGAACTGCTCCTAGATCAATACCCAATGAAACACAATAAACTATATAACTTCTTCCTGAATTTTTAAGAATTGATATTTTCACTAAATTCATCCATCATTTCAACTACTAAAATTACCTCTTATATAATTTATACCATAAAAAATTTATGCCATTCTTAGTCAAACCTATAAGAGGTTCTACTAGGCATGAAAAATCACGAATGAAATGCCTATAATAGACATCTAACCCCAGGAAACTCATTATATTGAAAACATTATTGGGATAATCCCAAGAAACCACTTCACTCACCTTCTCTGGGTCTACATATACTCCTTCCTATAAGACTATATGACCCATGAAGTGATCCTTATTAATTAAATAGTGGAATTTGGTGAGTTTATCATATAGTTGGTGCTCTCTCAGTGTGCTCAAAATTATATCAAGTTTTTGGGAATGTTCATGTTGAGTGTGTGAGTACACCAAGATTTTATCCATGAAGACTACCACAAATGAATCTAGATACGGGTGGAAAACCTGATTCATCAAATCCATGAAAACGGAGGGTGCGTTTGGAAAACCGAATGACGTGAATAGATACTTGTACAATCCATATCTAATATAGAATGTTTTTTGTGGTATATTTTATGGTATAACATGCACCTAATGGTATCCCAAACTCAAATCAATCTTATATAAAACTATTGCTCCTTGGAGTTGATCGAAGTGGTTATCTATACATGGTAGGGGATATTGGTTCCTAATTGTAAGTTGATTCAACTGATGGTGATCCACACAAATACCTAGGTTACTATTTTCCTTCTGGGATAATAGCAAAGGAAAATACCATGAGGAAGTACTGGACCATATAAAAACATTATCTTCTATTTCTAATTCTTTCATTGGGTCAAGCGCATTGTACTTATTTGTTTCCCCGCATTTATACTTTTTAAAGGTGGGTAAATTACAACACATTAATCAGTGATGTCTAATCCTTGATCAAAATTGTATGATGGGATGTTGTTTACTCTTTCCATGGATTATTCTATGGAGATCTTCACCTAGTCCGGGTATCCCTTGTAGATTTGAGTCATGTTTTTGAAACTCGTTCCTAGGGTTATCTCAAGGTGGACACTGGTTAATTATGCTACTTCTATCTCTATAGGGAATCAACCTTTGGTTGGAGTAGATGGTAACATCAGGCATGTATGTGAATTTTTGGATGTTGGGTGTGTTTTAAAACTATAAGTGTTCTCCTTTTGAAGAATAAGGAATATCATATGAGGTCTATTAGGCATGGAAAACAAGGTATCTCATATCGGCCACAAGGTAATTGACTCCAGGGGAATAAGTATTTTGAGGCTTTTTACCTCAAGTGTCCCATGTTTATTATATGGGTTAAAGGTTTTGGATCAGGTCACTGGATTAACATATTATGGGGATAGATGGGTCGTGGTTTTAACGCCTTGTGGGGACAAGTGGGATGCTAATTTAACATCTTACAGGGATAAGTGGGTTGTTAAGGTGTCCCCAGGGGAAAGATTTTACACTTGGGGTTTGGTGGAGCGTGTCCCCATGGGGGGATATTTCACATTGAGAATTGATAGAATGTGTCCCTAGGGGTAGATTTCACACTCAGGGTTGTCGGTATTGAACCTCGTGGAGGCATCCTACATACCCTATCAGTAAATAGGGATCAAAACCCACATAGTTTTATAACCAAGTTTATGTTTGTGTGATAATACAGATCTATGTATTTTAAAATCATGTGGTAAGGATGCTCATGTAATGGAATGATCATCAACGAGGGATGGTGTGGGGATTATGAATGGAATATTTCATGTGTCGGAGGATGTTATGGGGATTATTCAATGATTTCCCCATCCTTTATTCCTCATGTTGGATCAAGAGTTCATCTCGACCAGCTAATGTTTCAAGGAAAATTATTAAGGCTTACACCTAAGGAGGAGGCCTGTGGGGGCTGATTCAGAGCCTTAGGGATGCATGTGGGCCTTGTACTCTAGGTATTCTCATTTTTATTCCTCATTTATGTTCATAAGGTCATATCTAACCACTAATGGGATGAGGAATATTATTGGGGGATTACAATTGAGGATGATCCCTATGGTGGATGATTGGTGGTCATCTCATGATCATTACATGAGGCATATTATGCTTGAAACATAAGGTATCTCATTCTTGAACATAAGGTATCTCAAGCTTTTCATTGGAGGAATCCTATTATCATCATATAAGGTGTACTATAGTTTAAATTATGTAGTAAGGACTAAGGGTTTTATCTCATGATCATGGAATAAGGAATCTTACACTTGATTCATAAGGCATCTCATGATTAAAATAGGAGGCATCCTATTCTTTTCATATATGGTATATTATAGTTTAACATCATGTAGTGAGGACTAAGGGGGTAGTCTCATGATCACGGCATGAATCATCTTAATCTTGATACATAAGGCATCACTTGTTTAACCTAAAAGGAATCATATACTTTCTATATAGGTTATACTACAATTTCACATCATGTAGTGATGATGAAAGGAGTCATCTCATGATCACAGCATGGGTAATCTTATGCTTGATGCTTAATAAATCTCGTGTTTGTCACTAGAATAATCCTATTCTTATCATATAGTGTATACTATAGTTTAGCGTCACATAGTTAGGAATATTAGGTGGAAGATTCTTAGAAATGGATGGTGTGAGACTTACACTGAAAAAGAACTTTCTAGTTCAACCAGGCATAGGATTCGGGTGATGAGGCTTTAGGAATGCCTTGATCAATGTTTCAACTCAATGTATTTAGGGGGTCCTATAGGAGAATCTCAACTCATGGCACGAGAAAGGGACCAAGAGGAATCAAGGTATTTTCAGGGAGAGTAGGTCGGTACCTAGTCTCATGGAATTTTAAGGGTGGACATTAGGGATGTATAGGCTGCAACCAAAATTTTCCTTGACCCATCCCAAAAAAAATTCAATGCGACTCTCCATTTTTTATGGGGGGCAGTGGTAGTAATGAAGGGACCAGGCCAGAATCCCAATACCATATCTTGAAAATGATCCTGATTGGGGGTGTAGGGGTACATCTCATATGGTATAGACCAGAGAGTTTGTTTCTGAACACTATTTCATGTAACTGGGCACATGGTTGGACAACTTTGCAGATGTGCACAAAAAATAAATTTGTTCGAGGTATGGCTTACATATGTGATTTTGGATACACTATTTCATGTAAATTTTCATTTACGTTCAAATAGATTCACACAAAAAAATTAAATTTTCATGAAATTTTTTTCCCAATGGATAAATTTTCATGAAAACATCTAAGCAGAAGATCGTGCTTTGAGCGACTTCACTGAGGTTAATTTCATGAAAGTTCAGGACATGGGGGTTATGTGAACTGATAAAACATATGATGTTCAAGTGAGATATTCTATAATCAAATACTAGAGGCCTCATCAAAATGAGGGGTTGATTCCATATTTATTGGAATTTTCACCATTTCACGTAACTTAGTCTTTGTCACACAACTTTTGGTTGTATCCCATAACTTTATGGGGATATGAAAAAATTCCTTGGTTTTTGTAGGTCAAATCACTTATACAAGAAACTTTTTTTTGATGTCACATTTCTCAAAAAACTTAGTTTCACGACCATGAAGTAGTCTTTTTTACTTTTGGAAAGTTTTGTGTATTTCCATACTTTGCTCCAGAATCACCCTGGCTAGCTGTTTTCAGAAGTATGATTTCAATAACCATAACTTTTGATCCATAAGTCTATTTGGGATCAAAGACCAATCAAATAAAATCCTTTGATATGCACTACACTCTGGGATTGATATTTTCATCATTCGTTCCACCATTGGCCACATTTTTTCAGTGCTAATATCTTCCAAGTCCTCTAACTACCTCTTGAGCTCATGCCGCTCTACAGTAGTCATCCTGTAAGGAGAAATGGATATCAGTGATACTCATGAAACTAGATCAATAGTAAAATATATATCTCTATGAATGTAGTATAGATAATTATTCATGTAATGTTTCTCTAAAATGATCAACTACAGGAGGGAAATCTGTCTGAAAATTTCCCTAATAATCTATATAAATACTACCAATCTAAGTTATCACGCTGCCCATCCCACAATGCTTAGGTATATATCAACATTCTTGGAAATCCCATTCACAATTGTTAATATAACTATCTTCTTCTGGTAATAATAATGATACCCTATAGAGATATAAATTAACATAAGAATGATGAAAAACCAACTAGTCCATCCTGAGAATGATGTCAAAACATGTCATCTCGGGGATGAAGAGGTCCCATAAGAAATGATGCCCACCTATCTCAAGGGGGACTCTCTAAATTGATGTAAAATTTCTTAACATACTCCCAGCGAAGTATCCAAATCCATCACTCCATATAAGTAATGAATATTGAGCACAAGTATTTCCAAAATAGTCATGGAGATAAAATATTGTGAAGTGTCGATATGAAAAAGGGCAGATACTAAAGTAGATGATACCAGGATCGTACCTCATACTATAGATGGCCCAAAACCCTGTTCCTCAGGGATAATATCTACTATATATATATAGCATGATCTATATCTATATAATATAACATGGATACCCAAAGAAGGTCCACTCAGTAAGCACTTCATGTTTGAAGTCAGGCCACCTCAAACACATCCACCCCATCATCCTGTACGGCCAGTGGTAGTCTAGATTTTTTCCTAGTATGTAGCTAAATGTCCTAATATAGAATGAATAGATGGTGAAAATCCTCTTCCACTTGGAATTGATAGATATTTCTGGAAGAAACTTTGAATATGAACCATTCTACCAAAAATTTAGCACTCAACTGGGTCTTGGCTTCACTAAGGTTTTATGTGACCATGTCATCCACACTAATGAAATATGAAAAAACTATCAGTGTGGATACTCTAGATTCAACTTCCAGTTATCATGCCACTTTCTCTTCTTTTCCTATGAACCAATAAAACTACCACTAGGTGGAAGATAGAAGATCCATAGAATCCAATCTTTCTTATCATATCCATTTCTTTCATCATCACTTTGTTAACCATCTCAGCATAGGTGGAAATATTTGGTATATATACCTATGATCATATGTCTGATCTCAAACCCTATAGGTATTTAGGAGCTTTTATTTAATCATTAATCATCACCTCTAAAGAAAAATGAACTAGCTCTACAAAATGGTTGGTGTACTCTTACACTGAAAGCTCTATCTACTACAAGGAGTGGGAATCCAAGGGATTCACTTTCATCAAATATTATAGGAAAAACTGATCAAATAAATGGGACTTTAAGACCTTCCACTCCAATACCACATGTCAGTTTTCCTAAAACATGGAATCCCACCATCACATATTAGGACCCTCGATCTTGAATGTAGTTCATTTCACCTTAAAAAACTTAGGTATCTCTAGGAATTCGAAGACCTTATTGATCTTGTATATCTAATCCTCTACCTTGTGGGGTTCATTCATACCCTTAAAGTATGGGGATTCTCATGTAGGAAGTCTTGAGCTCCATCCCTGTATTTTTCATCTCCTGGTTGCACCTCAAAAACATAGTTTTGAACTCATAGTACATTTTATTCCATAGAAAAAACTTCCCAAATGATAGCCTCTAAAATATTCTGATCTAAAGGAGGAATCCCTTGAGGAGAATCCCCCACTAACCCCTCCTATGAAACCCTCAGAAGACATCTTAGAGTAATGTTTTTACATGATAGAAATAAAAGAAATGATTAGATAATGAAACAAATATCAGTTTAAACCTAAAAACATAAGATGAAACTGAGATCAAGGTCAAAACTCAACACAGGAGACACACATCCCAATATCCCATGGTAACATGAGGTTCTTCATGGAAAGATCTGGATAGACTCTAACCACAACCTACCTCTCAATTTCTGACAATCCTATATCATGTCTACCATCTTCCCAAGACTGAGAATAGCATTCCCCTTTGATAATAAAATGTTATGACTCATCTTAGAAAACCCATACAACTAGGCTCCAAACTAGACCAAAACAAGACTTAAAGAGAATTCTCGATCCCCATGGGCTAGTGACTAGAACCCATGAATCAAAAATTTATTACAGGGAATTATTTCTCCCATCCTGAAATAAGATTCATGGGAAATATATATATGCATAAGAAACAATTAGAAAATAAACATTCAATAATCAAAGAATGACAACAGTAGTGATACAACCCAAAATTAGAAAGATAAAAACTCCATGTGAATTCCCTAAAAATAAAAAAGGATATCATAGATTGACAACTACTACTCTATGTGATAATTATGAAACATCCCATCATCTCACCACCAATTACTCATACCTAGCTGACATAAATCCCAACGCCTCACTATGGAACTTGGCCCTTTATTGTATAATTAGACAATTAAAGGTCTAAACACCCTTGAGGGACTATGCAGGGTGTGATCTAAACATACTCAGTGGGATCCTACACAGGGGTTCTATAAAAATTCTCTATATAGTAATCCCAATATGGTCAATTTAAAAAAGAAAACATTTCATGATAAGTAGTTACACAGTTTTATATCAAAATCATGGTAAATTGTTCCTCTTTTCTACAGTTCCAAAAAAAATTGGGTAAAATAATTTCAAATCATATTTCAAATAACTCATTACATTTACTAAATCATGTATCACATCATATCAAATCCAAAAATAATAAAATAAAGCACAATGGTAAACACCCCTAGGATAACAAAGGTTGGGAAAGTTATGCCACTTGTGCCTCAATAACCAATCAATGATAAGTACGCACTCAATTCCCTACATTCAATGCATCCATAAAGTATAGATAGGGGATAAACCTATAAATTAAACCCCCTTAAAATGTTAAGATCAAGTTCCTTGAGTCAATGTATCTATGATCCAGGAATAAAAGAACACCCCAGAAAGTGAATCCCCTTACAATTTTAATGGACCAGGCCCAGTAGTATACCCTCTACCTAGGTACCCAAGGCTCCCATGTATGGAATATATCAAATAAATTTCAAAGGGTTTATCACATTTCACAAAAAAATCAAAACAGCCCTTTATTCATAAAAAACATGATTTGAAAACTCATTTTACAATCCATTTCAAAATGCTTTAAAAATACAATTTATTTTACTAAAACAAGGGGAAACCCATATTTAATCAAAAACACTTTTTTTACACACAACTTAGTTAATTAAAGTATCATTCCAATTCATTCAGGAAACTATTTATGAAATCAATATCATTCATGATTCATAGAACATAAGATATAGATGGAAACACCTACTTAAAACTTGGGTTGCACACCAACCATGACAACATCACTCCTGTAGTTCTAGTCTAACCCACTCTGACTTTATAGATAGCTAAGGACTTTTATACCCCTTCTCCAAAATCAGAGTATTATTGATTCCATTGATATAGTCGATCAAATATAGCTACACAATCATGATGATAAGACCAGGTGAGATCAAAGGGATGGGAACACGAAGTCTTAGAATCCCCCCATAGCCAATTTTTGTCTTTTGAACTATTTTTTGTAATGGTCATTTATTTCAATTAATATAAACTAATTTTATATTTGGTGGGTCTCACTATAATGAATATATATCCTCAATTTTGACACCATCCATCTTTCATGTGTAGAGTTGTTTATATTCTTTTAACTCACTGAGTTCCAAGTGCATGAATTTCATCTCAAGATTCATCTAAATTTTACCATAACTGAATAAGAGGTTCAGGCCCTCCAACAAATTATTCCCCACTAAGAATTGCTTTAATAAAGGAGGTATTATTTTCCTAAATCTTTTTCATTTTTACTAATTAACCTACTTTCATTCCTATCTTCCCACTTTGATCTCAAATAGTGGGGACACTATTTTATTTTAAGTGTGGTAATGGAATTATGGAGCTTTTATGGAACCCACTTGAACATTTTTTTATTTTTAATTGTTCTAGGTTATGATTTTATTTGGGAAAATGTTATTAGAATGATAATTTCATAACAAATATATAAATATAAGTGAAACTTTTAGGTGGAAATCATTGGAAATAAATTTCTTGTTCTTCTTAAGTAGAATGTAGTATGATAATTGAATTGAATTTTATTTTTTTGTTTTAATTTTATAATGTTTTTGTTAATTAACTCATTACATGGTGTTCGGGTATTGATTGATTTTCCAAATTTTTAAATTTTTATTCCTAATAGGTATTCTGAAAAAATTGTTTCATATTCTTCCTTATACCCTCTTTCTTGAGAGAACATGAGACAAATTCTACTACTATAAATTGTTTACTAGTATTTTCAAAGAATAATGATTTTGAACCACATTTAAATGATTGGGGCCATCGATTGATTCATGTGAGCCCATGTGACCTTAATAATTTCCCTACATTTTATCTTTTTTGAAACCTATTGAAGCCATGGATTACTATATAGGAATCCATGTTACAAGATGAATTTTCCTTCCCACCCTTATTCTTGAGAAGTCCATGAGCAAGTGTGGGGGGATGTATTGATAATATGGAAAACTATTTTTACTAATAAACTTGAGAAATATTGAACCCTCCATAAAAAAGAAGAAAAAATAAAATATATTGAAAATTAAAATTGAATAAAAAGTGAGGAATTGAGTTCCTTAGATTGACCTAAGACTAGAACCACCTCTTGCTTCTTGTACTAACTATAACAAATAGTTTTGATAGGATATTGATGGTGGGGAATGAGGTGTTATCCTGGTTTCACTTAAAAGTGTGTAAGGCCTATCTATACGCAATGCACTAAGAAAATTTCAGAAAGAAAATAAAAATTTTGAATGAATGGAGGGAAAATTTATTGATTTCATTACATGCTTTAATTTTGAAATCATGAACCATGAGTAGAATAGTTAGTGAATATTTTTTGGAGGAAGTTTAAAGGGAATCCTAGTTTAGTTAATCTTTATATGGAATATCTTTCGTGGTGATTTAAGATATTAGCATCATTTTTTATCCTCTGATTTTATTTTTCATATTATAATCTACAATCATTAATCCTCAAAGTCATTAAAACCTAAATGAAAAGTCCTTATAATATGTGTGGATTAATTTCTAAGTGGATTTGTAGATTTCTTACAAGATTTTGGATAGATTGTGTGCACTTGAGATTGATCATAACTCCAATTTACATACATATTAAGTGATGAGTGATAATATTCTTGAGAGTAATATTATAACACAAACATGGATTCTTAAGGAATTGTTAAGTAACAATAATTGTGGGAAGTATGAATTAGAGTGATAATTTTAATAATAAATCATGACTAGTTTCCTAGTAGGGATGAGTTGTTGTGATTTGATGTTATTTAGTTAATACTTGGTTTTATTAACATACTTGTATTTGTTATTTTCTTATTTATGTGTGTTTCCCTTTGGAATCCTTGTTGATATGTTTATTGCTTTAGGAAAAGAAATTGTTAAAATGTTTTAGAATTTGATACTTGAGATATATTTATATTTTTTTGTGTATTTAATAATGATTTGTGATCTTAATATTTCCTAATGAGATAAAATTTTGATGAAATTTTGCAGGTTTTAAAATCTGGATTATTGTTTATTATGAAGTGAAATTGGAGAAATTATAGTTTATTCATGTCATGAAGGTGTTCTTCATGTCGTGTATGGTTATAGGTAAACTGAAAACAAGAGAGAACCTTGTTTTGTGGACATGAAGACAAGACAACCATGTCATGAAGTAATTTGGGTAGAGGCAAATGATCAGAACTAAATATGGTATGCACCATGACATGGGTCTACAAATTGTGACAATAGAGATCAAAATTCAGCTAAGTCATAAAATATTTTTTAAGGTTCATTCTTGAGCAATGTAGGTTTCATTCACACCATGAAATATGATGTCACACCATGGAGGTACCTTCATAAGGTTCAAGTCAGAGAATTTAGAGTTGATCAACACCATGACATCACTTATATTCCATGAATATACCTTTATAAGGATTATTTTGGAGCCTCCTTGAGTATATTCTTAGGCAAAGGATATATTTTTATCACATTTTATAAAGGGGTGTGTTTCACTGTAAAGGGATTGTGATAGATGTCTAGAGAGAATCATAGAAAGCTAGCACTATAAACATTTTTTCACATCATGAGTTACCTGGTTAATATTCAAAAGGGAAAGGTATCTAGGAAAGATTTTTTGTGATTCCATACCACACAATTTGTGGATATTTGTAATTTTAAAAACAGTAAAGGTTGGGTTCACACCACAATGGACTATTCATGGCTTGATGTGTTTGGTGAGAAGTATTTTTTAAAGGAGGTCATAATGATTGATGTCATGATATATCATTTCATGTTTTGGTCTATATTTTATTATTTATATTATGATCTACTAAGATTTTAAGGGGGTATGGATACTTCTAGGAAGTTATCACTTTTCTTTGGATTTCACTTTCACTTTTAATTTACTTTTGTTATTGTGATGATTGTATTCAAGTTTGTTTTCTTATTTTGAATATTTCTTGAAATTCATGTAAGTTTAGTTTCTTTACATTGATCTTGAATTGATTTTGTTTTCATATTCTCATTACTTAAGTTGTATTCTTTATAAATCATGGTTTTTTACATTTTTATGCATGTCTAATCACTTAATGGGTGAGGGATCAAGAGTACGAAGGATGAGTGGTTAATAAATCATTAATCTCAATCATGTAAAGTTTTTTTGTTTATGAATTAGTTTTGGTTCCTAGTTTAAATAATATATTTTTAAATGAATCTGGTCTAAAGGAATGTAAGGGGAGGAAATCAAAACAAATTGATTAAATTGATTTGTGACCAATATCGCTAATTTGACTTCCACTTAAAGAGTTGAAAGTAATGTATCTAGGTTGATGAATTTCTAAAGACCAAGGGACTTTTTTTAGATTAGGTAGAATTAATTAAACAAAACATGGGAGGTTAATAATATTTGGAAGACATTATGTACATGCAATTTTATAGATGTATGAATGAGAATGATGAAATCCTTTTTATTAAATACATTAAAATTTATCCTAAGCCTCAATTTCATCAATTTTTGTCATCAAAAGAATTTATTTAAATAATATTGATATAAAAAATATTATTTGAGTTAACATTTTAATTAAACAACTTTAAAGGCTCACAAACTATCATCCTCATGGGATTAACCTCATAAATTCACTTAAAACACTCTTGTAGTAGTGAAAGATTAAGAAAACATATAAATTTATAAACTTATAACCAGCTGTATGAAATTAATGAAACCCTAAGGCTAGATAATAATTCTACTCATTTTTTAGTGTTATTTCATAGTGAAGTCATAATTTAAGATTTTGGATGGTGGTGTGCACATTTTATTATAGGTGGACATGTTCATCACACTCAATTATGTACTATCTGAAATGGGAATGGAATTTAATAAGTCATTATTGATTTTCATCACTAGTTTTTTTCAATTTATTATTTTTTGTGTTTATCATTGTTTAAGAATAGTTAATTAAATATATATATATATATATATATATATATATATTGTGGTAATTTGGTGATAATTATATCATATAAACTTTTTAGAATCTTCTAACTCTAATAATGGAATTCAAAAATATGCGCTTCTATAAGATAAAAAGATCATATTTAAAAAAATGATAACCTCCCTAATAAAGAAAACAAATCCTACCTTTTTTCTGGTTGAAAGATCTAAAACATATAAAAATTGATAAACAAGTATAACTAAACAACTAGTGAATTTAATAATCAAAATAAATACATCCACTTAGAAACTATATAGTTAAAGTAACAGTAATATCTATAAAAAATAATACTATCCAAATTGGAGAAACTAAAATTAACAAATATGGGGCATGGGGGAATACATTTAGCCCATTAATACAACACTGTTAAAAAAAGACCATTAGAAACTGTCAAAATTCATCAATAAATTACTATAGTTTCCGCTCAGTGACCACCAAATGGAGTTCTCCTTTGACCTGTTGTTGTTGCCTATAGTAGTCCCTATAGGGCGCAACAGAATGTGCTATAGCAATGGCCATTTGGTGGCCACTGTAGCCCATCCAGATAGCACCAATATAGACTATCTTTTGGTGGCCTATATAGGTAAATTATTATAAAAAATATATTTAAAACAAAATTAGAAAATCATAAAAAAACATGGTTCAAATATTAAATAAATTTCTACAAAAGTCTGATGATTTTCCATGCTCTACACCCACCATATAATATAAGTGAAAATCAAATAAATTAAAAATAAAAGTTAGTACAATAAATAAAAATATCAAAAAAATCTAATAATTGAAATCCATTAGAATATTTTAATTAAAAATTAGTAAAATAAATAGTCCAGTGTCATTTGGTTTTCAATATATACTAGTTTCAAATAATATTTTTAATATAAAACTGCTTATTCGGCCGATCTGAGAACATCACATGTCATATTGTTGTTTCTTATACTTGTAAACATAAAAATTAATAGAAATATGGTTTTCATTTGATTTCACATCATTTTGAGGTTTTTTGTTATGGTTTTGACTGTTACATGCACGTTTTAGTGTTTTTAAAACACTAAAAGTACATTTATGGTCATCCTGAGAGAATGAAATGTCAAATTGAAATTTATTATCCTATAACATTTCAAAAATCACTCTAATATTTTTTTCATATGATTTCATGGTAATCAGAGGTTTTTTTCTTGGTTTTAACCCCCTAACGCATGTTTTTAAATTCTGCCAAAAAGTTAAAAAAATTATTATTTGATCCATTCGAGCACATTACGTGTCTAATTAATGTTTCATCTACTCATATGCATCAAATATAATACAAATATGTTTTTATATGATTTCATTTCATTTAGAGGTCATCTTATATGTTTTGGACCATTACACACACGTTTTGGTGTTTTTAAAATACTAAAAGTGAATTTCTGGTCATCTAGAGAAAAAAACACATGAGATTGATGTTTTGTCTACTCCAGCATTTAAAAAATCTCTCTAAAATTATTTTCAAATGGTTTCATAGAAATAAAAGGTAATTTTCTTGGTTTTGACCCCCTAACACACATTTTTAAAGGCCACCAAACCATTAAAATGTCTTATTTGGTCTATCTGAGCACATTGCATGTCCGATTGACATACTATAAAATTATACACATAAAAAATAATGAAAATATTATTATCCAATGATAGCATGTCATTATAAAGTTTTTTTATTTTCTTTTTACTATTACACACACATTTTAGTGTTTTTAAAACACTAAAAATGTGTTTCCAATCATCCTGAGAAAATGTCAGGTCATATTGATGTGTCTTTTACTCCAAAATTTTACAAATCACACTAAGGTTGTTTTCATATGATTTCATGACAATAAAAGGTCAATTTCATGGTTTTATCTTGGTGACGTGTGTTTTTAATGGTCACCAAACCATTAAAAACTGATTATTTAGTCTTTTTGAGCACACCACATGTGCAGTTGATGTATAGTATATTCATACACATAAAGAATATTACAAAGACAGTTTTCATATGATATCATGTCATTCAGAAGTCATTTTCTCTGGTTTTGACCATTACACGCATGTAGTGTTTTTAAATGACAAAAAGTGTGTTTATGGTCATCTTGAGAAAAAAAACGCATCATATTGATGTTATTTCTATTCTAAAATTTCAAAAACACTGTACAGTAGTTTTCGTATGATTTAATAGTAATCAAAGTTTGTTTTCTTGGTTTTGACCCCATGATGCATGTTTGTAAAGGCCATCAAATCATTAAAAACTACTTATTCAGTCCTTTTAATCATAATGTATATATGATTAATATTTAGTCTATTTTTACATATCTCAAATAATACAAAGGTGGTTTTCCTATTATTTCACATCATTTATAGGTTTTTTTCTTTGGTTTTGACCATTACATGCACATTTTATTGTTTTTAAAACATTAAAGGTATGTTTATAGTCATCCCAAGAAAAAAATCAGATTGAAGTGTAGTCAACTAAAAAACTTCAAAAATCACTTTGAAACTATTTTTGTATCATTTCAAGGAAATTGGAGGTCATTTTCTTGGTTTTAACCCCCTGATGTACATTTTTAAAGGTCGTCAAACTGTTAAAAACTACTTATTTGGTCTGTTCAAGCACATTGTACATCTGATTGATGTGTCGTCAACTCATATGCATCAAAAAGAAAACAAATTCATTTTTCCTATGATTTCATGACTTTTGGAGTTGGTTTTGTGGTTTTCACTATTGCATGCATGTTTTAGTGTTTTTAAAACACAAAAAGTGTGTTTTTGGTCATCTAAAGAAAATGACATGTTGTATTGATATTTTGTCTAATACAACATTTCACAAATCACTTTATGGTTAATTTTGTATGATATCATAAAAATAGGATGTAATTTTCATGGTTTTAACCCCTGGACACACGTTTTTAATGGTCGTTAAACCATTAAAAACTACTTATTTAGTAAATCCAAACACACTGCATGTTTGGATAACATGTCGTATACTCATACACATAACAAATAATAAAAATATGGTTGTCCTATAATTCCACATCATTCATAGGTCATCTTCTCTAGTTTTGATTATTACACACACATTTTAGTGTTTTTTAAATACTAAAAGTGTGTTTTTAGTCACACTAGGAAAACAGAAAATATTATTAATGTTTTTTCTACTCTAACATTTTAGAAATCAATATATGGTTATTTTTATATGATTTCATGTAAATTAGATGTTTTTTCATGGTGTTGATCCCCTAACACATATTTTTAAAGGCCCACAATCTGATAAAAACTATTTATTAAGTCCGTCCGAGCACACCACACATCCTATTAATGTGTTGTCTACTTATAAACATTAAAAATAATACAAATACAATTTTCTATAATTTCATGTCATTAGAAGGTCATTTTCTTTGGTTTTGACCATTACATGCATGTTTTAGTGTTTTTAAGAAAATGGCACGTCATATTTAAATTATTTCTACTCTAACTTTTCACAAATAACTCTGGTTTTTTTGTATTATTTCATGTTAATTAGAGATCATTTTCTTGGTTTTGACACCCTAATGCATGTTTCTAAAGGCCACACAACCGCTAAAAACTATTTATTTTGTCTATCTAAGAACACTGCATGTCCAATTGATGTGAAATCTACTCATTCACTTCAAAAATAATATAAATATGGTTTTACTATGATTTAATTTCATTCTTAGGCTTTTTCTATGTTTTTTTCTTTTACATGCATGTTTTAGTGTTTTTAAAACACTAAAAGTTTGTTTCCTATAACAACCCTTATCTTTATTACACATTAATAAATAATTTGTTACATAAAGTTATAATTTATGCAACATATAATATTGATAATTATAGTGTATTTGGGAATTAGTTACATTACATAACAACTTAAAATAGGAAATACAACATCTTTATTGAAAACTTCTTTACCATGCATGAACTTAAAACTGCATGGGATAACCTGGAGAAATACATAAGAAAAGGGTGAGCTATAAATCCCAGTGAGAGAATAAACATGGAATAACATAAATATAATAACACATGTTAGACAATAGGATTATCAATGAGGTATAAAAATAGTATTAATCATAAACATGAACAACTAGACATAATATAGCAAGATAATCATAAAAGCGGCCTGGGAAATGTGGCAACAACATAAAACACTGCATCATAAACATTGGTCAAGGATATCTATAAAGACATCATAATGGAAAAATTATCATAAAGTAATTAGTTTCACTCCCTATACCAACATGACATATCATGAGACTTAACATTACTCAATGCATTAGAGCACCATATAATTTCGAGCACACACATCACTTTCATTTCATTCGCATGCTTAAGTGTGCAACATGGATCATACAACATGGATTCATTTATCATAATATTTTATTCCATGATAAAGGATTTTAGAAGGAATATATGTAATTTTTTGATAAAAAGGTAAATCTTAACACCATTTATAGGAAATGGGTGTCGTATTCGCTACACAATTGTTTTGGATTGGAAAATTGCAGTGAAGTTTCGGTAGCCTAACAGCATCACATAAAAATTCATAAAAAATAGGTTGATGAGAGAAAAATGGATATATAATAATTTTTACATAAAATGGAAATTAATAGGGACATTTAAATATATATCTCAACATTATTAATAGGAGATAGAAGGCATAAGATAATAAATAAACTTGAATAAATAGGAGAAAGGAAAGAACCCTTACCTTGAGAGTATGACACCAAAAGCTTAAAAGGGGATTCTTAAGTGACTGGGGGATCCTTGGGAGGATTATAGAGAGAGAAGGAAAGAGTGAGGATGTTATCAAAGTATTTTTAGTGAAGATAAATAGGATCTTGGGTTGGTTTAAATAGGAAAAGGGAAGAGATTTATTTAATAATTCTCAAACTTAGGTTTTGGACTCTATATAATAAACTAACCAAAACCACAAACCTTACCATAGTTTTTTCCCATGGTTTATACCAAAGTGGGGTGGTTTTAATTATTTTATTATTAAAAGGTTCAAACTTATTAAAATAATTCCCTTACTTATGTGGATGTGAGTCACACTCTTAAAGAAATGAATTTAAAATCTTAAAATATATTATAGGTTTTCGAGGATTCATAAAGGATTTATAAAATTAAAAAAATAAAATTAAAATTACATTATTTTAAGGGGAAATAATATATTTGACTATGGATAACCATTATAGTGTTTATTACATCATTTTTGGGTCATTATGATGTCATAATAAACACTATATATTTATAAAGTATTTAATTTTTACCTGAAAATTTGATTGTCTCGGAAAATTATGAAAAAATCACCATTGGATAATTTCAACATTATGATTCCAAAAATAATTTTCATTTTATCTAAATAATTTTCTAAATATTTTCATTTTATATTTTAAAATAAGAGTCAAAATTTATTAATAAATGTTGGGTTTTTTGAAAATAACAGTTTTTTAACCCATGTAAAAAGTAAATTTGAATTCATAAAAATTATATGACCATTTATATTTAATAAAAATTATTTAATAATAAAATTTTAGTAAAATTTTATTTATTTCAAAAATACATTAATTCATCAAAATAAATTCCTTATTTATATTTTAATATTACCCGAAAATACAATTTTTGTTTTATTGAATAAAAAATAAATATCAATTATAAATTAACAATAAAATGAAAATATATTAAATATTTTATAAAATATACATATTCATATTATTAGGGTCTTGATACATATCCCTTTAATAGTTCAGTGAACTCTCTAGGAGTAAGGTGTGCGATGGAGAGACTTTCATGGAGTGGTTCAGTGTACAAGGTTTGGGTCGTGATCTCGATGAGTTTAAACTTCTCCTATAAACAGTTTTTATCATGCTTAAGTTTTTCAATATTAGCTTGGTATTGGTAAAGGGAAAATCTTAGTGATTCTATCTCCCTCGTAATCTCTTATAAATGGGATTTATAGGGTATTATCCTACTAGTTGAGGTCATCACTTCATTTGTATCTGTCAATTAGATTTTTTAAAACCATATATTTATACTAATCATGTGATCATTGTTCAATGGATATATTATCAACGAGAAATATTATTAAAAGTATTTTAAATCCAATAAGATATAACCAAGTAAGTTAATGTGTTTTCTATAACCAAAATACATAATAAGACATTTAATTAAATAAAAAGTGGAAAATTTATTTATAACAGTTTGGGTTGTTACATTTCCAGACGTCCCAAGAAAAAGACATGTTGGATTATAATTTCATCTACTCTATCATTTCACAAATCAATTTGTTTGATTTTGTATGATTTTGTGAAAATAAAATGTCATTTTCTTCATTTTGACCTCCTAGCATTCATTTTTAAATGCCACCAAACCATTAAAAACTATTTATTCAATCCGGTCGAGCACACCACAAGTATGATTAACTTGATTTCTTCTTGAACACATCAAAAATAATACAAAGATATTTTCCCTATGATTTCATATCATTCATAGGTTATTTTAAATGTTTTTTACTATTGTGTACATGTTTTAGTGTTTTAAAAAACTAAAAGTGTGTTTTCAATCATCCCAAGAAAAATACATGTCAAATTGATGTTTTGTATACTCCATAATTTCAAAAATCACTCTATAATTTTTGTTTTGTGATTTAACATAAATTAGAGGTTTTTTTCTTCATTTTGTTCCCCTGACACGTGTTTCTAAGGGTCATCAAACCATTAAAAACTGCTTATTCGGTATTTCTGAGAAAACAACATGTTCGATTGATATTTTGTCTACCATTCATGTCAAAAATAATATAAATATTGTTTTCTTATGATTTCATGTCATTTAAAGGTAGTTTGTTTTGTTTGTGACCATTATACAAATGTTTTAGTGTTTTTAAAAGACTAAAATTGTGTTTCTAATCATCCTGATCAAATGATATGTCGGATTTATGTGTTGCCTACTCCAACATTTCAAAAAACAAACTAGTTTTTTTCATTTTATTTCATGTAAATCGAAGATCATTTTATTCATTTTGACCCCCTGACACACAATTTTAAAGGCTTTTAAAATGTTAAAAACTACTTATTAGGTACATCCAAGCACACAACATGTGTTATTGATGTGTCATATACTCTTACACATCACAAATAATGTAGATATATTTTTCCTAAGATTTCACATTATTCATAGCTTGTTTACTCAATTTTTTACTATCACACGCAAGTTTTAGTGATTTTAAAACACTACAATTATGTTTTTGGTCATCCCAAGAAAAATAATCAGATTGAAATTTCATATACTCCAATATTTCAAAAATCTCCCTATGTTTGTTATCATATGATTTCACATCAATCAATGTTTTTTTCTTGGTTTAGACCCCCTAACGCGTGTTTTTAAAGGTCGCCAAACCATTAAAAACTACTTATTTTTTATGACTAAGAACATCATGTGTTTAATTAACATATTTTATACTATTACATATATAAAATAATACAATTATAGTTTTACTATTATTTCATGTCATTTGGAGGTTATTTTCTCTGGTTTTGACTGTTACACGCATGTTTTAGTATTTTTAAAATACTAAAGTGTGTTTTTAGTCATCCCAAGAAAAAGACACATCTAATTGATGTGTCATCTCCTAAAACATTTCAAAAATCACTCTATGGTTGTGTTGTATGATTTTATGACAATAAAAGGTCTTTTTATTGGTTTTGACCCCCTGACACACATTTTTAAAGGCCATCAAACCGTTAACAACTGCTTATTTTGTTTTTATGAGCTCTCTACACATATAATTTATGTGTTGTCTACTCCTACACATCAAAAATAAAATAAATAAGGTTTTTTTATGATTTAACATCATTCATATGTCATTTTATCTATTTTTGATCAGTACACACACATCTTAGTGTTTTTAAAACAATAAAAGTATGTTTTCAATCATCTAGGGAAAATGATGAGTTTGATTGACATGTTTCCTACTCTAACATTTCAAAAATCACACTATGGTTCTTGTTGTGTGATTTAACTTTAATTGGTGGTCTTTTTCTTGGTTTTTACTCCCTGATGTATGTTTTTAAAGGCCTTCAAACCGTTAAAACTTCTTATTCAGTCCGTACAAGCACACTACACATACAATTGACATTCCATCTTCTCATATACATCATAAATAATAAAAAGATGGTAATATATTATTTCATGTTATTCATAGGTTGTTAGATTTGTTTTTGTCCATTACACACACATTTTAGTGTTTTTAAAACACTAAAATTTTGTTTCCAATTATCTCAAACAAACAATGTGTCCGATTAACATGTCATCTACTCTAAAATTTCACAAATTAATCTACAGTTGTTTTTATTTAATTTCACATCAATTTAAGATCATATATTGGGTTTTTAATGTAACATTGTAATTTAAAAAAAAAAATCTTTATTATAACAACTTATAAATATAAAAAAGTTTTAAATTATTCATCTAAAATGAAATGTTAAATATTAAAATAGTAATGTAAAATACCTCATGCATTAGGTGAATCCTCGTCTGAATCACCCAGAAACTCATGACTAGGTCCACTAGTTGTATATGGATCCTACAACATATAAGAATATTATATATTATATGCATATAAAAAAATATGAGTATAATTTATTTTATTTTTTATCTATGACACCATATTAATGTTATCAAATGACATTGTGTCATCACTTAATTTATACATATCGACATCTATGATAATATCTCTTCATACTCTACTCATTGATGCTAAAATTGATTTTCCATATTGTGTTGCATATTCTTCATGGAAGCATCTACCTTAGCTGGTGTGCACATCCCAATATCTCTACATACACTCATCACCTCCACACTAAAAATTTCACATCTTGGGACACTGGTTTCATATGTTAATAAGTAACCATGACCATCATGCCCCATGATATGCTAAAATATCTCATCTCTATGCACAGTACTGTGATATTGCTCTTCTGGCAGCTCTACCAACTCAGTGCTAATCTAAACTTATTTAATATACATAATTAATTAATGAATAATGTGAATAATTTATATGAAATAAAAATATATTTTTTACTAAACATTTTTGTTTACTATAATGTCAGTAATATCAGGATCACCCACCTAACGATTCCATGTCCATATCGACATCTAATTAACTAGATCACCTTGCTGGTGTAACTATAATAAAATTAACCACAAACTACATATTAATATTAATTTTATACTATAATATTTTTAATATATGAATGTGAAGTTAATGATAAATTTACATCATGTCTAAGATGAGACACGTGTTGAGTGTCAAGTCTGGAAGGTGTGCCTTGGATTGCCTAAGTATGTGAATGATGAGAGGACTTGCTCTATATTCAATGTATTCTATTAATATAAATATGAAAAATTAGAATCATTTATATATTAAAAGTAATAAATTTTTCCATCATTTCCCTAATGACCAAAACAAAACTAAATCCTTTCACTGTATGGGAAGAACTTCTAGAGGGACACATTTTATAATGTCTGGCACACTTGAAAATGGTGTCCAGCGATCTCGCTTCACCCATGCCTTGTAATCCTTCCATAAATTTCAGTATTTGGTGATTCATACTACCCAAAACTCATATGTACATTATGGAATAATCGATTGAGTGTTGAACAACACATATCGATGAGCTTGAACCCACTCATCATTGTCAGTGGTAGCATGTGTAACACATCATCACAGAGTAATGTTGCATTTACAGTAACATGTGTGACACATATTCAAGGACCGATGGAAAGATAAACAGCTGTAATGGTGTTGTCTTATCATATAATGGTGTAATTTTTCACTAATATGATTTTTAGATAGAGACAACATAGGCATATTGTGGTGTGGTTCTCACATAGGTCTTTCTACACTGCCTTGTGATTTAATTCTGGAAATGTACTTGAATATTTCACTCTCATATTATTAGTGAAATTTTAGAGTTTCACCATGGTTTTTTAATCCTCCTCATTGGAAGGTTTTTCCACATTAAAAAAATGTGCATCATATTTTGGTATTTTTTTACTTCCATTATTTCATCAGGTTTCTCATAATTCCATTTCAAGTATTTTTCTTCTTGAATATTGGATTCTCCCCAAACAAGTAGTATCATAGGACCAAATTTGGAGCATTTGATGGTGCATTTTTTCAAGGACTTAGAGTAATGTCACTCGAAAGATGGTGTAATTACCAAAGATGTTTCCAGTATATCAAAAGTCCTCCGTGACATTTTTTGTCTAGAGGCATATTCCATTGTCGAGGCGGCATGAAGAGATAATGGTTTGAGCTTTCAGTTTGATGTGGGAATTGTGAAAGCTTTCAAGAGGATCGATGGTGCATGTGCGAGGTAGAATAGGGGTTGGATACCCAAGCAGGTGTAGTAAAAGTTTGATGTGGGTGTCTGAAAACTAATTTGAAAATAATAATAGTGGCTCAATTAGAGCATATGGATCCATGGTGGTTCCTTGTGTCGAAAGTATTCCTAATAACAATGTTCGGGCAATGAATCTTTGGGATGAGAAAAAATGATAGCGCAAGATGTGTAGATCATTTGATTATCATTGAAGGAGAGGTTAAGATATGTGGTATTTGGTATAAGGGTATGATTTTTGGGTGCAAACTCAAATCCCACATTTCTTTCCAAAATGAATTTTTATTGATGGGGTCAACCCATTGATTAGAGAGAGAAAAATTAAATTAATGGATCAAATTTTTATTTATTTGATGTCTAAAAATAATAAATAAAATTTCATGATGTAGGAAATATTTTATTTATAATTTTTAGACATCAAATAAATAAAAAAAATTATGACACAATGGTGATGTAGTAATTACCATATTAATAAAATATTTAAATAAATGATATTATAAATATTAAAATAAATTTATTTTGAACATTTTTATGTTATACACGAATTTTATGGATGTTTATAACTTTTTATATTTTAATTAACGTTGGTTGTTCGAAAAAATAATGTTTTTATAGATTTTTTAAAAGTCTTGATATGAATAGTTTATAAATTGACATAAATAAGTTTTTAAAATGAATACTATTATATTAAATGATAAAATAATCCTAAAAATCTAATATCCGGCCAAATGACATATATAATATTAAAATTTTCATTAATGATCCATTTTTTGGTCGCTTGGCATTTTATAGTAAGTATATTATCCACATAGTATGAATATACAAGAAGACATGGTAAAAGTTAAATAAGTTAACAAAGGGTTAAATAAAATAGATAAGGATAAAAAAATATCCAAAACCTATCCAATTATTATTGGATTAATTTATTTCGACTTATATTCATCTTATATTTGAATTTAATGAGTTGTGTACCTTTTAAAACCTAAAATAATTTTATAATAAAATAATACTTTCAAACTTTCCTAAAGAGCCCCTCCTCCCTCTTATAAAAGGACACCACCTATAACTAATTAATCACACCTCTCAAGCCACTTGGATCATCCAACCTCTACTCAAATAAGCTCCCAAAATCCCTATCTTTATCCTAGAATCCTTACCTTAGGCATAAGGCACTTCAAGAAATCCTTTTGGTTCAAACCAAAGGGAGTTACCTGATTTAAAGGTAATGTCTTCTCTCAAATTATTTTCTTTTATTTTCCTTCTCCAAAACCCTTAAACTCTATTTATTATATTATTTTATAACAACAACAGTATCCTAAATATACTAGTATTTTATTATGAGAATAATTTTAACTAAACTTACACACACCTCCATCTAATTTATTTAGAACATATTGTTTCTATGGACGGTGAACTACTGCCTCACGAAATGATGATTGTTCAATTATCTCCTAACGCCTCTCATGGTGGCCATTATTATGGAACTATATTTATATGTGATATATATTATATTTATATTGTCTCTATTCTTCTGTATTTTTTATTTATGGAATACCTTTATGGTTTCCATAATGGGTAAATACGATAATTTCATTTGAGGAAGTGCGGACTACCGCCCCCTCAAAGTGATATGACTCATTCATATCATACATGGAACGTATAAAGTATGGTGTTAATGAACATATGTAATGTTTATAAAATATTATATTATACTTTAATAATAATATACTTATGTATCATTTGGTTTTTATTACTTTAAAAATAAAAAAAATGAAAGTAGAGTTCATGCATACGTACAGTTTACCGTCTCTATGAAGGATGCATTTCATTTTTATATATCCAAATGATATAAACTATTGTAAATACATATATAATGGATAAATATGATATATATGATATTTAAATCATGAATATGATTCGGGATATAATGTAATATTTACCACATGAAGAATTTGGAATTATAACAAGTTCATTTTTTGACTCAAGTTTCGAACATTGACAAAATGTCCGATATGAACTCAAATAATTAACTAATTGTTATAGAAAGATAATAAGTGATATAAAAGGAATAATAAACTTGAAATTTTTTCTTAATTAAGTATAAATTAACTTAATTTTATTGTTCAGGAATAACAAGGAACATACAAGACAAGTCAGACTTGAGGTAAGGGGTTTTCATATCACTTTTTATTCCCGTGAGATTCATGCTATATTTGACACTATTTTATTTTGTGTGGTGTATGTACTACCCATTATTGTATTCTTTATATAATATAATTTAATTTATGGGTATTTACATCGTCATTTTATGATCCTTATTTTATGGGGTGTATGTTTCGTAAGTTACCAAATTAGTAATGGAATTTCAAACTTCAATTTTCACTCATTGGGTTTTACGCATACTTCATTGATTATTTCACACCAATATTATGTGTGTAATCCCTATTTATTTATTTATATACTAATTTTTAATACCCTTTATGTGTATATACTTTTGATACACATAATCACTCCAATGATAAATTCTCTAGTCATTGATATGAACTTGATTAGGGTAATCTTAACTCAATTTCCATTCATTGAGTTAAATATACATGTCATTAGTTTTGTTTCTAAAATAACATGTGTGAATGTCATATATTTTATTTACACTTAATATCCAATCATATTGAGTGTATTTTTATTTTTCAAATATAATTATGTAATTGATTTATCCTTAATCTAAGGATATCATCTTTATAAGGGATTTTGTCTCAATTTACATTCCATTGAGACTTCATTGTTGTTATGCATCAATTCACTTTTATATGGTGTATATACTATCCTTTAGAATATTATATCATGAATACCTTTATTCTTATGATATTATAAAGTTTTTATTAAATTTTATTCCTAAATTATTTTTATTCAAGCATCTCTTATTTGGTTAAGAACTCCTTAACTAAACTACTGTTTTAAAGATTTATTCTTCTAAATATTTCTCATTAAATATCTATGTTTTAAAAATGGTTTTAAGGATTTATTTATATGTATATGAATGTTTGAAATTAAAATTCCTTTCAAAAGTTTCAAAGTGGTATGGGACACTTTGATTCAAAAATCTCTTTATTAAATGGTTTTGAAAATGGTTTGATAAAGAATTGATTATGTCAATATCTTGAAATGATATATTGTGACTGCAATGTGGAAATGTTATCTTTCCTTTATGCTTATTTTATGTGTTATGATTATGGTTATAGGGAATTGTTTATGTATATGGGTGGTTCCGTGATAAATCTAGGGCGGGTGAGCCCAAGATAGCTCTCCAATGCATTGGGTAATGTGATGGAGGTAAACGTTAATGTTTCTCCTAAGAGATTTAAGGAATATACTGTGATGGGTATTCCAAATGTAACTCCCTATGTAGCTATCATATCTACAATATAAGTATGATATGGATGCCACAATTTACCTTTATGATTTATGATTTCTATGTGTTATTCATAAATCTTATGATTTTGTGAGGTATGATAAAAAAGTATGATTTCTTTGATTTGTATGTATTCATGGACTAATGTTTGCTTTCCTTATTTTATATCCCTTGATGAGATTTTTATGCTCATCCCAAGTTTTTGAAATGTTTTCCACAGGACTTAAAGATGAATAGGGTCGAGGATGGGATCAATGAAAATTCATGTTGTTTAAAACACAGATCTAAACATGTTTCTTTAGGAGTTTTTTTATTTTATGAAAAAAATGCATACTGAGTAGAAGTGTATACTTTGTAATATTTGAGATGTAATGTAATATTTGTGACTTAATTCTATAAATCTCTAAACCTAAAAAGATCCTCAATATGAATTATTAAATTAATTCAAGATTATTCAATGTTTAAGATTGGGTCCTTACAATTAATGTATGGGAATGTTGACTATATTAATGGAGATATGAACTTGATGTATATATAAAAGGATGTGGTACCATACCATTAGTATGGTGATGAAAAATTTCCTCAAGATGTAGTCCACTAAGAGGAGGGAAAATGGGGTCTTCGTGTCAGTATTAGCATGTGCAGAAAGTCATCACAAAGTAATGTTTCATTTGTAGTAACATGCATGACACATAGTCAAGGAGTAGTGGTGATCCAAATAGCTGGAATAGTGAAATATTGTCACATAATGGTTGTGTTTGTCACCAGGATGATTTTAAAAGAGAGACAACGGAGGTGTATCGTAGTTTGGTTTTCACATAGGTCTTTCTACATTGTCATTGTGATTCATGTTTGAACATTTACTTTAATTTTTTAATATCTAATTATTAGTAAAATTTCATAGTTTTCCCATGGGTTTCTAATCCTTTGCATTAGAGGGTTTTTCCATGTTAAAAAAAATTGTGTCATATTATCCTATTTTTCTACTTCCATTATTTCATCAAGTCTCTCATAATTCCACTACAATAATTTTTCTACTCGAGATTAGAATTCTCCCCCAACACATATCAAACGTTTTCCCATATCTAATTAGGCCTATGTTAATTCAGGAGGGTTTACCTAACTTTGTTTCAACCTCATCAATATATAAAACATTGAAATTGGTGCAATAATCCATCAAATATCCCTTAGAAATTTATGCTTCTGGATAATCTATGTTTCACACATACCCTTTCAATGTATTTAAGTATCGCTTTATTAGATACATCCACCTAAATTGAATGGGACCACTGGAAATGATTTCACCAGTTAAATGTACCCCAAGTGGACCATGACGTCAAAAAAAGAGGGTGGACATAGTTTCTCTAAGTGATATAGTGCAAGCATAGTCTTGACCTGCAACTTTTTTGAATCACTCATGTGATGATTCCTTGAACAAATATTTCTGAAAAAAATTAAAAACACAAACCAAAGACTCAACAATAAGGAGATGAAAACAATCATGCACTTCAATTGGGATTAAATATTAAAGTAAAATATGATTATTGTGACTTTTCAACCCTTTTAATATCATGCTTACTACAATGGTGTGCTTGGAAATATTAGAGCAATAACCATCATACAACCTGATGGTCTTCAAAGTTGATAGAAATGTTTTCTCCATTTTACTCATTGTATATTATACAGAAAGTATGTATGCCCTATTTACCTCACCTGACTATAAATCTAAAAGTTTTATCAATCCCATTTCTTTAAAATCATATCAAACATTGACATTGTCTTTTGATTTCCCCTTAATTCCAAAAATGATGTATAGAATATTATGACACAAATTGTTTTTTCAATTTTCATCACATCCAAATTAGGCCTTAAAATATTATCTTTCAAAAAAAGAAATTCCAAGAATACACTATACTTCTTATAATTATGGTTGTGTTGTATATTTATAGCAGGAATAGAAGAAAATGTAAGAGCCAATAAATCCTGAAAATCATGCATTGTGTGAATGTTTTCTTGGTCAAGTTGTTCCAATTTTTAACCCCATAAATTATTTTTTATGTTTGGTCATGCTATTTGTTCCCATCAAATGACACATTTTCTTTTTTGAACTTGTGCAATGATTGAATAAATCATCAGTGACTAAGGTATAACTACTTTCTATATTTCTTAAGACATATTGATTTTTTACTTTTATTACAATAAGGGCTGGCAAATTCTTTTTATGTAATCAAACCCAATAAGTTGGAATATGCTAAGAAGTCATTAATTATCCATAACAAAGTGGCCCAAAGTCTAAAAATTTTATTAGTTTCCAAATCAAAAATCATTACACCGTATGCCCAAAATTCTTCCAACTCATCAATCAAAGGTTGCTTATAAACATCGATTTTAAGTCCTCTTGGTCAATCAATAAGATTTCAAAGTAACAAAAGTGATGTTTCATACGTAACCATGGGAGAATATTATATGGAACCAACACCACTATCCACCTACTATGTGTCACACCAACTGTGGACCTAAATGGGTTAAAATCATCTGATGCCAAACCCAGTTGAACATTACAACTATTCTGGTGAAAGTATGAGTGTCTTTTATCAATATCCTTCCACACCAAAGAATCTGTTGGGTGAGTTAACTTATTAACCACTTTGTTTCTTTCTAAATGTCACATAATTAGTTTATAAATTTTAGCTGACATGAAGAATCTCTTAAACCTCGGTTTCAGTGAGAAGTAATGCATTTACTTAGCAGTAATTTATTCCCCTCAATTTAAGACCCCAGTGGGAAGAATCTAACTACCTTGATTAATCTTGAAGTCCCTCCACCTGTATGAGTATAAAATATTACAGGCACTGAGTTGCACATTCTATTTTTTGAATAATATATAGTTTTGGAATGCATAAATGGTTTCATATGTGAAACCAAGGTCATCGATCAAATTACAAGCTTGATATTACGAATCTGAATATTCTCTCTAGAAAAAAGTACCTTCTTCAACAGTGCCAAAAACATGTCAAAGGAGGTGTTTACCCACTGATTTAAGATCTTAGAGAGTAATTGTTCACTTATGAACAACAATTTACTAAATTTAGTGAATATATAATATAATTTAGTATTCACATCATTGAGAATTTCAAATAATTTTAATGCTTCTCCATCTATAGAATAAAAGGGATTACTCCGTCCAATATCATCATTTACGACATCACTCTCTTCTGGTTGAAATCGATGCATCATATCTGTAGAGACCCCATTTTTTCCTAATAAGACATGGTGTGTAATGGCTCGGACATTCCTGGTCTATTACTTTGTCAAATTCTGGTGTTCCAGGGCATCGGTGTCGGTGGCAACGTGTCACTATGGTGTCACTTATCAGTGCCACTGATCGGTTCCACCCATCGGTCTCACTGATCGGTTCCACCCACTGGTCTCACTGATCTATTACACTAATCAGCTCCACCGATCAGTTTTATTGATCCGCTACTCCGATCTGCTTCACCATTCAGCTCCACCGATCAACTCCACCAATCAGCTCCACCAATCAGCTTCACCGATCAGGTCCACCGATCTGCTTCACCGATCATCTCTACTGATCAGCTTCACCAATCAGCTCTACCAATCAGCTTCACCAATCACCTCCACCGATTGGCTTCATCAATCAGCTCCACTGATCAACTTCATCAATTTTCTCCACTGATCATCTCCATCGATTTTCTCCACTGATCAACTCCACCGATTCCGCTTCACTGATCAGCTCCACCAATCAGCTCCACTGATTAGCTTCACCGATCATCTTCACCTATCATCTCTACCTATCAACTTCACTGATTAGCTCCACCGATCATTCTCACTGATCGGTTCCACCGATCGGCCACCGTGGAGTATCGGGTTTCTTTCCAGTTTTTCTCCCGTAACACCTCCTTTGACTGTAAAACTTATTAAAAGCCATGTTTTGAACAGTTTTAATCCATTTCAAATCCCACCAGTCATACCTTAAAATTCTTAAATATCATGAGCAGTTTAATAAATGAAATGTGTGAAACCACCCACTTGCATGGTCAAGCCATGACCTGTTTTTCAAGCGCTTTGAAACAGAATATCTCATAACTCTTGGATTGGGACTTTATCACGAAGACCTTCTTTCTTGGTCTCTTTTTCTCCCTCTATATGCGCTTGAAGTCCTTCCTCATGAGACAATTCATGCTTCCGTACTGGAGCCCTTCCCTCTCAGCCTTTGTGGAGTTTTTCCTCTTATTCGAGTGACCATAGTTCTTGGAGCGAGGAGGAAACGTTGATCCTTGATGATCTAAGTATAGGTTCTTCATTCATCTCTCTTTATTGTGCATCATGCAAGGTGGGTATGATGATGATCCTTCAGGACGTGGATGAAACCAACTTTAATGAAGATAATAAATGGACTGCTAAAGAATGAAGGGGTGGGAAGGTTGATGATGTTGTTGTGTTATACCTTTTTTTATGTTGTGAATTGTATGGGATTATTTCCACTAAAAATCATGGTTGTTGGTGATCTTTTCTTGTGCACTAATGAATCCCTATTTTTCTAGAAAATCTTGTGATTGAATGGATATAACATGGAAACTGGTTAATCAAGTAAACTTGGTTGATTGAATGGATCCCGATGAATAAGAACCCATGTGTGATCACCTTGGTTAACCAAATGGAAAGAAGAAACTCAATGAATGGTGTTTACTAAATTTGGAAACTTCTTGCTTCGTTCTGGTGATATTTATGGTTGCTCTATCTGATGCTTTATGGGGTGATTTTAATGGGGATGGAACCTCTGGTTGTTCAGTTATTGATTTTTGAATCGGATACCATGTGGAGCCAGTATGTTAGGGCTTGGTTTGGTTCCAGTACTTTGAGGGATCTCACAAATCCTTTTGATGATGTTACTTTACAAGATAACCGGGTGTGAATACTTAAAAGCATGCTTTTTCATTTTTCCTTCAGTTGTTGTTTTGGTTTGTGTTTATGCCTGTTAGTTTCCCAATATTGGAGGAATGTTTTAAATTTAATCACTTGAACATGATAACGAGCATGGGAATAATGGGGGAACTTTTTTCTATATATGGTTTGTGTTCTAGTTGTGGTTGTTGTGTACTTGTGCATGTAGGGATAGCAGCAAGAGTGGTTGTGTGCGGCTAGTTGTTGGTTTCAAAACCCTTAGGTTGGGATGAGTGCTTGTTTACCTATGTGTATAAGAATTTAGTGTCTGTGTTTCATATATGCACCCCACCCATGTTGAGCACTTCATTCCAAACACCCTCATTTCATGGGGGAGGGTGTTTTTTCCAACATTCCTACGAGTGGCTAGTTTTTAGCTCCTTTTCTGCTCCCTCTCCCAAGTATCCCAAGACTCTTCAAGCAGGCTTTGATGGCCTAAGGTTCATTATAGCCTAAGACTCTTTGGGTAGGGTGTGTTTTGGTGGTTGTCATAGGTGTGTCCGGGAAGGTTTCTTTCCCAAGTGTCTTCGGGATGAGGACCATGTGTCTTCAGGCATGGTAGTGGTTGTTATGGACCAGGTGTCTTTAAGTGTGGTGGTTGTGGTTGTGAACCAGGTGTCTGAAGGCATGGCGGTGGTTGTTGTGGCCTAAGTGTCTATGGACGTGGTTATGTGGGGTTGTGGTGGTCTAGGTGTCTATGGATGGGATGTGCGATTGGGATAGAATATATGGTTATTGTTGGGGTGGTAGTGGGACTGTAGTGGGATTTTTGAGGGTGGTATGATGTGTAAGACGTTCTAAATAACCAGTTTGAAAGTGGTGTGGGTTACCCAAATATCAATTAGCTATTAATATTATTTTACTTAACTTACGTTATTTGGGGAGTGTTCCTTGGTGAGGCTGGGTGGATATTTTCCTTGTTAGGTGTTTTGGTTTTCTCTATTTCTCACGATGCATTAGAATATATCCCCACTTGTGCACGATAGATTTTGGTTTCCCTACTGATTATACCTGTATACTCACCCTATGTTTATAAAACTTCTTTTAGGTTTCCAGGATGACTTTGAGGACTGTGTCAGACCTTACTAGATTGGGCATCGGGATAGTCGTTGTTGTTGTTTTCATTTCTTTTGGTACTTTCCTTTTAAGTTTTATTGTACTTGTAACACTTTATTTTGAACATTCATGTGAAAAAAGGGTTTTGGGATATACGTCTATTTTTGTCTTTGGAGTTGTTTGGGATTTACCATCTTATCACCTGGTCATATTAAATAAAAAGGGTAATGTCTTCCATACTATGTGAGATTCTATACCCTTGGTTCTAGTTTCTACTTCGGGGCCTATTGAAGGCGAGACTCGGGGGGTCATTATATATCCTTCAACTTGAAGAAGGAATGGTCTGGAAATTTACTATCCCTTCCATTATCTTGGTGAAGGTGGGTTATGACAGAATGGTATCAGAGGTGATAGTTGAGAGATAGAATGTAGTTTGGGGTTAGGCAAAGTGAGTATTTCATGGGATGGTAGGGAAATAGTGTTAGGCTATCATGGTGTGTGAAATAGGCTAGGGAAGACTGGCTAGGTCATAATATTTTAGGGCCCCTATGATCTGATGCAAGGACTCTGGGCCTACCGAACGACTAGGTGAGGCTACACTGATTGCAGGGTAGAGACCTTAGGAAAGGTATATACATCATAATGACTTGTGTTATTGTGTTTCTTGGGTGTTTTTGGAATTTAAAATAAATAAAAATTTTAAGAAAATTTTAAAAGGAATCTTATACACTACTCGGGCTTAGGTATTCCTTGTTTACCAACTATGGCACCTGGACGACGTCCATGAGTAGTGCGGGAGATTGAAGCCCAGGAGGCTGATCTAGTGGATCAGTAGAGGATTGACCAAGAGGAAGAGGATGAAAAATGGAAGAAGACTCTACGTTCTTCCAAGCGGAAGACCCTCGAGAAGTACGAGGGCAGTGTTTCTAGCTTGGAGACAAAGGGCTGGCTTGAGGAGCTGGTGATCACCTTTACCTTGATATGTGCTCTGAGAGAGTACTGGGTTCCATTGGCAGTCAGTCAGATGAGGGGATGAGCATGTTGGTGTTGGATGTTATACCTAGGAGAGAGGATGGAGACTGAGGTTTTGTGGACTAAATTCGAGAATGAGTTTCGTGCAAAATTACTTTCTTCTACGATGAAGGCTGAAAAGAGGCAAGAGCCACTCTCCCTCTAGAAAGGGAGTATGTCGGTAAGGGAGTTGGGGATCAAGCTCAAGGATCACCTTAATTTCACTCAATACCTCTTCCCAGATAAGGATTCATGGGCAAGACGCTTGGAGGAGGCACTCTGACCATCCCTTTAGTATGTTGTTACTCCCGTCACTCTACTGGCGTTATTGGAGGTTCAGAAGAAGGCTGAGGTAGTAGAGAGGATGCACACATTGGGAGGTGTTCCGCAAGAGGGGAACCAGTTGAGATCATCAAAGGGGAAGTTTTTCACCTACAGGCCTCCAGCATTAGGGCCTTTCGGGTTTCAACCAGCGGGGAGCAGGCCTCAGCAGTTCCAGTTTCAGTATCCCGGTCCTCACCCTTTCACCATGGGCTCGGGACCGAGGTGCTTTTCTTGTAGAGGTTTTGGGCACATCCAATGCCAGTGCCAGGTTCGAGCTCAGTACAGTGGGGGGGTAGGTTCAGTGCCCACCTCAATAGCACCAGTTGTTGTCCATACCTTTTCAGCAGTAGCAGGGACAGCAAGCCCCCGCTCCACCAAGGGCAGACTGTGCCAGAGGAGGCCGACCTCAGGGCTCTCCTCAGGGACCTCGACCGGGGCGTGGTCGGGGAGGCGGCCGATAGCTAAGGGGTAAAGGATCTAGGCATGGACAGTTGCACGCCGCAGAGGTAGCAATTCTAGCAGGGACAGAGGTCGTTCGAGGTACGATCATCTTGTTTAGTACTCTTGTATGTTCCTTGTTTGATTCAGGAGTTTCAAACTACTTTGTTACACCCGTTCTATCCCAGGCCTTAATCCTAGACATAGAGAGACTCTACATTCCCCTGATGTCGAGTACGCCAGTTGGGGGTTAGACCAGCCTGTTTGATGTTTTTTGAGGATGAAGACAAATGTTGGGGCTGCATCAGTCTATTGGGGATCTCCTTCTGATGCAAATTCAGCTGTATGATATCATCCTAGGCATCGACTGGCTGTTTTCTGTGCATGCTGTTATCGAATTCTTCTAGAGAAGATTCATGTTCTCCGACGAGGATATCCATTTTAAGGCTTTTTTTGGCGAACAGATTTGACAGGTTGGGAGCCGGTGTGTGGATCCTCTTCTTTATAAGTTGGCTGAGATGTTAGTAGAATCAGTGGATGCTGAGATGATGGATGTTCCGAGAGTTTTCAGAGATTTCATCGGCATTTTCCCCAAGGAGGTTTTGACTCTACCCCCTCGACGTGATGTTGAGTTTGGGATAGACTTACAACCCAGTGCCCATCTGATTTTGATGGCTCCTTATAGGATGGTGCCTTTTGAGTTGTGGGAGTTGTGGATTCAAATTGACAATCTGATGAAGAAAGGTTTTGTCCAACCCAACGTATCATCATGGGGTGCTCCAGTATTATTCGTGAAGAAGGTAGATGGTGGTCTCAGGTTGTTCATAGACTAACAGAGACTGAATCATGTAACGGTCAAGAACCGTTACCCTCTCCTAAGGATAGAAGATCTCTTTGACCAGCTGAGGGGAGTAGGTTGGTTCTCTAAGATTGATCTGCGGTATGGGTATCACCAGTTAAGGGTGAAATATGGTGATATCCCAAATACTTCTTTCAGGTGCAGTTATGGGAAATTTGAGTTGGTATTCATGTCATTTGGTGTTACGAATTCCCCTACTGTGTTCATGGGGAACATGAACTCTATTTTCCATGAGTTTTTGGATCGGTTCGTTATTGTGTTCATCAATGACATCCTGATCTACTCAAGATCAGAGGAAGAGCATATTGAGAACCTCAGGATGGTCTTAGAGATCCTTCGACACCACCATATCTATGGGAAGTTTTCTAAGTTCATGTTCATGACATGAGAAGTGAACTTTCATGGAAACGTGGTGTCTCGGTAAGGGGTAGCAGTGGATTCATCAAAGGTTAAAGCAGTTGTTTCTTGGGCAGCACCCAAGAACGTAATGGAGGTTCATAGTTTCCTGGGTCTGACAAGCTATTATCGAGGTTTGTACCCGAATTCTCTTGAGTTGCATCTCCTTTGAAATTTTTGACAAGAAAGGACCAGGTCTTCGTGTGGAGTGAGCAGTGTCGGGCATCTTTTAGCTATCTGAAGGAAAGGTCGGTTAGTGCTCCAGTGCTCAGGTTTCCAGAGTAAGGGGTGTTGTTTGAGGTGTTTTGTGATGATTATTGTCTTTTCTTGGGTTGTGTGCTAATGTAGTAGCGGGGAGTGATCTCTTATGGGTCTAGGAATTTACGTCCTCATGAGCTTAACTATTCCACCCATGACCTATAGCTTTTTCACGTTGAAGTTGTGGTGGCATTACCTCATCAGGGAGCACTTTGTGGTCTTCACAAATCACACGAGTTTGAGGAATATCTTTACCCAGTGGGACCTGAACTTGCAACAGTGAATGTGGGTGGAGTTTCTTCAGGACTACGACTTTGAGATCTCTAAAACATAAGTTAAGGGGATCATTGTGGCTGATACCTTGAGTAGGAAGTCATAGAGGGAAGCTGTTAGGGAATCTGTGGATGCTTGGAAGGTGATGGATGAGTTGGATGCCTTACACCTTGATGCAAGGGTGGATGGTGGTAGAGACTGTCTATTTTAGATCATAGTGCAGTCCTCTCTGTTGCAGTAGGTGGAGGAGTCTCAGTGGGGATACTCATAAAGGAAGTGATGTGTTATCAGGTTGACAAGGGAAATGCTCCAGAAGGGTGGTCGGAGGATCATCATAATAAGATTCTTTTCCACGGGAAGTCGTTTGTCCCAAAGACAATGCACGAGGGAGTTCTATGTGAGTTCCATAACTCACCCCTAGCAGTACACCCAGAAGTTTTGAAGATGTACCGAGGCCTGAGGGAACAGTTTTGGTGGCCCAGGGTGAAATGGGCAGTGACAGAGTTTGAGGCACGGTGCCTAGTGTTTCGGCATGTGAAGGTTGAACAATGCATCCCGGGAGGTTTATTGGAGCCTTTAGATGTCCTTGAGTGTAAGTGGGACAAAATCTTGATGGATTTCTTCACAGTACTACCTAGGGTTCAAGGAGGTTGTGATGCTATCTGGGTAGTTCTAGACTGGCTGACGAAATCAGCTCACTTCCTGGCGATCAAGGAGTCGAGTGCGGTGGATGCTTTAGCACGGAGATATGTGGATTAGGTGGTGAAATTTCATGGAGTTCCGAGGTCCATAGTCTTGGATCGAGATGCATGATTTACCTCACAAATCTGGATGGGATTGCAGCATGATTTTGGCACCCAGTTACGCCTTAGCACCGCTTTCCACCCCCAAACAAATGGTCAGACAGAGCGGACAATCCAAACATTGGAGGATATACTATAGGAATGTGTTTGGACTTCGGGGGATCATGGGTACAACATTTTACCTTAGTAGAGTTTTCTTACAATAATAGCTATCACTTTACTATTAGCATGGAACCATTTGAAGTCTTGTATGAGAGGTCATGTTGTTCGCCCGTGTGCTGGACTGAGGTTGGGGAGGCAGGTGTTCATGGCCCAGAGGTAGTGAAGAGCATAACGGAGAAGGTTCAGCTTGTGCGTTAGAGGATGAAGGTATCCCAGGACCAGCATAAGTCGTATGTCAATCATAGGAGGATGCCCTTAGAGTTCGTGGTTGGAGACCATGTGTTCTGGAAGGTTTCCCATCGACGTGGGTAGTAAAGGATCAGCAAGGGGAGAAAACTCTCTCCTAGGTTCATCGGGCCTTTCGAAGTGTTGGGTGAGTCGGTGAGGTGGAATATCAGCTGGCATTGCTACCTCAGTTGGAAAGGATTGATTACATTTTCTATGTCTCCCAGCTTCGTCGATATCTACACGATGACTCCCATGTCATTGACTGGGGATAGTTGGATATGGGGGACGATGCTATGTTTGTGGAGTGACCATTAAGGATCAAGGATCGAAAGGATAAGGTACTTCATGGGTGGATCATCCCTTTAGATCATGTGTTTTGTAGGAATGGTGGCCTCGAGGAGAGTACATAGGAGCGAGAAGCTCAAATGCACGCCCAGTACCCAGAGTTTTTTTGAGTTTCTCTTCTGAGCCTTCCTTGTTATTCTTGTTTTTCTGACTTGATGTGATGTAATTCTGACCTTTTTTGGTTATGAGATGATTTGTTTCCTTTAATTTGTGAATTTTTATGAAAATTATCGATGTGTGGGGAAGGGAGATCCTGATTCCTAATCAAGACGCATTAATGTGGATGCGATTAAACTCGTGCGGGTGAGTCAGTGCCGCCCAAAGCAGATAGTATCTTGACATGGAGGAAATAACTCCCTGATTTGTGTGTCTAGACAATGTTATCCTTGGGGTTTTTATGGTTGTTTGGGGTGGTAGCTATGGGGATGTGTTCCTAGATGTATAGGTTTTGTTCTAGCTTTGTAAAAACACAGTGTGGTTTGTCCTTGAGAGGTATCTTACAGGGATGTTGTTCGGAAATCTCTCTTTTCTTCAGGTTTACTCTTAATTCTCGAGGATGAGAATAATATAAGAGGTATCTGATGTAATATCCCGAACATTCATTCTCCATTACTTTGTCAAATTTTGGTGTTCCAAGGCATCGGTGTCGGTGGTAATGTGTCACTGTGGTGTCACCTATCGGTGCCACCGATCAGTTCCACCAATCGGTCTCACAGATCAGCTCCACTTCCACTAATCAGTTTTACCGATCAGCTCCACCAATCCTCTTCACCGATCGGCTCCACTAATCAACTTCACCGATCAGCTCCACTGATCAGCTTCACTGATCATCTCCACTGATTCGCTCCACTGATCAGCTCCACCGATCATCTTCCCTAATCTGCTTCACTGATCTGCTCCATTGATCAGCTCCACCGATCATCTCCACTGATCCACTCCACTGATCAGCTCCACCGATCAACTTCACTAATCAGTTACACCGATCAGCTCCACCAATTAGCTCCACCTATCAGCTTCACTAATCCACTCCACTGATCCATCTCACCGATAATCTCCATCGATCAGTCTCACCGATCGGTTCCATCGATCAGCCACTGTGGAGTATCGGGTTTCTTTCCAGTTTCCCTCCCTTAACGCCTCCTTTGACCATAAAACTTATTAAAAGCCACATTTCGAGTAGTTTTAACCTATTTCAAATCCCACCAGTCATGAATTCAAATTTCTAACTATCAAAAGCAGTTTAATAAATGAAACGTGTGAAACCACCCACCCGTGTGGTCAAGCCACGACTTGTTTTTCAAGAACTTTGAAATGGAATATCCTGTAACTCTTGGATCAGGCCTTTATCACAAAGATCTTATTCCTCGATCTATTTTTTTCTCTTTGGATGCACTTGAAGTCCTGCCTTGGGAGACGAGTCATGCTCCTATGCTAGATCCCTTCCTGCTCAACTTTCGTAGAGTTTTTTATACTACTTGCAGGACCATAGTTCTAGACATGAGGAGGAAACATCAATCCTTGATCATCCAAGTAGGGGTTCTTCCTTCATCTCTCTTTATTGTGCATCATGCGGGGTGGGTATGATGATGATCCTTTAGGACGTGGATGAAACCAACTTTAATGAAGATAATAAATGGACTGCTAAAGAATGAAGGGGTGGGAATGTTGATGATGTTTTTTTCTTATAACTTGTTTTTATGTTGTGAATTTTATGGGCTTATGTCCACTGAAAATCATGTCCATTGGTGGTCTTTTCTTTCACACTAATGAAGTCCTATTTTTCTAGAAAATCTTGTGATTGAATGACTGTAACATGGAAACTGGTTAATCACGTAAACTTGGTTGATTGAATGGATGTCTGGTGAATAAGAACCCTTGTGTGATCACCCCATTTTACCAAATGGAAAGAAGGAACGCAATGAATGGTGTTGACTAAATTTGGAAACTTCTTGCTTCTTTCTAGCGATATGTATGGTTGCTCTATCTGATGCTTTTTAGGGTGACGTGAATGGGGATTGGACCTCTAGTTGTTCAGTTGTTGGTTTGTGAATTGAAGGTCGTGTGGAGCTGGTAAATTGGGGCTTGGTTTCGTTCTAATACTTTGAGGGATCACATGGATCCCTTTTTATGTTGTTACTTTACATGAGAATTGGGTGTGAATGCTTAAAAGCATGCTTGGCCGTTTTTCCTTCAGTTGTTGTTTTGGTTTGTGGTTATGCATGTTAGTTTCCCAGTAGTGAAGGAATGTTTTAAATGGAATCACTTCAACGTGATAATGAGAATGGGTACAATGGGGGAACTATTTTCTAGATATGGGTTGTGTTCTGTCTGTGGTTGTTGTATACTTGTGCATGTAGGGATATCAGCAAGAGTGGTTGTGTGTGGCTAATTATTGGTTTCGGAACCCTTAGGTTGGGATGAGTGCTTGTTTACCTATGTGTATAAGAATTTAGTTTTTGTGTTCCATATACGCACCCCACACATGTTGAGAACTTCGTGTCGAACACCCCCATTTTATGTGGGAGGGTGTTTTTCCCAACATTCCTATGAGTGGAGGGTTTTTAGCTCCCTTTATGCTCCCTCTCCCAAGTAGCCCAAGACTCTTCGAGTAGGCTGTGATGGGCTAAGGTTAATTATAGACCAATAATCTTCAGGCAGGGTGTGTTGTGGTGGTTGTCCCAGGTATGTGCGGGCAGGTATGTTTCCCAAGTGTCTTCGGGATGAGGCTTAGGTGTCTTCGGGCTTGGTAGTGGTTGTTCTGGCCCAGGTGTCTTCAGGCGTGGCAGTGGTTGTTGTGGCCCATGTGTCTTTGGGTGTGGCGGTGGTTGTTGTGGCCCAGGTGTCTGCGAGCATGGTTATGTGTGGTTGTGGTGGCCCAGGTGTCTGCGAGTGGGATTCACAGTTGGGATGGCCCATATGGTTGTTATTGGGGGTGGCAATGGGACTGTAGTGGGATTTTGGGGGGAGGTCTGATGCATAGGATGTTCTAAATAAACAGTGGGAAAGTGGTGTGGTGTACTCAAATATCAATGTACTATTACTATTATTTTACTTTACTTTTGTTTTTTGGGGAGTGTACCTTAGTGAGGCTGGGTGGATAGCTTCCTTGCTAAGTGTTTTGGTTTTCTCTATTTCTTACAGGGTATTAGAATGTCTCACCACTTGTGCATGAGAGCTTTTGGCTTCCCTACTGAGTATACTTGTATACTCACCCTACGTATATAAAACTGCTTTCAGATTTCTAGGAAGACTTTGAGGACCGTGTCGGACCTTACTAGCTTGAGCGCAAGGATAATCTTCGTTGTTGTTTTTCTTTCTTTTGGTACTTTCCTTTGAAGTTTTCATGTACTTGTAACACATTATTTTGAACATTCATGTGGAAAAAGGGGTTTTGGATTTACTTTTATTTCAGTCTTTGGAGTTGTTTTGGATTTAACGTCTTATCTCCGGATCTTATTAAATAAAAAGGGTAATGTCTTCCATACTATGTGAGATTCTATACCCTTAGTGTTAGTCACACCCTGGGGCCTATTGAAGGTGGGACTCAGGGGTCATTATCTCTCCTTCAACTTGAAGAAGGGTCTGGCAGTTTTTTGTCCCTTCCATCATCTTGGTGAAGGCAGGTCGTGACATGTTGATATTCTTAAATATTATTCTAGAGCCAGGCGCTGAGACGGAGTGCGATTCTATAGCCCAGTGTGCCCGAAATTAATTGTATGAAAATATTTAATATATTTTATATTGAACATGTGCAATTAATTAAAGGAGGGATATCTCTTAAACGGTTTCCCGAATCATAAATTTGAGGTCACGGTCGGGTTCGGAATGTAGTGATTACCCTATGTGTGACATAAAATAAGTTATCACGGGGAGTTCGGACCCCTCGCTCATTAGCGGAATATTTTAAGTGAAATAATAAATTAATTTAATTAATTAATTAAAAATAATTTAACCTAACACCTTAGTATAAATTCTGAATTTAGTAATTTTGTCCTCACAATCCCTTTTCCAATGACGAATCCTCTCATCTCCATTTCCTCCCATTGACGAACGACAATGTAGAACGACGACAATCCTTCAAACTTAGGTGGATCGAGGTGCAACGGATCTTTCCCCTTCGTCGACAAACACATTCTGCATCAACGGTGAGAAACTGAATCCAGGTAAGACTCGTTGTTTGTGTATTATGCCTTGAATTAAAAGTTGATCATGTTGAATCTCCTTATTTCGACCAGCGCCTTTCGATTCGAACATTGCATGAGCCCGAGTACAGGTTTTCAATTTTCTATTGATTATTCTAACTCAAATTGCACAACGAAGATCGGTTGGCCAAGAACTCTTGGCCAATGATCTAACCCCTTTTTGGTTTTGGTGCCTTTCCCCCTGTTTTCTTCGTGATTGTCACTGTCGCATCCTCATGGATCGCGGTTCGACAAATTTTCAAGCAACCTGAGCTCATTCGGGTGCCCGGGACAAGATGGATTCGAGGCGGATTCGTCAAACGACGAAAAAATCATGAGCAAGGAATAGTTTTGGAAACAGCATGAAACAACGATGAAGAATATAGAGGTTTCACGATGATCTGATGAGAAACGAACCCACGACGACACTCGGAAGATTTGAAAAAAACCCTCATCCACGATCGGGACCTGTTTGCGATGAACTGCAAGGAATTTCCACATTCTCTGGCCAGATCCAAAGGTTTCGGAGGAATATATGGCGGGTCCTGAAGTGGCTTTACCCAATTCAAAGCATGGGTGAAGAACCTATACAGATCTAGAGTTTCTGTGAAAAACCCGACTGCACGCCGTGTTCAACAAAGAACAGACGGCATGTAGCCCTCCCTTAGCGGCGGTGCTAGGGTTTGAGAAAATTAAAGTCAACACGGCATGTAGTCCTTTTGACATGCCATGTGCGACCTTCCGCGTGAGGCAACCTATGTGAAGGAACACATGGCCATGTACGAGCACACGAACGCGGAGTATGAGTACACGGACACGGCCACTAAACACGGCTCGGACCCCAGATTGGCAGGACACGCCGTGTATTCGACTAACACAACGTGTTCCCCTATATGGGATGAAACTTGTGTCCGACCAGAGACACAACCAGGCTGCAAAGAGGGGCCACACGTCGTGTACTTCGAATCTATTTCGGAGCAACTTTCAAACTCTCATATATCCTTCATTTGAACTCGGATTTTGGGTCATGAGATGCATATCCTGAGTATTTTCCCATGTTGAACATGATGGTTCCCTTGGAGGTGGCCTTTGAGATATGACGTAGAGGTTCCGGGTGGGAACATGTGAAGGCGACACCTAATGATGGCATTGGACAGACAGGCTCATCAGAGCAATTCCGGGCTTTCCCTCCAGCAGATCTAGGAAGTGGCGTTCCTCGACGACATTTCCAGGCCTACCCTCTAGCAGAGATGGGAAGTGGCGTTCCCCAATGACAGTTCTGAGCCTATCCTTCAGCAGAGCTGGAAAGTGGCATTCCCCAACGACAGTTCTAGGCCTACCCTCCAGCAGAACTAGGAAGTAGAATTCACCGATGATCGTGTCGAGTTTACCCTCTAGCGGGGCTGGGAAGTGGTGTTTCTTGATGACTACCAGTGCAGGACCCTCGTCTGTGCAGTGTAGTGACGAGGAGTGGTTTGGATAACCTAAGGACTCATGAAAAAGAGGGGTGATTTCCCCACTGAGACGCGTCCTTGTGATGCGACCCAGAACCGTACGAGCGAGTCAATGCCACCCAAAACGGATAGTATTGAGGTGTGGTGATTTGAGCCACGTTGACTTATGCCTCCTAGGAAATTACAAGGATGTGGGACATCGTAGATGGTGGTTACCTTGGAACTGATGGCTACTCACTTTTCTTGGGATGGGCTGTAAGATGGAGATCCCCCTACTCTCTTGTTTGGGTTTCTTTGAATGAGCATATCTATTATTGGGTGGAGATATACTCTTTTAATCACTTTTTCTATACATTGATCTTACACTGCTTCTTTCCAGTTGTATCTCTTACTATCTCCCCTTCACCTTTTCAAGGCGTTCTACAGGGTATGTTTGTACTCACTCCTACATGGGCTTTTCCCAACACTGGTTGTGTCGTTTGCAGACGACAGACAAGTCGATCATGACTACTGAAGAGCATAGGGATACGGGCTGCGTGGACCACGTATGGTGGTCAAGGTCGGGATTCAGGAGTTGGGCTCTCTCAGCAGACTCTTTTACCAGTTGTTTTTTAGGTTGGACCTATTTCTGGTTTGGGCGTGTGTGTTTTTCCCATTTACCCTGCAGGTTTCACTACCTTATTTTGTACTGTCTAGAGGTTCATGCATGTTTACTTTACTTTATAATAGTCACATCTTTTTTCAACTTTCCCTCTCCACGGTTGCATCGAGTGGTTGTGTGTGTGTGTGTGTACAGGATCCCTAGGCAAAGGCCTCCCCGAGTTAGTTGTGTCTTCAGTGCTGGTCGCCAACCCCTGACCTATAGAGGTGGGCTTGGGGTAGTTGTGGTTCGAACCCGGCTTGGGTCGGGTCGTGACAATATCATTGAGCATTATGTTCATCTGATTAACTGTTCTCAGATCAATATCCATATGAATACTTTTTGTTCGGGGACAGCAAATAGACTCTTCCCCATGACATGTCCATCTCTTATAGTTTTTTAAAAAATCATTCAGAAACAAATGTTCTCTAATGGTATCTCGTTTGATGATATATCTGTTTGCACATTTTCTACATGGACAACTAATCAAATCACTTTGAAATTCATTGGTGAAATCAATAAATTGTTTAATCCCCTCATAATATCATCAGAAAACTTATCTGGCATATCAATCCAACTCTTATCCATATTTGTATTTATAGAAAACAAATAATTAAAATATATATAAAAATTATTAAACTTGCATTCCAATCAAATAAAAATAAAAGAATGTATATAAAAATATAATTATTAGAAATCATAAATGATAACAATTATACTAATTTATTGCAGTTTTGATAAAAAATAACTACTAGGTGTTATTATAAAAATAACTGTATTATATTTATTTATTATGTTTAATAGAGGGAAAAAAGAAGTCAAACCATTTTATCATGAGAATAAATAAAATGTAAGAAGTTGTTGAGAAAACAATAAACAAGAAAAATATTAAAAAATGAAAACAACCATTATTTAGTGAATAAATTAAACGTATTTTAAAATACATATATTTTATTACTATATATATGTTTACCAAAATGATATTTTACTAATCTATTTTCAAATAAATTAATATGCACATATGTTTAAATATGTTTATATATACACAAACCAATTTTTCAACAAAAGAGTCAAGAAACAAAATATTTATTAATTAAGAAAACATTTAAACTTTTTTCAAAAAAATATTGTAAAAAATTATATATATGTAATGATTATACACTAAACTTATTTTTAAATATATATTCAACTACTAAATTTAGTGCATCTATAATTCTACGGTAAAAAAATAACTTTTTAATTTAAATATTTTAATAATATTTAAAATTGACATAAATTTAACAAGCTTAAATGTAATATCTAATTCTAACAATAATACCAAGCTTAAAAATTGGACTATTCCAAATCATTCATTTGTTTAAAATCAAATAACGAATAATCCATTTCAACCCATTCAAACCAACCAAATCTGAATCTATAAACCAACATATATATCAATTTGGGTATTTCAAGTTAAATTTCAAACAACTCCTATATTTACATTCCAAACCAAAGATGAGTCGCAACTATATTAATACTTTAAACACACTGAACTCGTATTACCTTACCATAACTTCAACAAATTAATCGATTGTTCAACATTAACAAAAAAATAAAGAGACGATTAAGTTTATACCTTAAATTCTATGAAAATTCGTCCAATAAACTGCATGTGCGAGCGTATGTGGCAAAGAGGATGTGTCTATGACATAGAATTGAGGGCCTAGAAAGGAGTTGTGAGGGGAGAGGAACGTGAGGACTTTCGTGAGTGTTTGCATCGAGGAGGGCATGGGGAAGATCGAAAAACGGTAGGGATGGTGTGGGGAAGTTGGATGGAATGCAAGGGGAGGGGGGATAAAACAGGGGCTAACCTAAAGGGGGCACGAGAGAGGGGCTCGACGGAGGGGGCATGACGGAGGGGGCTCGATGGAATGTGGAAGAGGGAGGAGTGGGCGGAAGGGTTGGATGGCGTGGGGGAGTGGGGAGGAGGCGATGGGGGCTCGATGGCGGTAGAAGAGTGGGGAGTGGGTGGTTATGGTCGACGGTGCGGGAGAGAGAGGAGTGGGTGGTAGGGCTCGTGTTAGGGTTCATCCCGCACGTGGGTGTTTCCATATTTAAGATAAGATATGTTTTTGAATTTGAAATATCTTTTATCATATCACACAGATAAGGATACATGGTGATTTGGAGATTTAAGATATTATATTTCATATCTTATCTGTGTTTTGAAAAAGGAAACAGTGATTTGAAGATATATTTTTTGGAAATTCAAGATTCTTCCACTGTGTATCTGCTAGCATGAGATTCGGGTGATATCTCATGATATCTTTTTTTAATATATTTTCAGATTTCCTTTTCAATCAAGATATGTGGCATATGGGAGCCTATTAAAGGGGAAGCAGCGAATCAAGGGAAAAAAATTGGTGGTGCGCGATAACCCAAGGAGAGCATATGCTTGGGTGACTATTTTCTAGGGTGTGGGCAGCAGCGAGCAGCGGCAAATCAGGTTGTGCAACGAGGTGCTGCAATGACGCCGCGAGTTCGATTTTGATCTCTGAAGGGTGACGTATTGTCACTGACTATTATCAGAGAGGCGACAGAGGCATATCAGGGTGTGGTTTTTCACACAGGTTTGTATGCTGTATTTGCGATTCAAGTCTCGGGTTTAACTTGGATTTTTGTACTCTCTAATTCAAATTGAATTTTCTCAGAGTTGCCCCGTGGTTTTTTAATCCTTCAAAAGGAGGGTTTTTCCACGTTAAAATTTGTGTCCTCATTTGTTATTCTGCTGTTTGGTTTGGCGCTTCATTTACATTGGTGATTCTCACAAATTGTTGTTGTCGCAACTGAGTTTATATTTGAAACCAATCTGTTTCCAACCTAACATCTGGTATCATAGGAGGTTCTCCGTGTTTTCTTGATGATTAATATGGGGGATTCACACCGTGGGATTTCTACTCACATTGAATTGTTCAACGGGAAAAATGATTTTACACTTTGGAAGTAAAGAGTTAAAAATATTTTGGTCCGTGAGAAGACAGTGAAGGCGTTGAAGAAAAAATCAGATAATCCGGAGACGATGAGTGATGGTGATTGGCAGGATATGCGAGAGTTGGCGACAAGCATGATTCAGATGTATTTGGGTGATAATACACTGTGGGAAGTGATGAATCTGACAGATCCGGAGAAGATCTGGGTGAAGCTTGAAAGCAGGTATAAATAAAAATCTCTCACAAATCGTTTATATTTGAAGAAACGGTTGTATCGTTTGCGAATGCCAGAGAATAGAGATTTAGGTAACCATCCGGACGAGTTCACCAAACTTCTAACAGAGCTATCCTCGGTGGCGGTCATGATTGATGATAAAGGTAATGCGGTACCTATTGAAATGGAAGAAGAAGACAAGGCTTTGCTTCTTTTGGGTTTGTTGCCTGATTCATATTATAATGTCGTCACCACACTGTTGTTTGGGAAGGATACACTGAAGTTGGATGATGTGATTTCATCGTTGTTGATGAACGAGACTCGGTGAAAGACAAATGATGGTGAATCTTCAGGTAATAGTGGTATTCTAGCTGTGGCAGATGGACGCAGTAGTCAGAGAGGTCGGTCAAAGACGAGAAGAAAGGTCAAGTGCTTCTTTTGCAACAAGGAGGGTCATGTGCAGAGACGCTGCTATGAATTGAAAAAGCTTAAGGAGGAAAAGAAGGCGCACGACACTGATTCTGAGGATACCGGTGTAAGTCTTGTTCAGGGTGAGGGTGATTTACTTTCAGTTGGCATTGATTGTCGCAGGTCAGATTTGTACACCAAATGGGTGGTTGATTCAGCAGCATCATACCATATTTCACTAAAGAAGGGACTATTTTCTTCATATGAAGAAGGTGATTTTGGTATATTGAAGATGGGAAATGGATATTCTGTTGATGTCGTTGGTGTTGGTGATATTTGTATCACTACGAATGCAGGATGTACACTGACATTGAAGGATGTGCGACATGTGCCAGGTATTCTCCATAATTTGTTATTTGCTAGTTCCCTTGATACTGATGGATTCAGGAGTTCGTTTAGCGGTGGAAGATGGAATTTGTCCAGAGGATTGATGGTTTATGCACGAGACAAAATGGATGACACGCTTTACAGGACAAATGTAAAGTTGTGCGGTGATGTGATGAATCCGGTTGCGAAGAGGACTTCGTCAGATTTGTGGCACAGGCGATCGTCGCGCATGAGTCGAAGACCATCGACTAAGTTGAAGAAAGTTTGGAAGTCGAAGAATGTCATGGCAGGTGTTTCAGATCTTACACCTAATTCTTTTTCTTCAGAGAGTGCCACTATTGAAGAAAGAATGGAAATCAAAGATCGAGGTGATGCGCTGAGAGTTTTTGATTGCTCAAAGGATGTTGAGCAGAGGGAGCAAGTAATTCCTGCACGTGCTCCAGATTATGTGGTGATCACGATTATGGGGGAGCCAGATATTGTTGATTCTGGTATTAGCGGTGCAGACATAAGTATGAAGAAGACTTCGGCATTTGGATTTCTTTTCCAGGGGGAGCTTTCAGGTTTCTGTCAAAGATGCAAAAGAGGGATTTCATATTTTCTGCAGAGGATGGCGGTTGGTACGATACCAACCGGTTTTCTTTCCAACTGAGTTTGTTGGATGCGATCTCCTTCTTCGATGGGCTGAAGGGGGATATTGTTAGGGTTCAGCCTGCACGTGGGTGTTTCCATATTTAAGATAAGATATGTTTTTGAATTTGAAATATCTTTTATCATATCACACAGATAAGGCTGCATGGTGATTTGGAGATTTAAGATATTATATTTCATATCTTATCTGTATTTTGAAAAAGGAAACAGTGATTTGAAGATATATTTTTTGGAAATTCAAGATTCTTCCACTGTGTATCTGCCAGCATGAGATTCAGGTGATATCTCATGATATCTTTTTTTAAGATATTTTCATATTTCCTTTTCAATCAAGATATGTGGCATATGGGAGCCTATTAAAGGGGAAGCAGTGAATTAAGGGGGAAAAATAAGTTTGGTGGTGCGCGATAACCCAAGGAGAGCATATACTTGGGTGACTGTTTTCTATGGTGTGGGCAGCAGCGAGCAGCGGCAAATCAGGTTGTGCAACGAGGTACTGCAACGACGCCGCGAGTTCGATTTTGATCTCCGAAGGTTGACGTATTGTCATAGACTATTATCAGAGAGGTGACAGAGGCATATCAAGGTGTGGTTTTTCACACAGGTTTTTATGTTGTATTTTTGATTCAAGTCTCGGGTTTAACTTGGATTTTTGTACTCTCTGATTCATAGTGAATTTTCTCGGAGTTGCCCCGTGGTTTTTTAATCCTTCGAAAGGAGGGTTTTTCCACGTTAAAATTTGTGTCATCATTTGTTATTCTGCTTGTCACGACCCGTCCTCGGAGCCCGTGTCGTGACTATCCCAAGCCCGCCTTCCATAGGCCAGGGGCTGGCGACTAGCACCAAATGCGTAAATCCCGATAACTGGGAAGACATTGCCTTTATAAAAGTAAACAAAACACCACAGAGTACAAGCGGAAGTAAAACACTAAGTACAAAAGAAAGTGCTGAAAAGTAAATGGGCCAGAATACAAACCCAACTGAAAGTAAGTACAACAGAAAAAGTCAAACAGCTGGAAGGGAGGAAGCAGCTCCTGGGTCGTCCTCCTCGGATCCTACCTGAAGGGTAGGTACAGATAGCGCAGCTCCTGGATCATCCACCACGGATCCTACCTGAAAGGTAGGTACAGATAGCGCAGCTCCTGGATCGTCCACCAAGGGATACTGACTCGTCGAGTGGTCCACCTCCGGGTACCGTCCAGTCCTCGAACACTCGGCCTCTGTCAGCTATGCCCGTCGTCTGCAACCAACACAACGAGGTGCGGACATAGCCCGTGCAGAGGTGAGTATAACAATACTCAGTAGGGACCCCGAGACCCTCAAGGTCTCACTAAAACCAACAAGGATAACCACAAAGAAGAACTCAACAGATAACCTCTACTTAGGTATATGCTCATGCATATACCTAAGTTATCAAGTAACTCATCTCAATCATGAGGAAAGCACCAAGATCATGAAATCAACGGATAACCCCTACCCAGGTATATGCCCATACATATACCTAAGTTATCAAGTGACCCATCTCAATCATGAGGTAACACACAAAGGTCAAAAGTCTCAGCTCAAACTAGGATTTTCATTATCGAAACTGTAACTGCTGAAGAGCTCCGTCTCTAGAGAGTACAGTGGTCCTGTCACGACTCCGAGGTACTGCTCACCAACCTAAGACTGCTGAGGTACTCCTCCTGTCGAGTACCGCGGCCCTGCCACCTCACACAGTAGTGCTTCCCGCCATGGGTCTGCCACCTCACACAGTAGTGCTCCCCCTCATAGCCTACAGAGGTACTCCTCCTATCGAGTACCGCGGGTCTGCCACCTCACACAGTAGTGCTCCTCCGCCGTGGATCTGCCACCTCACAAAGTAGTGCTCCCCACTGGGCTATGCAAGTCACTCCGAAACGAATCGGACAAGCAGTCGTCAGGTCTCAGCCGGCTACACGGTCTCCGTACTCCGCACGCTCGCCTCCGGGAGGGTCCGCTCCACGAGCTACTGGTCGATGCTCCAAGTAACACAAAGTGCCACGAAGAAGTATCTCAACAGACCGCCTCGTCATAGGGGTCTCAACGCAACAGACGGCGCGTCAATCGGGCGCTCGGTCTATGAGTTATTAGCCTTTTCGTCCCAGGGGCCCGGTTGGTTTCGTGAGCGAACCGACCCGGCCGTATCTCAACAGTACCCCGAACTCTCATAGGGTATACTCATAGGGACTGTTTCTCAAAGGGATCAACAACGCTGCTGACGGTTCGTCAAACGGACGTCTGGTCTGAAAGATATCAGCTTTTCCGCTCCAGGGGCCCGGTTGGATTTCGGGTACAATCCAACCCGGTCATACTCCAACTGTGTCCAAACCTCGGGCGGGGCATGCCAAAAGTTCCGTCTCATCAAGAGGATTCCAATAAAGTCAACGGCACGTCAATCGGACGTCCGGTGCTCAAGATATACCCGTTTCCGCTCCGAGGGCCCGGTTGGTTTCGTGTACGAACCAACCCGGCCGAACCCAAAGTTCTCCGAAACCTTGAGTGTAATATGTCGAAACGACCGTCTCGATCCGAGGATCGCATCGCCGCTGACGGTGCATCAATCGGAGGTCCGTAACCCAAGATATGGGCAAAAGACTGAAAACGGTCCGAAAACGGGGGGTCTGGACCCGGACCGACCCGGGTCCGGGTCCGACCCGGTTGGGCGCGCCCCGGCCCGGCGGGTCGGCTCGGCTCGGTCGACCGGCCGAGCGAGGGAACCCACCCCCCCACCCCCCCGCGGGGGCCGCTCCGCGGCACCCGGACGCGGCATGTCGGCCGCGTCCCGCCCCTCGGTTCTGCGCGGCCGCGGAACCGACCTCGCCGCCGCGGCGGGTTTTGCCGGCGACGGGCCGGGCGCCGCCGCTGCTGGCCACCGGCGTGGCGCTCCGGTGGTCCGTTTTGCGTGCGGTCTTCGCCAGTGGTCCTCCCGGGACCCGATCTTTACTGCAAGGCTCTCAAACGTCATAGCGGTCTGCTTCGTCGTCGTCCGTCGATCCACACATCGATAAACAAGCTGCGGAGGGTTGTCGGGCCGTGTTTGTTCGGCCCGCGCCCTCCGCGTTAGGTGTTATCAATTGGCAAATAATAAACACATGATTTTAATCATTGACGAAGGTGTAATTTATCCAAAATAAATTATACAAACACCTTGCAATCAAATACCCACGCACGGGAGTTTAAAATTTGAATGCGCGGCGTGACGACGTCGCGCATTCTGGCCGCTCGATCCCGCGCGGCGTGACGATGTCGTGCATGCTTGCCGTTCGATCCCGCGCGGTGTGACGATGTCGCACATCCTTGCCGCTCGATCCTGCGCGGTGCGTCGGCACCGCATCAATTCATTCGATCCGCAACAACAAGAAAAACAATAAGGGAGGGGGACGGCCGTGTTTGTGCGGTCCGGCCTCCTCCCGTTAACTGATATCATGCGGTCCAAATATCGCGGATAAAAGACGGAAGAGAATCACATAAGGAAAATCACGTAAACCCCCTACCTCAAGTTGTCGATCGAAGATTGTCGCGGGGATGGATCGTCGTGGAAGAAGCGTCGCAGAGGGAGAACTGTCGGCGTCACGGCGTCGATCTCCGAGGGTTTGACGTTCTTCGTTGCCCTCCGTCGGAGGCCGGCGTTCTTCGCGTTCTTCGCGTTCTTCGCGTTCTTCACGAAGGAGGATGAAGATTTTCAAGCTTCTTCCAATTCTCTCAACAAGCAATCCTCAAGAAGACAAGCGTTGGTCTTATTTTATTAACAGACCAACAAATTGAAAAACAAACTAAGTAACGACCCATTAATTCATAGAATTAATTTCAACGAATAAACCGCCCAATTAATAGGAGCGTTTAAGAGTTTAAGAAAACGCACCAGTTGACTTCATTAATGATGAGTTTTCGCGGGTGCGTTACTTAGAGGAAAAGAAACGGTGGGGCTCGTGCGGGCCCCACCTCACAAATATCCTACCAAGATGGTAGGATATTTTGGATTGCACCCTATCCGCTTTAACTTAGCTCAAGTGGATTTTAAGTGACTTTAAGTGAAATAAAAATAAAGTTGTTGCACCACTTTATTTTATTTCTTAACTTAACCCAAAAAATTTAAATACCACACCCGAGCAAACGCAACTCCGAAAAAGGCGTTTCAAAGCGAATACTGGCGCTGCGATTCCATCGGTGCCTCAGAATTTGATTCCGAGCACCGGTTCAAAAGTTAGAAAAACTCACTCGTTCGTTCACTGAACGTACCCGAGCTAAACTTCGGAAAATGATTCCGGGCACACCGGGCCTCGGAATCAGGTGCCGTCAGAAATTGCGTTCTTGTAAAATCCCAAAGAAAATTTAGAAAGAAAAAAAATTCCCTTGAAATTTCCGGGTCTTTACACTGCTGTTTGGTTTGACGCTTCGTTTACATTGGTGATTCTCACAAATTGTTGTTGTCGCAACTGAGTTTATATTTGAAACCAATCCGTTTCCAACCTAACAACTCGATAGTGGGGGAGGGGAAGGGGGGGCTTGGTGGCGATGGGAGAGGGGGCAAGGGGCGGTGGGGCGCAACAACAAAGGAGATAGAGAAGCGGCGACGACACTTGATGGTGCGGGAGGGCGGGGGAGGGGTGCTCGTCACGAGAGGGGGGAAATTGTGGGGAAAGGGAGCGGTTGTCATTTGATGGTAGCTAATATTGTTAATAACAACCGTCAAATGACGGTTGCCCGAATCTCCCCATGTAAAAAGTAAAAATTCTAACAGGATTGGCAACAATATTCAATGTAGTATCTGTTTCATGTCCCAAAACGCACACATATGTTTAATACCATGACCATGATGTTCATTATTGGAACATGCAATGAGTTTGGATCCCGCTTTAGAATCTTTTCGATCATAAGAGGCGTATGGTCAACAATTTGCATAACTTGGTCGGATGGACTTTGTATTGCAATAAGTTTAGTTGAGTATTAGTTGACACTTCAATCCTTAAAATGTGTTATTATTATTATTATTATTATTATTATTATTATTATTATTTTGCTTAACTACTTGTTGTCTTATTAATGCTTATTTAGAAAACATTTTTTTTATTCTTTCACACAATTTTTTTTTTATTAATTATAAAATTCCGTACATTCAAAGTTTTCTTGTCACCGTTGACTGCTTTTCACTCAATACCAATTCTCATGTATAGTTAAATGATTTGTCTATTTTCAAATATGTTGTGTGTAGTTTCATCATTTGTACCTCACCATAAACAAACATGAGTGGTACATTATTTATGTAATATAATTTTTAGCCACTGTCAAAACTAAAAAATATATAACAGATTGTTATGAACACATAATAAAATATATGTTGAGAGTAATTATATGTAATTTTATTATCACTTTAATTTTATTCTTATGAAAACTCATTTAATTATCCATTTAAAAGTAAAAGTTGTTTTTTAAAACCAAGGAAAATAAATAATACGTTACCCCAGCTTGGATTATAATTTTGTTTTCAGCGGTAATATTGGTAACTAATAACTTTAATATATGAATGAGAGGAAGGCTGTATATCCATTGACCTGTACCACTATTCATTCACGCCACCGACTGTGGGAGGAGAAGAGCGGGTCTCCCACGCCACGACCGCAGCGACCAATTATCTTCGTTCACGGCACCGACTGTGCATACATCATGCCATACGGTGCTCCACTGTTTAATTGCCGTGTTCAGCCGGTGGGAACAGAAGACTTGGTCTCCCCACGCCACCCACATGTCTGCAGTGGAATCTCCTTTAAAATGCACACCCACCCACTCCCTCCCCAACACACCCACTCTTCAGAAACCTCCGCTCACCATGCTGCTCCTGCTGCTCTTTTTCATCTCCTTTCCATCCCATGTTTCACCCTCCATTACCCACCAGGCCTCTGCCCTTCTCCGTTGGAAATCCACTCTTCCCACCACTGTCCAATCCGGTGTGCTGTCTTCATGGACGGGAGGCAGCCCCTGCCGCCCCAACTGGGCCGGCATCACCTGCAACCTCCACCACTGCATTCAGGCTCTCAACCTCACCAACTCCAACCTCACCGGTACGCTTTCCCACCTCAACTTCACCTCCCTCCCCTGCCTCACCACCCTCGACCTCAGCGTCAACCACCTTCGAGGAACTATACCTCCACCCATCTGTTATTTGGTCAATTTAACCACACTTTATCTGGACGATAACAATTTTTCTGGTTCAATTCCTCAGGAATTTGGGATGTTGCAGTCACTCAATTCCCTCGCACTATCCTACAACAATATCACCGGATCAATTCCTCCCCCCTTGTGTCATCTCACCAAATTAGTCTTCCTTTATTTAGGTACAAACCAACTCTCTGGTTCAATTCCTCCTGAAATCGGGATGTTAAGGTCTCTCATGGAACTTGATTTGACACACAACAACCTCACAGGACCAATTCCTCCTTCCTTAAGTTACTTGACCAATCTCACCGCACTTTCCCTCTTCTATAACCAACTCTCTGGTTCAATTCCTCCTGAAATTGGGATGTTAAGGTCTCTCATGGAACTTGGATTGCATGAAAACAACCTCACAGGACCAATTCCTGCTTCCATCAGCCACTTGAGAAATTTAAGTTGGTTAAATCTGAGGACAAACAAACTTTCTGGATCAATTCCCCATGAAATTGGGATGATGTCATCTCTTAGTAAACTTGACTTTTCAAATAACAACCTTAGTGGTCCAATCCCCCATAGCATAGGGAATCTAACAAGTATTTCCATCCTTAACTTATTTAATAACAGTCTTTCAGGCCCCCTTCCAAAAAGCATTATAAATTGTACAAGCCTTACAAGAGTTAGACTTGAAAACAACGAACTTACAGGGTTCATATCAAATTTTCCTTGCGTGTTCAAAAAACTGAATTACACTGATATGAGCAACAACAAGTTCTATGGTGCGCTTTCTCGTAAGTGGGTACAATGTTCAATGCTAATGTCCTTTAAAATCTCTGGCAACAACATTTCAGGGGTCATCCCACCGGAATTAGCAGATGCAATTCAACTACATGTGCTTGACCTTTCTTCAAATAAGTTTACTGGGAAAATTCCAAAAGAACTCGGCCGGCTGAGATCATTATTCCATCTTCATTTAGAAAATAACAAGCTTTCAGGAAACATTCCGTTAGAGATTGAATGTCTCCCTGATTTAGAGAATCTCAACTTGGCAAGAAATCATTTTAAGGGTGTACTTTCATACCATGGTGGGGAACATTCCAAAATATGGTACTTAAATCTGAGCAACAACTTTTTTAATGGAAATATTCATCTACAAGTTTCCAATTTTCCATCTCTAAGAACACTTGATCTCAGCCACAATTTATTTGGTGGGAATATACCTCAAGACTTCTATAAATTGTCAAGTTTGGAAACTTTGAACCTCTCACATAATGAGCTTTCCGGGCGGATTCCATCAAATTTTCACGATCTAATGAGCTTAGTAACTTTGGATATATCTTACAACCACTTAGAAGGCCTGGTTCCTAATATTACAGCTTTTCAAGATGGATTCGATTGTTACAAAAACAATGCAGGCTTATGTGGCAATTTTACAGGCTTGGAGGCATGTCCCTCCAAGCTTGGTAATTCTCATGCAAGAAATAAGAAGGCGATTATCTTGATAGCCATCTCCATTTCAATGTTTATGTTTTTTGTGCTCCTCTTTGTTGGGATCTATAACCACAGGCATCGTGTTGGGAGTGATTTAAATGTTCAAATATGTGAAACACAAAATGAGAATCCATTCTTTCTGTTGAATTTTGATGGGAAGATGGTGTATGAGCAAATAGTGAAGGCAACAAGCGAATTTGATTCCAAATATTGCATTGGTGTTGGAGGATATGGAACGGTTTATAAAGTCAGGTTTCCTATTGGTCTTGTTCTTGCTGTAAAAAAATTGCATGCAAACAAATATGAATATTTAAGATTCTTTGAGCACGAGGTTCAAGCATTAACAGAAATGCGACATTGCAACATTGTGAAGTTTTATGGTTTTTGCTTCCATAGTAGACACTCCCTTTTGATTTATGAGTTTTTGGAAAGAGGATGCTTGAGAAATATACTAGGAAATGTAGATGAGGCCAAAGAATTAGATTGGATGAAAAGGGTAAATGTTATCAAAGGTGTTGCTGATGGCTTATCTTACATGCATCATGATTGCGTACCTCCAATAATTCATCGAGATATATCCAGCAACAACATTCTTCTAGATGGTGAGTATGAGTCTCATATCTCTGATTTTGGGATAGCAAAATTTCTAAACCATGACTCATCAACATTGACATCAATGATTGGGACATTGGGATACGGAGCTCCAGGTAATCTTAATCATATTGCATTTTTTCCATTATATCATTTTTCACTATATTTAATGTTTATATGTCATTTTGTCAATTTTTTTCACATTTTAATATTTTTTTTATTCAACAAGTTTAGTTTGAGTAAGTGCTTGTGGGTTAATTTTATATCTACATCATATAAACTTTTAGAAGGGTTAATTTACTTCTAATGCAATTTTAAATGTTTTCCTCAAAAAACAAGGTAATGAAATTACCTCAATTTTTATAAATGTTGACATAATGGATATATTAAAAATGCGAGTCAACTGAATTCACAATTTTGGTTTCTCTTTCAGAATTAGCTTATACAATGAAAGCCAATGAGAAATGTGATGTCTATAGTTTCGGAATTTTATCAATGGAAGTGATCATGGGGAGGCATCCAAGTGATCTGCTTCCATCATTGTATTCAACGTGCTCATCGTCAACTTCGGTGCCATCATTTGGCCATCAAACATTCCTAAAAGATGTGGTAGATCAACGTTTATCTATGCCAATGAATGAGTCAGCCATGAAGGTTTTCTATCTCTTGAAGGTAGCAAATGCATGTTTACATCCTAATCCCGAGTTTCGACCAACAATGCAACATGTATCCCGATTTCTATCGGTTGACCATCATCCGTCCATACCAAAATCATTCTCAGATATCACCCTGGGTGATTGTTTTGAAGAAAATATTTAAATAGGTAAAAAGGAACTCCATGGACAACTCAATTCAATTTTCTATTTTATCTTATTACCATGGCACTCTAATTTTTTGGTTTTTGTACACCGCAGGGCATTGTCTACGTTTTCAACAAATTTAGAGAAATCTGGCATAGTGGGGGATAAACAGGACTCCAAACATTCCTCTCTTGTACTCTTAAGATGCATGTTCCATCATGTAATTATTTGCAGTAACAATGAGTTATTTCATTGTCGGTTGCAGTCCTCCACACCAGCTCAATATGAACTGGTTGACATAACTCATTATACTCTATCATTGCAATGGGTCTTCTGGAATTCAGATGAAAATAAAACATTTGAATAATAAACATAAATGTTTCAATAAATTCTTACGAATGTGGTGAAATCTAACCAATAGCACACTAACATGTGATGGAATGGAAGCAACTGGTCTCAGCTATGTTGTATTTTCGGTGACATTTCGCGGGTTTCGTGGAAGGGCGCGCTTACGGGTGGGTGATGGGTGCAGAGCTGGACGGGCAGGCGGCTTTGGCGCATCAGGATGATACGGATGGGTGCAGACACGGGCGGGCGGACTATGGCGCTTCAGGGCGATGCGGATGGGGGGTGCAGCCACGGTCGGACGAAACGCAGACGGGTGGGCGCATAGGCGGACGATCGAGCGGGCGATGGCTAGCTGTGCCATAGGGTTCACGGCACAGACGGGCCAGACGGGCCAGACGGGCCAGACGGGCCAGACGGGCCTCTGCATTCAATGGGCCTTCGAGCTTGTACAAGTGTGGGTCTTGGGGCTCCATTCGTCATATACTTTCGGGCTTTTCCAAATATATGCCTTCAAATGCAATAAAGCCTTCTGGCACTATTAAATGTTGAGGATTTCTTATTCTTTTAAAAAATAATAGGGAAATTTATAACGTATCAAAGTGCATGAGACAATACCATAGAAATTTGTTATCCCAAATAATTTTAAGATAAAAAAAACCCCACCTCAAATAATTTTATGATAAAAAATGTAATTTGTTGTCTCAATACATTGATGGCATATGAGAAATGCATTTATCCATTTTTATCCATCCAAGTCAACCAATAACCTGCAACCATCCACTTTTAAGGCTAAGAACACTGCAATACAATTCTTAATGTTTTAATATTAACTACATATTCAATTATCATCACTGAATTGTTATCTGTTCATATGTGAAGAAAAATCCAAACACATCGACACATTATATTCATAAAACAATAAAAATGGAAACAATGACTATCACCTAGAAAATGATAAAAAAAAAAGAAGACATTAATGGGGAAAAAATTAAATTATGATGATGAATCAAAATATAAGTTCTCTTTGTAAGTTTCATATAGGATCACAAATTATAGATATACCATAATTTGTTGAAGACCTATGTCGCTTAAAGAATGAAAAAAATAGTCGGAATGCTCTAATTTATCACCTTTTCCCCATGGATTGAATTCATAAATGCCCAAAATAAATTTACCAAGTTTGAAAAAACCACAAAATGCTTGGTTTGCAACAATGAACACATCAAAATTCAAAGTAAAATTTTATGTCCCAATCGGTTTTAGTAAAACCGACATGGAAAGCTGAGTAAGATGACTTTCAATGTTCGTTTTATATAAAACCAACATTGAAAAGTCTTCTTTATGTTGTCTTTTAGAAGGCCTTTCAACATTGGTTTATAAAAACCAACCGTTCAAATTTCACTTTTTTACATCATCTATATTAACATCACTTTTTAAACGATGTTAAAAGGAAAAAAACGATGTTAAAGGTGTTTTTTCCACTATTGCGATGCGAGGGTGTCAATTTATGGGGCAAGATCACACAAGTCATGCAGCATGTAGGTAATTAATATAATGATGACACGTGAATAAAAATCATCCCAAGACCAAGAGACTTGGTAAAGTCAAGGCCACCTACTACTATTAAAAAAATGGGCTATAATCACAGGCTAAAACCATGGCTATAACCTTTCTGATTGTGGTTATAGGTTATAGCCATGGACAGGGTGCCCGTGGAGGCTATTGGCATGGCTATATCCCTTAGGGTTATATCCATGGTCATGGCTCATGGCCACAACCTGTAGTTATAGGTTTTTACATGGAACCGGGTCCACGTCTGCACCCTATAGCCACGGTCAGAGGCCCATAGCTATAGTATTAACCTATAACCATGGGAAATCACCCATGGGTATATGGTAGGGAAACAAATATACCTCACAAGGTTTCAAACCCAGATCTCACGCCAACAAACTGAGTGTTGTTACCACTTCACTAACAGAATGATTACATGTGTGTATGTGTGTGTGTCTAAGAATTTATAAGTATATTTTTTGTTACTATTTAATTAAGCACAGGGTTGTTTCAATGTGAGGTCTACAGCCATGGGTCAACATGCCCATGGCTATAGGTACCCTATAGGCACGGGTCGGCTTGCCTATGGCTATAGGCGACCTACAACCACGGTCCAGGTCGACCCATGACTATAGGGTCCCGGTTCGGGAGTCTATAGCCATAATCCAGGTCAACTCGTGATTATAGGGTCTTGGTCGAATTTGTGATTAATAAACCAAACATTTAAAACCAAAAACCCAAATCAAAATAACCGACGCCAAATTCATCAGACTATGCTAAAACCATGAGCAACGAGGTGCGGTCCACTCCCAATATGCACCCGAACCCAAGCCAAAAAAAGTCCCTGATTTAAATACCCAAATCAATGAGAAATTTAACCCAAATTATCCAAGAAAAATCTAAACAAATCTATGAGGCAACATACCTCAAGTAAAACAATGAATAATGACTTAAACACATCCTCTTGGGACCTCCACTAAAAGCCGCACATGAAGGCCTTTGTAGCAAGACAATTCTAATGGGTTTTGTATGATCATTTAATGATCATATACCACTGAAGACAACCCAAAACACATGAGATATATTTTTAAGAAATTAACGTGTAAATAATACTATAAAACAAAGTACCTAACTGACTGAAAATTCATTTTTTATTTGATTTTCAGAAGCTACTTTTTGGTTGAGCGGTAACCATCAAACCACACATGAACCAAAACCAAAAGCTTCCCAATTACAAAGTTCAAAATTTAATAACCATATTAAGAAACATGGAACCCGAGAAGATCACTATCCAAGATACACTGCATCGGCCGAAGTCCCGTAGCCAACCATCAACGTCAGGAGTCACCACTATCATCGTCGTCGTCCTATCAACACCATCGTCATCATCCTCCAAAAACCACACACTGAAGATCAACAAAGTCTATCAAAGCACATATGAATGCAAAAAACATCGACATAAAACCATCATGAACAACACCAATGGCCACCACCATAACCAAACACGAACAGAACAAAACCAGAAATGCAAAATGGAACCTTCACCGAACAAGCATCAACCAGATCAAATGTCGAGAAGAAGAAAACAACGCTTCTATAGATTCCAGGCGCAACAGAAGCGTGCGATGGGTCGTGCCCAAATTTGATTTTTTTTTCATGATCGAAGATCAATCTGAGATCTACCCGACGATAAACGTCATGATCAATGGAATTGAATCAAAGAAAATAGACAGGAGATAGAACACCAGAACCAGAGAGAGGATCATCACATATTATTTATAATTAATTTAGTTAAATAAAGAATTACCTTGTTAGAATTCTTTCTTCGTTGATGGATTTGATAATAGAAATGTGTTGCATCGTAGGAATCAAAAGAAGATTCCCTCTAACGATGATCCACATGTGTTTTAAAAATCTCTAAATGTTGCTATAGGAATCTCTAGGTGCTAGCATGAAAGATCCTATCACTTGAGTCGTCCACCTTTGATTACCTCGAGAACTACTTCCAAAGTGTTCTCCTTGATCTATTTTGAATTGAGAGTGGATGATGGAGGAAGATCGCTCTCTGTTCTTGGGAGCATTCTTGGAGAAGGGATCTCTTTAGGGCTTGAGTGGCTTCTCCAATTCCATTGTGTAAAACCAAATAAAACAGATTGGCTTGCAGAGAAAATAATATAATTGGGTTTATATACTCGTAGGGTTAAAATAAATAATTACACAAGTTCCCTTTATTATTTATTTAATCCTGGAGGAACCCCATGTCAAATAATAATAATAATAATAATAATAATAATAATAATAATTCTCAGTATAAGCTTAACTTGCGAATTAAATTAAATATTATTTAATTAAATAATATTCATTATTTATTATTTCTCACTAGAGTATTAAACTCGGTTTTCCATTCCTCCACAATATTTATCGAGACTTGAATAATGACTATTTATTTATTAAATAAATGTCACTGCATTATTAGACAATAAATAAAATACTATTATATTCACTAAATAGAAAATAAATATTTATTAAATATTATTCTCACATTATATTCTCTTGAATAACTGGTGATGAAATTTATGAAATCAATCATACAAGAATAATTATTAACCCACGTCTGGGAATAACATTTATTCGAATTGTTAAATAATTAATAATATTATATTATTTAACTAAGATTCTGGATATACTTAGTGTGTGACCCTCTATACCTCTTTCTCAGTAGAATCGGGTGAAGTAGCCTAAATTTCAAGGTTAGCATATATCAACACGCCAAGACACTCATAGATAAAGAAGTTAATGACGCAATGACATGATACCTCATACAGACTCTTACTATGTAATATAATCCTTTTATCACGATATCTCTAATCAAGCAGATTGCATGCCAGTGCCATCAACCTATGCACTCGATGTCTCTTCCTTTGACTTCCCAGAAAATGAACTTGCCTATAGAACACCATGGCCATGGATTTATTTAGGTTATATCATTTCCATCAAAGGCCATGAGATATCAACTTTCATTAAGAACATAAGGTACAGATCCTTTCTCACATTATTCATTAATGCAATATCACTCATGACGCACCCAATGTATCCTTCCTCACCGCGAACATCAGTCATCATGGTTTTTATCAATACACAAAATTATGTGACTCATAATACTCATTAATAATAATCTTAAAGTATAAGGATAAATACACATGTTTGTAGATAAGAACATCTAATGACACATATAAATGTGAATTTCCTACTGGTGGGTCTCATTCTCATAATATCCTATAGGATATTACCAAGGGAGTACACCATGAGAAGGTGCCTCAAAGTCCTATGAGTCTCCACTCTTGATGGCCTGTATCATTTGTCTCTCAAATTATATCATCTGGCTATAAAACATATATTCAAGAATAGTGTCGTAGCAATTTCAAGTTCTCATCATAGCAGAGAACTGCTATGACCTTTTAGTGTGACAACTACTCTTAATACATTATCACATATTATGTTACACATAAGAACAATCATGATGTGATAAGGAATTTATTAATATTCAAAAATCATGAATAAAAATTATTATAATGTACACAGAATTTGGTTCTAGGGCACCAACTCCAATAGACTCTCACTTTCACTAGAGCGAATTGCTAACAACCTTCAGTCCACTAGCTCTCACAAGATACTTATGCTTCTGCTGAGATAGGTCTTTAGTCAAGGGGTCCACCACGTTCTCTTCCATGGGTACTATGCTTACTTAAACTTTCTCCCTCTCAGAGAAATCCCTCAAGAGGTGATACTTGTAAAGTATATTATTTTTCTGTTGTTGTGACATTGGATCTTTTGCAAGCATCATCGCTGCAGTATTATTATAATACAATGTGATAGGGTATTTAATTTTTGGTACCACATCAAGCTCCTAGAAAAATTTCCACATCTAAATGGATTCCTTGGCTGCATCATAAGATGCTATATACTCAGACTCCATTGTAGAATCAGTGACAATTGGATTCTTTGAACTATTCCATCTCACAACTCCTCTGTTGAGACTAAAAACATATCCTGACTGCAACTTTATATGCTTCTAATTTATCTGAAAACTAGAATCAGTATAACCACTAATGTCCTGATACTTGTCTCTTCTATACACCATGAACATATCCTTAGTTCTTCTCAGATACTTAAGGATAACATTAATAGCAGACCAATGTTGTTATCTTAGATCTACTTGAAATCTACCAACCATGCTCAATGTATAGGAAATATAATGTCTAGTACATAACAAGGAATACATGATTGATCCTATCATTAAAGTGCATGAGATCTTACTCATTCTCTATTTCTCCTGTTGTGTCTGAGGACACATTTAATTAGACAGATGTGAACCATGTGACACTGGAACCCATCCCTTCTTGAATTTTTCCATACTAAATCTCTTTATTATTTGGTCAATATATTTACTTTGACTTTGTCCAAGTAGCCTCTTGGATCTATCAGGAACGATCTTGATCCTTAGAATATAGTCTCTTTTACCTAATTCCTTCATGAAGAAACACTTGTTTAAAAAATCCTTAGATGAATGTAAGACTGGTATGTCATTTCCAATAAGTAATATGTAATCAACATATACTACTAGGATAAAAACTGAATTTATACTAAAACTCTTGTAAACACATGGATCACATTTGTTCTTAAAGAAACCAAATTCTTTTATGGATTCATCCAATTAAATGTTCCATGATCTAGATTCTTTCTTCAATCCATAAATGGATCTATGCAACTTGAAAATATTTTTGACATCACTTGGAGTCACAAAACCTTCTGGTTGTGTCATATAGACATATTCATGAAGGTTACCATTAAGGAGTGAAGTTTTGACATCCATCTTCCAAATATCATAGTCATGGTAAGCTGTTCTAGCAAGTATAATTTTGATGAATTTAAACATGGAAAGTGGTGAAAAGGTTTCATCATAGTCAATTCATTAACTCTTCTTAAACCCTTTATCCAATAGCCTTGATTTATAGGTATTTAATTTACCTTCCATGTCTAGTTTTCTCTTAAATACCCATTTTCACCCAATAGGCTTTACATCAACAGGTGCATCGACCAGAACCTAAACTTGGTTCTGATACATGGAATTAATTTTAGAATACATGGATTCTTTCCATCTTGTATATTTTGATCTCTCTACTGCCTCTTTGTAATAGATAGGTTCATCATTGTCAACCAATAATGAGTCAAAATATTTGGTGATAAGAAAAACATATCTCTATGGTTCTCTTACCTATATTGTACTCTTATACAGTACAAGTGTTTCAGGATCTATTTCTTCCATGGGGACCTGTGGAACATTTTCCTGTATCAACTCCTATATATCTTGATTATCAAATTCATCAAATTCAACCTTGCTCCCATTATCCTTCTTGAATATGTAATCCCTCTCAATAAATATAGCTTGTCTAGCAACAATCACTTTCTTTTATGAGAGGTTGAATAGGTAGTATCCCTTTGTTTCCTTAGGATACCCTATAAAGATACACTTTGTTCCGTGGGGTGCAACTTTGTTGAATGAGAAGGCCTTAACAAATGCCTCACAACTCCATACACGTATATGCAACAAAACAGGTTTCTTTACACTTCATTACTCAAAAGGAATTCCATTTTCCACTTTAGTTGGTACTCAGTTTAATGTGTATGCCACAATTTTTAATTCATATCCCCAAAAGGATAATGGAAAATCTACATGACTCATCATCAACCTTACCATGTCTAACAATATAACACCCAAAACATTTTATGGTATGTTTCTCTTAAATACTTTCAATTCATTAGATAGCCTATATTGAATGAAGCACTGAGTATCTGTGAAACAATACATGGTTATTTATAGGATAATGTCATAACCTATCCATTAAAGTTAAATTTTCCACATCTGTGTTTTGAATTTCAAAAAACAGCCATCTCTGGTTGTGATCAATAAGTTATTTAGAGTCTGATAGAACCAACTTATTTTTTTATGAATAGTAACACACCCTTATGAATAGTAATATGAATAGTAATATGACTCTTATAAATAGTAAATCATATTATTATTTTATTTTCTTGAGGTTATAAGGTAATGATATGTTGATTAATTTTTCAAGGTATTAAAAAATGAGTTATAGATTTAAAATATTTATTTATGAATAAATTATGATTTTATTTAAAAATTAAATTAATAATATTTAGAAAATTATTTTCAAAAAATGGACTTTATTTTTTTAATTCTACACGTTTAAAAATGGTTAGGGTGAATTTTCGGGATTTTTCTAAAATATTTGAATTTTTCATGAATAGTAAAAATACAGTTTTGAGTTTTCAGTATGTTTAATGACATCATAATTATGTAATAATTAATATAAAAGGCTGGTAAACTTGTGTACCGTAAAATATGACATGAGGTGTTCCAATTGGCTAATACCATGGGAAAATACCATGGGCAAGCCCATGGTTTTTCAAAAACCACTAATGAGGTGTCTTTTGAAATTAATAAAAATCTCCCTCTCATTTACTATAGACACCCACTCATCCCTTCATTTTAATTCATTACAAACTCATTATCCTAGAATATATGGTAGTTTTACCTCTATAGTAGTCCTCCCAAGGTTTCCTCAAGGCCCCAAGGTCCCAACCTTCATGTTTTGGGAGTTACTCTACAAGGTAAGGGAATCTACCACCCTTCACTTTTTAAAGCTTTCATTTTATGTTATTCTCTTTTATTTTCAATCAGATTATGTTGAATATGTCATTACATATTCCCCTTTCTGTCCATATTATGTATGAATTATGATATACCCCTTTTCTCTTATCAAAATATTTTATGAATTTTTAAGTGATGCCGTTAGGCTGCTGAATTTTTGTGAGGGATTTCTCAACTTTTCTTTTATTTCAAATTCCTTTCTTTTCATTTTCTTTCTTCATATACCTTCATCAAAATGATGTGATAATTCCATTACCTTACATGAACTGTAATTTTATTATTATAATGGAATATTTCATCATCATCTCTCTTTCCCTCCTCCTCTTATACTAAAAATGAAAACAATATATGAGATGTGTTAATTTATCACATTCAAGGACGACGAGTTCTCAATTTTTATTACCATCTTTAATTCGGGTCATGAAACCATTTTTATGGTTGTAACAGATCAGAATATATGTATTTCATATTATTAAATGTTCTATAATCCTTACACACTCATAATATAAAATAATAATACAAAACAAGTTCATTATGCACAAAACTGCCAAGTAAACCAAGCCTTTATCATTATCTTTTATCAAATAATTCATCCTCATGGTATGTAACCAAAATCATTATAAGATCATTTATATCTCTGTAAATTCCACTAATAATACATATTAACAATTCTGTATGTTTAACCACATTTCAAATGAACTTCCATTCATGAATACAAGTAAACTGATCATAAAAACCAAGGAAGAAAATGCTTCCAAAACAATAAAATTAAACCTATTAAACCCATAAAAAAGAAAATTAATGAACATAATAAGTCTATAATAAATAAATAAAATGTAGATTAGGTTATATAATTATTAATTAATTAATCTAAATTTGATTATTCATGTTATTAAGATCAATCGAGAACACCTTTGGGCATAAAGTTAGGGGTTTCTCATCTCACTTTTATTTCTGTGAGATTTCCAATGTTCACCACTTATTTATTTTATGTGGTGTTATTTTACTAACATTTGATATATAATATCATTATTGTATTTATATTCATGGTATTTAGTGATTCACTTGATGTTTATTAACTCTATTGATTACAATGTTGTAAGGGACTTTGTTTCGGTTTCCATTTCATTGTGATTTTCTTGGTATTGTGCACCTAATCATTCTTATGTGGTGTAACTAATGCCCTTTGAGATAATTTTTCATTTGAAATTATAAATATATTATATATCCATATTATGGTTTCATGGATATGATTATTTTCTTAAGCCGTATACCCTTTTACATACGATGTTTATTTGGGATGTTGTTTTAACTATGGAAATATTGATGAATTTATATCCTCTACTCTATAAGGATATTGAGAAGTCACATTGTACTTGCATTAAATCTATATATAAAGAATTATTTGGACTTTAAGTGATGGGAGGGGCCCTCTATAGCCCCTCGATACATCGGCAGGTCTCATGAGACAAATCAGTTGGTGACAAACCCTTTGAGTTTGTTTCAAAAAATCAGACGGGTTTCTACCCACAGACTTAAACCATTTCAACAGTATAGTGCTATTATGTGCCAGATACATGACATCCAATTAATAATCATATCTCTTTTTTCATTTTTAGTTATTACTATCGATGACATTTTCACTATGAAAAAATCTATGGATGTAGTTTCATTCTCAGTTTATTATGTCATGTGTTTTTCATTTATTCACCATGTCATATTGAATATGACAAATTGTTTATGATCCAGTTATTGTTGATTCGTGCTTCCGCTATTTTTCAACCTTACTGAGCATTTGATCTCACCCCTTTAATTTTTTTACCTTCAACAGTTTATGAAGAGGAGACTATTTATTAAGTTCTCATGGATGAAATTTATTAGTTTTTGTTATGTATTGTATTTTGTTACCTTTCTCAATGTAATATGAGTTACATGTATGTATCCAGTTTATTCAAGAATACTAAACTAATAATTCCTTTGGGATTTCATTCCTTTTAATCATTCCAATGTAATAAGTAATGCAACGGCTCCAGGCTTCTGGGGTCGGGGTGTTATAGTTGGTATCAAAGTAAGTTTAGTAGCAAACTTGTAAACTAGATTCAGAAAACTTAGATTAGGGAACAAACCCCTAAGATATTATTTGAGGATAAACATACAAGAGAATCCTGGTATTTTGGTAAGGAATATATTATGTAGATCTTTATAGAAAATACATCCTTGACTGGATACAAACAAGTAGAGGTGACTCCAGCACAAATGCACCTAAGAGTGAAAGCTCCGACAAAGAGTTTTGGGCTTGACCTGGGGTATCCTGGTGCATAAAAACAGGCCTTTCTACACTCTTGGTTCAAAACTCTTGGGTATATTCTTAGGATAATTTAAATTTTATTTACAAGCTATTATGAAGTATTTGAATGTAAATTTTTCCTCAAGATAAACCATGTTTATGAGATTATCTATGCATAGAATTTCAATTTATGTGAAGTAATTTTCTATTTGAGATTATAAATTATGATTCCTAACCTTATATTGTGTATTCTATTATTTAGAAATGGTGAATAATGGATGAAGGGGAATCAATACTCATGGAAAATTTAGGGATTTCTCCACTGAGCAAGTCAACACAGTCAATGTTGGAGCGGATCAGATCATGACCATATTGGGACAACTTACTCAGGTTATTATGATTAACCATGATACACCTGTGTTGGATCATTTCATGTGGCTAAATACCACATATTTTAGTAGGAATACGAATCCAATGATAGCTGAGTAGTGGATCAAGTCCCTTGAAAATATATTCATGGCATTAAGATGCAATGAAAATGAAAAGGTAGTACTGGCAGTGTATTGTCTCAAGGGTGATGCTGATCAATGGTGGTCTTCAATCCAAAATACCAAGGAGGAAGAAGAAATATAATATATGTAATTGTGTAATTTTAATGAAATATTCTTTGACAATTATTTCCCTCATTATAAATAAACTGAAATGAAGAGGAAATTCCTTGGCTTAAAGAAAAGGGAAGAAGACAGTGTTGCAAAGTACAAGGCTACCTTTACATAACTAGCCAAGTATTCTATAGATTATGTAAGTGTCTAGGAAGACAAGATTGATCATTTATTTGAAGGTTTTAAGCCAAGTATTCTAAGGGCACTGGATTCTCAAACATTTTCATCATATGAGGAAATTGTATTAAGTGCCATAAAAATAGAGAAGGAATTTTCTAGATCAAATTTTTTGAAGGGAAACCAAGATAAGAAGCGGTATGTAATGTCCCGAGTCCAGAGCCCCTCCACTGGTGCCCATACCCAGTTCGCCACATGACCTCAAGCATGTTTCCCTGAATGCCAGAGGCTTCCGACTAGCAGCGAGGGCCTTGGTGAGTCAGTGGGGAAACTATACCCTCATTCGGTAAGGTATACAAGGTAAGAAAACAACAATAACAGCGGAAACGATAAACAACATGCATAAAAACAGAAACCAAACAGCGGAATAAATGTATATATATATATAATTGTGATGACAAGGATGCAGCAGGTACAAGTGTCTAAGGAAAACAACAAACACAACAACGTGCTGAAATACAACTGAAACCAAGTGCAAAAGAAAAACAAAGTAAGCTCCTCAGCATAGCGAGCCACGGCTCAGTCCCATGCTCCCTAGCTCCCGGTGCAGTCAAGATCCTGAAGTAAAAGGGCACTTTCCCTTATCTATACCTGTAGCAACATAGTCTTCTTGGGCCCAAAAGCATGGCCCAAACAGGGTGTGAGATACAATCCCAGTAGGCAACCACCCAAAGATATGTGCCTAATAGTCAATGAATACATGACATGAAATAAACAAGAGCAGTAAACAGGAAAGCACAAGTAGCTACAATCCACAGTTCTAACAAGCATAACACACAAGTAAGCAGCCAGCAACAAAAGTGAAAAATAGGTAACCCTCTGGGTAGCTCTCACAGTCTAACCCCTACAGTTCAACCTCTAAGTACTAGAAACCCTCTGGGAGGCACACACAGTCTCAACCCTCTGGTTCAGCTACGTAAATTAAGCAGACTCTCTGGGGAAGCACTCACCGTCAATTCCCCCTGTAGTCTCGTATCGTGCTAAAGACTCTCTGAGTAAGCACTCAATGTCAATTCCCCTTGTATCCCGCGTTGTGGATCTACAGACTCTCTGGGGAAGCACTCAATGTCAATTCCCCCTATAGTCTCACGTCATAAATAAAAGACACTCTGGAGAAGCCCTTCTGTCAATTCTCCCTTTGGTCTACTACTCTAGGTTCTCACAGTCCTAAGTATCACTAAACATGCTCAACGCGTGTGTATCATCCAAGTAAACCTCAAGAACTTCTTGGCTAACAACTAAGGTTCAACAACAATAGTAAAACAACAGTCCACAATCCTACAACTAGGCACGACAAAGCAAACTGTGCACAAACAAAATACTCTAATCACAAGAAATAACCTCTACTAAAGCAATCAAGCAAAGCAGGAAAGCAACAAGGGAAAAATAGGAAACATGCAATACCCCGTTCAAGGTTATTGGTGGAAATTGCACAAAATATTCATAAAATTTCAACAGAAAGGCAAAAATCACCTACCTCGATCTGAGGAGATCGATATACGTGAACCTAGACGACAAATTCCTCTTAGAACAATGTAGATCTGAGAAAATTCACAAAACGTTCATCCCATGATAACTTGGAAACGAGGAGGAATCAAGAAATAAGGCTAAAGCAGAAGGAAGAACTTATCGCTACGATTCCAACACAACTGACTGTGCTCGAATAGGAGAACGGACGGCAAGGCGGGAATCCGTCGAAGATCCGGCCATAAGGTCACTCCCGGACGGTCGAAAACTGAAGAAGAAGATGAATATGGGGGTTAGATGTGACCCCGGTCCGTTTAATGAAAAAAAAAGAAAGCACACGACGTTTACTTTTGGATTACACGGCGTGTACTTCGAATTTTCCATACTCCGAAATAACTGGCCTCCACATCAGCCTTACACACCGTGTGTGTGGCCTGGACACGGCCAACACACGGCTTCAAGCCGAGAAAGAGTACACGACGTGTGATCAGAAAGTACACGGCGTGTACTTCTGAAATTTCTAGAAAATTCATTTTTCTCAAAAACTCCAGAAAAAAAAGAAAAACATACCTGAAAAGAGATCCGGGTTCTTACACGGTACTCTAATAACCATGAAAAAAGTGAAGTGCCAAAGAAGAACAAGGGAATGAAGAAGTTCCCATTATGTGAGAACTGTGGAAAGAATCATCTTGGGAAATGCTTGAAAGACATGGGAGTATGTTATAAGTGTGGAGAAAAGGGTTATTGATCTAATGATTTCAAGGGAAATAAACAAGTCAATGATATTCAATGCTAGAATTTTAGAGACATGGGACACTATGAAAATGAGTGTCCTAAGTGCCAAGGAAACTTACCTCAGAAAAGGCCATGAGAGCAAGGGAAATATTATGCTATTACAACTGCGGAGGATGAAGTACCTAATGATGTGGTGGTAGGTACTTTAATTATTTCCTCAAACTTAACCAATGCATTATTTTATTTTGGATCATCACATTCATTTATATCTTCCCACTTTTACAAGAAAATTATACATGTCCAATTTGATTTAATAAAGGAGTTGTCAGTCAAAACTCCTAGGGGATGTATCATTGCAACATAGGCGTGTCGATTAGTCCCCCTCATGAAACATAAATGTGATTTAGTTTCTAACATTATAATCATACCAATGATTTAATTTAATATAATTCTCAGTATAAATTGGCTGTTAAATTATGATTCAAATATCTATTGCAAGAAGAAGGAAGTTACAATTTTTGAAAATGGTGTAGAATCCCTTATCTAATTTAGAGAAGAAACCTTTCCATCTGATTATTATCTAGATCCACCCCTATTATATCTACTGAATGCAATTCATGGAGAGGAAGAGGACCCAATATCTATGGGCGAGGAAAGAAATCTTCAAATTGAATATGTACATATAGTGAAAGAATACATTAACATATTTCTAGAGGATTTACCTGGACATCCTCAAGAGTGGGAAGTTGAGTTCTCTATTGATTTAATTCCTACTGTAAGACCTATATCAAAGAATCCCTATAGAATGGACACTATGGAATTAGTAGAGCTAAATAAACAACTAGAGGAATTGAGTGACAAAGGATTTATTCAACCTAGTGTTTCTCCATGGGGATCCACTATCCTATTTATCAAGAAGAAAGATAAATCAATGAGGCTATGCATTGATTATAGGGAAATAAATGCTATTACAATAAAGAATAAGTATCCTCTACCACGAATTGATGATTTATTTGATCAACTTCATGGAGCACAATATTTTTCGAAGATTGAACTTTGATCTGGATATCATCAGCTGTGTGTAAGGAAGGAAGATATTCAAAAGACAGTGTTTTGAATCAGGTATGGGCATTAAGAGTTTATAGTGATGCCTTTTGTAATAACTAATGCACCCTCTATTTTCATGGATCTAATTTATAGAATTTTCAAGGAATATATTGAGGAATTTTTTGTGGTATTTATTGATGATATCCTAGTATACTCCAAAAGAAATGAAGACCATGAGAATCACTTACGGATTATTCTAAAAACTATTAGAAGAAATGAATTATATGGGAAGTTTAGAAAGTGTGAATTCTAGCTTCAATACATTTATTTTCTTGTTCATATTGTCTCTAAAGATTGAATCATAGTTGATCCCTTTAAGACATAAGCAATCCAATAATGGCTCATGCCAACAAACATAACCGAGGTATGTAGTTTTATTGGATTAGAAGGTTGCTATCAACATTTTGTTCAGAATTTCACCTGACAAGATAACCTAATAACCAAGCTCACACATAAATGGGTTAAGTTTTTATGGAAGAATTAATGTACATAATTATTTGAAGAATTGAAAAGAATATTGTTCAATGCTCTGATTTTGACTCTTCCATCTGGAAATGATGGATTTGTGATATACAATGATGCATCAATTAATGGACTGGGTTGCTTCCTTATGAAAAAAGATAAAGTTACTGCTTATGAATCAAGGGAGTTGAAGACTCATGAGAAAAATTACACAACTCATGATCTTGAGTTAACATCCGTAATCTTTTCTCTGAAAATATGAAGACATTATCTCTACGGTGAAAGATATGAGATATATACAGATCACAAGAGTTCGAAATACATTTTTACACATAAAGAACTCAACATGAGGCAAAGGAGATGTCTCGAGTTACTCAAATATTATGATTTTTCAATAAAAAATCACCCAGGAAATGAAAATAAGGTGGCATATGCATTAAGCAAGAAAGATCATGGACATCTGACCCAAATAAGGATTGATAGAGATCCTATATTCATGGATCTACTAAAGATGGAAACTACCAAAAAAACAGTTTTTCATAGCACCCCCCTTTATCAGCACTAACGAAAAAGTGCTGATAAAGGGGCCCCCTTTATCATCGCTTGTTTAGTAGCGCTGATAAAGGGGGGGCCTTTATCAGCGCTTTTAAAAAAAGCGCTGATAAAGGGTCGAATTTATTTTTTTAAATATTAATATATTAATATATAAATATAGTTATATTGATATATAAATATAATATATAATTTTTAAATATATTTTAGATAAGTACCAATGTACATTAACACTTAATATACTTAATATATAAGATATTTAGTGAAAATGGATTCTTAAAAAATTTAAAAAATATTTTTAATTAATAATTTGATAATTATTATGGAGTAATAGTCATTTAATAACAATTTGAAGACTAAAAAAATTAAAAAAAATTAAAAAAAGATCCAAAATATGTTGAAAACGCTACTCAAAATTCAAACGGCCATAACTTTTGATCCGGGTGTTCGTTTGAGCTCTACCACATATCAAATCGAAGCCTGCGACGAGCTCTACGTTTCTATAACTAGGGGGCACCCCGATCAAGGGATTTTCAAGGCTAAAAGAGGTCCAGAAGACCTCCAAAACTGAGTTTTTAGTCGGGGTACCCTGATTTTTTAACATTTTGTGGATTTTCAGCCTCATTTAAGGGGGTATTATTGGATTTTTTTGATGGGTTCTGAATTTATTCCAAGGTATTACATTCATATTGATATTATGTTTTTAAAATTTCATCATTTTTTATAATGCACTGCTATTTATAATCAAATATATAACAATATATTCATATTTTTTATATATTCACACCTAAAAATTTAATTATAAAAATTAATAATAAAATATATTTACATATAAAATATATTATCTTTATCTAAATAATAACTAACATCCATTTTATTTAAAATACAAATATATTAATATTTATATACCTATATATTAATCTAACTATATATATATATATTAATCTAACTATATATATATATATTAATCTAACTATATATATTAATCTAATAACTATATATATATTAATATAACTACATATATATATATTAGTATTACTATAAATATATATATTAATATCACTATAAATATATATATTAATATCACTATATATATATTAATATAACTATATATATATATTAATATAACTATATATATATATTAATATAACTATATATATGTTAATATAACTATATATATATATTAATATAACTATATATATGTTAATATAACTATATATATGTTAATATAACTATATATATATATATTAATATAAATATATATTACTATACGAATAAATATAACTAAATATATATATATATATAGATATATGTTAATATAACTGTATATATATATTAACATAACTATATATATATATATTAATATAACTATATATATATTATAATATAACTATATATATATTATAATATAACTATATATATATTAATATATATATATATATATTACTATAAAAATAAATATAACTAAATATATATATATATATCATGAATTGGAAGACAAATCAAAATAGAGTAGTGGTAAAGGCTTAGGCGCGCAGAGGGGAGGTCTCGAGTTCAAATCCTGGTAGAGGCAGGGGCACGCGGGCATGGGGGAATATAGCAGCAAGCGCTGTTAAAGGGTGAAGGGGGTGCGTGGGGCGCTGTACAGGGGTAGAAAAGCACTGTAAAGGGGGGGGGGGGGTCAAGTGCTATAAAGCCCCCCCGATTGGCAGTATTTTTAATTTTTTTTTAATTTTTTTACCTTTTATCAGCGCTTTTAAAAAAGCCCTGAAAAAGGAGTCCTTTATCAGTGCTAAAACGAAAGTGCTGATAAAGTAAGCACTAATATAGGGTTCTTTTATCTGCGCTAAAACAAAGTGCTGATAAAGGACCCTTTTATCAACGCTTTGTTTTAGCGCTGATAAAAGACCCCTTTTATCAATGCTTTTTTTTAGCGCTGATAAAAGGGGTCTTTATCAGCACTTTTCAAAAGTTCTGATAAAGGGGACCCCCTCTTTATTTTTGACGGCTTTATCAGCGCTTTTTCTAGTGCTGATAAAGGTCATTTTTAGCGCTGATAAAAGCCGTATTTGTAGTGGTGGGATATGGTAATTGTTAAGGAAGGGGAAACATATTTCCTCTTTCAAATGATTGCTAAACCATCTTTACTAGAGAAGATAAAAATCTCTCAATCTGATGATGAGAATATATACAAGAAAATCAATATTGTTAAGGATAGGATATTGGAAGACTTCTTGTATGGGGAATGAGTTCTGAAATTTGGGAAGAGGTTATGTATTCCATCAGTACCTGAGCTAAAAAGGGAACTATTAGATGATGCTCACAGCTCAATTTTTTATATACACCATGGTATCAATAAGATGTATTGAGATATAAAGGAACATTTTTGGTGGGATAATATGAAGTGAGAAATTGCTGACTACGTGTCAAGGTGTCTAGTTTTTCAACAATTGAAAGCATAAAGACAACATCCTAGAGGGGTGATGCAACCTCTATCTATTTATATGTGTAAGTGGGATGAAATTATGATGGATTTTGTCATAGGACTACCAAGTAAACCTAGAAGGAATGATGTAATATGGTCAATTGTTGATTGTATCACAAAATCATCACATTTCATTACTATAAGAGAGTATTTACCACTTGAGCGCCTATAAAGACTTTATATTAATGAAGTTGTAAGACTTCATGATTCACCTCTATCGATTGTGTCTGATCAAGATCCCCAGTTTACATCAAAATTCTGGAAAACTCTCCAGAAGGCTTTGGATACTAAGCTTCATATGAGTACTGCTTATCAGCCCCAAACCGAAGGACAGTCTGAAAGGAATATTCAAACACTGGAAGACATGTTGAGATCATGCTTTATTGACTTTTAAGGTATGTGGGATCAATAATTACCTTTGTTGGAATTTTAATACAATAATAGTTTCTATTCTAGCATTAAAATGGTTCCATATGAAGCATTATATGGTAAGAGGTGTCGAACTCCAACTTGTTGGGATGAAGTTGGTGAGAGGAAACTTTTAGGCCCAGAACTTATTGAAGATACAACTGCAAAGGTAACGAAAATTCAGGCCCATATTAAAGCATCCCAAAGTAAGAAAAAGAGTTATGCTAACAACCAGAGAAAGGATTTTGAATTTCAAGTAAGAGATCATGTCTTTCTGAAAGTATCTATGTGTAAGGGTGTCTTACGGTTTGGTAAGAAAGGGAAAATGAGCCCTAGGTACATTAGACTATTTGAAATTATGGAAATGATCAGAGTTGTAGCTTACTGTTTAGTAATGTTACCAAATCTCTCCCAATTTCATAATGTTTTTCATGTATCATTGTTAAAGAAATACATGCCAGACCTAACACATGTACTCACCTATGAAGAAATGGAGCTGGAACCTGAATTCTCATACTGTGAAGAACCTATTGAGATTATTGACACAAGGTAGAAGGTATTGAGAAATTGGAAAAATAATCTAGTAAAGGTTCTTTGGAGAAACCTTAAAATGGAGTAAGTGACATGGGAACCTAAGTATGTTATGAATAAGAACCACCCACATCTTTTTGAAGGGCTTTATACATGAATAAAAAACCGAAAATGAAATTTCCAAAGGTGTGAATAATATAACACCCCAAACATTTTATGGCATGTTTCTCTTAAATAATTTCAATTCATTAGATTGCTTATATGGAATGAAGCACTAAGTCTCTGTGAAAAAATGGTTATTTATAGGATAATTTCACAACCTAGCCATTAAACTTAAATTTTCCACAGTTGTGTTTTGAATTTCAAAAAACGACCATCTACGGTTGTGATCAGTACGTTATTTGGAGTCTGATAGAACCAACTTGTTTTTTATGAATAGTAATGGACCCTTATGAATAGTAATATGAATAGTAATATTAACCTTATAAATAGTAAATCATATTATTAATTTATTTTCTTGAGGTTATACGGTAATGAGATGTTTATTAATTTTTCAAGGTATTAACAAATGAGTTATAGATTTAAAATTTTTATTCTTGAATAAATTATGATTTTATTTAAAAATTAAATTAATAATATTTAGAAAATTATTTTCAAAAAATGAAGTTCATTTTTGAATTCTACATGTTTAAAAATGGTTAGGGTGATTTTTTTGATTTTTCTAAAATACTTGAATGTTTTGGGAATAATAAAAATACAGTTTTGAGTTTTCGATATGTTTAATGACATCATAATGATGTAATAATTAATATAAAATACTGGTAGACTTTTGTACTGTAAAATATTAAATGAGGTGTCCCAAGTGGCTAATACCATGAGAAAATACCATCGGTAAGCCCATGGTTTTTCAAAAACCACTAATGAGGTGTCCTTTGAAATTAATAAAAAACTCCCTCTCATTTACCATAAATACCCACTCATCCATTCATTTTATTTCATTCCAAACTCATTATCCTTGAATATCTGGTAGTATTACCTCCCTAGTATTCGTACAAAGGTGTCCTTAGGCCCCCAAGGTCCCAAACTTCATGTTTTTGGAGTTACTCTACAAGGTAAGGGAATCTACCACCCTTCTCTTTTTAAAGCTTTCATTTTATGTTATTCTATTTTATTTTCAATTGAAATATTTTGGGTATGTAATTCCATATCTACATTTATTTCCATATTATGTAAGAATGATTAGAGACCCCTTTTTTCTCATCAAAATATTTTATGAATTTTTAAGTGACGTCGTTAGGCTGCCGAATTTTCGTGAGGGATTTCTCAACTTTTCTTTTATTTCATGTTCCTTTCTTTTCTTTTTATTTATTCATATACCCTCATAAAAGTTCTATGATAATTCCAGTACATTACATGAACTAGAATTTTATTATACTAATATAATATTTCATAATTATATCTCTTTTCCCCCTCCTCTTATACTAAAAATGAAAACACCATCCGAGATGTGTTAATTTATCGCATTCAAGGACGACGGGTTCTCAATTTTTATTACCATATTCAATTCTGGCCATGAAACCATTTTTATGGTTGAAATAGATCAGAATATATGTATTTCATATTATTAAATTTTCTATATTACTTACACACTCATAATATAAAATAATAATATAAAACAAGTTCATTATGAAAAAAACCGCCAAGTAAACCAAGCGTTTATCATTATCTTTTATCAAACAAGTCATTTTCATGGTATGTAACCAAAATAATTATAAGATCATTTATATATCTTTAAATATCACTAATAATACATATTAACTATTATTAATGTTTAACTACATTTCTAATGAACTTCCATTTATGAATACAAATAAACTGATCATGAAAACCAAGGAAGAAAATGCTTCCAAAACAATAAAATTGAACCTCTTAAACCCATTAAAAAGACCATGAATAAACCTTATAAGGCTATAATAAATCAATTACATATAAAGGAAGATATGGAATTATTAATTAATGAATATAAATTTTATTATTCAGGTTATTAAGATCAATCGAGAACACCTTCAGACATAAGGTAAGGGGTTTCTCATCTCACTTTTATTTTCGTGAGATTTCCATTGTTCGCAACTTATTTCTTGTATGTGATTTATTTTTATTGAAATTTGATATATAATATCATGATTATATTTATATTCATGGTATTCAGTGATTCACTTAATGTTTATTAACTCAATTGATTACAATTTTGTAAGGGACTTTGTTTCGGTTTCAATTTCATTGTGATTTTCTTAGTATTGTGCACCTAATCATTATTATGTGGTCTACCTACTGCCCCTTTGAGATAATTTTTCATTTTAAATTTTTAAATATATTATATATCTATATTATGGTTTCATGGATATTATTATTTTCTTAATCCATATACCCTTTTACATACGGTGTTTATTTGGGACTTTGTTTTAACTATGGAAATATTGATGAATCTATATCCTCTACTCTATACGGATATTGAGAAGGTAGATTTTACTTGTATTAAATCTATGTATAAATAATTATTTAGACTTTAAGAGATAGGCATGGCCTACTATAGCCCCTTGATGCATCGACGGTTCTCATGAGACAAATCAGTTGGCGACAAACCCTTCGAGTTTGTTTCCAAAAATCAGATGAGTTTCTACCCACAGACTTAAACCGTCTCAATGGTATAGTGGTATCATGTGCCAGATACATGACATAAAATTAATAATAATATATATTTATTCATTTTCAGTTATTATTATCCATGAGGTTTTCACTATGACAAAATCTATGGATGTAGTTTCATTCTCAGTTTATTAATGGCATGTGTTTTTCATTTATTCACCATGTCATATTGATTATGCCAAATTGTTTATGATTTAGTTATTTTTGATCCATGCTTATGATATTTGTAACCCTTATTGGTCATTTGATCTCATCCCTTTCATTTGTTTACATTCAACAGGTTATGAAGAGGAGACTATTTATTGAGTTCTCGTGGATGCGATTTATTAGTTTTTGTTATATGTAGTATTTTGTTACCTTTCTCAATGTAATATGAGTTACATGTATGTATCTAGTTTCTTCAAGAATACTAAACTGATCATTCCTTCAGAATTTTGTTACTTTTAATCATGCCAGTGTAATAAGTAATGCACCGAATTCGAGCTTTTGGGGTCAAAGTGTTACAATCAAGGTAAGGTTCCACCTTTCACTAACACTATTATAATGTGGTGTATTAAGTAGAGTGAGTTGAGATAGAATAACAAACTCCTATAAATATTTGATGAAATATTAGTTAATATATTCACCACCTTGACTCTAGCAACCATTCAAAATCTACTTAGTTCTGGTATTTGGATACAAATATGAGCACCAAAAATTGTATCTAATACCCAATGTGTAGATATCAAATGATTACACTTGATAACGAAAAAAACTTTAGATTCCCCTTACTTCTGGGTGCAGTTCCTCTTTCAGTGGCCTGGCTTGCCATATGAAAAACATACTGCCTCATTTTCCTTACCTTGCCTTTGGATCTTTCTCTTCTTAGAAGGACGGTGCTTGGGAGATTTAGACTGTTTATGTAATACCCCAAGGTTTTAAAAATAAATTTAATAAAATGAAACACTAAGACTATATGAAACAAACCTTTTGTTTCAAGGAGAGATTTATAATCATGACATTAAACATTATTTTTCCACTTTTGTGTTTTGAATTTCAAAAAACAGACATCTATGGCTGTGAACAGTATGTTATTTAGAGTCTGATAGAACCAACTTGATTTTTTAGTGAATAGTAACATGACCTTATGAATAGTAATATGAATAGTAATATTACTTTTATGAACAGTAAATTGTATTATTATTTTATTTTCCTAATTTTATAAGATAAAAAGATCTTGATTAAAATTTCAAGGTGATATAAAATTAGTTACAGTTTTAAAATTTTTATTTTTTGAATAAATTATGATTTTATTTAAAAATTAAATTAATCATATTTAGAAAATTATTTTCAAAAAATGGAGTTCATTTTTTAATTTTACACATCAGAAAATAGTTAGGGTAAATTTTTGAGATTTTTCTGAAATTCTTGAATTTTTGATGAATAGTAAAATATGGTAATATACCATATATATATATATACATAATCAGTTAAATACACTATTCCGAGAATTATTGATGATTTAAGAACCATTTATTAGAATTAACATTCAAAAATTACAATTTGGGGTCACATGAATAAATACTATTCATAGTCTAAAGAAAAAAATATTAAACTAATGATTAAAATAATGTAAAACCCCTCCTCTCCACCACTATAAATACCACCCTCACCCCCTATTCCTATCACACCTCTAAAGCTTTAATAATTGTCTAAATTATAGAAAATACCATTACAAAGTCTCTTTCCCACATCCAAGACCTACTGGTCTCACCAAAAGGCCAAAACCAAAGGCCTTAAGAAGGATCTCAAGGAGAAGAGATCAAGAGGTAAAAATCCTCTTTCATTTTCTTATGTTTTATTTTCAATTACTTTTCTTTTCTTATACTCTCTTCCCTCCCCTTATCCAAGAGGAATTAAAGATCTAGAATCTTTTATATTCTGGATGTTATCATGTTTATGTAAAAAAATCAACTTATTTCTTCTCTTCTCCTCTTATAATTACACTGTCCGTGTTGTGTCAATTTACCAACATCATGGACGATGTGTTTTCAATTTCCTTTACTTCCTTAAAAAATGGTATTAAACCCATTTTAATGGTTGAAAAATATTGTAAAGTTTATTATATATCGTATTTTATATTCTTTAGTTAACATATATACATCATATTATGTTATATAGAGAAAAAAGTTCATGATTATCCAAGAACTACCAAAATGATCTAAGAGGATATCACTGAAAATTTATCTAATGATTCATCATCATAACATATAACCAAAATGATTTATGGTATAATTAAATATTCTAGAAACATATTAATACCATTTCATTCCACTTCTATAATTTCATTTCCATGCAACAAGAAAATCAAATACAAACCGACCATGGAAACCATGTAAAGTACATACCCAAAACAATGGAAATAATGAAATATTAGAAATTAATGGATAGAATGATGTTACATAATGATCATATAATGTGTTATAAACGTCAATAAGTTTCTTTAAAACATTAATAACACTCTTTTATTCATTATATAGGAGGTTTAAACAAGTTTTAAGTAAGACAAACCCAAGGTAAGAAAATTCTTAACCCAATTTCCATTCTTTGGGTTAACCTTTTACTTCATTGATTATATGATACCATGATTATTTGTGTAATAAATTTTATTTTTATTATATTTTATTATGTTTATTTATAGTTTATACACATATTACATTCTTTTTATCAGTTCTCACTTCAATTATATGATAATTGTAATGGACTTTTCCTTAAAAATCCTCTTTTAAAATTCTATTTTACGAAATTCAAAAGCAATGTTTTTATGAAATTACTCTTGTTTTATGATTATGTTATGATTATTGGGAATTATTTATGATTAAGGTTGGGACCTATATCTCACTCCAATTCATTGTTTATGTGTATGTTAGAGGTCATCCGTATGGTTACTCCATGCGTAGCTGTGATGGTTACACCATATGGTAGTCCTGAGGGTTACATTGTATGGTAGCTATGAGAGTTACAAATCATAAGGTATCCATGGGGGTTAAAATATAAGTAAGTGATTCCCCAAGATACCTCTATAGTTCTATTTATTTTCTATATGTTTTTTGGAAATCTTGTGAAAATCTCAAGTTTCACAAATTAAGTATATATGGGTGAGAAGTATGTCTTTGTGAAAATAATTTCATATGTTCACAAATATTCATAGAATAATATTTTTTACTTCTTTTTATATCACTTACTTATATTTTTGTTCTCATCCCAAGTCATAGTTTATAAGGATGTGTAAGACAAAAAAGGAAGTCAAGTTAAATGTTAGGAATATTTTTCAAAGAAATCATGTTTTATCTAAAAAGTTTTGCATTTTTGAAGAAATGGATAATGTTTTGTGGTAACACTCTATGTAATTATGGAATTTTATGTATGATTTATGTCCTAATTCTATAAATATATAAACTTGAAAAGATCTTCAATATGAAAGGAAGTGATTTCTTGACTAAAATTCAAGATTATGTAATGTTTTAAGGTTGGGTCCTTATAGTTGGTATTAGAGGATGGTTTAGAAAACTTTAGGGGTTAGGATGATGTTGATAGAATAACATAAATTATTTTTACCTTATGTATATGTTGAAATGATATAGAATTTAAAAATTAATATGTTTCTTTGAATAAGATGCGTTTGTTCAGAATGGGTTTGCATAGAAGAAATAGGGAAGCTAAAGTGGAAAGGCATCGATAAAATGATATCTTTCTGAATCTGCAGCCTAGAATGGTAGAGATTGGAACTGATTAGTTTATGATAATAATGGCTCAGATGACATAGGAAATAAATGGCAGTGGAATCCACACAAGAGAACAACTGGAGCTACAATAAATGAACATGAAAATAGTGGAACATTTTATGAGGCAACACCCTCCTAATTTCAGTGGATCTTATAACCCATTAATAGATGAAGGATGGATTAAATCCCATGAAAAGATATTCGATGTTAATGGATGTTTATACAATAAAAATTTATGTCTTTCCATTTATCATTTTAAAGGTGAAGCTGATTAGTGGTGGTCAATGGTCAATAATACTAGGGATAGAGTGGAGATCGAAGCCTTAGAGTGGGTTGAATTTAAAAGTATTTTCCTTGAAAAATATTTTCCTAAGGTGGTTTGATTTAGGATAGAGAATAAATTCCTTGAATTGATGCAAAAAGAGGAAGATTTATTTGATGTGTATGAAGAAAAATTCACCTGAATGGCGAGGTATGTTCCAAATCTTATTTTGGATCTTAATAGAAAAATCAACCACTTTTACTCAGTATTGAAGTCAAGGTGTAAAAGGGAATTGGCATATCATGAATTAAAAAGTTATGAGAAACTTGTCTGATGTGCTGATAGGGTAGAAATGGAGTTTGCTGATGATCAAATGCACTTTGAAAATAAGGAGAAGAAGAGGTCCAGATGGAAAGCTATGGATAAGAATCAATCAAATAAATCTGATGGTAAGAAATTCCAATTTCTAGTTTATGAAAAGTGTGGAAAAAAGAACCCAGGGTAATGCCTTACCAAAATCGACAAGTGTTTTCAATGTGGTAAGTTTGGAAATATGGCCATAGATTGTAGTGAAAATGATCCTAATACTAATCCTGATAAGAAAATAATAATTTTTTTTAAATGTGGTGAGACGGGTCATTATTCAAATTTCTTCCCAAAAAAAGATTCAAATGATGCAAAGAAGCCAGAATATAAGCAAAAAGGTGCAGTGAGATCCTTTTCGACTAAATCAGCAGATGTCAGGCCATCCAACGAAGTGGTATCAGGTACTTTATTTGTTTACTCATATTTTTCTAAAGTCTTGTTTGATATGGGGTCTACACATTCCTTTGTTTCTGAGAAATTTTCTAGTAAATTGGAAATTTAACCTCAACAAATGAGACCAGAACTTATGGTTAAAACACCAGGGGGAGATATTACATAAAAAAGGAATTATAAGAATCTTTCTATTGTTTTTTTTAGGAATTCATTGCCTGTAAACCTTTTTGTTTTTCCCTTAGTAGAGTTTGATATTATTTTGGGTATGGATTGACTTTTGTTTATCATACTAAGATTTCTTATAGAGTTAAAGAAGTTGTTTTTAGAAATATTTTCAGATTGTATACAAGAATGAGCCCATACAATTTATAACATATCAGGAAACTATGAAACTATTGAAAGATAGAAATGAAAGTTATCTTGCTCATATTGTTGAAATAAGGGAACTATTCATATTAATGATGTGCCAGTGGTAAATGAATACCTTGATATTTTTACTCATGAGTTACCTGGTGTTATACCTGATTAGGAAGTTGAATTCACAATTTATTTAGTTATTTATGCTAAGATAATTTCAAAACCCCCTTATCGAATGGCTCAAATAGAGCTTATTGAATTCAAAAATCAGTTGTAGGAGTTTCTTAATAAAAGTTTCATTTGTTCTATCACTTTACCATGGGGTGATCCTATGTTGTTTGTTAAAAATAAAGATGGTTCCATGAGACTTTGCATTGATTATAGATCTTTGAATAACATCACTGTTAAAACAAGTATCCTTTGCCTCATATCGATGGATTGTTTGATTAGCACCAGGGAGATCAGTATTTTTCCAAGATTTACTTGAGATTTGGACACCATAAGCTAAAGGTGAAGTAGTATGACATCCTAAAAACAGATTTTTGTACTAGATAAGATCATTATGAGTTTGTTGTTATGAAATTTGGGTTAAATAATGCACCTTCTATATTCATGGATCTTATGAATAGAATATTTCATGAGTTATTGGATAAGTTTGTAGTTGTGTTTATTTATGAAATTCTGGTATTTTTTAGAAGTAAATAGGAGCATGAAAAACATCTAAGGGTTGTTTTGAAAACCTTAAAGGAAAAGAAACTGTATGAAAAATTTAGTTAGTGTGATTTTTATTTGCAATAGATTTCTTTTCTTGGAAAAATTGTAAATACGGATGGAATAATAGTTGATCCTTCCAAAAAAGTGGTTGATGAATGGAAAATACATACAAATGTTATAGATATTCATAGTTTTATTGGATTAACAAGTTATTATCGATGGTTTGTTAAAAAATTTTCATGGTTATCTAACCCGCTAACTAAGTTAACACGAAAAGGGGTTAAATTTTCTTAGATAGAAGAATGTGATGATTGTTTTTAGGAACTGAAGAAGAGATTGGTTAATGCTCCAGTTTTGGCCATGCCTTCTAGAAATGGTGAGTTTTTCATCCACAATGATGCTTCATTAAAGGTAATTGGTTGTGTTCTGATGCAGAATGACTAGGTAATTGCTTATGATTCAAGAAAACTAAAACCTCATGATTTAAATTATCCCACAAATGATTTGGAATTAGTAGTTGTGGTTTTTAATTTGAAAATTTGGAGGCATCATTTATACGGATTCAATTGTCAAATATATATTAATCATAAAATTATGAAGTATATATTCAATCAGAAGGAATTAAACATGAGAAAAATAAGATGGATTGAGTTAATAAAGGATTATGATTGCACGATCAATTATCATCCTGGAAAAGCAAACAAAGTGGTAGATTCCTTGAGTCAAAAACATCATGAATGATTAACTATGATACAGCTAGAACAAGACCCTTTGATTAATGATCTGATAAATGTTGGATTAGAAGTTGTTAGTGTAGGAAATACCTCTATTTTGTTTTAGGTATTAGTGCATTCATCTTTATCAGAAAAAATTAATCATGTGCAGAAGGAATACCACGATCCATAGAAAAATGTAGAATTGATTAAAATGGGTAAGTTACTAGAATTTAACCTTGATAAAGATTGTATTTTGATATTTGGAAAAATATTATGTGTGTATTGTGATTCCTAGCTAAAGAAATAATTGTTGTGTGAAACTCATAGTCATCCATTTTCAATTCATCTTGGAAGTACTAATATGTACAGAGACCTTTGAGAGTATTACAAGTGGGATGGAATGAAAAGATATATTACTGATTTTACCATGAAATGTTTGACACGTCAATAGGTTAAAGTAGAGTGGCAGTTACTGAAGGGGATTCTTCAACCTTTTCCAGCACTAGAGTGGAATTGGGAAAATATATCCATGGACTTCGTGGTGGGACTACCAAAGAATTCTAGAGGTAAAAATGTAATTTGGGTGATTATTAACCGACTGACTAAATCTGCACATTTTCTTCATATTCGAGATATAATGTATTTGGATCACCTTTCTCAACTGTACCTCAAATAGATTTTCAGGTTACATAAATTTCCTATTTACATCATATATGACTGGTATCCTAGGTTCACTTTTAATTTTTGGAAGGGCCTTCAGAATTTTTTGGACATAGAATTAAATTTCAGTAAAACTTTTTATCCTCAATCAGATGGGAAATCAGAAAAAACGATTCATACATTGGAGGACATGCTTTGAGCTTGTTAAATGGACTACCAAGGAAGTTGGGATCCACATCTTTCTTTAGTTGAGTTTTTTATAATAATAGTTTTCATCCCAGTATATAAATGGCACCATTTTTGGATTTGTATGGGAAGCGGTGTTGAAGTCCATCATTTTGGGATAAAGATGGGGAAATGATGTTAATGGGGCCAAAATTAGTACAGGAAGTGGATAAGAAAGTGAAGATGATCCAACAACACATGAGGACAGCTCAGAGCAGATAAAAAATTTATGCAGATAATAGGAGGAAATTATTTTCTTTTGAGGTAAGTGATCATATTTTTTCTTATAATATCACTATGGAAAAGTATTATGCGTTTTGGTAAAAAGGGAAAGCTAAGTCCACGGTTCATTAGAACTTATGAAATCCTAGAGAATATTGGACCTATCACCTATCGAGAAGCTTTGCCTCCAAGTTTATCTCAAGTGCATATTGTTTTTCATGTTTTGATGTTGAGAAAGTATGTTCCAAATTCATCTCATGTTTTGAGCCCAGAAGTAGTTTAGTTGGAAGAGAACCTTTCTTATAAAAAGAAAATTGTTCAGATTATTGATTGAAGAGAACAAGTATTTAGGAATAAGTTAATTAAATGGGTAAAGGTTTTTTGGAGAAACCACATGATTAAAGAAGAAACATGGGAATCTAAAAATGCTATGTGGGAAAGGTAACCTCACTTGTTTAATAAGTAAATAAAAAATTGCGAGGATGTGATTTCTATAAGATGGGGAGAATGTAATACCCCAAGGTTTTACAAATAAATTTAATAAAATGAAACACTAAGACTCTATGAAACAACACTTTGTTTCAAGGAGAGAGTTATAATCATGACATTAAACATAATTTTTCCGCTTCTGTGTTTTGAATTTCAAAAACTAGACATCAACGGTTGTGATCAGTAAGTTATTTGGAGTATTATAAAACCAACTTGATATTTTAGTGAATAGTAAAATACCTTTATGAATAGTAATATTACCCTTATGAATAGAAAATTTTATTATTTTATTCTCTTAATGTTATAAGATAATGAGATCTTGATTAAATTTTCAATGTGATATAAAACTAGTTATAGTTTTATATTTTTTATTTTTTGTATAAATTATGATTTTATTTAAAAAATAAATTAATCATATTTAGAAAATTATTTTCAAAAAATGGAGTTCATTTTTTAATTCTAAACATTGATAAATGGTTAGGGTTAATTTTTGGGATTTTTTCTGAAATTCTTGAATTTTCGATGAATAATAAAATACGGTAATATACCATATATATACATAATCAATTAAATACACTATTCCTAGCATCATGGTTGATTTAATCACCCTTTATTCTAACTGACATGCACAAATTACTATTTGGGGTCACATGAATGAATACTATTCATATTCTAGAGCAAAAATATCAAACTAATGATTAAAATAATGTAAAACCCCTCCTCTCCACCACTATAAATAACACCCTCACCCCCTCTTCCTATCACACCTCTCAAGCTTTTATAATTGTATAAATTTTTCCAAATACCCTTCCCAAGTATCTTCCCCACATCGAAGACCTATTGGTCTCACCAAAAGGCCAAAAACAAAGGCCTTAAAGAGGATCTCAAGGAGAAGAGATCAAGAGGTAAAATCCTCTTTCATTTTCTTATGTTTTCTTTTCAATTACTTTTCTTATACTCTCTTACCTCCACTTATCCAAGAGGAATTAAAGCTCTAGAATCTTTTATATTCTGGATGTTATCATGTTTATGGAAAAAATTCATCAACTTATTTCTTCTCTTCACCTATTATAATTACACCGTCCGTGTTGTGTCAATTTACCAACATTGTGGATGATGTGTTTTAAATTTTATTTACTTCCATAAAAACTAGTTTTAAAACTATTTTAATGGTTTAAACATATTTTAAAGTGTATGATATATCATCTTTTATGTTCTTTAGTTAACATATATACATCATATTATGTTGTATAGCGAAACAAGTTCATGATTATCGAAGAACTGCCAAAATGATCTAAGCAGATATCACTAAAGATTTATCTAATGATTCATCATCATAACATATAACCAAAATTATTTATGGTATAATTAAATATTTTGGAAACATATTAATAACATTTCATTCAACTTTTATAATTTCATTTCCATGCGACAAGAAAATCAAATATGAACCGACCATGGAAACCATGTAAAGTACGTACCCGAAACAATGAAAATAATGAAATATTAGTAATTAATGGGTGGAATGATGTTACATAATGATCATATAATGTGTTATAAATATAAATAAGTTTCTTTAAAACATTAATAACACTCTTTTATCTATTATAAAATAGGTTTAAACAAGTTTTATGTAAGAAAAACCCGAGGTAGGAGAATTCTTAACCCAATTTCCATTCTTTGGGTTAACCATTTACTTCATTGATTATATGATAATAATATTATTTGTGTAATTATTTTTTGTTTAAAATATGTTATATTATGTGTATTTACAGTGTATACATATATTATATTCATTATATTAGTTCTCACTTCAATTATATGGTAATTGTAATGGACTTTTCCTTAAAAATCCTCTTTTAAAATTCCATTTTACGAAATTAAAAAACAATGTTTTTATGAAATTATTTATGTTTTATGATTATGTTATGGTTCTTGGGAATTGTTTATGATGAATTTTGGTGATTCTCGCTCAAATTTACCCAAGAGAATAAGGTAAGATGGTCCTTGTAGTTTAACTTGGGTTATCAAATCCACAGAGACCTAAGAAGAAACCTATAGACACGCACATTCTAAGGATTGTTTTTGGCTATGAAGTGGCCAACTTTGGGTTGATTTTAGATGGGTTTAAGTGAAATCTAAGATACTTAAGTGAATTCAAATTAAAATAATGAGTTGATCCTAGGTTATCGCTCGGGGTGGACTGGACGTATTTTCTTTTTAATGATTTCAATTTCTTAAATTTGAGATGAGTTCATTTAAGGAGATAAAACAACATTATCACTTACTGGTTTAATGCCTACACCCTTTAATACTAATCACCTATAAACTTGAAGGATCAAAGTTTTGAGCACTTCAAGGTAAAGGTTCGTATTAGTACTTGAAGTGTGTGGCCTTAAATTCAACAAGGACGATGGAGTTTAAAAATCATCAAATAAAAATCCCAATTAAAGAAGTGATTATACATTAATTAAGTGATAAATAACATCCAATCCAGCCCCTTTCTACTCCCTTGAATCAACCCATAAGTGGGTTAGCCCTCAATTGATCCCATGGTTTCAATGGAATCTGAAAGTAGACTCATGAGGGAGGAAATGGAGAAGTAAAGAAAGCAACAAAAATAAAATGATCAATGCACCGTTGTGTGAATAATTTCACAAGGGTTGGTGTGAATAAATTCACAACTTGATCCAACGATATCAAAGTGATATTAAGAACAACAGAATAAGATTAGAAGAAGAACTTTTATTAAGAAACTAAAGTGAATTGAACAACTTACATGTGAAAGAAAAATTTGAGGCAACAAAAATGCAGCATAACATTACAATTGAACAAAGCATCCAAGATTGAAAAATCCTTCACCACCACTGACTTAAATAGGCATTTTGGGAGCCTTGGGTCGAGCCTCAAATAATACAAAGCATCTCAATTAATTTTTCTAGGCCATAGGTGGTGGAAAGCTTGTGGACTTTGAACTTTTCCACATTTGACCCGAGGTGGCAGCTAGCTTTCCTTCACCGAACAGATGCGTCTGGAAGACCTTCTAGACGGCCGAATAAGAGTATTACATATAAGAAGAAAATAGAGATACGGATGGATTATAACCTCCTGTAAAATTTGGGCCCATTTGGAGTTGTGGATTCTTAGATATGATCAAATTAGTGGGATGTTTTTTCTGGGCCGCAGAATCTGGCCCAGAATTGTATCTCTAACTTGGGCCTCCTCAATGACCACCATAGAGGCCGAATTAGCATTGGACCATGAAGAGTGATTTGTTCCTAGAAATTTATTCTAGAATAACATGAAATTTGGGGTTAATTGGGCCTGTATTTTGTGTCCCACAGTCTCATTAGTGGGCTGGTGTCCAATCTGCCTTCTCCAGAATTGCTTCCTTTCATTGCCAAATATCTCCATCATCCTCCATGAATTCTCCATCGATACCTGAATGAAACTCGTTCATATTGGAGTGTAGATAAATTTTCAAAAATATAAAATTAAAATATGTTTAATTAGATGAATCATTGGGTACTTCAAATGATGTTAAAAAATGTACCACATAATAGTGTATTTTAAGAAGGTATTACAATCATAATGTGAAATGATGTTCAAAGTGTAAAATGCACTAAAATGGTGTTTATGAACAATAAAGAACATGAATATTATATATATTACCAATGAATATTAGCCTCATTTAGTGGCTAATCACACCCCCCAACTTGAGTTTTGCTAGTCCCGATCAAAATATATCTCAACAATATGAAATTCGAATTCCCTTTTCCAAAAAACATTTCAATACACAATGATCACCAAAAAAACCTTATACCAAACAATCATGAAACCCATAAAAATATTTTAATACAAGATAGTTTCATAAACAGATCCCAATCCCAAGCCCATTCCTTTGTTCAAATTCATTGCCATATTTCATCCAATATCAATTAAGTATGAGGATGTGTTGTGCATCACAATAGACATGTGGGTTCATCTTTATTCAAGGGGGAAATTACGGAAGAGATAGGTAGAATCACATTTCAATATTAAGATGAGTATTCATTTTTTTTTGTATAATTTTTTGTTTGTTTGTTTGTTTTTTTTTCAATTTTTCCATGGTAATTGAAGTTGCACTCAAAAGAGTCAACCCCTATAGCGAGACTTTGCCGATGACTCCCAGGCTCAAAGACCTTAGGGAACCAAGTGAATCCCACATACTCGGGCATCATCTCAAGTTAAATCAGTCAAAAACAAATTCAAATTACCAAAAATAGAGATAAAATTACTAACTCTGGGCCAAACAACTATGGAGTCACGATCCCCAAGTGCCGAAAGCCACGCATTAGGTCATTTCATTGCTCTACGCGCAATTTTTTTTTAATAATATTTTTTTGAATACTCATATTACACTAAAATGATCACCAAACCTATGCTATAAATTTAGGGGACCCCATGAACTCAAACTAATACCCCACTATCCAAGGGACGTGCATTGTGATCTCTTTTTTTTATTTGGATGAAAATATAAACGATGAAATATCACATTGGACAACCACACTTTCCAAAATCAATGCTCATGAAATTATACAAGGATTAAAATCAGAATCAGGGTATGCTAAATTATTTGATATTCAGTTTCAAAGTGTGCAATGTGTTTTACCATGTTTAAAGTTAAAGGAATTTTTTCCTTCCATTTTCACAATTTTTTTTTCAAATCATTTAGCATTTTTTTTGACACAAAAGCATTTTTTTTATTTTATCTCCCCCCCAACTTAAAATAACACTGTCCCCAGTGTTTAAAGAAAAGAAAATTTAGAAGGGGGTAGAGGTAGAGAATGAAAGTTCAAAAAGTAAATTGAAAATGAGGGTTAAGGAATGAAGTCACCTGGTGGTTGAAGTTTGAAGTTCTTGCTGCTCCCTTTTATTCCTTTGATATCCATGTCGCTTGCAGAGTTCCCTAGTGGAAAAAAAAACAAACAAAAAATACAAAAGAGTATATATATATATATATATATAAGTAAAATATAAGTATATATATAAAATAAAATAAACTGATGATACATTGTCTTCTTTTTTAAATTTCTGGGTAAGGTATTACTCAAGGATCACACCACGTGACACTGATGAATATGGTGATCCCCTTTCATACCCATCCATACTCATAATAGAATAACAGGTCAACAGTCTATTTTTTTTAAATATAAAAATTATTAATTAAAATATAAATTTTATTAAAACAACAAAATGATAGGAAACTTGAAAACCATGGGTTGCCTCCCATGCAGCGCTTTGTTTAATGTTGTTAGCTCGACTTGAACCCCCCAACTTATCCAATACCAACTTTCAACATTTTAAAGACCACATGTTTCACCACTTCTACTAGGTTGATATTGATTCTATGTTTATAATTTGTTTCATGCAAAAACCTCTATTCTAAAATGAGCAGGTAAATCCAAGGAATATCATAAATGATGGATTCAATTTCTTTTGTAGTATTTTATAAGACATTATGAATAATCACCTATTTAGTGGTTTCAAGATAAGAAATGGTGACAAATGGAAGTTTTTGGCTATCCCCAATGAATGGAAACTTAAGGGTGGATGGAATGTCCTTTTGTTCAAGTTCAGGTAGGCTAAAAATCTCAAACATAGGTTGGGACTTTGAATTGAACTCAGTTTCATTTTCAAAATTTCTCAACAGAATTGGTTCATTTTGAATAGAATATTCAACCACCAAATTGGAAAGACTAGTGTTAGGAATGGGTATGGACTCAAATTTTGTGATTTCTCTTAATGGTTCAGTGATTTGTGTTTTTGAAAAATCATCAATGGAGTTATATTCATGAGACTCAATCCATGATGTCAAATTTCCCTCTTGTGAATACAAAAAATCATTTTCCTCTTGATTTAAACACCCATCAACAATTCCATGATCCTTCTCATCTTACCCATATCCAAAGGTTTTCTCTTTAGTAAATTCATGAGAGGTTTGTGGGAAACTAGACACTTCACATATGGTTATGGAAGGGATAGTTTGTGTAGGGATGAGTTCCTCACAATTTTTAATGCTTTATAGTTCCAACCTCAATGATGAAACCTCAAAATTCATTATTTCCATTTGTTGACACAATTTTTCAAGTAACGGTTGTGGATCATGATGGGTAAGGGGTTGAAAAACATGGTCTATTTCAGATGGATAATTAAGTAGTTAGAATTGCACAGGAGGGTGTTCAGATTGGCCTTGTTGGGATTGGAACTCATAATATGTTGGAATGTATTGTGGATCATATGAATAAAAACATTGTGGTTCAATAGTTTGTTGATGATCCCACAAGTAGGAATTTGGATGGTCATTGTACATCGTACATGGGGATGGGTGATCAAAGTATGGATAGGTTTCCAATGTTTGGACTTGTTCAAAATTGACTTCCATAGGAGTGAGGGGTGAGAAAAGAGAAGAGGGATGAAGAAAAAGAATGATAATTTCTAAGATAACTTACTTAGGTCCCCGGAAATGGCACCAAAATTTGATTCTCGCTCAAATTTACCCAAGAGAATAAGGTAAGGCGGTTCTTGTAGTTTAGCTTGGGTTATCGAATCCACAGAGACCTAAGAAGAAACCTATAGACATGCACATTCTAAGGATTGTTTTTGGATATGAAGTGGCCAACTTTGGGTTGATTTTAGATGGGTTTAGTTGAACTCTAAGAGACTTAAGTGAATTCAAATTAAAATAATGAGTTGATCCTAGGTTATCGCTCGGGGTGGACTGGACGTATTTTCTTTTTAATGATTTCAATTTCTTAAATTTGAGATGGGTTCATTTAAGGAGATAAAAAAACATTATCACTTACTGGTTTAATGCCTAAACCCTTTAATACTAATCACCTATACACTTGAAGGATCAAAGTTTTTATCACTTCAAGGTAAAGGTTCGTATTAGTACTTGAAGTGTGTGGGCTTAAATTCAACAAGGACGATAGAGTTTAAAAATCATCAAATAAAAATCCCAATTAAAGAAGTAATTATACATTAATTAAGTGATAAATAACATCCAATACATCCCCTTGCTACTCCCTTAATCAACCCATAAGTGGGTTAGCCCTCCAATGATCCCATGGTTTCAATGGAAGCGGAAAGTAGACTCATGAGGGAGGAAATAGAGAAGTAAAGAAAGCAACAAAAATAAAATGATCACTCCACCGTTGTGTGAATAATTTCACAAGGGTTGGTGTGAATAAATTCACACCTTGATCCAACGGTATCAAAGTGATATGAAGAATAATAGAATAAGAGTAGAAGAAGAACTTTTATTAAGAAACTAAAGTGAATTGAACAACTTACATGTGAAAGACAAATTTGAGGCAACAAAAATGTAGCATAACATTACAATTGAACAAAGCATCCAAGATTGGAAACTCCTTCACCACCACTACCTTAAATAGGCATTTTGGGAGCCTTGGGTCGATCCTCCAACAGTAAAAAGCATCTCAATTAATTTTTGTAGGCCATAGGTGGTGGAAAGCTTGTGGAATTTGAACTTTTCCACATTTGACCCGAGGTGGAAACCAGATTTCCTTCACTGAACAGACGCGTCTGGAAGACCTTATAGACGGCCGAATAATTGTTGTCCATAGAAGAAGAAAATTGAGCTCCGGATGTCTTCTAACCTCCTGTAAAATTTGGGCCCATTTGGAGTTGTGGATTCCGAGATATGATCAAATGAGTGGGCTGTTTTTTCTGGGCCGCAGAATCTGGCCCAGAATTGTATCTCTAACTTGGGCCGCCTCAATGACCACAATAGAAGCTGAATTAGAATTTGACCATTAAGATTTATTTGTTCCTAGAAATGTCTTCTATCATAACATGAAATATGGGGTTAATTGGGTCTGTATTTTGGGCCCCACAGTCTCATCAGTGGGCTGGTGTCCAATCCGCCTTCTCCAGAATTGCTTCCTTTCATTGCCAAATATCTCCATCATCCTCCATGAATTCTCCATCGATACCTGATTGAAACATGTTCATATTGGAGTGTAGATAAATTTTCAAAAATATAAAATTAAAATATGTTTAATTAGATGAATCATTGGGTACTTCAAATGATGTTAAAAAATGTACCACATAATAGTGCATTTTAAGAAGGTATTACAATCATAATGTGAAATGATGTTAAAAGTGTAAAATGCACTAAAATGGTGTTTATGAAAAATAAATAACATGAATATTATATATATTACCAATTAATATTAGCCTCATTTAGTGGCTAATCATTTGGGACACTTATTTCCCTCAGATTCATTTTTTATGCATAAGTTTGAGGTCGGTCGTATGGTTACTCCATGTGTAGTTGCAATATTTACACCATAAGATAACTGTGAGGATTACATTTTCAGGTAGCTGTGAGGGTTACAAATCATAATGTACCAATAAGGGTTATAATATAATTAATTTATTCCCCAATATACATCTATGTTTCTATTTATGTTCTATAATTTTGGTGTAAATCTCATGGAAATCTCAAGTTTCACAAAGTAAGTATATATGTGTGAAAAGTATGTCTTTGTGAAAATAATTTCAAATGTTTACAATTATTCATGGACTAATGTTTTCTTTCCTTATTTTTATATCACTTACTAAGATTTTTGTTCTTATACCAAGTTTTTAAATGATTTTAATATTTTATAAGGATGTGTAGGACAAATAAGGGAGTCAAGTTAAATGTTATGAATATTTGTCAATGAAATCATGTTTTATCTGAAAAGTTTTGTATTTTGGACGAAATGAATATTGTTTTTGGTAACAATATGTGTAATTATGGAATGTTATGTATGTTTTATGTCCCAATTATCTAAATATCTAAACTTTAAAAGATTCGTAATATGAAAGTAAGTGATTTCTTGACTAAAATTCAAGATTATGTAATGTTTTAAGGCTGGGTCTGTCACGACCCGTCCTCGGGGCCCATGCCATGACTACCCCAAGCCCGCCTTCCATAGGCCAGGGGCTGGCGACTAGCACCAAAGGAAAAAAATACCGATAATTGGGAAGGCATTGCCTTTATAAAAGAAAACAAGCATCACAGAGTACAAGCGGAAGCAAAACACTAAGTACAAAAGAAAAGCTGAAAAGTAAATGGGCCAGAATACAAACCCAAAAGAAAGTACGACTACAACCGAACAAAGTACAACAACAAAAAGACAAACGGCTGGAAGAAGGAAGCATCTCCTGGGTCGTCCTCCTCAGACCCTACCTGAAGGGTAGGTACAGATAGCGCAACTCCTGGTCGTCCACCATGGATCCTACCTGAAGGGTAGGTACAGATAGCCTCCTCCACTCTCTCGTCCGTCAACCTCCTCAGTGAGTCGTCACGTCGTGTAGTCCACCTCCGGGTACTGACTCGTCGTGTAGTCCACCTCCGGGTACCGTCCAGTCCTCGAACACTCGGCCTCCATCAGCACTGCCCATCGTCTGCAACCAACACAACGAGGTGCGGGCATAGCCTGTGCAGGGGTGAGTATAACGATACTCAGTAGGGACCCCGAGACCCTCAAGGTCTCACTAAAATCAACAAGGATAACCACAAGAAGATCTCAACAGATAACCTCTACTTAGATATATGCCCATACATATACCTAAGTTATCAAGTAACCCATCTCAATCATGAGGAAACACAAGGATTGTGAAATCAACGGATAAACACTACCCAGGTATATGCCCATACATATACCTAAGTTATCAAGTGACCCAGCTTAAGCAGCTTTTAAGTGGTCTTTAAGCGGCTTTAAGTGAAATAAAAAAAAGTTTGTCGTACAATTTATTTTATTTCTTAACTTTAAGCCCAAAAATTAAAAACCACACCCGAGCAAACGCAACTATGGAAGAGGCGTTTCTAAGCAATTACCGGCACTGCGATTCCATCGGTGCCCTCAGAATTCAATTCTGAGCACCAGTTCAAAAGTTATAAAAACCCACTCGTCCGTTCACTGAACGTACCTGAGCCAAACTTCAGAAAATGATTCTAGGCACACCGGGCCTCAGAATCAGGTGCTGTCAGAAACTGCGTTCTTGTAAAATTCCAAAGAAAATTAAGAAAAAAAATTTCCTTGGAATTTACGGGTCTTTAAATTACTCCCACCACATGGCTTTACATCCCCGTAAAGCTTCATCACAAACTTAGGGATACAAAGGCGGTACTGAGCATGCATATGAGCCTTCTGCTCCCATGTGCTCACCTGGAGGTTCCCGTGCTGCCAAAGTAGGTGCACAAGAGGAATCGACCGTCCTCCTAGGATCCGCTCCTGTCGATCCTCGATCCCCACTGGAACCTCCGTGAAAGACACCCCATCGCCATCGTCCATCTCCTCATGGTCGATAGTATGCGAAGGGTCACGACACGGGCCCCGAGGACGGGTCGTGACAGGGTCCTTATAGTTTATAGGTCTTGGTCCCCTTTGCCTTGTTATTCCTTTTCTTATTCATCATAAGGATTGTGGGTTTATCACACCCCATGTCCTTATCCACTTGGATAATCAAATTAAGTAGTTCTGAAAGAATCTTCTCATTATTTTTCATATTGTAATTAACAATAAAATTATAGAAGGTCTTGGATTGTGATGAAAGTATGAGATCTGTGTGCAACTCATCCATAAATTTAATCTCTAAGATGTTTAAGCATTCAATGTAGCCAATAATCTTGAATATATGATGCCCATTTGGAATAGAATCTCTAATATTAGTTGTAAAAAAATCATTGGAGATCTCGTGCCTCTCTTGTCTCACCTTCTCTTGATAAATATCCCAAAGGTGAGACATCATAATATATGCATCCATGTCCTCATGTTACTTCAAAATCTCATTGGACATGGATGGTATCATGAAACATTGAACATCCATGGAATCATTCAAATGTTTCTCATAGAGTGAAAACTCTTCATCACTTGCCTCATTACGCGGTGTATCTAGAATAGGTTCTTCCAGCACATATAATTTCCTTTCAGGGAGTAGGATAACGTGTAAATGACTTTGCAATTCTTGGAAATTTTCATCAGTGAGATGGTTATCCTTCTAAAGTATGGATCACAATGATATGTTTGAAGTCATTTTAATGTTGTTTATATAAATAAGATGAGCAGATATTTAGTAATTTATTTGATAAAAGTTAGAAAAATAAATAAATATTATATTTATTAATATCCCACTATTTTATCAAAACCCAATAGCCCTCACCATTGGCTTCAGAATATCTTGTTTCTTGGGAATTCTAGTGGAAAAGATCCATATTCACCTTCTCATTACCCCAACTCTAGTTGGTCAAGAAACTCGAATGGTTTTAGGTAGTCATTTCAAATTCCAACTGCATTAACTCATAGTTCCTTGATATATTGAGTGGGATCCCCAATTCTGAAATCCTTAAATGGTATTTCCTCAACCTTTTCCTCTTAGTTACACCAAGTCCTGCTTTGGCAGTCAACCCTCGATGTGAACTAAGTTAATGCAACCCAAAACCTCATGTTAGGATTCCCCAATAATTGAAAGCACCACAACTTTGGCTGGCCAAGCACTTTGAACTATAGTTTGATTTTAACTGAAGTAATGGAAGGCTATACTAGATTAATATATATTATTGAGGGATTTTATCCTTTTTATAAATAAATTTCCAATTATTATCTTGATCACATGATTGTTAATATTAAGTGGATTTACTTAAGTGATTAACCATGTATTAGATAATATTTATGCATAAGACAATTTATTTTAGTTATATCTTACATGCTCGTTAATTTCATTATTTCATTTGATCATGAAAAAAAATCTATAATGAAATAACCACGTTACTTGATAGAAATAAAATAATAAAGTGATATGATCATGATATTTTACTAATGGTTTGTTTATCTAGCGATTGATAAACTAACCATTAACCTAGGGGGAAAACACCTTGAACCAATTAAGGTTTGTGTTTACATCTTTCCATATGTTCACATATATATCTCTCTTGGATTGGTTTCACCTCAGATCTAAACTTGAACTACCCACACTAGCTTGGAAGCTCCATTCATTACATATGCTTTTACTCATGTGCAGGTGAGGGAAATAAGGGGTTTACATAAAAGAGACCATGGGCATGGGGGCCCTACATAATAAGAGGATAGAAGGCACGTAAGACAATAATTTAATTTAATAATAAATTAAATTAAGCCAATCAAATACAAAGGTATGGTCTATGTTCATGATTATCCACATGTATGCAATGAATTACACATTTGATAAAACTAGAATTCAATTCTTAATTGTTCTTATTTAAGATAAATCATGCTCAAATAAATTATTTATTATCTTTAATTAATCAATTATTTTATCTTAATTCTCATCCAAATTTCCTTGAGATTCTCATCCATCATAACTGTGTGCATAAATGTACCTTGGAGGAAACATGGTGAATACCCATCTGAATCTACCCAACATGTATTATACTCGTATACTGTTTTACTCTTGTGACATATGGCATGCACAACTTATCACATAATTTCATGACATGTAATATCAATTTAATTATTACACGAATTACATGATTTTTCAGTCATGAGTAATGCTTCAATACATGTAGAGTAACAATTGTAATACAAAACATACATGATATGTGGATCTGAACATTATGATGATATTAATTAAAAATTTATATATATGTATATTAAAACATTTCACATGACGTATCCTATAAACTCAATGACCACATGCAAGAACATGTCAATAAGGTTTACAAAGTATAATAAATAAATTTTAAATCTATGTAATTTGGTATAAGTAAATGACATGTACATGGAACCACACGATATTTACGTCTCTCACCGCCTATCCGAGACACAAACCTAGGGACTCGGTGTGTAAAATGTGCCTTGAAAAAATGGAGTACCCAGTGTGTACAATGGGCTACACTCTATGTGGTCTCCGAGTTACATGGTCACCAGTCAGGTATTCTATATATGAGACACACAGAATAACTGCGACTCAAAGGGATTACATGCCATGTATGTGGGATACACGGTGTGTACTCCAATTGATCGTGTTCCATGTTTTCCTGATCAACATGTCGTGTAAAATTAAATGCACCATGTTTCATCAATAAAAACGATTAAAATTAATTACCGAATTAATTCCTGGTGCATTGAACACAAGTACACGGCGTGTAACTCCAGTTACACAGTGTGTAACTCTAGTTACACAGCGTGTACTCATGTGTTATCCGGCCAGAATCCTATGCACCTATGAATGATTTCTTTGATTTTATTTCATTCATTAATTTAATCAATTTGATTAGATATATGAGAAATGAAGGATGAATAATAAAATATCATAATTTGGATTAAAATAATGATTAAACTTGAATTGAAAACTAAATTACAAATGCATAAATGAATAAAAAATATTTAAATAATTATAAATAATTATGTGAGCACTCTGATACCACTTGTAGGTTCCAGGTGCAGTGGAAGCATGCGATGGTTCATGAACAAATTTTATTTTTTTTCTCATGATCGATGATCAATCTGAGATCTACCCGACGATATACATCTTGATCAACAGAATTGAATCAAAGAAAACAGACAAGGTATAAGACACTTCAACTAGAGAGAGGATCATCACATATTATTTATAATTATTTTAAATAATTAAATAATTAATTTGTTGTAATTATTTATTCATTGATGTATCTGAAAATAGATCTATGTTGTGTTATATTAGTCAAGAGAATATTCCCTCTAGCGGTGATCCACACATGTTCCACAAATCACCAAATATCGCTGTAGGAATATTTGGGTGCTAGCACGGAAGATCTTATCTCTTGCATCGTCTGCCTTTGATCGCCTCAAGAACCACTTCCAAAGTGTTATCGTCGATCACTCTTGACTTAAGAGTGGATGATGGAGGAAGATCAATTTCTCTTTTTGGGAGTATTCTTGGAGAAGGGATCTCTCTAGGGCTTGAGAGGATTCTCCTAATCCATTTTGCACAACCAACAAAATGAATATGATTAGAGAGAAAATAATATAACTGGGTTTATATACTTCTTGGGTTAAAATAAATAATTAGGAAAGTTCCCTTTATTATTTATTTAATCCCTATGGAACTCCATGTCAAATAATAATAATAATAATATTTCTCAACATGCGCTTAACTTGCGAATTTATTTAAAAATTATTTAATTAAATAATATTAAATATTTTTTATTTCTCATCGGACCATTAAATTCAATCTGTCATTCCTCCAAAATATTTATAGGGTCTTGAATAATGACTATTTATTTAGTAAATAAATATCACTACATTATTCTCCAATAAATAAATAAAATATTATATTCACTAAATAGCAAGTAAATATTTATTAAATATTCTGCTCTCATTATACTCTCTCGATTAACTAGTGATGACATTTATGTGATCAAGCATACATGAATAATTATTAAACCACATCTAGGAATAATATTTATTAAACTTGTTAAATAATAATCAAATATTATATTATTTAACTAGGATTTTGGATATACTTAGTGTGTGACCCACTATGACTCTTTCTCAGTGGAATTAGGCGAAGCGGCCTAAAATCTAAGGTTAACATCTAGAAACATGCCAAGGCACTTATAAAGAAAGAATTTAATGTCACAACAACATAATACCTCATACAGATGCTTATTGTTTAATATAATTACTTTATCGTGATATCTCTAATCAAGTAGGTTGCATGCCATTACCATCAAGCTATGCGATCGATGTCTCTTTCTTTGACTTCCTGGATAATGAACTTGCCTATAGAACACCATGGCCATGGATTTATTTAGACTATATCATTTCCATCAAAGGGACTGAAATATAAACTTCCATTAAGAACAGAAGGGAAAAATACTTTCTATCATTATTCATTAATGCAATATTACTCGTGACACACCCAACACATCCTACCTCACTCCAAACATCTATATTCATAGTTTTCATCAATTCATTAAAGTACGTGACTCATAATACTCATGAATAATAATCTTAAAGTCTAATAATCAATACCCATATACACATATAGGAGCATTAAATGAAACATATAAATATGGATTTCCTACGGGCGGGTCTCATTATCATAATATCCTATAGGATATTACCAAGTGCGTACACCATGAGAAGGTTCCTCAATGTACTATGAGCCTACACCCCTGATATCCTGTATCATTTTTGTCCCTCAAATGATATTATATGACTATAGAACATATATTCATTAATAGTTTCGTAGCACTTCTAGGTTCTCATCATAGCAGGGAACTACAATGATGTTTTAGTACAAAAGCTACTCTTAGGACATAATCACATACTATGTTACACAGAAGAACAATCATGATGTGATAAGGCATTTATTAATATTCAAAAAATATGAATAAAAGTTATCATAAAGTATAGAGAAATTGGTTCTAGGTCACCAAATCCAACACCTTCACCAATGACAAAAATCCTAAAAACCAAAACATATCCAAAGGTGTCTCCATAATCACTGATGGGAAATCATTCAGACCGCCAAAATAGATCCATCCACATCAAATAGATTCATCAAATGAGGACCACTGTAGCTTAGATCGAGGCCTGGAATCACCTCCTGGAACAATATGATTGAACGAATGCACATCCCATAGCCTCTTTGAAACCACCGTAGTAGACCGGCTGGGATAGTGGTGAATGAACATGAATCCAGAACAACGATTGAAGTGGACATGGCCTCAATAGAGAACCATCCTCTCTAGGACCACCAACCCAAACAGTTGAAGCCACCACCAGCTAGGAAGTACACCATTAATAACACTAAATAAACAAAAATCTCCAAAAAGAGATAACCAAGAAAATATGAGGCTGTACTCAAGACATGGTCCTAGGAAACCCACAAAACTCAACCCACACATCCCAAACCTTCTCAAGAAAAACTAGTGCACTAGGCTAGAATGGGGTCAGAAACACGACCAACCAAAAGGGTAAAGGAGAGGAAGATCTGACGAGGGATCCACAGGGATCCAAGGCCACCAAAAGAATCATATGGGAGTGATGGAGTGAGGGAAATATGAACAAAATAGAGAATATAGGGGAGTAAAGGGAAGGGAAAATTGGGGAGGGAAGAAGTAAAAAGAGGGTAATGAAGGGAGACAATGCCAGAGAAAATGCAGAGGCCTCCCACACCAAACACCATGGAGAGAACCCTAGATAGAGAGAATTGGGAGATGAAGCCACTCAAAGGCTGCACTCCTTGGTACATGATATAAAATAATGTTCTTGGATATATCGAACAAAATCAGTTTAAATCTTACTTCAATAGAGGGTGTTTGAGGAATATCATAAGGAGTAGTGAGAAAAAGCACCCTACCTCCGAGGGAGTACACTAGTCAATGGATCCACAAATAATTTCATGAGAACAACCAAGCAACTGAAGGGGTGTTATCACCTTCCTAGGTGAGATTGGCAGTGATAGAGAAAAAGAGATACTTGGAAGAGGCTCATACACATCAAACACCAAACAGGAGAGGAACGCATCCTCTTATATGGCTGAAGCCGGAGGAATCTCTTATTCATTGAACGCCATATGTGTTTCTGAATATTGGGGTATTTATTTATTGAATTAACTACAATAATTAAATGCAAATACTTTAATCCATTCATAATGGATTGTAACTGATGGATAAATCATTTGGGGGAAATAAATAATATATATATATATATATATATATTATATTATATCCATGCATCACATGCATGAAAAATACATAAATCATATGAATACATTAAATGTACACTATATATATATATATATCATGCATAATATGCACGTGAACATGAATCTCTTGCATGTACATTTTAGTGTACATACAATGATCTCTCACTTGCACTAAAATCACATACATAATTTATACAAAACATCAAGAATATATGTGAATCCATCCAAACTCTTTTGGATATGGTTTTTCATCAAACTATATTCATTTTGAACAAGAACTTTGTCCAAAACCTTATCCTTATCTAGGGCCTAACTATGTGACCCTACAAGACATAGTAGCATTGAAAAAAACTATGAAATCCCTATTTCATATATGTAAGAAAAGAGTAGCCTCTATCAGAGCATCAATGCTACTCAAGCTACTAAGGGGTCAGGTGTGATCTCCTTTAAACATACTAATATTTCTATACAAACATTCCCACCACAATATGTATCATACACATCGTATGTATACCTATATGATCCTTTTGACCATGACATCGAGTGGCCACTAGACATGAAAAATATCAATCTAGTATAGTGATCTCATATTTTCTTGATTATATGAAATAGGCTAACCAAGTTAATGAATACATCACATGCCATTCATTTATCTGATAAGTACATCACTTTTCACTTATCCAAGTATTTGAACACATCATATATGAAACAACTAAGAATGATCATGAATTTTCATAGTCCAATTAAATCAAGGGACATATGTCTTTACTTTTCATATAAGTGGATAAATCTTATCTTGGTTACACTCCAACCAATGACACGATCATCAACATACCCAACCACCCCATATTAGCTAAGTTCATATGTTTAATTTCATAAGTAGGTTATCAAATCATGAAGGTTATCATGCCAGGTATCTCACCAACCTCAGGTAAGAAGGATTTATAATAAGCATACACACCTAATTATATCTATGATCATACAATATTCCATGAGATATACTTTCACGAATTAGTCCAAGTAATAATCCTCTACTTATTACCTCATGAATCTATTCTTCATATCTTATATACAACCCTTTGTAATAGATATAATAATATATTAAAGCTAATATTTATATATCATTACAAACCATTATACTCCCTGATGATCATCAATTAGGGATAACTCAAAATTTATACTCTGAGGGGATATTTATCATTCGACTGTTCATGTAAAGTAAATTATAGCACACATGAAGGAATGATAAATAAATATCACCTTTATTATAAATGTATGATATTTTTAAAACTATTATATAAATATATAAATTATTTAATACCTAAAGAACTTACATGAGCTTCAATTTGTTATTGTAGTAATGGTTTTTGAACATTACATCCATATGTAATTTTTGTCACATCCCTATGTTATTATATGATAAAATACTCCCACTGACCTCTTAGTTAGTAAAATTTATGAAGTAACCTAGTTTGAATAATGGTAAGACTTAGGAATAGTATTACTTAAGTTCAAATCTTTGAACCTATATTAAAACTCCTCAACTGTTGGAGTTTGTGCCCTATAACCAACTAATTTTGTGCTTAAGATTACATGTATATTTAAATATGTGAATGTTAATTTAAATATATTATCGCATATTGATTGTTCTTCTATATAACATTGATTTGATAATGTCTTATAGTATCTATCACATTGAAAAAGGAATAAAAGTTCCCTGTTATGATTAGAACCTTAAAAATCTATGATGATATTCTTAAAACTACTCTACAGAAAAAAACCGATTTAGTGACGATTTTTTCATGGTGGTTTTCAAAACCGCCGCTAAATATATATATATATATATGTATTATTTTATAAAAAAATTAAAATTATTTTTAGTAGATATTTTTTAAAAAAACACTGAGAAATAGCGGTGGTTTTAAAAAACCACAGCAAAATAGCGACAATTTTAAAAAACCACAACTAAATTAAAGGAAAAAAATTAAAAATTAGAATATTTAATTATGATTTATGATTTACTATAATATATAGTTTATTATTTATAATTTTATTTAATTATAATGTGTTAATTAATAAATATTTATAATCATTGGATAATATTAATTTGAAACTTAAAATAAATCTTCAATAAGTTGAAAATCAGAGTTTGACATCAAATGACCATAACTTTTGATCCAAGTGTCCGTTTTAGCTCCAAAACCAGTAAAATTGAAGCTAATGAAATTATATAACACCAAATTAGATTTAAATTTTGTAATAATAAAAATAAAAAAATTATTATAGTTTCAAGAAAAGTTAGAAATTGAACTTGAACTTCAAATGACCATAACTTTTGATATGGATGTTCATTCGAGATCTACCACATATCAAATAAAAGCCCATGATTATCTCTATACCCTAGTGACCTAGGAAACACTGGTCAAATTTTTCAAGAAAGAAAAGATCCACAAGGCCTCTAAAACTGATTTTTTAGTTGGGGCATCCTAATTTTTTAACATTTGATGGAATTTCAATCTCGTTTAAGGAGGTCTTACTATCTTTTTTCATTGGGGACTAAATTTATTCTTAGGGACTACATTTATATTGATATTATGATTTTGAATTTTTACTTTTTTCACAATGTAGTTGTATTTATAATTAAATATATACATATTTTATTATATTTAATTATAATAAATCACTTGTATAAATACATATTTACATAGAAATGTATTTTAAAACATATAAAACATAAGAAAATAAATATTTATTATTCATTTAATTTAAAATAAATATTTTTTGACTTTATTTACTTTAAAAAATGCATTAATATGTATATATATACCTATACAAGTAATGTTTATATATAAATATGTGTGTCGATATTTTTTTTTACATTTATGTGTATATTCTAATATATGTAAACAAACACATATGTATGTAAATATTTGTGTGTATAAATAATATATAAATGTATTTTTTATATAAATATATCATTATCATTAAATATAGTGTATAAATGAATTTACAGTAAAACTATTTGAATACACACACACATATATATAAAAAATGTTTATATATATATATGTGTGTGTGTGTATTAATAAAAGATATATATTTATATTTATATTCAAATATATGTAACTAAATATTAATATATAATATATTTAAATAAATTTAATTATATATATATATATCATTCACATTTGATGAGATTTCATTTTCGTTTAAGAGTGTCTTCATATGCTTTTATATCATTTATGATTTTATTCCATTGATTTACATTCCTATTGATATGATGGTGTTGCAATTATTGTTCTTTCTTCTCCTTTTGTAATTCATTATCAAATATATATATATATATATATATATCTGTGTGTGTGTGTTTATATGAATTTATGAATATTTGTGTATATTTATATACATTTGTAAATATTTACACATATTTATGTTTATATATTTTTATATCATATATGTGTATATATATATATATATTCACTTATATATATATATAAATATAAAATTATGTATCTAAGTGTGTTTATATACATTTATGTAACATAAATGTGTGCTTATATATATTTATGTAAATTTTGTTATATGTATATATATATATATTTATATATATTTATATCCATTTTTTATTTTATTATTTTATTATTTATTATTTATTCGATTATTATTTATTATTTATTCAATTATGAACTATTATTTTAATATTGATTTATTATTAATTTATTATTTATTGATTTACTTTTATTATTAAATCATTGTTAAATAACTATTTAATATTTATTTATTTTTTATTATTTACTATTTACTATTTATTAATTATTAATTATTATTATTAATTATTTATTTATTGGTAATATTTTATTATTTATTTGTTCATTATTCATTTATTTATTATTTATTTATTTTTTATACATTAGTTATTGATTTATTTTTAATTTTTAATTATTTTATTATAAATTTACTATTAATTTATTATTAAATTATTATTAAATTATTATTTATTATTTATTATTTCATTTTTTTCATTTTTATTTTGTGAATTATTTCTAATTTATTTGTTTAATATTTATTTATTCATTATTTGTTTAATATTTATACATTAATTATTAATTTTTTAATTTTATTATTATATTATTATATTATTAAATTATTATTAACATATTATTAATTACTTATTTATTATATATTCATTATATATTTATTATTTATTTATTCATAATTCATAATTTATGATTTATGATTTATTATCTATCATCCATTATTTATTTATCATACATTAATTTATTATTTAGTTAATTTATTATTTATACATTACTTATATATTATAGATTATATATTACGTATTATATATTATATATTTATTATTTACTATTTACTATTTACTATTTACTATTTACAATTTACAATTTTTTATTTATTATTTACTATTTACTATTTATTATTTACTATTTATTGCCATATTATATATATTATTTATTTATATTTTATTTATTAATTAGTAATTTGTAATTAATAGTTATTAAATAATAATAATTACTTATTACTTATTACTTATTAATCAATGATTATTGATTCTTGATCAATCAATATTGATAAATAATTATCAACTAATAATTAATTAGTTTGTTTCTATTTTTTATGTATTGTGTTTTTTCAATTAATATATATATATATAAGTATATTAAATTCTATTTATTCTCCACATTATTATTTATTATAACAGGTTGAGGGTCAATCCCTCTTTTATTAAAAATGAAAAACAAACAAACAAAAGGAGAACAGTTCAGATAAGGCACAAATGCCCATAAAGAGGACAAGAAGTCACTTCCCTTTATTGTTAATATTCTTAGGATGTCTTCCTCTACCCTTCAGATGTCGTCATCTCCACCAAGACTTGACCTCTTGTGATAATCCATCCTCTTCTTTTGAAGAAGATTAAGAGGATCCAACCACAATGGAGCAGATCCTGAATTTCCAAGAGAGATCACGAAAGTCAATCTTTGGGTTAGCTCGAATTCTATCCTCTAAATTAATTGCCAGTAGGTTCCGCACAAGAAGATAACCGTCGAAACTAAAAGCCTATGGTTCCATCATAGAATAGATGACCTCAAGTTTCAAGGAGAACCAATCACACGCCTCCTTGTTGATACCTTCAATAGGTCTTGCCCCTTCAATATCATCAGGAAGGATGATACATGCATTTTTTATCTCGTGTAATGACACATTCATCATCCAAATCCATACCAAAAGTGGCATATGCATTTTTTATAAGTTTTGAAAAAATTTGATGGGTAACACCAATTTTTATTTCCCATTATGCGACCATCAGGTGGAGGATTTGCCTTCACGAGAGATTCTTGAGCAGGAGGTTCCTAAACAAACATAGAAGAGGTCACATCTGCCTTAGACTTTCAATGGATTACCATTTATAATCCCTCCTTATCAACAAAAGTTTTTTCCCCTTACGAGTCATAGAAATGTTGGACAGTTCCTGTTCAAATTTCCGGTCAGCCAAATCTTGGGCAGCATCAAACAAATCCTCCACCAATTCCTCAGAAGGCTCTCTATCCATATTGGAATCATCTGCTTATTCATTTACAACATTATCTAAAGCAGGAAGAGACTCACCTACCTTTGTCATCCATATCCTTCTGCTCCTCCACAACAATGTTAGCCCATAACTTCTCGGTTGGGGAAGAAACCTTTTCCATATAACTCACAGAGGGGTGATCACCACCATATAATTTACTTGAACTCAAGTCATTTAGCTAAAGTAGTGAAAACCTGTTTGAATCAGAGGTATTCCCCCTTTCCATACTCGCACATCTAACCACTATCCATCATCATTCTATGGAGAATAATCAAGAAGTAAGGGGTTCAAATCTCACCCAATATGGAATTTATATATATGGCATGTGTATGGTAATATATAGTAAAAAATCAATAATAAAAAACAAATAAATAAATAAATTAAAAAAATAAATTAATTGTTTATGAAAATAAAAAAATAATAAAACAAAAAAATAATAAAACAAAATAATAATAAAATAAAAATAATAATAAAATAAAAATAAGTTGAAAAAATTGAAAAACTAAAAAAATTAAAAAAATTAAAAAAATTAAAAAAATTAAAAAAATTTAAAAAATTAAAAAAAGCTGCCTCTAAATATTTCTATGAAGGTTTTGAAAAAACGACCTCTAATTGATTATTGATGCATGATTTAGTGGTGGTTTTTCAAAACCATCATAGAACAATTTAACGATGGTTTAAACCGCCAAAAAATGCAAAAAAACCTACCGCTAAATGCCAATTTTGGTGCAATTCTAGTTCTATGGTTGAATAACGTACTATGAAAGGGAACATAGTACATAGAGTGTTAGGTGAGAGTACTCGTAAGAGTATGAGGCTTATTCTCATGCAGTTCATACTTGGTAATCTCCAAGACAGGAGATTATGAGAACAGACACGCCAATAGGAATTCTACATGTTTTGGTGTCATTAGATATTTCTATCTATGAGCGTGTGTAATGGTACCAAGACTTTAATATTATAATTAATTTATGTCATGAATTGCACACCTAGATTTACTAACAAAAACCTTCATGTCATATGTTAGTGGGAAGTAGAGTACGTTGAGTGCGTCACGAATGACATGTTATTAATGGATAATTTGAGGAAGGGTTTGTCCTTTCCATCTCTATAGAAGTTAATATCTCATCTCTTGAATTGAAATATAACCGTAACATAAATTCCATTCCCATGGTGTAATGATGTTTATTTTAGATATCCAAAGAAATATGTATCAATCATACAGGTTAATGACACAGATGTTCTACCTGCATGAAGAAATATTGAGATAAAGGGATTATATTGCACAATGAGCATTCATATGTGGTTGTCGATGTTGTGACATTAAGTTATTTCTCTTTAGTGTCTTGACTTTTTTCTAGGTAGTAATCTTGGACTTTAGGTGTACGCACCTAATATCAATGATAAAGAATCATATAGGGCTACACACTAAGTGTTTCCATTGATATCAATTAAATTCTATTTGAATTTAATTTTTGGAATAAATATTATTCTCATGATTGATGAATAATTTTATTCAAGTTTTAATTATTACTAATATTTGCAATGTAATAAATAATTTATTATTCATTAAATAAATAATTTATTTAAGTATGTGAAAATTTAATAAATATTTATTCATTGGATTGTGGAGATAATATTTATTTTATTTATTGAATATTTAATAAATATTTATTTGCTGGATTGTGAATAAAATATTTATTTAAGAGAATAAAATATTGATTCAGGTATTCAATAAATTCTAATGAATTTGAGCAGACCAAAATTATGTTTGTTGATAAATATTAATTTATAATACAATAAAATAATATTTATCATTGAGAGAGTTAATGCATGCTATAAAATAATAAAAATAATAATATTATTATATGGCGTGAGATTTATTAAAGATTCTAATATTTTTTAATGGATGGTACATAATTGAATAATATTTTAATCTAAACCATAACTCTATAGTTAGATGGTTATTTCTATTTTATAGGGTTAATCAAAAATTGGGGATAAAGAATTGTTGCACACAATGGACGTCTCTCTCTCTCTCTCACACACACACACTCTTCCTCTCTCTCTCTCTCTCTCTCGAATTCCTCCTCTCTTCCTCTCAAGAATGATAATAACTCCTTCAAGCTCAAAGGATCTTGAAGTGATCAAGATGAACAATTAAATACATTTAACTCATCATGCTATCACCTAACAATCAATTTGCATTGCTCTAAGATCAAAGTAGCACATATGGATCACCACTAGAGGGATTTTACACTTGAATCCTTATAGCGCAATAATGGTAATCAGAAAGGGTTTTCAGAAGATCAACAACTTCATTGAAGAAAATATCACATGATGAGATAATAATTTCTTACAAATTTAAATAAATTAATTATAAATTTAACATGAAATATCCTCTCTCAGGGGTTCAAGAAACTCTAACTTAATCGAAATTTTAATTTAACACTCACCAAATGTGCTTTCGCTGTGCCCGAAACCCTCATTTACTTAATAACATAAAATTTTATAATTTTATCTTCTATTTTTTACATATAAATATTTCTAAGTACATCATAATCATGCTTGGAACCCTTTCTATCAAACTTTTTCTTGAAATATTTTGTAAATAGTGCAACTATTTACATTATCACTTTATAATAACATCCTAAACTCTTTTAGGATAAAGTGATATCCACTTCATTATGGTAACTAATGTAACTCTTTACATTTCTCTTTACCACCATACCCTAAAATATTTTAGGACATCAAGTGATACACTTTGTGTATTGGCTAGTATAAACCTTTAGGGAATAGTGTTGTTCACTTGTTGTGGTAACTAAATGAAACTCTTTACATTTTTCTTTACCATCACACATCCTAAACTTATTTAGGATATTAAGTGAAGAATAAATATAATTTTAGACTGCTATAATTATTTATTTAACATTGATATTCACTTTCTCACAGTAACTAAATGTAACTATTTACTTTGTTCATTACTATCATATATCCTAACTATTTAAAATATAAATTAAATAATAACTTAAACTACATCTGGTACAATATTTTATTTTTTAAATTTAAACTTCTCTAAGTTCAAACATACTCTCACTAGATTTTTAGACACTATACTCTCTTTGTCATATATTTCTAGGACACAACACAAATTACTTTATGTTTTAGGAAATAACATTTATTTCCTTTTAGTAGGAATATCTAAAAAATAAAAAATTATTTCCATATCTCATATGTAATTCTATGTGTTTAGAGTATTTTCTTGAAAAAAAAATCATTAAAATGAACCACTAGTGGTTGGGAATCACATTCTATCATATTTAAACAAATAGATAGATAAACACTTTATCATAGATAAAATACTTTTATCTATATATTCTTCTCAAAACATGTTATAGAATCTGATGAATCATAAACACACTATATATAATTAATCATCTCATTTTGTTCATAAAAACTCTTTGTTAACACCTATTATCATATAATAGAAGTGAGATTAAGATACACATCCTTTATTTAGATTAATCTTAGCTTTATAAACATTTTTACATTCAAATTTCCAATTTATAAACTGTTTACTTATTCACTTGAACGAAAACTAAAAGATCTCTCAATTCTTCCTTTGATTTTGAAACCATATATATTTTCAACACTTGTAAAGTATACATTCAGAATCATATACCCTTCAAAATTAAATAATTGATTTCTTTAACATTTATACATGACATAGAAATTCCATGGAGTTACCAAGCCCCTTAAAGTGTTCTAGATAATCTGATTATATGGAATCATTACACCTTCTTGGTAATACCCTCAGGTTTCAATTAAACTTAACCGACTTTGTGAAGAAATATTAATAGAATTTCCAACTTTTCCTCTTCCGGTTTTGAAATTTACCTCTTTATACTGCCTATAAAGTACTAGAACCTAGATATCATATGCCTAGTTCATCTATTCTCAACACTTCGAGAATATCAGGTAATTTTTTTTAAATTCGTCCATCTTTCCAAAATATTTCCAAAAATGAAAATAGAATGAATTCCTTAACTAGAATAAGCCTTATAAGAATTATTTACTCTCTCTAAACTTATTAAATCATATTGAATATCATTAAAATACCCAATAATATTTATTATATGAGGAGAGTCTAAAATTACTTAGGTTATTTTTTATTAAACTCCTTTGAAACTATAAATGAATCATTCCATAGTTCCAGAAGCTTCTAGATTGACTTTTTGAATAATTTAAATTATTGGTTTCTTAAGAAGGAACCATTATAACACATAAAATATTTCTCTTGCTCAAGAAATTTTCTTAAGCTACCAATATTATGAGTTTATTAATTTAATATTATCATTTAAAGGATTAATATAAAGTTTAGTTTGAAAATTATGATGCATTTATCTATAACATAACTTTTTATCAGATGAATATCATGTCTCATATCTTTTCATCAAGGTATTTTAATGAAAGTGCTCCCAGTAAAATTGATAACCCTGTACATCATATCCATTTATAAATTCAAGATTCATATTTCACTAAGCAATGAGTTTGCTAGGGATTTCCTCTCACCACTTAATTATTAAGGTAGGGAATCATCCCAACCACCACATTTGTGACTCTTAGTTATTTGAATGGATAAATTTTATCCAAATCCATCACATGGATTCACTAAAATCTATTCCTCTAGTATCCTTCTCATGGGTTTCCGATCTAAGTGTAACCAAAAAAAAGTTTCAAGGATTGACCAACAAAAGACAATCTAAGGGCACCCTACTAGGGAGGAACCTACCCAAGGATAATCTAGTGTTATCCATCACTTGATTTCCTTATACAAGAGGATGTAGTAACATATTTTTAAGGGGTTCCAACATGATGTAGCTGACAAGAGAGAAACAAGAAGGGGTTTCTGAGTTTGTGGTGGCCCTTATGACATGACAATGATGAAAAATTATCTTATAAATGTGGAGAGGTTATTGTCAATATGTTCAAGATGGATTCTATTGATATCAAGAAGGGGGCTACCATGTTGTAAGAAGCATGTGCAACATGTCGGCGTTTAACATGTACTGAGAAACAATAATGTAATTGATGATCAAATCCATGTATCAAAATTTTTCTTAATAGTGGTGATCAGGTAGAGTGTCCTAGTTAATGATCAGAGGAACATCTTGATGAAGAGATCATGAGAGAGAAAATTCCTTTTTGTGTTGCAAGATGGAGTGAGGCTAATGCATGTTTGGATGAAGATCTTTGAGGTAGTGACATTTCATTGACATAAGGGTGATTTTTTGTCATAGATGGATATTTAAAGCATGGTGTTAGTGAGATTTTTATTAGATAGAAGGAAAAGGAGTATTAGGGTCTAGTTTTCACACAGGTTTTATACACACTATCATTTTTAATTCAAGTTTGGGCATTACTTGGTTTCTTTGTACTCTCTGATTCATTGTGGATATTTTCAAAATTTCCCCATGGTTTATTAATACTCTACATGGGAGGGTTTTTTTCACATTAAAAATCCCATTATATAATTTATTTATTCTACTTTATATCACTTCCAATTTTTTTAGGTTTTTCACAAATTGTTTTTCAAGAAATTTTTGACCTGGAATCGGGATTCTCCCCCAATAGTGGCAACAAAGGCGAAGGTTCGTGTTTTCCATTTAACATGAGAATTATGAATGTTTATTAGAGGATTGATTATGCATGCATGAATCATAATAATGTTTATAATTAAAGAAATTTGAGATAGGCGATGCATATGTCCGCTCAGGGGATATTTTTCATTTACTTAGGGGTTTGATCCCCAACTATGTTGTATTTTTAGTGAATTTTCACAGGTTTTGTGGAAGGATGCACTTATGAGTGGGTGATTGGTGTAGAGGTTGATGAGTGGTAATATTTGGCGCATTAGGATGATTTAGATAGGTGCAGACATGGGTGGACATGGGTGGGTGGGGGGGGGGATATGGGCTTCAGGGTGACATAGATGGGGGGTGTAACCATAGTCAGATGAAACATGGATGGGTGGGCACATTTGGGGATGATCAAGTGGGATATTGATATCTGGACCTTATAGTTCATGGCACATACAGGCCAGACACCCCTCTACTTTCAATGGGCCTTTTATCTTGTACAAGTGTGGTTCTTGGGACTCCATTCATCATATACTTTCAGGATTTTCGAAATATACGCCCTTAAAAGAAATAATGCCTTTTATAAATCTCAAATGCTAAGGATTTATTATTATTTAGAAAAAAATAGATAAATTTATAACGTATCAAATTGCATGATATAGTACCATATAATTTTTTTATCCCAGATAATTTTAAGATAAAAAAATTCCACCACAAATAATTTTTACCCTAGAAAATGTTTTGATATTTACTACATACTCAATTAGCATCAAAGATTTATTACATTTTCATAAGTGAAGAAAAATCCAAACACATACACACATTACTTATAAAACAATAAAAATGGAAACAATGTCTAACATCTAGAAAATGATAAAAAGAAGAAGAATTTAATGGGGAAAAAATAAAATTAGGATGATGAATCAAAATGTAAGTTCTCATTGAAAATTTCACATAGGATCACAAATTAGAGACATTCCATAATTTTTTAAAGACCTATGTCACTTAAATAATGATAAAATATTAGTCTAAATGTTCTAATTTATCATCTTTTCCCCATGTATCAAATTTATAAATTCTAAAAATTAATTTATGGAGTTTTATAAAACCACAAAATACATGGTTTATGAAAAAGAACACGTCAAAAATTATGAGTAAAATTTTATTCCCCAATAGGTTTTCAGTCAAACTGATGTGGAAAGTTGAGTAAGATGGTTTTCAATGTCATTTTTATATAAAACCAACATTGAGAGACTTATTTTTGTCATCTTTTAGAAGGTATTTCAACATTAGTTTATAAAAACTAATGTTAAATGATAATTCTTACATCATTTATATTAATTTAATTTTTTTAATCGACAGTAAGAGGTGAAAAAATGATGATAAAGGTGTTTTTCCACTAGTGTTAGGCTGATATGATCCCATCTCAATTTATTGGGAAAGATCATACAATTCATGAAACATATTGGTAATTAATATAATGATGAAACTTGGATAAATAACACCCATAAAACAAGAGACTTAGTAAAGTCAAGTCCACTTTCCACTATTGAAAAAAGGTGCTATGACCAAGGTCTAAGACGATGGCTATGGCCCTTTTGACCATGGCTATAGGCTGTAGCAATGGTCAGGATTCTCATAGAGGATATTGGAATCACTATATCCCTTATGACTATAGCCATAATCATGGATCATGGATACATTCCATGACTATAGATTTTTACATGGAACTAGGTCCATGTCTGCACCCTATAGCTACAGGGAATTACCCATGACTATTGGGTCAGAAAAAAAAAACCTCACTAGGTTTCGAACCCATATATCATGCCAATAGAATAAGTGTTTCTATCATAGTTATTACATATATGTGTGTTTATAAATATGTAAATATATATATTTTTACCATTTAATTAAGTATATGGTTGTTTCAATGTGAGGTATATAGCCACGTGTTGACATTATCATAGATATAGGCACCCTATAGCCACGGGTCGACCTACCAGTGTCTATAGGTGACCTATAGCCATGGTATAGATTGGCCTGTTGCTATAGGGTCCTGATTGGGGAGTCTATAGACACAGGCCGACCTACCCATGGCTATAGGTGACCTATAGTCATAGTCTAGGCTGACCCATGGTTATAGAGTCGTGGTTCAATTTATGATTAGTAAACCAAAATTTGAAAAACCAAAAACCCAAAATCAGAATAATTGATACCAAAATCACTGGGTGACATCATGAAACTAGAACCATGAGCAACGGGGTGCATTCCACTCTCAATATATACCAAAACCTAATCCACACAAGGTCCTTAATTTAAATACCTGAATTAACAAGTACTTTCTCCCAAATTATCCAAAAAAACTAAATAAATCCATGAGGCAACATACCTCATGTAAAACAATGAACAACAACATGAACATGTCCCCTTGGGAAATCCTCTAAAAACTATACACAAAGGCCTTTTAAGAAGGAAAATTCCACCATAATTCATTGGAATCATGTCTATGAAACCCTAAAAAGTGAACTAGAAATTAAAGAAACAAGGAGGGATGATCAAGGAGAGGGGGAGGGATCTTACCTTGAATTTTCCTGAAGAAACCCTCCCAAATACCTGAATCAATAGGATACCAGGGGGATAGAGCCACATGCACAAAATTACCCAAATTCCCTTCTAAAATGAACCACCAAATAGCTTGGTCAAGACTTGTCAATGAGGGTCACACTGCAATTCCTCCTCAATGGACCATGTTATGGTGTGTCCCTATCATATATAGTGAAAATATCCCTAAAAAGGTATGGGGATGTGAGGTCCACTCCTAATTAATAAAAAAATCAATAGAGAGGTTTTTTTCAACTGTAGCGAAAGTATTCTTTGGGTGGTAACCAAATCAGGCAGTTGTGGAAGTTTTCCTCTTTGGTGGCCAGCTAGCATGAAACACAGTTAGAGGTGTGGATTTTTTTCTAGGGTTTATGAGAAAACCATATCTATCCATTTTTACCACTGAATCTTGTTCCCTATAAAACAAGAATCAATCCCATGAATTTTTAATCAGAGAAAAAAATATCTGTTGTAACTCTATGTAATCCTTCGAAGATTTATATGAAGAGAAATATAATAATTGTCCCCTTTATCCTATGGATGTAGGAACCCTGATGAACCACATTAATTATTATGTTTTATTCATTTTTTCTTTTGTTTTTTATCATCTCCATGAACCTCCACTGCCCCAAAAAAGTGGTATCATAGGTGTTCGGAACGAAATGGTGACGCTACAACAAAGTTTTTTGGTGACTGGAAAATTGAAGGTGGTCGGAAATTTTTTTCTGAGACCAAATCCATGAAGATCTCGGTGAGATGATTCCAATGGTGCAAGCAGTATTGAAAATAGAGATGAAATGAAGTCGATAGAGTTGGTCAAAGTTTCGGTCAAACCGCAGGTGCTACAGTACCTCCTTACTGGAGAAAACGATACTATTCACACCGGTGAAAACTTTTTGGGGGATTTTTTGTCCATTATTTAGATGATCCACATCATCATTATATCATCGGTCAATATATACCATTGAATTTGTTTTGGAAATATCTTGGCCAATCAGAGTCCATTTTTAGTGATCAAGGAGTCAATTCCAACTATTTAGACCATTCAGGACACATCCTTATGATTATATTTTCAAAATTATCACTCCGTAAATGAAATAAAATACTAGTAATATGATTAAGCTTACCTCTTTTAATTATTCCATCTGGAAACCAAAAATGAAGGATCTTTTATATATTAATGATTTGTGGAAACCCATAGTGGAGACTGCTAATACCATTGCAGTGAAAGTAGAGGAATCTTCAACAAGCAGTCAATCTGTTGAGAAGACATCAACCAGTACCCATCCAGTTGATGCAAAGTGGGACATTCTCAATAGGAAGTGTGCTTCCTAAATTAGACAGTGGATCAAAAATATTATTTTCTAGAATTTTTCCAATAAACACGTTGCTTCCATTCTTTGGTGAGAATTGGAAAAGATGTATGCAAGGAAAACTATGTATAACAAAGTAAACCTAATATGTAATCTTGTCAAATTGAATTACAAAGATGGTAACAACATATCATAGTAGATGATAAAGTTTCAAGGTACCGTTTATCAATTGAATTCCATGAAAATGATGATTGATGATGAGTTGTATGCACTGTTGATGTTGAGTTATTTACTGAAGATGTGGGGTACACTAGTTGTATCGGTCAACAATTATATTCCATATGGAACTCTCATTATGGAGATGGTGAAATATAGAATGATGAATGAATAATCCAAAAGAAAAGATAAATAAAATACACCTGAATCAGAGTCTCTTATCATTGAAAGACAAGGGAAGTAAAAATGGTAGGGAAGAAGCAGAAGAAGATAACCCCATGAACAAAGTCTTCAAAGGAGGAAGTGATCAAAATATTGATCAAGATATTACATAAAGTTCTACCATTGTGGAAATCCCAGACACTTCATTTGGGAGTGTATAAGGATGAAGGTATAGTAGAGGAATTAGGAAGGTAAGACCCAAAATAATTATTTTACAGTTATAAATGAAGAAATCGTTATTGTTTATGAAGATAATTAGGTTAGTCTTGCAAGCTGAGACTCGACATGGGTGATCGATTCCGATGCCTAATACCATGTCAATACTAGAAACTATTTCTTATTATCTTACACTTATGGGAGTTTCAGACATGTGAAGATGGGAAATGATGGTGCATCCAAAATCACTAGTATTGGTAATATTTTTTTGGAGAATAATATTGGATGTAGGTTACTGTTGAAGGATGTGAGGCATGTTCATAATATTCACCTCAATCTGATACCCACTAAAATTCTTGATGACGATGAATATGTCAGTTCCTTTGGTGATGGGAAATGTAAGCCTACCAAATGTAACTTTGTAATTTATAAAGTAAAGAAAGATACTTCTCTTTATATCATATATTCTAGACCATGTAGAGGAGAAGTCAATGCCACCAAGAAAGATATTCCTACTCAATTTTAGCACAAGAGGCTTTATTACATGAGCGAGAGAGGAATTATAATTCTCTCAAGGAGGGATCTTTTTTTAGGAATAAAAGGTACACATTTGGATACTTGTGTTGATTGCATCATGGGAAAACAACATAGAGTATTATTTCATGGTTATATACCATCTAGTAAAGAAAAAAAATTATATTTGATACACACTGATGTCAGCATGATGAGCACCAAGTCCATGAGAGGTGATACTTATTTTTTTACCTTCATAGATGATCATTCTAGAAAAGTATGGTCCTTTTATTTGAAAATTAAGATCAAGTGCAGGATGTTTTCAAGAAGTTTCATGTAAAGGTGGAAATAGAAATAGGAATATGGTTAAAGTGTGTGCGAGAAAAAAATGGAGGAGAGTATCGTGGTCCATTTTTTGAGTACTCCATGAGTTTCAGCATCTGGCTAGAAAAATCAATACTAGAGACGCCTTAGCATAATGGTGTTACTGAGATGATGAACATAAAAATTTGTGAGAGAGTCATATGTATGATCTCAAATACAAAGATTCCAAACACCTATTGGGGGGAGGCAATGAGGACTGTAGTTGATCTTATCAAACTTCTCCATTAGTTACACTGAACTATGATATTCCATAAACTATTTGGATAGGTAAAGATGTTTCATATAAACACTTGAGAGTATTTGGCTGTAGGGAATTTTTTGAAATCCTTAAAGATGAGCAGGTAAAGCTGGATGGAAAAGGAAAGGAGTGTATATTTTTGGGATATGATCATGAGGAGTTTGGATATTGAATTTGGTATCCTGTTAGCAAGAGGTTCTTCAGAAGCATATATGTGGTGTTTCTTGAGTATAATATGATTGAATATTTTGAGAATCCATAAAATATAGAGAAGTTACAGTCTAAGGAAATTCTAGTAAATCTAGAACTAGTGTCACCACCATCAGTTCCAATAGTGAGAGAGAGATACGTGACACTGATGATACATCACAAGTAGGTAATATGTCTCCATTTTCTAATATGTATATATTATATGATATTATAGAATATATTTCCCATAAAGAACAGTTGAGGAGATCTACTAGAGAATGAAAACTGAGTCGTAGATACTCACTACATGAGTATGTGATGCTCACTGATGTAGGAGAGCTAGACAATTAAGATGATGCAATCAGGAGTCAGCAGAAGATGAAATGGAAAATGGCCATGAAAGAGAAAATGGGATCCTTGCATAAGAACCATATATTTTATTTGGTAGAGTTACCATAGGGAATGGAGACACTCAAGAACAAGTGGGTGTATAGAATTTAAGGAGAATATGACAACTTACAGTCCTGCTACAGATCTAGAATGGTTGTGATAGTATTCAGTCAGGAGAAAGGTATTGAATTTGATGAATTTTTTTTCTCCTGTGGTTAAAATGTCTTCTATCAGAGTTTCTCTTGGATTGGTGTCTAGTTTGAACCTAGAGGTTCAAAAACTGTATGTAAATACATTTTTCTTACATGGTAATCTTGATGAGGAGATATACATGGGGAATCTAGAGGGATTTCAGGTGAAAGGTAAAGAAAACATGGTATACAAGCTTTAGAAAATTTTATATGGTTTGGAATAGGCACTGAGGAAATGATACAGGAAATTCGACTCATTTATGGAGAAAAATGAGTACATATGGATGACTTTAGATCCCCGTGTTTTCATAAAACAGTTTCCTAATGGTAATTTCATTATCTTGTTTCTTTATATTGATGATATGTTGATTATAAGAAGAGATATCACCAAGATTGATAGGTTGAATAAGGATTTGAACAAGTCTTTTGAAATGAAGGATTTGGGATATGCTACATATATTCTTGTAACGACGATTAGTCATGAGAGGATGAATTACAAGACTTGGATATCTCAGGAGTTGTATATTGTGAAGGTTCTTGAAAGATTAAATATGAAAAAGGTGAAACTAGTTAGCACTCCAATTTCAAGTAATTTTAGGCTCACGAAAATTTAGAGTCCATAAATTGAGGAGGAGAGAGAATAGATAAAAAAGGTTCCTTATTAGTCAGTAGTTAGAAGTATTTTTTATTCAATGGTGTGTACTAGACTAGATATTTCTCACGTTTTTAGTGTTGTGAGAAGATTTTTATCAAATCTAGGAAATGATCATTGGACAGTGGTGAAATTGGTATTGAGGTATCTCTGAGGTACATATAGTCATTATTTATATTTTAGAAATGGTAAACCTATTTTGGAAGGATACACATATATAGATATGGCTGGAGATATAGACACAAGAAAATATATATTTAGGTACCTGATATCATTTATATGAGGAGAAGTCTCATGGAAATCACGACTTTAGAAGCGTGTTACCTTATCCACCACAGAAGTAGAATATATCATGGTCATCGAAGGCTACAAGGAGATGTTGTGGATGAAGAAATTTTTACAGGAGATGGGATAGAGTCAGAAGAATTATATTCTCTATTATGATAGTCATATCGCTATTAATCTTAGGAAGAACCTGACATTTCTTTCTAGGTCAAAACACATTGACATGCGATGTCATTGGATCTGAAATGTTCTAGAATAAATATTTTTTAAAGATGAGAAAATACACACCAATGATAATGAGGTAGACATGATGACAAAGGTTCTACTAAAAGATAAGCTAGACATATACAAGGAGATGGCAGGTCTAGATTCTACCAAAAATTGTGCATGAGGGGGAGACTTTTGTGGGCCACTCCCAATTAATAGATAAATCAATATAGAGGTTTTTTTCGGCTACATTAGAAGTATTATTTGGGCGACAACTAACTCGGGTGACTTTGGAAGTTTTCCTCTTTGGTGGCCATCCAACATAGAACGTATCCAGCGAAATGGAGTTTTTAAGGGTTTATGAGAAAACTGTTTCCATCCATTGACATCACTGAATTTTTTCCTCTATAAAACGTGAATAAATCCAATGAATTTTTAATTAGAGAAATAAAATCTCTACTGTAACTCTATGTAATCCTCCTACGATTTATCTAGAGATAAATATAATAATTATCCCCCCAATCTCCCATGGATGTAGGCACACTACTGAACCACATAAATTCTTGTGTGTTCTTTATTTCTTCTCATTTTTATGTTTTTTATCGTCACAAAAAACCTCCACTGCCCCAACAGGGGATGATCCCCACAAGCCACCCTCATGGTGCGGTCCCTCTAGGCTTTGTTTCAGACCTTTCCTGTAAGGGCTATGCTACAGTGTGGCCTTGAGTTGCATCCAAACTCTCCAAGAAAATGTAGAGGGACTAACCATAACCCCCTATGTGACTCTAAGCCACTACACGATAGTACCCTTCACTACGTCGTGAGATTATACCTTCTTCCAACACTACACCACAATGCCCCTTATTACGGCATGGTTCTCTACCAAGCTATATAATTCCATCCTCTAGTGCATGAGAACCAACTCTAGGCATTCCTTCACCAAACTAACAGTACCAAAATATCTCATAAATCATTGAAATCATGATTAAAAATCCCATTACCCAATTCAAATCTAAAAATTTGAATTCACCTTGATCTCCATCAACCCATAATGATGCGGGTTATTACAAAATCTTCACTAAAATGCTTCTCATCCTTAAAAATCTATAGAAATCCTCTAATCATACCTCCTGACCTACCATGGCCATCAATTCATTTCTAACACACCATGTTCCATTACAAATCTCCCAATGTGATTCCACCTCACAACTTCATACACCAAGAACACTATTCACCAAAAGTCAAGCTGCCTATTCACCGAGAATCCCATAAATTTATCTATGACCACCACCACACCTTTGGAATAGTTCAAATCCGAGCTGTCCATAAACACTCTCGGTGTAAGTATGGCCTCAACAGATCCACTTATATACAACAACACAATTCATCCATTCTCTGGATATCTTTCACTAAAATGATCATCCTCACCCACTGAAGTACCTCTACATCACTTGATCATGTTGTCATAATCCCCAAAGGCATCACATAATCATAAAACACCCACACTAAATTCCAAACCCGATACTCTGCATGATTCCAATGTTGGATCCATGACCAACCAAAATTTTCTTCATACTCCAACCATAATCATTGACGCGTCTTTGATCAAACTCACTCTTGGATTCCACTGCATCCATGAACCTAACCAATTTGAGGGTTATACTCCCAAACATATGAGTATCCTTATATTTATCTTTTTAAACCCAATCATCTAGTATCTACACCTAATTTCTTATCCATTACTGATCATAGTAACTAGATGTGGCCTCCCCACTCATACTAAAGTGCCAACATTAAACATTGGTCACCAATCACTAACACGGTGCTAAACCACACCTTTCAACCCCAAGACCTTGAATTATTAACACCCAATTCATCCTAACTCTTATGGTTTTTCCAACTATAATAATACACTTATAGAGGATGATTTCGAATAATGGTTCTCCCAAATATAGTTCTCACCTACTAAAACCCAAAATCAACCAGTGCAAACCACTGACCTAGTGTAAACTCACATATGTTTACTCAAGACCATCATCAAGCATTCATACCGCAATCCTAAAACACATGGAACTCCCAAAATAATTATGACATACCCATCCAAAGCACAGTTCAAACACCCTAGCCTCCCCTAGTATACCACTGAAAACCAAGAAACTTAGCCTATATAGACACCAATTTATTTTCCCAACATGGACCAACCCAAACCCCAACCCACTAGCCTCACTTGGTAGTTTCCAAGCAGACATGACATACTCTTCAAGCATATAGTTCAAGAATTCAGGTCATCACTATTGTAGATATGGCCTTTAAAAGCGTGCAAAAAATAGCATGTACAATGCTAAAAAAGAGATGATAATCGAAGTGAAATTAAAGGGGGGGGGTCCCTTTTATTAGTTCTAAAAAAATAACTGATAAAAGGGGTCTTTTATCAGTGCAAAAAAAAAGGCACTGATAAAAGTAAAAAATGAACTTTTTAAAAAGAATTTTTTTTCTGGAAATTCGGAGGGTTGATAACCCCTCTTTTATCAGCACCCCCCATAACAATGATAGTCTAGCCTTCCCCACCCTGCCCCGTTTAACAACACTATGGATCTGCCTCACCTACCTGTGTGCGCCCCTAACTTTGGTGGGTTTTGAACTTGAGACCTCCCCCTCATGATCACACACCTTTTCCACTTGCCTTTATTGTTTTGTTCTTTATTTTTTGATATATCTATATATTTTGTTACATTTTTTATCCATATATTTTTATATATATATTAATATTTACATATATTTAAATACTTATATAAAATATGTTTTGTGTGTGTGAGTTTATAAACACACACACACACACACACATATATATATATCTTTGTGCATCTATAAATATAATTATACATGTTTTTATTTATTTACATATATTATATATTAATATTTATATTCATATATTATAATATATAGATAAATATTTTTTTTGTTAATACACACACACATATATATATATATATATATATATAAACATTATATATATATATATATATTAATTGTATAGGAATATAAATATTTATACATTTGTATATTAAATAAAATGGATATTATTTTTTATTTAAATAAGGTTTATATATTGAGAAATATATTATATATGTAAATAAGTTTAATTATTTATTTAAAAAATAAAATTTTATGTGTGAATATATAAAAAATATGTATATATTGTTATATATTTGATTATAAATAATAATAAATTGTGGAAAACAATAAAATTTCAAAGTCATAATATCAATATAAATGTAATACATGGGAATAAATTCAGTACACATAGAAAAAGGAAAAAATAACCCCTTAAATGAGGCTTAAATTCCATTAAATGTTAAAAGAATTGGGTACCCCAACAAAAAACTAAGTTTTGGAGGCCTTTAGGGCCTTTTAGGGCTTGAAAAACTTGATAGAGTTTTACCTATGTAAATAATGGCATATATCCCATCACAGGATTTGATTTGATATATGGTATAACTCAAACAGACACCTGAATCAAAATTTATGGTCATTTGAAGTTTGAGGTATGTTTTCAGCTTATTTTAGATCTTTTATTAATTTTTTTATTTTTTGTGTCTTCAAATAGTTATTAAATTACTATTACTCAATAATAATACGAAAATTATTAATTAATAATATTTTTAAATAATTTTATAATCCATTTTCACTAATATATTAAGTGTAAATGTCTATTTATACTTATCTAAAACATATTTAAAAAATATATATTATATTTATATCAATATAAATATATTTATATATTTATATATTAATATATTATTTTTAATGATTTTTTTTGAAATATAATCTTTATCAGTGCTAGTAAAAAAGTGTTGATAAAGACCCCCCTTTATCAGTGCTACTAAAAAAATCACTGATAAAGGGGGTCCCTTTAACAATGCTAAAAAAGCGTTGATAAAAGGGGTGCCTTTATCAGTGCTAAAAAGAGTGCTGATAAATGGGTAATTTTAACAATTCTTTTTAGCATTGTTAGAAGTACATTTTATCAGCATTGTTTTTAGCACTGATAAAGGTACCACCTTTATTAGTGTTTTTTTAGCGTTGTTAAAGGTTGGCACTATGAAAACCCATTTTTGTGGTAGTGCATGTTATGAATGTGGGTTACCTCAACCCAAGTTGAATAATACTTTTTGATTTCCATATCATGTATACATAGATCTATTCATGATGTTAAATTACCATAACAGTGTTAATACTTCTATGTATACTATTTTTATGAAAATTTCCTTAGATTATTCACTACAAAAAACTGGAATTTAGTGACGTTTCTAGTGATGTTTTTCAAAAAAAATATCACTAATTTTAAAAATAGCCACATTTTTAAACATGGCTAAAATAGTGACATTTTTAAAACTATTTTAAAACCTTTTTAATAATATATAATTATAATTCTATTAATTTACATATATATATGTTGGTTGGAGTGAGTATCACAAGAGGGGTTGAATTGAGTACCCAATAAAAATTTTAGTTAAAAAACATTTATTTTAAACTCCCCCAAATATTTAAATATGGCATAGTTTATCAAAAAGAGATATGATATAGATATTAATCTTTATAGATATTTCTATAATATTTATTAGGTCTCAGATAAACAATATATACTATTATTTAATACTTTCGAATCAATTTACTTGATCAAAATTCTAAATGGACACAAATTAAGATAAACTATCAAAGTATAAAATTTGTTTACAGTTGAAAATGGTTTTCTATTTTAAAGTGGAAATAGAGTAAAAAAATATAAAATAGACGGTGGAAAGATTGAATACAAGAGGTTTAGTCTCAAGCTAAGACTTAATTCTATCCACTTTGTGATCACCCAGCACCAAAATTTTTATATAAAATAAGAAACTTGATCCACAACTTGGATTGGGTTTTACAATAGTTTAAAAACTGTCCAGGTCACATACAACCTCTTATAGACTTATCTGTGGGAGTAAAACTAAATAGACCATACAAGGACCTCTAACAATCTTATATGTGGGATAAAGAATTATTAAATGGGTTTGAGAAGATATTGAATATCCTCCAGTTTAGCACAGGAGACCGTGTGTGTGTTATAAAACAAAGTATGCACACAAACTACTCAAAATGTAATAAAAACAAAAAGAAAAAATCAATCTAATAAGTGTAGATTTTAGAAATACTCGGTCTGTTTCAATGCAGATTTTGAATCTTGATTGGATTATTCAGTGAATCTTGAGTAAGGTTCTCTTGAAAACTTCAGGAAAACAGAGTTTCACAAACTCTTGTTCATTTACTAGAGGCAAGAACAGGACATGATGATGTAGTTTGGCTTCTCAGTCAAATTTTTGAATCAAGTTAGATCTTGATGTTTTCAATCAGGTTCAGCTCTATGTATGTTCATGAAGATTCAAGATTTTATCTTTCGATGGATTCACTTCATTAACTATAGCATGTGCATGGATTCTATTCCTTTCATCTCTCTTTTTCATGAGGGAGTGTGCTACAGTTTTATTAGTAGCAGCAATATGAAGAATATATGGATGTGTTTCTTCCTCATACTGTATATTCTAACCCTCTATTTAATTCAATCTATTAAACATTTAAGAGATAATCATTAAAATAATAAATGGCATTAAATTCAATAAATATATCCATTAGTAATAATTCAAAATAAATAAGTTAAGGGAAAAAGTAGTGGAGTCTTAGTCTGAAGGTGTCTCAAGGTCTGACGGTGCCTCGCTCTAGAAGTATGTTGTTCTAGCAGTATGACACCAGTAATTTCTTAGACTTAGCCAAAATTTCACTTCGCTGGCAGTGTCTCAACTTGTGGTGTCTCATTTGGTGGTGCCTTATACTTAGCCAGATTTACACTACACTGGCGGTATGACATTGGTGATGCCTCATCTGGAAGTACCTCATAATTAGCCAAATTAGCATTCTTGAGGCAAGACATTCTGATGGTATGTCAACCAAAGATGTCTCAGACTTTGTCAAAATTTCAGTCCAATGGTATGACTTTCTCACGGTGTGTCATCTTAACGGTGTCTCAGTCTTAGCAAGATTTATTTGCTGGTGGTGTATCATGGACAACTATGTCTTAAGTTGATGATTTTAGTTCCAATGGTGTCTCATACTTAGAAAAATTTGTCACCTGGATCAAAATATATATTTCTTAAAGAGAAACATGAAATTCATTAATATCATTATAATCATGATTTTTTATCATTAAAACTAGAAGGTCAACAATATATATATATAAATAAAAATTTATAATTATATTTATATATATAAATTTATATTTATATAAAAATACATTAACATATATTCAAATATCATTATATATATATATATATATATATATATATATATATATATAAACACACACACAAACACACATATTTAAATGGCCCTCAGGGTATAACTCAATGGTAGCCTCCCCTGTGGGTCTCGACAAGGTCTTGAATTCGAGCATCAGTGAGTGCTTCCCTACATTTTTGTGTTGCATGTTTTTATTGGTAATGTAGCTCATTTTCCTACATCAATATAAATGTAAATTTAGATATATATTAATATATATAAACACATACATATATATAATCACACACACATATAAACACACACACACACACACATTTATATATAAAAATACACATATTTTAAATTTATCCATGTTTTTAAGAAAACATGGCTAATTATATATATATATATATAATTATAATTCTTGTAATTTACATATATTAAAAAATAAAAATTTATAATTATAATTATATATATGTACACACACACACACATATATATATATATAAACATGTATATATATATAATATAAACACACACACATATATATTAATATAAACATATATAATTTTTTTAATTTATATAAACACATATATATTAATATAAACACACACACACAAAGATATATATATATATATATATATAAACACACACACACACACACAATTATAATTCTATTAATTTACATATATATATAAATTTACATATAAACATATATATTAATACAAATATATGCATATATATACATATATAAACATATATCTATAAAATATAAACACACACACACACACATATAAAAACACACACACATACACATAAACACACACACACACACACTGTAACATCCCACCCATCACCCATTGGCTTGGGAAGAGGTGGAGGGTGTTACTGGCCTTAGGTGACATCCCCAAGACACCAAAGGAAGACAATAAATTCCAAGAGCTCCATAAAAATTTGGGGGATGATATTACCTTTGAAAATAAAACAACCAAACCAAGATAACCATCATGAAATAAACCATTATATGATGCATGAATACCAAATAAAACTCAAAGAAACTAAACCAAAACAAACTACATCAGAGTACAATATGGAAACCAAGACCAATATCAGAGTACAAAGCAGAAAATGAAAAAAAAACTCAAAGATAATCGATACACCAACTCATCTACTCCCATACTTCTCCAAGATCCAACACTAAATGACATTCCAATGGTATCACTATGCATCACTAAATAAATTAGATACCTTGGCTTTACCAATGTCTCGATATACAATATCTACAAATGCACCAAAGTTCCCAAGTAGGGGGTGAGTATAAAATTTAGTATGATTTCTCCAATGAATTCCCACCTCATGACACTAGGATAGAAAAAGTTATCACATTTATATAAAATAGTTTAAAACAACTTCAATAAGTTTATATCAAATCCTAAACCATTTCTAAACCAAAATAATTTTCTAAGCTAAAATAGTTTTCCATGGAAAGAAACCAAAACAAGTATTTCAAACCATTTATCAAATCCATTTGGCATAACCCATTCCATTCCACACAATCACACATGCATGCCCAAGTGATAATTAAATACTAATTAGATGTATCTCATCTATCTACCAAGTAATCATAAGGCAACCATATACCATGTTCCCCAATAACACACACCTATTCCATAAGGTAACGTCAATGAAAATGAACACACACCAACCGTTTATTCCAAATATCATGTCAAAAAAATTATTCCAAACCATTTCAATAAAAAAATTCATTTTCTGAAAAAATTTCCCCAAAACGTTTCCATGAATAAAAAAACATATTTTAAAACCATCATTTTAAAATCACAAAACAAAGAACTTTCCATAAAATAATCAATTTCCACAATTCCATAAACCATCTCTAAAGAGGGTTCCCATCAAGATTTTCACATCAATTTCACAATTCAATTAATTTAATTAAATTAATTTCAAATCAATCCTTCTAGTTATAATCAATAAGAGTTGAGAGCGAATCCACCTACCTTAAAAACCATTGAAAAACCAAATAATGGAATAAAAATCTAAAAAATCAGCTTGAAATTCCATGAATCATCCTTATATCTAGTTCTATTTACATAAAACAACCATATATCATCATGATTGGCATCAAAATAAATGAATCTAACCCTAAAAGATTAGATTGATGAATCCAAGAGAGAGAATAAGAATAAATTAAGGAATCCCACCAATAATGATCACTTAATAAGGAATTTGGGCCTCCAACACACTTAGATTAACCAACAAATCAAGATTAAAGGTCTCTATAACCTTTGGAAGGAGTGAAATTATTGTTAAGTATGGATTAGGGTAAAATGATCCATTTAAGAGGTAATCCAAATTGTATCCAAAAAATACAGATATTGTTTTTAATGGTTTAGAGTTTGGGTGCACAGTTAGGAAAATTGTGCAATATCCATGTGCTAGACAGTACCTCCAAACACCTCTCACATGCCAGGATCACATAGTTATACAAACCATAAACTAATCATGATAAAACCTTTTCCCAATATATCATGACTTCTCTAGTGTGGTTACACAGTTTGGCCCAAATGCATGGCTAACTGTGAGCCTACCCAGTTCCCACGATCTCAGTTTCATGATTTCCTAGAAGGTACTACACAGTTTCTACTAACCATGCTCAAACCTTACACTTATATAAAATCTCCAAATACATGCCAAAACTCCAAACCTCCCGAAACATAACCCAAATACTTTATATACTTAAAATACATAAATAAAGGGATAAATATCTGAAACTAGGGGTGCTAAATTATCCCCACCATTGGTATTTACATACATTGATATTTAAAAAACACCATGGTCCTAAAATAGTTCAGGCTATTTCTAAACCATTCCCTTCTCATGTTACCAAATTTCTTGTTGAATGTGATTGTGTTTCTATAAAACCTTTACTAGACCACGCTTTTCCCATGAAATACTTCCACTTAATTATCTACAATTCACACTAGCACATGAACCAACATAGATTCCAAATATAGGTCAATTTGATCCCATTAAATCACATATTTAGGATCAGGATGATGCTTTTCCCATGCAAGACTTTATGATGTAACATTTCTTTCCAGATATTAGATTGATTTGAAAGAGTCGCATATGTTAGAAGCAAATATAATTCTAAGATATGTTAAAGGAACAAATTAACATGGGATTTTATAAAAAATAATTTCAGAAATGAAATTTCATGGTTATACTAATTTTTATTGAGCCAGAGATTCAATGATATAAAATCAACTTAAGGAGGAACACTTTACTTGGGTGAATGTTGTGTGAGTTAGAATTGTAAGAAATAGAGTTCAATAACTTTGATAATATAAGAATAAGAATATGCTTCTATTTCACTATCATGTACTCAAATTTTGTGGATGAAGGTTCAATTGGAATATTTGAAAGTTAATGTTTTAAAACCATTGAAGATACTTTGTAACAATCAGAATGAAATTGATCTTTAAAAAATCATGTCCAACATTCAAGATTAAGAATATAGATATCAAATTCCACTTTATATAAGAAAAGGTTTCTGGTGGATATTTTGTTCAAGAATATGATTCAAAAAAATAAAAAAATGTTGAAATTTTCACAAAAGCAATGCCCAAAGAAAGATTTATAGAATTGAGGCTGTGACTACAAGTTCAGCCTCCACCATCGACTTTTTAAATATCTGAAGGAAACCCCCACCGTACTTTGGATTATTTTGAAAATGGGGGGGGGGTGATTTATACAACATTATCCTACAAGGTAAATGGAATTAATTTTTTTACTTAAATGAATCTAAATATGCTGTTATCATAAAATAGGGGAGATAATGAAAAGTGATAGGAAAAGATAAAAGTAAGGGGGTGTTTATCTTAACATGGACATAAGTTTTCTTATCACCAATGGATGAAATTCCTTTAGAAACATTAATTTATCTAATAATTTTGTGTTAGGGCACTATATTTTGAGAAAGGATATGTTTCTATAAAATTCAAAACATGAGTTGTTCACAAAAAAGAGTTTTGAAATATTATGAGTGTTTAAAAATGATGAGTTGAAAATTTTGTTAATGAGATTTGTAAAAAAATAAAAAGGGGTAGATTGAAGATACTTTATGATTTTTTTGTTTTAAAAAAGTTTTTTTATTGGTAGCTAACTTTTTATAAAACAATGTTTTTATAAATTAGGTGAAATATATGTTGCAAAAAGTTTATAACTTGTATTGATGAGAAGTTTTTGTGAATCCAAATAAAGTAAGTGTTTTCAAAATATGGCGATCATATGCACCAGATCAGACACAACTCATTGGATGTGAGAAAGTTTGAGTTTATTTATAGATGAAATGAATCATAAAAAGAAGTTGTTGAGTAAAAAATTGTTAAAATGAATAAATTTATACGTTTTTGAAATGAAATTGTTTGTTGAGATGATGAAAAAATGTTTTCTAAGATGAAGAATTATTTTTTTGGTGAAAATGGAGAAATATTTTTATTCCAGAAAGTTTTGAAAGATTTAAAGACAAAAAATTCTCAAATAAAAGTCTAGTGATGATTTAATATTCTTTAAATTTCCTAAAAATCATAAAGAAGTCATGATATGATCTAGAGTTAGAAAAAAAAAATAGAAGTGAAATTTTTTGGAGTTTCCAAAAAATGAAGTTTTATAGAAGCACCATTAGAAGGTCCATTAGACTATGAATTTCTATCAGACTGATAAGTTATATTAGACTGAGATATTCTATCAGACCAAAAAATTTTATCTTTCTCATATTTTCCATTATAATGATAAGTTCCATTAGTCTTAGAATTTCTATCATCCTGAAAACTTCAATAGGACAAAAGTTCTATCAAACTGATAAGTTCTATTAGAGTGGGAAGTTCTATTGGACTGATATGTTCTATAAAATAGAGAATTTATATTATAATTAGAAGTTATATCATACAGATAAGTTCTATCATATCGAGAAATTGGAAGAAATATAAAGTTTCACAATATGTGGTGGAATTGTTACTTGATAATGGTTGAAGGTTTCTGATGTATTTAGAAGTTGAAACCATGTTGGAAACCATTTTTGATTGTCTTGTAGCATTAGATAAAGAAAACATATTTGTATTTTTTTCTTTTAAATAAATAAAATTAGAATGATGAACAAAGTTCCAAACTGAGATGTTTCAGATTATTAATTTCTGGACAGAGATTTTGAAAAGTTCTTATTCATGTAATTTTTAGAATTGTGATTTTTTGGAGAATTCAAGACATTTTGAGAAAACATCAGAATATATAATAAGGTTTTAAATGGTCAATGATAAAGTTCAAATGTGTGTAAAATTTAGATAGTTTTCAATTTGGGTGAGAAAGAAAATAATTTCAGTTTCCTACCTTTACTATTTTGGACCGCTTATAAATAGAGGTGGAAAGTAGAGCAATACTCTACACTGTTCAACTGTGAAAAAATTTGATACTTTGAAAAATTGATGTTATAAGTGATTTCACTAACCAAAGTTGTTTCTAGTTGAATAAGAACTTCCAAACATAATATTATGATTAGAACATTAGACTGAGGAAAGTTCAATTTACCTGACAGAGGGAATTGTACTGAGGGTATCAATCCAAGTTTTGAGAAGTTTTTTAAGGAGGAATATTTATTATATAGGTGTAGATTGAAAAGGGAGTATCAAACTTGGGTTCATAGGATTGAGGGTTATCATAACCAGTTACATTAGACTTAGTTTATGGATAGATTATTTCATAGTGGAAAGTTTCTCTGTTTTAATTTTTTTGTGACTCAAATTTTTTTAAGAAAAAACTTGTAAAATGATGAGAGTTAGTATAACCATAAAGAGATAGAATGTGTCTAATTGTAATTGATATAAGTTTTATTCAATTATTAATTATATTGAATTTACATAGACCCACTAGAGTAGTTATAGTAAGGATGTAGGTTCTCACCTTGAGGTCGAACCTTGTAAATCTTGTGTGCCATGTTTACTTTTATATTTCTAAATGAATTTGAGTTTATTAAAAGTTAATATAGAAGAAACCCTAACAAGTTTTAGGGTCCAAGTTTCCTAAATTTGAAATTAGTAAAAATAAAACAAATGATTCAACCCCCCATCATTTTTTCTTCAATCCTTTGAAACTCCAATCATATTGCAGCTATAAATTATAAAATTGGTTTGGAAGAAGAAAATATGTGGTGGAAATTTCATAGGTGATAATAACTCAAAGTGTTTATATATATATTTAATGGGTTATAATGGTTCATAGTGGTTACTTATTCTCATGGGATATAATTTATTGAGGTTGGTATATACGCACATGTTTTGATGGATAGAAGTCAAAACTGCACAAGTCATATTGCTAATGAGAGGATGTGGTCATTTATAGTGTGGTCATGCATGGTAGGGAGAGGGAACGAGATTGATTATCTACATTTTTACAATACCATACTATTGAGAATAGAATGGATTTATTGGGGAATGTACATGAAAGGAGGAGGGAATGAGGTTGATGTCCTTCATGTTTACATTACCCTACCAATGGATTGTTGGACAATGATGTAATTATAGTGTTTGTAGAAATGTGGTTGTGAATTTGGATATGTGGGATTGTGGTGGTGTGGTTTTAGAAGTATGTAATTATGGTTAATGATATTTTTTGGTGTTAAAACATACTTGTTTCCTTGTTCTTTGTGAGGGGGTGATCATATCATCTCACTAGTGTTTTGAGTGGGAGAACCCCTAAGTGATAGGTTGGAGCCGAGATGAGTATAATCTCGGGCTAAAAGAGGAGGTGTTGTGGTGATGATTATGGAATGGTGGTTTGTTTTGGTTATGAAGTGTAGGTTTGGTTATGGATGTAGAAAATGAATGAAAGAAAAATGGTGTATTTGGTTTGATTTATGCTTCTTGTTTATTTTTCATATTGCGACCTTTGTTTTATTTATATTCCCTTCTTACTTGTTATTAATGATTATGTTCTCATAGTTTTCTTGGTTGGTTTAACTTCTATTTATTCTTGTAAATTTATTACACATATATGTTGATCTATTTAGAGGTATTATCCTACTAATTACTCCCATGGTCTCCCCCACCATGATTTTCTAGTGTTTTCTAGTTAGATCACCGAATCTGAAGCTGTTGTTCGAGCAGCATGGACGGAGTTGGTATTTTTCTTAGAGTTTAGATTTTATTTAATTATTTTGTTAACTTTTTTACCTGAATTTTCGGATATTGTGGGTTTGGAATTTTCTTTATGTTATGGATTTGTTTTTTGGTTGATATCCTATCTCTAGATCTTACTTTTCTATTGAGTGTAATGCCTCCCATATGTGTGAATTTTTTTATACCCTTGGTTCTAGACTCAAACCCAAGGCCTACTAGGGGATAGACTCAAGGGAAATCATATCTCTTCTTTCTTTTTCATCCCAAGAGGGGTACCTTTGTAGGGGGTTTGCGATAGAGTTGTATCATGGGGTTAAGTTGACAAATAGGGTGAATATTAAAGTTAGGCATAGGTGAGGTTCCACGTATTTGGAAAATAAGTGGTCAAACTTGATCCAAACATGTAATGTAGTCCAAGGATACCTAATAAGACACATATATTTTAGTCCCCCTTGTGATCTGATGCAAGGACTTTGAAAACTTACTAAAATGTTTAGGTGAAAATAAAACTGTTCCAAGGTAGAAATCGTAGGGAGGTACATGAATCATGATCAATAGTTGCATCAAAATTTGAATCCTATATGTTCTTTTATGACTTTTATTATGTGATATAGTTTTTAGTAACCTTCCATTGCAGCTAAATTTATTTCATAAATACACAAGTAAAAAATTAAAATGATAATTAATTGGAATATACTGTTTAATTAAACACCTTTATATAAATTGATTATATTTTTCCATGCTTTTTATGATATGTTTTTTCTTGAAATTTTTTTTGATGATGAATTTCATGAGATTTTGTATTATTTATTGTAATTCATAGAGTTATTTTTCAATAAATCTTAATTTGTTTAATTATTCATAGTTTCTGAATTTTTATAAAACTTATAAAACATGTTACCTTATGTGGATTTCATACTAGCATGCTAAAACAAATTGTTTTGAAACCATGCTTAGGAGTATTCCAAATTCCTTGAAAGTTGAAATACCATGTATTTTTTTTCTATTTGATAATTTTATATGAGTATGTGATAGGGACTAATTGTGAAACATGGTTTTAGTAATTTAAATTATAGAATCCCTCGAAATGACAAACGTGTATATTGATAATCTGTTTAAATTTGAGATCTTAACATGAATAACATGCCCTTTATTTTTTTCATGACTATAGTTTTATAGTATAAATGCAATTATATGATAAATTCTAGTGGTAGAATAACAAGGCTAAAATTTTGGTGACTTTTATTTTCTAATTTTGAAAATTTTATAAACATGCTCAGTGATAACCGCTAAAAATTTGAATGTCTTCCAAATTAATAAATCTATCTCATTTTCCCAAGAATGGCTAAAAGATTTATTATGATGAATTATTTATGCTACTTAACACCAAAATGTTAATGTCATGTCATGTATTACTTTCTTACATTTTTTTTAAAAATCATTAAAATGATAGGCATTCTTTATTATAACTTGTTGAGACTTGAAATTACTTATCCTAATTAAACATATTCTTCCAAGATTGGTGAAATTTATTATAATTAAATAATTATTCTTTTAATGTTAGGTTATCAATACTATTCCATTATTAGGTGTTGAAAAGTAGGGAATCATGTCACTAAATATAGTATGAAAATCATACTTAAAAGTCAAAAAAATTGTAAGGATTGTTATAAAAATTGTGAGCATGTGATTATCAAGCATGATACATGTTTAATATACTATGTTTAGAATATGAAAGCATGTTATGTGTTTATTATGTTGTGTTTTACTTATTGTGATGTATAAGAATGTTTTAATAGTGATGAAATGTTTGAATACTAATTGGTTCGAGCATGCCAAGAATGGTACAGAGTTATATAACATGTGTAGTTTTAATCTTGTAATTTGAGGATCATGTTTTATTTTGAGGATCCTGAATTCAGGTTTTATATTAAAAATATGAAATAATATAGACTTTATGAGGAAATTTTTAGTAAATGTTTAACTTGTGTATGGATAAATTGATGCATGAAATTATGTATGTGTAGTTTTTGTTTTAGTAAAAGCATGTTCTCCTTGAGGTCAATTGTTTAACCTAAGTTTCAAATACTAATTTATAGTATAAGGTATGTGTAGTTTTTCTCTTTAGCTTTGTTTCATGATATAATTATTTAAATTTAATGCATGATGATTCACTTAAAATGACTTGAAAAATGTTGAGTGTTGTTTGTGATTACCCTATTAAATGATTGTTTCATTTAAGTGTTGATATGAATTTCATAAAACATATTTCTAAATTATAAAATGATGTTTTAAAGGATTTTTAAGAATTAGATGTTCCATAATGAATCCTGAGTCATGAACCCTTTATATTTCACAACTTAAAAAATGTGTAATCTTTGTGATAATGTCTCTAGTTATTGAGAACATGTATCCCTATTGTGACCATGTTTTGTGTTATGATTGTATTGATGGAATCAATCACCTCCCATAAAAGCCCAATCATTTAAATCTAATAATATAAAAATTTGTTTGAAAAAATATTTTAATTGGTAAAAATAAACTTGCTCACCACCCTTGAATTATTATGAAAGAAGTGAAGATAATGTTTGATTTTTATCCTATTGGTTGGGTTTGTCATGATTTATCTCCTACTGGTGGAATGTGTTATGGATTAATGAATATGTATATAGGTAAACCCTTTACCCCATCAATACATGTAATATTATGACACATTTTAAAACTGTGTGGGAAATTTAGTGCCTCCCAAAACAAAAAGTTTTATGGGGCGATAGATGGGTTCCTTTGATATTTATGTTTACAAAAACTCTGTCTTTATTGATATAAGTGCTTGGGTTGTTTGAGAAATATTATATAAAACTATTTGAAGTAATGAAATGCACTTTTGAAAAATGTAAAATGGAATGTTAAATACTTTTTAATTGTTGCATGAGTGTGCTCCTAGTAAATAATGTTTTGTTAGAAAACTTTGAAAATTTTATAGCTTGATAAAGTGGATTGTTCCAACCTCATGTATTTTATGTGATACATCGTGAATTAAATTAGTTAATCTTTTGGTCATCTTAGTTATTTAATTAGTAATGAAATGTTTTTGGAAAAGAAAATTTTACCTTGAGTTTTTTATTCTTGGAAGTCCCCTTCATTTTGTGTAATTCAATTTAGTGATTCCACCTTGGAAAAATTTATTTTGTGGAAAAAAGTTTTCTCAAATAAAAATAAATAATTATTTTATAAAACATTTCCTTTATTTAAAAATTAGTTTTACAAAAATGTGTTGAAAGTATTTTATCAATGAGTATTTTGATAAATACCTTGTTATGATAAGAATTAAGAAGCATTTTCATTTGAAATGGTCTTTCTTAACCTGTTAGATTTTGAATACAAGATTCTAAGTAAAATATTTTTATCATCATGCTTTTGAACTTAATATGTTTTAATTTGAAATGTTATGATACATGTTTAGCAAGTAAAGAATTATTTTAAAATCATTATTAAATTTTGAACTCCATAACCAACAATATTAATGAATTATTGTGAATAGTATATCTGATATTATCAAAAAATTATTATTCAAGCATGCTAGTCTACTTTTTTCATGATCTATTGAGCATGATAAGTTTGAAATGTTATGGATTAAATTTTCTAGCATGATAAATGAGGATAAAGTATGAATAAACTTTTTATTTGATGGAATGCCTAAGTAAAGTTGTTTAAGTGCATGATATGATAATGGTTTCTCCTATATGAAGTTCCATGCCTTTAGTTTAAATCATTTTGAAGTGATTTTTATGAGGGTGTTACCATATATTGTGTTGATTTGTTGTAATTGTTTGATTGTTATGTATTGTATGCTAAGTTTGAAAAGATATTTATGTGGCCTTGTTTTTATTTGAGAGGTATGTCCCCTAAGATTTTTTCTTTAGAGTGGATATTGTATTTGAAAAAAGTGATATCGTTGAGAAGTATCTTGTAGGGTGGTTGATTTATTCCTTATCCTTTCCCCCTTCTTCCCGCTTTTGATTTAATTCTCAAGATGATAATTTTTTTAGAGGTATATAATGTAAGGGTCATGATTTTACTAAGTCCTTATTTTTCATTTTGAGGTGTCCAATGGTTCGGGAGTGATTTCATAAATTATAGTGGTTGTTTTAAAATTATTTTTTTAATTCATAAAGTAGTTTTAAAAAGGTTTTGAAAATTTTGGAAGTAATTTCAAAGTATTAAAATTTTATTTAGAAATTAATTTAGATGTTTTAAAATGATTTGAATGTTTTTGGAAGAATTTTAAAAATTTTAAAGTAATAATAAACCCATTTCCTAATTATTTATAAGTTAGTTTAATTACAAATGAAATATTTTCAGTGAAATATTTACCCTTACAAATGAAATTTAAGTTTCATAAGGTTAATGATAATTTTTTCATGGGTTATGTATAATTAAGGTTATTTTTCCTTATGTTGTATATGGGTAAGATGAGATTTACAATACCCATGAAAGGGTAGTTTGATAGTTGTGTATGGGTAACCCATGAGTTTTAAAGGCTTCATAAAGGTAGGTTGTTGCTCGCATAAGGGTAGCTGTGAGCTTCCTTAGCTCACATAAGGGTCATCCCAGATTTTTAAAGCCCGCGTAAGGGATTATGGTCGGGCCTTAGTGGAATAAGGTCAGTAGGCTAACATAATAATAGTTAAGGTAAGAATTTAGTGTCAGTAGAGGTCTGACGGTGAGCTGCACTGTCATGTACGATGGCACTTGAGGTCACAGTAGAGGCAGGAACGTGTTAGTGGGTCTATGAGATTGGAGGGCGACATATGAAACACTCTATTAGGTTACATGTGGACCATATCCACAGGTGAAATCCCCAGATGATGAAGATTAAAAAATGATGAAAAACTATTTCTAGGGCTATCAAGATTGGGAATAATGAGAGGTTATGTATTTTTTTCATCCTTACCAAGCAACATAGAGTTCTTCATGGGGTCTTGGAATTATTTACCTCAACCCTGGTGTATACACATCCATGATTGAGACAAAAGATTTAATCCACTAAATGTAGGTAAATCCTATATTCAATTGTGGGTTAAAGTATTTGGATGAAACTGGATGATTTTTCATCTAAGGATCTTTTATGTCATTACAATGGAAATTTGAGACCTAATTGAAATAGATAGAGAAATATATTTGGATAAATTTTGGAAATATATTCGATTATTAGTGGATGTAAAATTGTGTTCTACTTTGGTTTATAGAGTTCATCTCCCCACTAACATGTATGAATATAATCTAGGAATTGAGTATGAAAAATTTCCATGTTTTTTAAGGATTTCAAGATTATTGGTCATGAAATTACAAACTAAAAGAGAGGTTTAATTTGTGCCTTTTACTTAGTTCATAGGCATGATAAAAATTCATACAGTACGAATTCTAGGAATTTGAAATCTACTCCTTAAGGGAACTTTGATAATTTTGGATAAGAAAAATTGAAAGGTGGAGGAATGCCTCCATAAATAAATTTAGGATGGATAGTGATAGGAAATGAGTCTAGAAATTCTTCATAGAGGGAACAACAACTTGGTTTTATGGTTAGATTCCCTAGGGATGAGCCTACCGAATCCCCAAGTGTAGATGCTCCCAACAAAGATGGTTCTATCTACTTTCATGATGCACTTACTCTAAAAAGGGAGTGCTTTGAAACCTTAGATGTTAGAGGGACTCGTTTTTATACATTTGAGACTTCTTTTCATGATGCTCTTGTTACAGGACAAAAGGATCTTGGTGATGAGTAGTTGGGTGATTTTGATTTAGAGCTTGATGCTCAATAGGATGATTATTCAATTTTTTTCAAGGAGTAGGTGATTAATTATGCTATAAAAAGTAAATGAAAATAAAAATTTGATTCTTATTTACCAATGAAAAAGAATAAGTCAACTTACAGTATCATGAGTGAGAAGGACCAGACTTCCTAGAATGTGGTTGGATATTCTAGGAAGGTTTGTCTTTCTACTCATCATACAGATCGGTCTAGGGAAAAAATTACTATCTGACATGAATGTGGCCCATTGCTTCCGCTATATAAGGATGATTGTGTTCAGCCTAGTGAGACTTCATAGGACTAAGGAATGACTGGTATTAATAAGAAGCAAGCTAAGAGACTTATAGGGATTGATTCTGAAATTCTTAAGGATATTTGATCTGAACAAAATCTAAAGGATCTCCATGTAAGTGTTTCCCATGATGAAAATGGCATGGCTTCACTTGGTTCTCATCCCATATTGGATAACTCCAATGGAGGTTTCATTTCTGGTTCTTCCATAATTAAGGAAGAACCTGATGATATATCTATTGGGTTTTCCAAAATAAGTGATGAAACTTATAGGACCCAAGATAGCGGTGCATATATTCTTCACATGACCGGTGGTAGTGAAATGGATACACCGATGGATCCAATACAGGTTCAAGAACTGTATCACTTCTATCATAAGGTTTTTCCTTCTGAAAATTAGGGGAAAAAATATTCCTTTGATGAAAAATATTAGGATGAATCTTAGAGAACCCATATTCCACTAAAAATGGTTCTTTAAGTATCCCATATTCTAAAATTGAAAACCTAAACAAGGTTATGATGTCTATTTATAATAATTTTTTGTACTAGATTTGGATAAGGATGTTCCTTTAGAGGCATTGAATATGGAGGATGATTTAGGATGTGATATTGGACTTAAAATAAGACCTCAGGTTGTTAAAGGGTCCTCCGATGAGGGAATTAGGGCTACCTCTTCTACTATAACTGATGTTAGTACAAGTGATTTTGTCGACAAGGGGATTCCATTAGAGGTAGTGAACATAATGGGGGATATGGGGATTAGGTCCAGTCATAAAATACAAGGAAAACTTCATAGGGAGGTATCCAATGATATGGGTGCAATGGAAAACATTGTACCATCATTATAAGAAGACCATGAGCCTTGTCAAAGAGCAAAGACTTGGAAGCGTGATCAACATCCGCGTGGAAGATCCCCTCATGTTAGGGGTTTTCAGGTCCAAATCAATCTTGTGCTGTTGACTTTGAATTTTAGTGCTTCTTTGGGTTTTTTGAGGGTTGTGTATTTTTAATCCCCTTAGTTTTTTATTGATGGGTTTTCTTCCATATTTGACCCCTTCTCCCAGTTGTAACTTTTTTATTAAAATAAATGGGATAGGGACATTGTTCCTTATGCTTGAATTGTTCAAAAAATTACATTATCATGAAGTATTGTTATTTATATTATTATTACTAAATATTTTTAATCAGTTTATTAATAAATATTAATTATATAATTAAAAATTTATAATAATTACAGTAATAAATATGAATAATGATATAAATATTATAATTATTAATGTAACTAAAAATGTAGTTAATAGTATAATTAAACATAAATATTAATTAAATTAGTAATATAGAAACTATAATTATTGATAATTTTATTATTAATAATTTATTATATAGTTAACAATCATTTATAATAAACATGAGAAATGGGGTGCACCTAAGTGGTGCAGATCACCCCACATTGCATGTGGGTAACTGTTGTTCAAATCCCATCCACCATGCTTATTTGTATCCCTAATTTAATTGGGGGAGACATCCATGGGATGGCGTCACTTGACACCAACATATATTGGCTGACCCGATTGGGGAGTGGTGTAGGTGGATGCCCACTCAATAGAGAGGGTGGTGGTATCGGTTGACGGTGTCTGTCTCAATGTTAGGGTGAAGATCCGCTGATGGGAATCCATCAATGATGGTATGTGCGCATGAACAAAGCAGCTGTAGCGTTCTGATGAATCGACCACAATGCCGCTTGATAGTTGGGGGGCATTGGCCAGATCAGCTCAGTGTGACAGAGGGGACAGACACAGTTTGAGCGCGGTATAACTATGACTTCTAGTGTCAGCATAGCTGGCGGGAAACAAGATGATGAAGTTGCAAGGTGGGGGCGTCATCAATGGATGGGGTGATGATGAACTCAATAAAGGAGGGAGGGAGAGGTCTCCATTGACAAAAAAGGTGCTAAAGGTGCAGATGGGCCTTTAGGACAGATGAAGTGGTCCTTTAGGCCTCTATATGACTCGGTTTGTGATCCTATAATATATAAATAAATAAGAGCTTGATGGGTGGATTACCCTTGGGGGGGATCTATGACTTGCCCTACCTATGGGTGTGAAGTGTGTGCGTGCTTTTTTATAATTGTACCACAAATATTTAATATATATATATAATCATAATAGTAATTTAATTTATAATTTGATATTAAATATTTAATTAATAATTATAAATGTTATATATAATCTTATTATTTATGTATTTAATAATACTTAATAATAATATAATTAATAATTTTATTACTTATAAATAATCATTAAGTCAAAATGAATTTATGAGCATATTTGTTATTTAAAAATATTTTATAATGTTATTATTTTAATTTAACTGAAAATAAAAAGAAAATATTTATTATTTTAAAACATAAAAAATATATTTTATTTTTAATAATAATAATATTTTAAAAATACTAATTATTTTACTTATAGTTATGTTTATATTATGCATTGAAATTAGATTTTTTTGTCATCTATATCATTATCGCTCTATTATTTTGAGGAAATTCTTTTTTTCAATTATTTTTTGATGTTTAGTTTATATTTTATAATCCATTTAGATTTTATTTATAGTTTATATTTTATATTCTTTCAATTTTACCTACTTGAAACATAAAAATACTTATTTTTCTATAGGTCAATTTGAAATGTTATAGAATATAAATTATAAGAACAATCTTAGTTAAACATAAAAAGTAGGTTAAACATATAAAAATAGTTGAAAATAAAACATAATTTTTAAATATAATTAAAAAATTAATGTACATAACATAAGCATTATTTATTTAACACATAACATTCATACTTTAAAAAAATTATGCACATTAATATTATTAAGAATCAAGTTATTAATTTTATTATTATTATAATTATTATAAATATTTAACAATTTAATTAATATTTATTTATAATTTAGTTATTAATATTTATTAATAATGAAATTATTAATAGTTAATTATGATATTAAACTATAAATGTTTTATTCCTATCATTTAAATCAATTTTCTATTTTGTATATTTATGAAATTATTTTTATTTTCAGCTATTTTTTAAGTTTCACTTAGATTGTAATTATAGTTTATATCTTATAAGATTTCAAAGTCAACTAATTGATACATAACAAAACTTATTAAATTTCATGTGAGTAAATTTAAATTCAAATAAAATATAAACTATAAATATAATCTAAAAAAAACAAAAAACATAGACTAAACATATTAAATTATTTGAAAATTAAATTAATTTCATTAATATAATAAGAAAAAAATTAATTTACATGACTCAAATATTATTGATTAAAAACATAATATTTACATATTAAATACTTTATGAACATAAAATATCAAAAAAATAAAGTCAAAAAAATATTGAAAATAAAATGAATGTCAAAAAAATTTAATCAAAAAATTTTAATTTACACATTTAATTTTATAAGTAAAAAGAATTATAAATAAAAATGTTATTTTTTTAAAAAATAATATTTTGTTCCGTGAAAATTATTTTTCATTAATCATTTTTACAAAATTCATATTACTTTAAATTATTTTTTATACATTAATTCAGTGCTATAAATTTCATTTCGATTGTAAATATACTAGAAAATAGAGGCTTTAAAAATCACCCACTTGAAAAATTATTACATTTAAAGTAGGTGACTTTCAAATGATATAAATTATAAAGTATAAATAAAATCTAAAGGAAATGTACCAAACTAAGAAAAAATATAAAAAATAATTTAAAATAAAAAAATCCATAAATATAATAAACAAAAACTAATTTACATGATATAAATTTTATTCTTTAAAATAATAACATTTAAAATTTAAAAACTTTATGGGAATAATTCTTATTATGTATTATATTTTTAATTAAATTTGTATGAATTATTTTAAATTATATTATTAATATTTTTAAATATTATTAAAAAGATTTGTCTTAATCTGTAGTTGATGACAAACTTTGCTTTGTTAGACCCCATCCTCCTTGAATTTATTTTCTGTTTTAATAAATGGGCTCTAACCCTAGTTTTTTCAAAAAATAATATAATTAAAAATAAATATTAATTAAAATAGTAATATATAATATATAATTATTGATAATAATGTTATTATTAACAATTTATTTTACAACTGATAATCATTTATAATAATAATAAATTTAATATGATTAATATATAAATATTTAATAATTATTTAATTAATATAAATGTTATATATAGTCTAATTATTTATCTTTTTGATAATACTTAATAATAATATAATTAATGTTAATAGGGTGTTGGTCAAGTCATGACCATCACCTGTTCACAACATCATTTCAGCAGGTGTCCCGCGTTCGACCCGCGATAACCCCCATTGTGAGGATTTTTGACAATGTTCCAATACTCATTGATGGGATGTAGATAGATGATGGTGAGGGCGGACAAGCAATCCATTGACGGGAGTTGACAGGCCACGACTCATCGAGGGGGCCGCCGATGGCAAGGTGGTGGTGGAATGATGTTTACCCGAGGACGGTTTAGATGGACTCTACGATGGCGGGTGATGTCGAGGGATAGTGTGTAACGGCGCCCATAGGTGGATGACCTCCACGGAGGCGGGCAATGGCGAGGGTGGCCATGTAGAGGTGACCAAAGGTGGGAAACATCCATGATGAAGGGGGCTTCCATTGCAGATATATATATATATATATATAAACACACACCGATATATATTTATATATATGGGGTCCTTTGGGCTAGCACCTGGTCATATGAATCAGGTCCTTTAGGGAGATGTAATGGGTTCCCCTCACCCAGTATAAAAAATGTGTATCTTTGGTTTAATAAAAAAGGGTTCTGCCCAACCTATTTTAAAATAATAATAATATAAATAATGATAAAATTATTTCTAAAAAATCATTAGGTTAAAATGAACTTATCATCATAATTGTTATAAAAAAACATTTAATAATATTATTATTTTAATTTATTTGATAATAAAAAGAAAATATTAATTATTTTACTAAATAAATAAAATTTTACATTTTTAATAAAAATAATATTTGTAAATATTTTTTTGGTTCGGGAACACCAAAATTCGATTCATACATGGTTTGAGTTTTAAAAATATTACCCGAACCCACCCGAATTAATAATCAAGTAATAACTTTAAATTTTAAATTTATATGTATATATATAATTATATATATATATTTAAAGTATATATATTTATTTATAATCATAAATATATAATCATACGTATTTATATAGATATATCAGAATAAAATTTAATTTTTTAAGTAAGGGAGTGAGTGCCATATCTAGTGGCTCTAACCCCATGTTTACTTAGTTCCACTTCATTTTTCTCTGGGAAATCCCATTTGTAAAAAAAATAATCTTATATAATTAAAAATATAAAAGAAAAATAGTGTACTATAATATTTTCCCGTTGTATCCGATCAAATCCAATGAACCTTGGTTGTTTTTTATGAGTCTTATCACAATATCTAAGCAACTGTTTAGTATTTTATATGGAGTGAAAGTGGTCATGGATGTGTTGAAGAGAAATATAGTATACGTAGCCATGTTGTGGAATTTTTTTAAAATTAATAATTTTTATTTTTTTTAATAAAATAACAATAAGGTTTTTTGGCAGGGGGATTTCCCAGCACAACTCCATATAGCATTGGGTGTATTTCATGGGTTTGGGTGTGAGTGTCACTTCAGTTGGCGCTCACACCCCATGTTTAAAAATAATTAATTTTAGAATGAATTTTGTTATATATATATATAATTATAAATATATGCATAAAAAATTAAAATATTTTATTTATTTATTTATATTATATATATATATGTTTGCAAATATATTTATAAATAAATATTTATTTATTAGTATATTTTAATATATTTATAAATATATAAATATATATATTTATATATAATAATATTAAATTTACAATTATTACTGATTACTAATCAGGGTGGGTTCGGGTAATGTTTTTGAAACCTAAACCATGGTCAAACTTGATTTCAAGGTTCTCGAACCTATAACATATTTAAAAATATTTATTTATCAAAATAATAATAAAAATATATTTATATAAAAATATATTTATAAATTTATATTTACTATATTTAAATAATATATATATATATATATATGTGAATACAAATTTATAAAATTATATATAAATAAATACATTTATAAATAAATACATATAAATTTATATAAATATATAAATACGTTTAATGATATATTTGTAAATATATTTACTTAAAATTATACTTATAGCAGTTGGGGTGGTTCCTGAGTGGTAAACCTCATAATCCTACATTCAAAAGGCCCATGTTCAAAACCAGACAAGAAAATTTTAGAGCTACTATAGCAGTTACTATAGCTTCAGAACTATTCACCCAATTTGGGACTATGTGCCACAGATTTGGGCTTTTGGGACACCTTAAGCTTTCGGGTCACACGACCTTCATGCCTTGGGATTTTTGGCCATAGGGTCTCTGAGACATGGAGAATTCAGGCCAGACCACACAGGGGTAGGCCCCGTAAGAGGAATCATATAAAATAACATCCACCATAGCAGAGCTAATCAGATTAGGAATAAATAGAAGGTATGAAAACTTTTTCATTTGTACTAGCCACTGTGCAGCTTTACACGGGGAAATACTAATTGATCAGTAATGTGAGGTGGGGAACTAGGTGCCATCAATGAAGCATATGTTGGGGAGGGGTAGTTGTAGTGTATTCGAGCCTTTGGGCTTTCGGGTAATGTAATGGGTCTTGTGTCTCTAGGATTTCAGTTCATGTAGTGGGCCTAGTGCTTATGAGCCTATGGGCCATGTAATGGTTCCTTCTCATCATTATAGGGTTTTTTCATTTATAAATGTATCCCAATATGAAGGGGATACTACCATAGACTATTACTAAATGATGAATTTAAAATAAAGGCATGGAACTTAAGAACGGTCTCATTAAAACTTGGTTCCTTGAGAATTCATGATTGGAACTTCAATTTTAATCTATTTCAAACCCAAGATCAAATCCTGGAGGGGGAGGATTTCTAGGTACTATAACAGTACTGTATTCGGTACCATATCGATACTATAGCAGCCATAACTATTCACTGATTTCAACCTTCAAGCCATCGGTTTAGGCCTATGGGTGATAGGGCCTTTAGGCCATAATTGGTCTTTGGGGAACAGGGCCTCTAGGACACCTCAAGCCTCCAATCCATGGGCTTTTAGGCCACGAGACCATGAAATAGTCCAAGAGGACCACACTTGAGTAGGCCCCAGTAGATGACTTAGATCAAGTAGCTTCCGCCAAGCATAAATATTTATATTGGAAGAATTAGAGGGTATGTCAATCACCATCGATACCAGGCACCATGAAGCTATGCATAGAAAAATGCAATCCCATCAGCCATGCGATTTGGGGAGCTAGGGTTCTTCAATGATGCAATGCTAGGGAGGTTCATTTCTAGTATAGTTAGGTCTTTGGTCCTTCTGGTCATGTATTGGGCCTTGTGCCTCTTGGAATTCAGGTCATGTAATGTGCCTTATACCTCTGGGCCTACAATTCATATAAGGAATCCCTCTTAACATAGTTAAAAAAGGGGGATTATGCAAAATAAATAAAAAACTAAATACTTTGGGATATTCAAGCAAGAACACTTTTTCACAGGTTTAGGATAAGATATTCAGACATAATTGGATTATTTTTCACGTTGAGTTCCTATTTGATATTATAACCACAATGAGGGAACCTATAAAAATGAATAAATAGACTAAAAGAGATGGATATGGTTATTTTTCTAGAGTTCTTGTAGAAGTGGATCTCGACATGACTTTAACTGATAATGTGTTCTTATCAACTAAAATAGATGAACTGAATTTTCAAATTGTTTATGAGAAACTACCGATATTCTGTTCTAAGTGAAAGATTATAAAAAATTCCATGGATTCTTGTAGATGGGAAATTGTATGTTCCTTATACTCAATTAATGGACACGATGTTTCTGTTTACAATAAGTAGAAGGAAGATAACATTATCCATCATCCAAAATAAGATCGGGACATTGCTCTTAATGGTGGTGAGTCCATGGATGGTGATCAGAATCTCCTAGGGGAGAAGTTTGGGTCACTCCATTTTGATAGGCACCTTTAAAAGACCTTTTAGATCCAAAATAATGCTGGTTCTTCATGAGAAAAAGGGTTCATATTAGGGACTAAACTTGGAAGTACTAAGAAGGTATGTGCTCATTTTGGTGAAGCTCAAACTAAGATGACCATTCAATATGTCTTTTCAAGGGCTATGGATCATGGAATGAGCCTTTCTATAATTAGTAAATAGGATTAATAGTCTAATGTGGATCATAACAAGGTTGTGTCTTCTACCTTAAAAGATGTTTTGATCAAATTCACACTATCGAGAGATGAAAATGGTAGAGGGACCCTGGGTGACCACCATGTTCTATAAAATAGGCTTGATGATAAGTCATAATATGATCAATCCATTATTTAAGCCTCTATGAAAGATATTTTTGATCAATAATTAAAGAAGTTTTAGATTATTGCTCAATGTCATGAAAAGTTATGCAAAAAATGGATGCTAAAAAACCATTGAGGATTAAGACCATGAAGGGTGTAAATGGGATTTAGGTAGGTGATGTAGGATAAGTTGATGAAAGTACTGAAGTAATTTAATCTCCTAATTATGTTGATACAAGTGTATACATTTCTATTTCAGGTCTTGTAAATTCCTCCAAGGAAAAAAATCCTCATACAATGAATCCCAAAAAGGTGGAAGACGATGGGGATTTATTAGATAATAAGAGCTCCAGTTTTTAAATGGAATGTAGGATCTCATTTCCACTAAATTTTGTTGCATTGAAATCTAATTTTCAAGCACTATAGGAAGTATTAGACAAAGCACATGTGACTACATACAACCTCTTTGGAGTTCTTGAACCATTGAGTAAAGAACGAGAAGGTGGAAAGCATGATATTTGAGAAGTAAAAAGTAATGTTTTAGTCTTGGGAATACTCACTAGAGAATATGTTAGGTTGGATGACATATCTAATAGGTATGAAGTTCAGATAGATATCATGGAGATTGACTCTGAGGATAGAGACATTGGTGGACATTGGAAATGAGTGAAAACTTGTAGGAGAGGTCGTCATCCAAGAAATCAAGGCTCCAAGAATGGTCGAATTAAGGGGGGGGGTCTATATAATGAGTGATTCGATACATAGAATAAGATTATTAAAAATTTGGGTCTAAAATTGATTCCAATAGATACGGGTAGTTATGTTTTGTTTGGCCCCATCACTTTTTCTTCTACTTTTGTTTCTAAATAAAAGGGTATTGCCCCTAACCTTTTAAAAAGAGTAAATAAATATATTTATATAAATATATATAAATATGTATAAATAATAAATATATTTATAATTATATTAATAAATATGTATTTATAAATATATATTCATAAATAAATATTTATATTTATATAATATTTTCTTTTTATTACCATCTAAATTATAATAATAATAATATTAAATATTTTTTTTAAAATAATAATTGCGCCCATAAATTAATTTTTGACTTTATTATTATTTATAATCAATTAATTTTTTAGTTATATTATTATAAATTAATACTAAATACATAAATAATTAGATTTTATATTTTCTTTCCCATACTATTTAGATTTCAATCTTGAAGAATCCCTTGTGGGTGGTGACATTTTTCCCAATATTTCAGTTTAAGTCAACCTACAAGGAAAGAAAGAGGGGTTATAGCACATGATTGAATATGGGAAATCATTGACCTCATTCCGTGATTCGGAAATAGGAAGGATCCTCAATAAAGGCTCCATAAAATGTTTTGTAGTAAATAAGGATGCTATTTTTGAGAAACTGGACTTATGAATGTTCTCCTTTGTTACTAGACTTATTATCCCAAAAGGTTCAAAGCCATGGAATCTTAATGATTTGGTTAACAAAGATTCTATGATTTGGGTATTTATAAATTGGAATTGTATCTACCTTGGTCATATTTTTTTTCACTGTCTTTTTCTTCTATATGATCAATGGAAAAAAGGCATGGAGCTTCAGTGCTCACTTTTTGAAACCAAGATCAATCCAAATTCATGAATGGATGCTATAATTTTATACCACTTCAATTAATAACATCTTTGAGTAGGTACGTATCAAAATTTATTATTTGAACAGGATTCTATGGAACCCTAAAATTTTACATGACATCGCTATTGCAGTTGGTGTTCCATTTACAATTAAAAAAGAAATTGTGTTTGCCCAATTTTTAGTACTTTTCTAGGGAACTTGTTGAGGTTGATTTTAGTTCTACCTTGATTTAAAAGAATTATTTCCATATATAAGGATGGAATTAACTTTATAACTAATATGAGATATCTCCCATTTTTTGTGTTGATTTCTATGTAATTTTCTATTCAAGGGATCAATGCCAAAAGATCTTGACTTGTGGAATTTTTTATCACAAGGTTAATGATGACAAGGATCGTAAGAGTAATGATATTTCTAAACATTTTCATGTGGGAAAGGATGTCACTAGAAATTGAATAAATGGACATATAGAGGTAGACACCTTCTTAGTTTAGGAAGGGATTATTGTTAGGGTTGTGGAGTCTATTGAAAAGATTTCTAATTAATAATATGATGTGGACGTAGAGGGGGTTCAATATTTTGATCCCACTAAATATTCCCCCAATAATTTATAAATACACACCCCTATGATATTCCTTAAGGATCTGGATTTTCATACCAAGCATCAATACTTCCATGAAACTAGATTAGTCACTTAATTAGGGATGAACCTTAAATTTTAGCAGGTAAATACAGAAGGATCTTGGGAGGATACTAAATATGTGGAGGATTAGAGGTGGCTAGAAAATAATTTTTTTAGGGATGCTCTTTCAAAAGGCATAGAGGATGAGTATACTATTATCATTGATGGGCAGTATGATGAGGAGTTAGTGGTGAAAGCTGAAATTGATTAAGAATTATAGTAGGAGAAAAATCTATCCCCTGCTAAAGGTAAAGTTAGGATGAAAATGGTATGTTCTATTTCAAGATTCAAGAGTTTATCTCCCATTGGATATTATCATTCTAAAAGGAGCTTCAAATATATTTCAACTATCTAAAAGGAAGATAAAATTGGGCCTTATTCAAACTAAGTAACCCCTATTAAGAATGATGATATGAACAATATGGAAGATGTTCCCACATCTAAGTCCTTTTGTGAAATAGAAACTAAGAAGGTTCAACCAATGTATGACCCATAAGTAGTGATTACTTCTACATGATATCATACTAATGATATAGCTATGATCACATCAAGAATTACTATTGGTGTGATCATGGTACATGGACACAATGAGGATCATCCCCCCCCCACACACTGGTCTACTCTCTACTAAATCCCCCAATATTTTTAGTTGGATTTATAATTTAAATAGATCAAATACCAAGGATTCACTCCTAGAGCTAGATACCAAAATTGAAGATAACAGAGCAAGTATATGCTACTAGTTTTTCAAGAATCAGTTTTGAACCAAATGATAATGAGGATTCATTATAGGATGATCAAACTTTTTCACAACATCCCCCCAATCAATAGAGGATAGTTTGAATCCCAACAAGTTGGGGTGGTTTCTGAAATCTAGGATTCAAACATAAGAAATGAGTCTTTTGTTTTGGATGGAAGTTATTGTTTCTTACCACTTTTGGGTAGGTGTTTCATGTAATTGTCCATCCTGTATACTATGTGTGTGTGTTTTTTTAGTAAATATTTTGGGGCAATGGGATTGGATTACCAAACTCATGGTTCAATCCTTCTATGATTAAGTATTATTAATTTTATAAGAAATTGTTAATAAAAAATTTATATAAATTATTATATTTTCTAAATTCCTAAATTAATTAAAAAAATTTAATTATATTATTAACTAAATTATTAGTTACATTAAGTATTATATTATTAATTACATTATTATAAAGTTTTACTAATTATTATATTATTATTAAATATTATTCATTACATTTTAAAGTATAAATGTTATATAATTAATTCCATTATTATGTATTAATTTTAATTATATTATTATTATTAAATATTATTAATTAGGGTACTAATTCAATGATGCTTAATTTTGATGAGTTTTTCTATCCTAAGGATGTTCTCATTATCCCCTCATAGATTGAGGTTGAGGTGGATGCTCTAAGAAAGAAGACCGTGAATCATTAAAAGAAGGATTATGTGGGATAATATGAATTTTAGAAGAATCTGACTCTGATTTGGGAGTTATATAGTACCTCCCTTATTAAGAAGGATATGAATCATGGACTATTCTATGATTTCAAGGGTGAGTTAAATACAGTGAATAAGAGAATTATAATAAATGGATTGTTGTACTTTATTTAGGTGAATCACAAAATCTTAGAGGAAATCCTTAAATAATGTAGACATTAAATTATTGGTAGAATCACGATGGTGGTTAATGATCATTGATAGAAGCTTGAGGATCTTTGAAAGAAACATCAAGAGGTCTGGGTATTCTATAAATGGTGAATTATCTCGATTGGTAAGGTTTATTTTCATTTTTTATTCCATTCTAATGATATGATATCTTAGGATTGGTGTTTTTGTTTGATCCCTTTGAAACAGGGAAACATTAAGTTCCATGGCTAGGACCCACTTTTCGATCCAATAAATGTTAATAATTCAATTACATAAGCATAGATTCAGATTAGGGGCCTTATTTGGTTATTCTATCACTTGAAAATTCTTTGGGATACTGCATCAATGGTGGGTATCCCTATTAAGTTTGATGTTGAGACTTAGCACACTATATATAGCCACTTTTAAAGGGTATTTTTTGAATTAGGATTTTGTTTGCCTCTAATTGATATTATCTTCATTTTTTTTAGTGAACATAAGCTTGATCTCTTAGTTAAGTTTTAGAGGAAACCTTTTTTTTTAGGAAATTCTCTTACATTGGGAACTAAAATTACCAATGTCATAGGAATTTGGTTTGAAACAACTATATAAAGAATTGAAATCATTTGGATGATTGAAAATTTAAGATTCCTGTTTCTAATAAAGAGTAATGGGAAAAAAGTGATTTGGATGAGATAGTTGGGGGTCCTCAACCAAGCTGAGGCCCTATCTCCTTTGTTGATGTGTTTGGTGGTTGACATATACCCTATCCATCAAGCCATGGAAATCAAGATGTGAGGAATTAGAAGCTTCCAAATGCTGATACCATGGTCCATTAGGAGGATTATTTATTGAAATGGGATTACAAGGATGAATCCTATAAAAATAAATACTATGATAGTGATATTAAAGGGGAATCCACCATTTTACTGGAGGAGTGGTATTTTTCAAAAGAAAAAATGATTTTTAGAACATTGAATCCAAAGGTGGAATGTTAACATATCTCTAAAGATATTCCATGAGATAGGAATATGATAAAGGATATTGATGTGAATAAAAAATAAGTGACATATAGGGGAACTATGGTTGTGGATTGTGCATCTGTCCCAGGTCAGGGTGCAAGGAATATAGATGCTACTAATATAGCTATTATAAAGCATGAAAATGAACAAAATTCATCTATTTATGATGATTATTATCTAGTGATCTCAGGGAAACCAATTATGGAGGTTTCAGAGGCAGTGGATGCAGTGAAATCCTACAAAAATGAAGAATAAGACCCTATAATAGGGTCCCCTTTTCATGAGTAGAATCTATATTTTTTTGAGTATATAAAAATTGGGATAATGTGTGTTTCTATTCCTAACATATTTTTCATACTGGAATCCATCAGAAACCCAGATTTTGATTCCCTTTATCTTGATATTTGTGATAGGAAACATATTAAGAGTATGATAAACTCTGCTTTTAATGCATATTACTCTTTTTTTCTGACCATACAGGCTACCAATGATGAGATTCATGTGGAAGCTTCCCACCATGATAAATACTCACTTGGGGAAAATCCAACTCATGATATTTAAAAAGATAAGGCCCATATTAATGTGGCCTTACATAAGGATGATGCCTCAAATTATGAAGGATATGATAAGGATGATTTGACTGGGGCTCAAGAAATTTAGCCTCATAATGAAGAAGGTGAATCATCAAGAATAGATGAGAATGATGATAATTGGTATAATCCTAAACAATGGAAGAGAGGAAGACACCCAAGACATATGGGTGGCTCCCTAGGTAGGGTTGGTAGACATAAAAAGAAGGTTACTTCAAGATTATCAAGTGTATATAGTGGTGTTTTTTATGACATTTTTTACCTTGAAATTTCCACTCTTCTGTATGTATACTTTCTTTTTAATAATAACATTTTTGGGGCCATGGATTCTAAATCCATGTTTTAACCATTTATGTTAATTATATAATTAAATATCGATAATAATTACAAGGAAATAGATAATTCCTATTCTGGTCATTTTTTTGGAGTTTGGTAGAGGTTGATTTTAATTACACCCTTATTAATAATGTATCAAAGGTTTATAATGAACTAAATATTGAATTGTCGATTGAATTTGAAAACTTGAATAATTTTTTATAAATTTAATTGTCTCCACCACTGGATTGAGAGGCATTATAGATATTTAAAATGCACAAAATGCAAGAATCTTGGTCAACTGGTGTAAAATTGAAAATTTAAGCTTCTCAAGGGTTCAAGACCTTATGTTTAGTAGGATAATAAATCCATCTAGGGAGAGTATTCTTCGATTGGAAAAGAAAATGGTATGATCTCTTATAGGTATCTGGTTTAGGGTCAGTCAATGAAGGTTGTTGGGTGCGATACCACTTCTAAGGGTTATGCTAGTAATGGTCTTGATAAGGCTATATAAAGTAGGACTTAATCTGAATACCCTCAACATTTTGATTAAAATTATCTTGAAGATAAATCTATCTCAATTAATAGTGATACAAGAATGGATTTTTTTGACTTTTAAAAAAATTGGTTTATGTCTAATAGATTGAGGAAAGGTATAAATAATCTATCTTAGGGTTAAAATCCACTTCAAGGTTCCTTGAAAAAGGGACATCAAGTTTAGCGAGGTGTAATGGATGCTTCCCAAAAATCAACTGAGAGGGTTCACAACATGGGAAATGAGCTGGTGTCTATTGATATTGGGTCAAATTAGGACTCTATGAAGTTACCCTCATAGATCATAGAGCTAGTTGAGGTTGAAACCTCTTCTTTACTAGCTTTTATGGTCTAGGTAAGTGGTTATCCCTATTACACCTCTAAATCACACAAGGATACCTCTAAGTTATAATATGAGGTATGAGGAATATAAAACATGAATCTACTAATGTAGGGATTGGTAAACAAAATTTAAATCACATGAGTATTTATAATGTAGGTAGTTATGGTAATACTACCACTAATACTCTTTATCAAGTGTTTGGACCCATTAAGATCACATAGGGTGATGATGAAGGCTATTTTGCATAGGATTCTATTTTATGGTTATTGATTCAGGGTGGGTATCATCCCCAAAACCCATTTAAAATGCTTCAGGAAGATGTTTTTCAATCTTCAAAGCTACAAAAATGAAGTCCACTGGAGGCATCCATGGTAGAGTGTTCTCAGCTTAGGAATAAGGATCATAGAGCTAGTTCAGGCTCTAGTTTATCCTCTTCCACTAATTTTAATTATATTCTTGATATTGTGAAGAGAATAATTACTTTTCATGTTCAACCTTATACCTATCTAGATGATGATACAATAAAGGATTCTCTATTGAAATATGTAAATTAAAAGGATGGGGATTCCCTTTATAGGGTTGATGAGGCCCATACTACCTCTTAGAAAACCCAAATACCAATAAATAAGGACAAAGGCATTATAAATTCTTTGCTAGATGATCACTATTAGGATGAGGCCTAGGGATATGTTATAGAATTAGAACAGGTATATAAAGCTAAAAATCTAAGAAAGTCACAGGTCTCTACATCCTATCCTTTTGTAGTGTTAGACTTTACCAATGTTCCTAAAGAGTTCACTAGGGAAAAAGAGGATAAAAATTAATTTCATGAGACTCAAACACTACTGAGTAAGTCTAGTAGTGGTGATTAGGCCTCTCAAAGTGATTAAAAGGGATAAAAATATTTTTATGGACCTTTAAAACATTCTAAGACATGGAGAAGTGGTCGAAATCCATGAGTTTGAGGCTATTGGAATGTAAAAAATTAACTAGGGGGGATATATATAATTAGATCCATGATTTTTAGTTGAACTTATTAAAAAACATGGTCTTTTACTTATCTATTTTTGATGAAGGTAGTTTTTATTTTTCTAACTCCATCCTATTTGCTTTGTTTTTTTATTTTCTTCCATTAAAGGGTCTTTTAGCCTGGTTAAAGAAAAACTAGTTTTAAAATGTTTAGCTAATATTTTAATTATTATATAAATTTTAATTATTGTTTATATTTTTTAGGCTTTAAAAATTTTCAATCGAAACATAACTTATTATGTTTCATATAATTAACTTTAAAAAAGATATAAAATTTACGTAGTATGTTCAATCTTATTGAAACTTAAAACACATGCTAAACATATAAAAAATAGTTAGAAATAAAAATATCATAAAAATATTTTAAAAATTTATTTACATGATAAAAAAGTTATTTACTTAAAGAATAATATTTCCACTTTAAAAAAAATTGCACATTTTTTAAACAGGTAGGGAAACACACCCTTTTTTATTAAGTAAATAAACTTATCTTTCCAATAGGGTTTAGGGGCACCCCTTACATGACCTAGAGGCCCAGTGGTTCGAAGTCCCATTATAATTTGATGGCATGAAGGCCATTTCACTTGAGAGATGAATGAGTTAACCTGAATGTCCAATTTGAGTATCCAAACATCTCATCATGATCCCATACACCCCCATTACCATCAATTCTTTTATTGTAATGCCACACCGTAAAGTCATGGTAGAGCACCACTCTTTAACCCACATTGTGTACAGGGTTAGATGTTCGGTTCCAGTACACCCATCATTATTTTGAGCTTCCCACCTAAAAAAAATAAATTTATCCATTCCACATTGTCTTCCATAATTCATCACTTTACCTATTTGGTTATCAACATTCTCACAATATGTCTCCCCTTTTACTAAGAACCATCGCACGGTGCTGACCTTTGCAATGTTGTAGAAGAGAACCCCTCGACTACTTGAAACATAACAAAAACGTATTTAATTATAAATATAAAACTTTATAAAATCATATAAAATATAAACTATAAATATAATCAAAATAAAACATAAAACATAGAATAAAAATATAAAAAAAGTTGAAAATAAAAATAATTTAGTTAATATAATTAAAGAAATAATAATTTCCATGACACAAAATAATTCATTAAAGATATAATATTTACACATTAAAAAAATTATGTGCATAAAATATAATAGGAATAAAATCAAAAAATAATATAAAATAAACGGAATGTCAAAAAAATAAAAAAAATATATATTTACACAAAAAAAGTTATATGTAAAAAACTTAGATATAAAAATATTATGTTTTGAAACAAAAATATTTTGTGCCATTAAAATTATTTTTCATTCATTGTTTTAAAAAAAATATTTTTATTTTCAATTAATTTTTATATGTTATGTGAATGTTTCAAATTTCATTTAAATTATATTTATACTTTATAATTTATAAGATTTAAAAATCACATACTTGGAACATTATTATATTTAAAGTACATGAATTTGAATGATTATTAATTATTATGTATAAATACAATCTAAATGAAATTTAACAAACTTGATAAACATATAAAAAAAATATTAAATAAAAATAATTTCATAAATATAATAAAAAATAATTTATATGACACATACTTTATTGTTTAAAAACATAACATTTAATATTTTAAAAATTTATGGACATAATTATTCTTAATTATTATATTAAAATTGTCATTAATATGAGGTATTATTAATTATATTATAATCATTAAATATTATTAATTACTTTATTAATATATATTAATTATAAAAATAAATATTTATAATAATTACAGTAATTAATATGAAAAATGATGTAAAGAATATAATAATTTTTGAAAATAATAATGTAGTTGAGGGAAATTCTCAAAAGACTAGAATGGTGGACATGGACCCTGTTATGGATTGGGAGCAGTCCATTGTTTCCAAGGCTGGAACGGGATTGGGTAGAGACCAACCTAAGGAACCATTTAAGTACTAGGAATATCTTGCAAAGGAGACCATTGATTCCCAACAAAATCCCCTGGGGAATGATTTGAGTAGTGGATGAGTAGAATCTCAGTAGCATAGACTTCTAGCTGAAAAAGTAGGTGTTAGGTTAGATAGGGTAATGGTGGATGGTCTATAAGGAGGAAAATAGACTAGATTAAAAAATCTAATCAAATAAATTGATTATTCAAATTAATTAATTTAGTTAATTATTGGAGTTAATAATAAGTAGAAATAAAAGAATGAACACAAGGATTTTTATACTGGTTTAGTCCAAAGTGGACCTAGCCCAAGCCTTATACCTCTTTACTCAGTGATAGATACATTGCATGCTACCTAATTTTTAAAGGGGAATCAAAACCTTATGACGAAATATTTTTCTATACAGTGGAGGGATAACCACAATGTACTAACTTTTTTATGGGGAGACACAACCCAATTACAACATTGATATTAGACTACAAAAGTCACAACCCTAATAGTACAAACATTATTATCTTGGAGTCACAACCTGAAGAAGAGAAAATATTTTTGTATATAAAATCATAAATAGAAAATAGAGTGTATGCGAAAGATAAGAAGAAGCGTTATAGAATCAAGAAACCAAACAAAATATATAGAATAAAAATAAAATAGAGGTACTAGTTTTTAAGTGTTATATCATCTTGATCGTCTCTTCAATGAATTAGAAGCCGGATATGTTTTTGTTTGGCCCTTGAGAGATCTTCCAACACTAGTAGAAACAATGCACATGATCACTTGGAGGTTTGTAGTGTATGTAAACTTTGTATCTCTTAAAGTATTATATACTCATTGTGTTGTAACTCTATATCTCTATCATATTACCTCTCTTTCAAGGATATAAAACCTCTCTTTAAACAAATAACTTCAAAGAGTAAAAAACACCTTCCATGATCAAAACAATTCAAAAATAATAATAAGAGTTACTAAAATATCATATAGAGAGATATAGACAAAAAATATTATCATTTCATAATATTTTCTCAATATTATGACCAAAAACTTAAAACAATAAAGACCGATTCAATACAATTTGTAATCATTTGATAAATAATTGAAATGATCTCCATAATAATAATAATTCAAAGATAAATCCCTTGAAAATAAGAATTTTGAATTTAAAAATAAAAAATAAAAAAAAACTCCATTTAAGACGAGCATTAAATATGTAGAGAAATTAAAAAATTAATAACACACCATTAAAAATAATAAAATTGGTCTAAACGAAATTCATATCATCTAATATTAATTTAAAACAATAAAATCTAAGAAAACAACATAAAACAATTAAAACAATTAAGCTTTTAAGCTTTATGTTTCATGGGTGAATAGAGAACAACCCGTGATTTTCACAAAAAGAAGTTTAAAATAATGAAAAAATGTTTTTATGGGTTAAACATAATTAATTTTGATTTATAAATATATTAGAACAATTTAAATATATGAAATGGACTTGTAAAAAATTGTAATATGAATTAAAACATAAAACAAAGAATTATTTTTTGTAGGAAATTCAATAAGCTATGTAGCCAACTTCACGTATGAGTTTTTCATATAAATTTTTTTATCTATGTATAAAAATTGATCATTTAGGATAATCAATATAAGGGATTCACATAAGAGTTTCATGTATGGAAATCACATAAGCGATTCACTATATAAGGGAATCACATGTCCAAATTTCTCATATAAGTGATTTATTATGTAAGAGAATCAACTTAGGTGAATCAAGTATGGGATTCACATAGGAATTTATATTTAGGTGATTCACATAAGTGATTCATCACATAATTTATTTTCTCAAGTATCTTATTTTCTCATGTAGGCAATTCACATAATGGAATTACTAAAATTTGAAAATAGATTTCATTTTCAAATTTCAGAGCTACAAAGGGCCATGATAAAGGTAGAATGAGCTTTGGTTTATTTTGACTTATATTTATAAAATTTCATTATATTTATACATAATAAATAACAACCTTAATAAGATCTACATAAATTATATTATAATCAAATAATAGTATAAAAATAGTTCTGAAAAACTATATACATTAGATAGAAAACATGCAGTAACTTCATAACTAATTTCATACATGAAAGAGATCGATTCAGAATTTTATATATTATAATTAAATTTATAAAATCTTCTTATTTTTTCAAAAAAATAATAATAATAATAACTCAATTTTTGGGTTCTTTAGATCACTTTATAGTCAAAATACAAAAGGAAACCAGAATAGGAATATTATCTACATGGATTCAAAATCGACTATGTAAATTTTGAATTTTTTACTTGGATAGGTAGTTTTCTTTGAGGTGTACAGTGTATTTTCTATATGGGAATAGTATAAAACATGTATTAATGATATTTAAGGGTCTCAAAAGACTTATTTATCTTAGTAACGCAAAATAAAACTTGTATAACATGAAATGAAAATTCAAAACATGAAATCCAAATAACTTTTAAGTAAATAAATATTATGATATGAGTAATGTTAAACATACTTTAATCAATATAAAATTAAAATATATAAGATATATAAAAATATTAAAACATGTAATTAAACAAAATTGAACATGTAAACATATGATAATATTAATCAAGCATTAGAGGAGTTGTAATCAATCAAAAAAAATACATACAAGCACATGCACAAACAATCTCCCTTATTTTTTTTGATTAAAAAACTAAACATAAATAACCAAAATAATTTCCCCCCATGTTGTATGTAAATAAAAATAAAGTAAATTTTGTAAAACTTGAATCAAAGATCCATGATAATTTTATCCACTTTTAAAACATAGAATTAAATTTAATGAGTATAATTTTTAAAAGTTTTTTTGAGAAAAAAATGAGATATCATTTATAAAATTACATTTTATGTAAATTAAAGGTGTAATAAGTAAGTTAATATCATATAGTATGTATGGAAAGTTATTAAAATAGTTATATAGTAAACAAATGTGTATAGAAATTAATAATAAGTAATTTTAAACACAAATTCTAGATTTTACACATCAGTTTTAAATATAAAATTATCAAAAAAAAACATACTCAAACTCCACCTAAATTTATATAAACATAAAACTATTAAGATTCCAACAAATAAAGATCAAATTTATGTTTTTTAAACTATGAAAATTATATTATCATAGTGATAATTTCTGTAATTTTATTTTCTATTGGGATAAGCTCTAAAAAATCTTCATATTCACATTATCTCTATTAAAATGAAATCTAACATTGATATTATTTATTATATAATGTTATATTGAATTTTTATAAATAGTAATTGAAGATTTATTATCATAATAAATAGTCATTTTATCAACATGAATACCAAAATAACATAGATTTTTCTTAATCCATAAACTTTGAGCATAATAACTAGTGGCAAATATATTATCATCTTATATAGTAGATAGGGAAACAAACAATTGTTTATTTGAAGACCATGAAATTAATATTTTCCAAGAAAAAAACACATACCTAATATTCTTTTTTTTCTGTCAATTTTATAACCTCAAAAATTATAATTAGAATATGATATTAAATCAAATAAATTATAATTAAAATAAAACAAACCCAAATTTATACTTTATTTAACATATCTAATTATTCTTTTCAAAAATTTAATATGACTCTCTTTATTATCATCTTGAAATATTGAACATAAGACAACAATAAATATGACATCGAGTCTAGATATAGTTCAATAATGTAGGTTACCTATCATGCCTCTATAAAAATTAATATCAAGAGAATTTCCAGATGTATCAACATCTAATTTACAACTAATACTCATATGAATTTTCATATATTTAGAATAATTGAGACTAAACCATTTAAATAACTATTTTTCATACTTATATTGATTAAAAAATATCATATCTTTCCTCTGATAAATTTGAAGTCCATGAAATAATGTTACTTCTTCCATTAAGCTCATGTCAAACTCATATGACATCAAAGTAGAAAAATAATTTCAACAAATTTTACTAGAAGAACCAAAAAAAATATCATCAATATAAATTTTCATAAATAAAATATCATTAGAAATTATTTTAATAAAAATTATAGGATTAACATTACCTTTCTTTAAAAAATTATTTAATAGAAATAAAGAAATCCCTTCATACCAAGAATGAGGTGCTTATTTGAGACCATACAAAGCTTTAGATAATTTAAAAACATGATTAGGAAATTTTTTATTTTCAAAATTAGGGGTTTGAGAAACATAAATTGCTTCAGTTATAAAATCATTTAAGAAAGAACCTTTTACATCCATTTGATATAATTTAAAACCTTGAAAATAAGAAAAATATATCTAAATTATAATAACCTATGACCTATAAATAGGTGCAAATGAATATTCAAAGTTCATACCTTATTCTTGAGATTTTCCTTGGGTAATAAGTTTGGCTTTACTTTTTAAAATATACCCATATTCATTCATTATGTTTCTAAAGATCCATTTAGTTTTGATTACCTGCTTATGCTCAAGGAATTCTACTAAAGATGAAACATTATTTCTAACACACTTATTAAACCCTCCTTGCATAGAAACAATCCAATTAGTATCTTTCAAAGAATCATTAATATTATTTTCAATAAATTCAAAAATAAAAGCAAAATCAAAAAAATAATTAAAAAAATAATTTCTATTTTTAATACCAGAATCAAAATTACCAATATTATTTTCAATAGGATGATATTTATGAATATTCCTTGATATTGGATCATGTAGAGAAGGAGTATGGCCCCCTCAATTTATTCATCATCATCTTGAGGTTTTTCTTCACCAGATTAAAATCTCAAAAATCATCAATAAAATCATTAGAATTAGAAATAAATTTTACACTATTTTTATCAAATATAACACGAACATATTATTCAATAACCATATTTAATTTACTACAAACTATATAATAATTTATATTATTAAAATAACCAAGAAAAATACATTCATTAATTTTAGCGTCAAATTAACTAAATTATCATTGGAATTTAAAATGAAAAAAATACAACCAAAAACTCTAAAATAAAAAAACTATTGGATTTTTATTTTTAAACAATACATAAGAATATTTCTTAAAGAATTTTTTAAAAAGTATTCAATTTCAAATATAACAAGTAACAAAAAATGTATTTATCCTAAAAATATCTAGGAAAATTATATTCACTTAAAATAGTTTTATAAATTTCAATAAGAGTTCTATTTTTACATTCCATAACACCATTTTGCTATATTGTTCTAGGAGAAGAGAAATTATAAAAATAAGCATTCTTTAAAAAAAATTAAAATCAAAACTTTGAAATCCACCTCCTTTATCTCTATTAATAGAAACAATCATAAAACCATTTTAATTTTGAACTAAATTAAAGATGTCAATAAATATAGATAAAGTATCATTTTTTTGGTAAAGAAAGTAAACCCATGTAAATCCACTATAGTCATCACCAATAACTAAAGTATATTTCTTTCCTATGAGACTAGAAATTTTAATAGGGAAAAATTTATCAAGATGTACTAACTATAAAGGTCTACTATAATTTATCTAATTGGTTGGTTTGAAAGAAATTTTATGTTGTTTTCCTTTCATGTAGGCGTCAAAAACATGAAGTTGTTCTTTTTTCAAGGTATGTAACTATAACACATTTTCATGTTTATAGAGTTTATGTAACATTTTGAAATTAACATGACATAATCGTTGATTCCAAATAATTCAATCATTTTACACATTATTCAAACACATAACATGTCGACTAGTTAGTTATTAAAAATAAATAATACAAATATTCTCCTTTTGATTAGTATAAAATAAAAAATAATCATCCCTAAAAACTAAAATTTTAACATTTTAAAATTTAACTTCCATTCTGTTGTCACATAATTGAGATTTACTAATTAAATTACTTTTTAATCCTCTAAAAAATGTAGAAAGAAAACTTTAGGAATACCAAATTTACCAAAATATTTTACTTTTCCTTTAGAATTATCTCCAAATTTAATTGTGAATCCATAATATGTATTCCAATTTGTAAACATTGATGGGTCTTTGATCATATTATTATAGAATCCACTGTCCAAATACCAAATTTCATTATTAATAATTCCATTAATTTTTCAAACAAAAATAATTTACTTGAAAATTTTGGTACCCAAGATACTTTGGGTTCAATTGGATTATTAATACAATTTTTAGGCACCCACACATAATTTAAACAAGTATTTTATAGTAATATAGATAATAATGATTTAGGAATATGAGTCTTTGTAAATCCTAAAGACTATTTGAATCTAAGAGAAAAATCATTTGCATAGTGACATTTTGTGCCACATTAAAAACATGTAATAGTATAAGTGAAACCATTTTTACTTTTTTTTAAAAAGTATTCATATATATTTGAGGTAGTATCCTATCATATTCATTACCATATTCATTTTTATTTATTTTATTCAAAGACATCATCTTATAACATTTTTCACGACTGTGAATAAAAGAAGATAATTTTTTAATACTCTCAACATCCTTTTTCAAATTTTCATTAAAATCTTGAATAGATTTCAAATTATCATAAGCTACAGAATGAGAAGCAAAAGCATTATTTCTTAATTTTTCATTCTCCTATAAAATAATTTTATTTTTAAAAATATGAATTTAATTATTTTATTTAAATTTATTATATAAATCGTAGGCATTGAAAACATATTTTCTTAATCATTTAATTTCATCATTTAATTTATAAATATTTTCATCTTCAAAATCACAGTCAGTATCATAAAATATAGAATAAAAACCAGAATCACTAACCTTATCTAGTGAATCCATAGAGAATAATTTAGTAGATTCTTTCTTATTTATAGATTTTTCACTGGAATCAGACTCTTTGATACAAATCCGACTAGTTTTCAAAGCCTTTTTTGTATTTATTTTTTATTTTTATTTAGTTTTTTATAGTCATTCTTGATATCCCCTTTCTTTCTGCACTGAAAACAAGTAACATCTAAAGCATTGTAATTTATAGTATCTTTCTTATCTCCCTTTCATTGTTCCTTTTGAGGGTTTCCTCTGAACTGGTTTTTTAGTTCTTTATTTTTCATTCATTTGTAGGCTTCAATCATAATCTAAGCCATATATTATTTTTAACTATCCTACATAACATAATTAGAAGATTTAGTAGAAGAAACATTCAAAAATTTAAACACTACACTTTTTCTTTTTATTATCTCCTATTTGGTTATGTTCATCAATTCAAATTCATACTACAGTAGTTATCCAATCAATTCATCAAGATTGTTTTCTTTGAAGTTCTTATTTTCATAAGTGGAAACCTATTTTTAATGTAAATTGTTTAGTAAATCTTTAGGACTCATTCAAAAAGTACTAGATTTTCTAAATCTTATCCAAGGGAATTAATTCCATTCAAAATGCATCTAAATCGGAGGAAAATTTGATTTACTATCTCATCCTCACCAATATTTAAGTCTCAGTACTCTGCTTGAAGCATTCTAATATTAGTTCAAATTAATTTTTCTAACAAAAGGTGAGTGAATTATAAGATCTTTGATATTTCATGATATTTCTTACAACAAAACACATGACTAAAAACACTTCTTTTAGTAACGTAATATAAAATGTGAACTACGTTGAAAATTTAATCATATCTTATAACACCATTTCTAGTAAGAGTATCTAGATATTCTTTTGGTAGTGTGTATGATTTTTCCATGATGTACCAATGTTATATGCTTAATTTTTTTAGGTATTCCTCAATTATGGATCACCAATATCTATAACCATTATCATTAATGTGTGGTGGATTATAAGGAATCCAAACATAATTTATGTTTTCTCCTACCATATTAATAGTATTTTTCCATAGATTCTTAGGTCTAGGAATAAGTTATCATAATAAAATATAAATAACAGACTCTATATAGGGATCGACTAATTCCAAAAGGAACAATATCAGATACCGTTTTTTTGGTGTTAAGAAAAATATTAATTGATCTAAACTATCCTTATGAAGGTTAAACTTTGATACCAATTTTTTGGTATCAAATTAGAACAATTAGAGAAGACGGATATGATTTATGGAATAAACTTATTATACCAATTGTTACCTCTGATATGGTAATGGTAGATGTTCTATAGGGGGTGAATATACCAGATTAATTTTTTTAACCAAATAAATTTATTATTCAAATTAATTAATGAAGGTAATTATTATAGTTAATTAGAAGTAGAAATAAAATAATGAACATAAGTATTTTTATACTAGTTTAATCCAAAGTGGACCAAGTCCAGTCTTATACCTCTCTACTTGGAGAGAGATATGTTTTTCAATACTTGTTTTTTAAAGGGGAATCATAACCCAATTATCGAATATTTTTCTACACATCGATGGGATAACAATGACACACTGACTTCTGTATGAAGAGTCACAACTGAATTAAAATAATGGATTTAGACTATAGTAGTCACAACCTGAATGGTGCTAAATTTAGAATCTGGGAGTCATAAGATGAATAAGATAAAATTATTTTGGATGTAAAATCATAAACATAAAACAGAGTGTACATGAAAGATAGATAGAAGTGTTACAAACTCAAGAAACTAGATGATTTGGATAGAGGAAGAATAAAATATAGGTACTAGTACTTGAGTGTTTGATAATCATGATCATATCTTCAAGATAGTAGAAGTCATAGATTTTTTTGTTCATCCCTTGAGACATCGTCCATTAGTAGTAAAAACATTGTGTAGGATCACTTGAAGGTTCATAGAGTATGAAGACTTTTATCAAATTAAGTCATATGCACTTGTCATGTTATCATTATATATCTCTATGATATTCCCTCAATTTCAAGGATACACAATCTCTCATTAAATAAAGAACTAAAAATATTACCAAACACCTTCTATGGGAATTTTTTTTGAAAAATAATAATAACAGTTACTGGAATATTAGAGAGGGAGAGGGAAAAAGATATTATCATTTCATAATATTTATTTAATCTTAGGACCAAAATTTAAATCAATAAAGACTGATTTAAAACAATTTGAAATAATTTGATAAATAATTGAAATGGTCTCCATAATAATAATATTTTAAAGATAAATCCCATGAAAATATAAATTTTGAATTTGAAAATAAAAATTAAAAAAACGTTCCATTTAAGATGAGAAGTAAATATGCAGAGAAAATAAAAAATAAAATAAAATAATGTATTAAAAATATTAAAAATTTTATAAATGAAATTAATATAATCAAATATTAATTTAAAAACAATATAATCAAATAAATCAACATTAGAAAATAATTAATTTTGAGTTTTCAGGCTATATTCTTCATGTATGAATATAGAAGAACTTGTGGTATTTACAAAAACATGTTAAAAACAATGACAAATATTTACTATGGATTATATATAATTAATATGGATTTATAAATACATTATAACAATTTAAATATATGACATGAACATGCATCAAATTGGAATATGAAATAAGACATAAAACATAACATTATTTTCTTTAGGAATTTCAATAAGCTACTTATCCAAATTCATGCAGGGTTTTTTCACATAAGAATTTTTCTATACCTATATAGATTGATCACATAGGTGAATATACATATGGGATTCACATAAGAGTTTCATGTATGGAAATCACGTAAGTGATTCACTATGTAAGGGAATCACGTATTTAAATTCCTTACGTAAGTGATTTACTATATACGGGAATCAATGTAGGCGAATCACATAAGAAGTTTTATATAGGTGATTCACATAAGAAATTACTCACATAAGAGATTTTCTCATGTATCCGAATGTATCATGTAGTAAATTCATGAAAGGTAATTCCTAAAAACTGAAAACTGATTGCCTTTTCAAATTTCAGATCTTAAAAAGACCTTGATAAAGGATGAATTGGATTTGGGTATTTTTAAATTATATTTATAAAATTTCACTATCTTTATAAATAATCAAGAATAAACTTAATCAGATATATCTAACCCATGTTATCATCAAAAAATAAAATCAGATCAATTTTGAAAAATTGTATAAGTTAGAGAAACATGCAGTGACTTTAGACATAATTTTAAACATGAAAGAGATCGATTCAGAAGTTTATGCCATGTAATGAAATTTATGAAATGTTATTAGCTTTCTAAAATAAATAATCACTCAATTTTGAGTTATATATCTCATGTTATAGTCAAAATATAGAGTGAACCCAAAACTAGAAAATCAACTACATAGATTAACATCGGCTAAATGAATTTTGAATTGTCTGTGTGAATGAGCATTTGAATATGTGGTGTACAATGTATTTTCTATTTGGTAATAGTAAAATACATGTATAAATGACACTTAAAGGTCCAAAATTCCTTATTTATCCTTGGAACTCAAAATAAAACTTATTTAATATGAAATGAAAATTCAAAACATGAAATCTAATTAACTTTTATATAGAGAAATATTAGGATAATATAAAAGTTAAAATAATTTAATCAAGAATAAATTAAAATATATTAGATATACAATAAGAATAAAACATGTAATTTAACAAAATTAAACATTTAATCATTTGATAATATTAAGTAATCATGAGAGGAGTTGTAATCAATAAAAAAATACACACAAACACATACACAAACAACAAGGGTGGAGTAACACTCTTCCACTTTTAGAGATGATCGTCATCAAGGCCTAAAGGATGAAAAGAAGGTTGAATCTATGGATGGTCAATCAGATGGTGAGTGTGAATTGAAAGCCTTGGTTGATCATCAATTATGAAAAGAACACAAATTGATCACATCTAAGTGCCACAAGGGTAATATTAAAGTGGTATTTTCTTTAGGAAAGGGTTCTAATTCTAAGAGGTATTAGACTTCAAAAAAACAATATAAGAATTTGGAAATTTTAGTAAGACCCTTAGTTTCTCCCGTCTCTTTTAGGAAAGAGGTATCTAAGGGAATTCCTCCTGATAGACATTCCATTGGATGGTATGGACTTCAAATCATGGGGGGGTTTGTCCTTGATACATAATGAAGATATGATAGGTGCATTAGGTGACATATAAATTGGTAAATTAAATCTTTCTTTGAATGTGTCTCCTAATTAGAGTCTAATTTTTTTTATAAGGATTGGAACTAGGTATCTTGGTACAATTAGGCTGGGGTGGCTGCATCTAGAACTTCCAACGTTCCCATGAAAGTTTCTCCACAATGTGAAGCTCCTTTGGACCCTAAATTAAATTAGAAGGTTGATTTCTCTAATCCTTAAGTGTATAATTTTTTGCAAGTTGTGGATGCATTGGAAAGTGATCATGAGATGTTGGTCACATCGAATGATCAGGTATCCAAACATGAAAACCTTAACAAGAGATAAATGTCTACATCCAATCTCTTTGGAGTGCTAGACACACTTAATGATCTTGATGTCCTATTTATGAGAATTGAGGATAATATTGTCTCTCATGAGATTTAGACTCAAATGAAGGATAGTGGAAGTGGGTATGCCTCACTCAATGACTGCTCTAAATGATAAGAGGTAAAGGATGATGTTATTAAGAGTGACTCGGAGGGCTCAAGAGACCCTGATAGACCATGGAAATGTGTAAAGATTCGAGAAGAGACTTAAATCCAAGTGGTAGAGGCTATGAGTGTGGTCTAATTAATTAGGGGGATCAGTATAATGAGAGCCTTAGGCTTGTTTTATGATTAAAAAAAAGCTTGGTCTATGATTGATCTATTTCTGATAAGGGAAAAGTTTCTTTGTTTGATCTCATTCTCTTGGATTTTTTTTTATTTTTAATAAAGGGTCTATGACCCTAGACATTTAAAAAAATAATCATTTATAATAATAATTATAGCAATATAATTATTTATAATAAAGGGGATATGACCCTTGTTTCCTACCCTGTTCATTACCCATACCTAAGCCTCCTCAGTCAATTGCTGCAAAACCGTCGCCTACTCATTGTCGAAGGCATCAGCTGACACAACACTCATCGCTCGAGGTCAACTTCCTAATGCATGGTGACCCCATTGTTACAATCACCATATTCTATGACACTCGAGGTCATTGTCCACCATATGGGACACCTCCTAATACTTGTGTTGGACATGGAAGACCCACTGTATCGTCAGAGGGAAGCCTCTTATGTTGGAAATACCTGGCAGTTTAACACCCTCAATGTTATTTTCTGGTGAGTTTTTCGTTGCATTATAGACACATAAAAAACTAAGCGTATTAAAAGCCACTTGGGAGAATTAATGGGGTCAAACCACTTTAAGTCATAAAACAAAAATAAAGAAAGAAAAATTATAGGGGGAATACCAAATAGTGGTGGAATTAATCACCATAAGTTAACAAAATCACCTCCTAATTTATGTGTATCATATTGACTTGTGGTTGATTATTACACATCAATCCGAATGTGTTTTCTCGGTTTTGAGTATGTCGATTGTCTTTTTTACTAAAATGTCATTTTAAACTGAAAACGTTCAATTTGAATCATAATAGTCACATCATGCATAAATTTGATGTGATACTGATTCATACACATCGAAAATGACATATGAATCATTATCCTAAATTATAAAGACAATTCGAACGCATTTTCTCAGTTTTCAATGAGTGACACTTTTTAAATTAAAATGTTGATTTTCAGCTGATAACAGTCACATTGAGTCATACCAGACACATCATGTATCAGATTGAGGTGTGGCTGATTCCTACAACTCAAAAATGACTTATAGATCATTTTTTTAAATTATCAAAACAATCCTAATGCATTTTATCGGTTTTGAGTAGGTCAGTTGTCATTTTTACTAAAATTGTTGCCAATTTTAAATAAAAAGATGTACTTGGATTTATATAGATCAATACATGCATCATATTGAGATGCGTCTAATTCCTACACATCTAAAATGGCTTATAGACCATTTTCATAAAGTATAAAAACAATCATAATGTGTTTACTCAGTTTTAAGTATGTCACTTATCTTTTTTACTAAAATGTCATTTTAACCTGAAAACATGCACTTTTATTCATACCAATCACATTATTTATTGATTTGACATTTAACTAATTCCTAAATGTCACAAATGAATTATGAATCAATATTCTAAATTATCAAGAAAATTTGAGAATATTTGCTCGATTTTTAGTGATTGAAATTTTTTGAACTAAAATATCGATTTTAAATCGATAACAGACACATTGAGTCATACTAAGAATTTTGTGTATCAGATTGAGGTGAGAAAAATTATTACACATCCTAAATGGATTATGGATCGTTTTCATAAAGTATCAAAATAATCTGAATGTGTTTACTCAGTTTTGAGTATGTTACTTATTTTTTTACTAAAATGTCATCTTAAACTAGAAACAAGAACTTTAACTCATAATGATCACATTATATATAGATTTGACATGATACGGATTCTTACACATCAAAAATTAATAAAAATAAATTTCCTAAATTATCAATAAAATACAAGCACATTTGGTCAATTTTCAGTGAGTGACATTTTTTGAACTAAACTGTCGATTTTAAACTGATTACAGATACATTGAGTCATACCAAGCACATAATGTATCAGACTAAGGTGTGGATGATTCACACACATCAAAAATGACTTATGAATCTTTTTATTAAAATATAAAAACAATATGAATACACCTGATTGATTTTGAGTAGGTCACTTGTCCTTTTTACTAAAATTGATGTCAATTTTAAATAAAACGGTGCACTTGGAGTCATACCGGTCAAATCATGCATCATATTGAGTTTTGGATAACTCATTCACATAAAAATGACTTATGGATCATTTTACTAAAGTATAAAAAAAATCCGAATGCGTTTGTTCAGTTTTGAGTAGGTTAGTTGTCATTTTTACTAAAATTGACGTATATTTTAAATAAAAAGATGCACTTTGAGTCATATTAGAAACACCGTGCATTGTATTGAGGTGAAATTAATTCCTACACGTACTAAATGGATTATGGATTATTTTTATAAATTATGAAAACAATATTAATGTGTTTACTTGGTTTTGAGTACACCACTTGTTTTTTTTTACTAAAATGTCATTTTAAACTCAAAACATGAACCTTGACTCAGAAAGATCACATCATGTATCGGTTTGATGTGAGACTGATTCCTATAAGTAAAAAATGACTTATTAATTAATTTTCTAAATTATTAAGAAAATTAGAGTGGGTTTTCTCAGTTTTCAGTGATTGATATTTTTTGAACTGAACTATCGATTTCAAACTGATAACAGACACATTGAGTCATACCGGGCACATCATGTAGGGGATTGTGGTGAGGATGATTCCTGCACATAAAAAACGACTTATGGATATTTTACCTTAATTATCAAAATAATACAAATACGTTTTCTTGGTTTTGAGTAGGTCTGTTGTCTTTTTTACTAAAATTGATGTCGATTTTAAATAAAAAGATGCACTTGGAGTCATACCGGTCACACTGTGCATCAGATTGAGGTGCGGCTGATTCCTACACATCTAAAATGACTTATGTATTGTTTTCATAAATTATCAAAATAATCTAAATGCGCTTTCTCAGTTTTGAGTATGTAAGTTATTTTATTTACTAAAATGTCATTTTAAACTGGAAACAAGCACTTTGACCCATACCGATCATATCGTGCATCAGTTTGATGTGATACCTATTCCTACATGTCACAAATTACTTATGAATCAATTTATGAAATTATAAAGAAAGGACGAGTGCATTTTCTTGTTTTTTTGAGTGATATTTTTTAAACTAAAGTATCAATTTTAAACTGATAACGGACACATTGAGTCATAGCGGTCACGTCGTGCATCGAATTAAGATGAGACTGATTTCTACATGTCCAAATGACTTATAGACCATTTCCCTAAAGTATAAAAATAATAGAAATATGTTTTATTGGTTTTGAGTATGCTAGTTGTCTTTTTTATGAAAACTAATGTCAATTTTAAATAAAAAGAAACACTTAGAGTCATACCAGTCACACCGTGTGTCGGATTGAGGTGAAATTAATTCCTACACATCCCAAAGTCTTAAAAAAATCCTAACTACCAATTTAACCACGTTTCTATTATTTTTATATTTCTAACTGCCAACAATACATGTTGACTCAATGTTCTTAGCCTAAAAACCTTTCTCATTATTGAAAGTTAAAAGAGCAGAGGAAGCTCATGTGCCCATTATATCACGAGAAGTCACCACAATGGGAAAATGATCTTTTGCTACTCTTATGGATTTCAACAATGAGAAAGGTTTTTTGGCTAACAACATTGAATCAATATATAGTGTTGGTAGTTCGACAAACAAAGACAATGAAAATAAAAATTGTTGTTATATTGGGAGAAAGAATCATTTTATATCTTTTTTAGTTTGTTGTAGATAGTTGAAAGTAAAATATGACTTTCCAAAAGATCTATGAAAAAAATAAATAAGTATTAGATAAAATTGATAAGGAAATTAACTTTCAAATAGTAGATAAAATGATGAAAAAACTAATTAAATAAGAAGTAATTAGGAATTTAAATTTTCCTAATGGTTGTATGCATTCTTGATACATTTCCTTATTGTCATTATCTTAGTTGCATGTTAGAAGTCCAATCTCGCACGAGCATGAGCAACTTCAAAAAAACCACCCTAACTCGAACAAAAGAAAATTTTTACAAGAAAAAAATTATTATATTAGTATTACTAAAAAGAAATAAATTAAACATAAATATGAAACAATACCTTAATTCTATGGATAATGATTTTACTGTACAAAAATTGTTGAATATAGGGATATGTTGATGGTAAAACAAGAATGATGATAAAAAAATGCAAACATATCTCACCAAAAAATCAATCAACGAGTGAGGAAGATGATGAAAAAATAAGATACATTGTATTAAAGCTTTGAATCATCTGATAAAAAGTAAAGATAACCTATCGAGATCATAAAATATTCATTTTTTATGATAAATAAATAAATACACATAAGATATTCATTATCAAAGGTGAAAGTTATAGATAATTATAACAAGGTAAACTCAACATTTTATTGTTTCAAATAATTTTAGTATGATTTGAAGAAAATGGGTAATTGAATTTAAGAAAATAATTACTCCACTATGGTATCATATGAATTCATCCAAATGTGAAAGTTATAGAAAATTTTCATCCTCATCAGCTTATCTTCCAAGTAGTTATCATTTCATTTTTTTATTTGGAACTCATCCTCCATCTCTTGTGGACATGCACATATGTTTCTTGAAATACTCAAAGTAGTATTCATCCATATGATGACTACTGCTCAGAGTAGTACATGCTACATGAAAGAGATGGGGGATGATTCCCAAGAAAAAAATTGGAATAATAACTATTCAAGAGATGGAATTGATGAGGATGACAATTGTACTCCATTATGTTCTCTAAAAGGGGTAATTCCTCCCATTTGTGTGAATTACATGGATGATAATCAGAGATTCCGAAGCTTGGAACAAAGGCAATGTTATAGAATGATTTATTTTTAGATGGATTAAAGTAAAAAATACATAGTGTTTATTATATGTGTGATGAAATAAATGAAGTGGTTTTTAAGAAGTATTAATGAAGGTGTTATCATTTCAAATATGACTATATTTTTATCAACTGTAAGAAATACAAGAAAGGATGATATCAATGAATAAAATTTCACTGGTGATCAAAACGTTTTGGTGAAAACACGGAGTAAGACTCTACAAAAAACCTAATTTTTTCCCAAGTAGATCCAAAATCATTTAGAGAGGCTAACAAGGATGATTATAGGATAAAATATATGCATGAGGAGCTTGATCTGAATAAGAGCAATGAGACATGGGAAATTGTTCCAAGACTGGAAGACATAAATGTTTTCAAAAGCAAGAGGGTGTTCAGTAATAAACTCATTGAATATGGAAAAGTGGCTCAAAATAAATAATGGATAGTGTGCAAGGGGAAATACTAGATAAAAAAATACAAGTCTTTAAATAATGAAAAAATAATCACTTAAAATAATGTAATCTGAATAAATAACCAATATAATATAATTATTATAATTAGAATGAAATATAAATTTTATAAAAAAAATTATTTGAATAAAAATTTGACATATGAAAATAAATTCCTTTACAAAAAATAAATCATGTTAAAATAAATACACAATTAATCTCTTTCAAATATTATAATTCTAAAAAAATATAATATTTAAAATAAAACCTTAGAATAAAAATAAATTTTCTCATTATTAAAATCTGAACATAAAAATAAAATGGATAATCTCCCTTACTTGATTATAGAATATTTATTCTCCTTCTTCTAGGGAAAAAAAATCATTCTCTCTCATTGATATTTGTGTGAAGCATACCAGTAAGATGAAAGCATGACAAGCAACACTTAAAAGAATGAGGTAGGCCAAGAAAAACCGTTGAGCAAGAGTCTAATTTATAGCCTACTGATAAAAAATAATGGATTATATTTTATTCATTCATTCAACGTGAAACTTGCTGAAAAAGCTATTATTGGGTCCACTTATATGTATTTTTATTTTTCATTGAGGTTTACAGAATAGAAACAAATAATAAAATGACATAGAGATCAAACTAGATACAAATATCGATTGAAAGTGTAAATATTTTCCACTTTGTTTTAATATAAACAACAAAGGATTATTTAAGAAGCCCAGAACTCATTCAAAAGAAAAAACAATGAATTTTGGGGTTTTTTTATTATAGTACAGTGCAACTAGACTTTTTGGGATACACGGATGTGGGATGAGAAGGTTCAATGGAAAAGTGAGGGAAATTAGAGATATCAAAAAACATGGATTTTATTCGAGCCTTGGTTTAATTCCACCCTTGAATTGCTTGATCCTTGGATTTGAGACTTGGAATAGTCAGAGACTTGATTCTAGATTAGATTCAAGATTGGATTCAACAATGAGGAGCACCAGTAGTAGGTTACTTCCGCAGAGAGCTTTGGATATCGTAAACTGGTTCACGATGGTTAGGGTTCTTAAAATAGATGGGGACACTTTTATCAACACTTCCAAAAAAGTGCTGATAAAGGTGCCTTTTATCAGTGCTAAGTTAATAAGCACTGAGAAAATTAATCTTTATCTATGATTTTTTTAGCACTGATAAAGATAAAAATTTATTAGCGCTAAACAAGCACTCATAAAATAAATTTTTATCAGCACTAAAGTTTTAGTGCTGATAAATCTCTATTTTTAACAGTGTTAAACAAACACTGATAAATACTTATAATATTTTTTTTAAAAAATAATAATTTTTGAAATAAGTATAATTATTATATATAATTATAATAATTATAATAATAATTTTTATAAAATAATAATTTTATAATTATTTGAATATATAATTATCTATTTATAGTTATATAAATAATTTTTTAAAAAATAATATTTATTTCACTATATATATTTATATATTTATATATATAGTAAATATATTCATTATTTAAATAAATTTATTATAATTTTATAATTAATTATTTATACTTATATAAATATTTTTTAATTAAATATTTTTTATTTATTTATAATTATAAATGTATAAAAATAGTAAATATACATTTATAAATATATTTATTTATAATTTTTTTTACAAATGTATTTTTAAGATTCTTAATTAATATTTAACCTTAAGTGCATGCATATTAAAAATGAGTAAAAATGATCAATTAAAAATGAGTACAATATTGAAATTTTTTATAATTTTGATTAATATAAATCATTAAAAAATAGTTATATATTGAAATAAAGATGAATACATATTGAAAATATTCAAACATAGTAAATAAATATATATAAAATAAATAATATAAATTGATTAAATTCCCAATTTTTGTGTGTGTGTGTATATATGTATATAAAAATGCATTAATTACATATATGTGAAATCAATATAATGAATTTGATCAATGTTAAATTGAAAAATCAAACGAAATTCAATTATATCCATTACTCGATGTAATTTGTCAGTATTTTTAATTCATATTAATTTTTAATTATAAACCATTATTCACTAAATATATTACTATTTAATGTAAAACATAAATAATATTTTTTATTATATAAATAATATTTATATACATTCATATATATCTATATATTTAATAATTACTATTTATTAACATTATCATTAATTATTTAATTAATAAAATGTTTAATATTTTTCTCAATTTACTTATTTTTAATTTTTATTTGTTTAATTTTTATTTTACATATATCTATATATTTAATATATACTATTTATAATTTAGATATACTATAATCAATTTATTCATTTTTATTAATAATTTTTTAGTTAATAATTTTTTTAATATTATTTTATTAAAAGCATTTTTTATTTAATTATTTCATTTTATTCGTAATTTTATGAGTGATTAAAAAGTGATGATAAAAGATTCCTTTATGAGATCTAAAAATAAAGCGCTGATAAAGGGTGTCCTTTGTCAGTGCTAAACATAAATCACTGATAAAGGACACCCATTATCATCACTAAAAAATGTGCTGATAAAGGTTTACTTTAATTAACACTAAAAAAATGGACTGATAAATGGTGTCTTTTATCAGAGCTAGAAAAAAAAGCACTGATAAATGGTACCCTTTATCATTGTTTTTTAGCGGTGATAAAGGGTACCTTTATCAACCACTTTTTTTTTCTAGTGCTGATAATGGCTAGCGCTATTAAAGGCCTATTTTGAAATAGTGACAATTTTTGCTTCTATGATTTCAAGGTGACGGTCTTGTCACCAAGGAAGTACAACACCCCAATGGTTCTCTTATAGTTTTCAATGTCATTGTCCATGTCTCTATCACTGAAGCCCAATAGGGTCGACCAACTATTTATCTTCCTTGCTTTGGGGATGTCATAGTTTTGTGTCCTGGAGATGTAGTGCAATATGTTCTTAACAGCTGCTATGTGATCTTTGTGTGGTTCCCCATGAAACAGCTTACATAACCCACAATGTAGGTAATTTTTGGATGCATATTCACTAGGTACCTAAGGCTACAGATGATGCTCCAGTACTGAGTGGCATCATCCAATGGATAGGTGCCAGACTTTCTTAGCTTTAGGGATACCTCCATCACCACTTGATAGGGTTTTCACTATGCCATGAAAGTATTCTCTAATAGCTTAGTCACGCAGGTGGATTTACATAGGAAAATGCTACTTGGACCTTGTATCACTTCGATGTTGAGGTAGTTGGAGAGAAATCCTAAGTCACTCATCTAAAAGATCTTCTTCATCTTAGCCTTGAATATACTGATGTTGGTGATGTCGGTGCCGGTGATGATCAAGTCTTCTATGCACACCTCGATGATTAAATGAGATATGTCATTTCCACGAGTGTACATAGCATGCTCAGAGCCACTCTTGCGAAACCCTAGCATTCGATGGTTGGAATCAAGATTAGCATTCCAAACTCTCGGTGCTTGATGGAGGCCATAAAGCACTTCCCAATGCCGGAGAACCTTGTGCTTGTGGTTGTCGATGATAAAGCAAGGTGTCTTCTTGATGTTTACCTCCTCTTAGCAGTCACAATTTGGGAATGCCGGTTTAACAACCATGTGATAGACCTCCAACCATTCTTGCACCGCCACCATGATGAGGAGCCGCACCGATTCCATGCATGCAATAGAGAAAAAGTCCTCCTTGAAGTCAATCCCATTCTGCATGATATATCCCTTTACAATAATCATAACCTTGTTCTTTCCTACAGTTCCATGATCATTAGGATTCACCTTGAAGACCCACATAAACCCAATTGGATGATGGCCAATGGGGAGATCGATGATCTCCCATGCGTCGTTGTCCTCGATCTAATTTATCTCCTCAAGTATCACTTTAAGCTAACACTAGAGTTTTTCTGCTTCACCAAAGGATGTTATCTCATCATCCTTGAATGTTTTGATGTTGGTGATATCAGTACTAGTGATGATCAACTTATCTACGTACACCCCGATGATCAGATGTTATATACCATTTCCATGAGTGTACAAAGCATGCTCAAAGCCACTCTTGTGAATCCCTAACATCATAAGACTGGAATTGATCTTGGATTTCTATGCTCTTGGTTCTTAGTGAAGGCCATAGAGAACTTTTCAGAGCTTGAGCACCTTGTGGTCACGATTGTCGATGATAATCTTTGGTGGTTGCTCAACATATACCTCTTTTTAGTGATCTCCATTCAAAAACTCTGATTTGACATACATGTGATGTAACTCCCACCCTTTTTTGCAACGCCACTAAAATAAGGAGACAAAACTATTCCCTATATGAAACAGGGGAAAATACCTCCTCGAAGTCATTCCCTTATAGCTGGACTTATCCCCTTGTAAAGAGCCTCGCCTTGTGCCTTGCTACTACACCATTATCATCAGCCTTCATCTTGATGACCCAACTGATCCCATTTGGATGATGTCCAACAAGGATATTGATGATCTCCGATGTGCCATTATACTTGATCAAGTTCATCTCTTCAAGCATTTCCTTGACCCAAAACTGGTGTTGTTCTGCTTTGTCAAAGGAGGTTCACTCATCTGCCGTAGTATAATGTAGGTCACAAGGGTTGAGCTGATGCAGTACAAACCTAAGAGACATTGTTTCCTCAATGATGTTGTTGATGGTGCAGAACTAAAACAAGGCATCCTTGTGATATAAATCAAGTGATTCTACCAAGTTTAATGGTGGAGAGAAAAACACCACTACAGATGATGGCATAAGCATCTTCTCAACCATACTTGGTGTTGTAGTGTATGTAAAGAATTCTCTAGTGGGTGTGAGTGATGATACCTAGACTTTTTCTGTGTTGTATATCTCTTCCACCCAGGTATTTATAATGTAGTGTACTTGACAGTGAATGGATGATAAATACTCAACATACCATGTTTGTCACGGGTGATGATTTCATTAATAGAACAAAAGAGAGAGAGGGAGGGGTTTAATTATGTATCTTACATTAACATGATAGAATTATAGTATATGTAAGGTACTAGAGTTTATCATTCCATTTGTATGAATGAATTTGAGAATAGAATAATAAAAAGAAGATAAATTAAAAGAAGTTAAAATAAAAAGGAAGAGGATTTTACCTCTTAATTCTTTCCTCCTTGAGAACCTCCTTAGGACAAGGGTTTTGATCTTTTGATGAGAAAAAAAGCTCATAGACATGGGGGAGGGTCTAGGGAAGAGTATTTTGAATAACTTAGAAAATAATCAAGTCTTGAGAGGTGTGAGGAGAAGAGGGTCCAAGGGGTGGTATTTATAGTGGAGGGAGGTGTGTTTTCTAATTATTTTTATCATTAGTTTATTATTTTGGCTCTCTAATATGAATAGTTTGAGAATTATCATAAATAATATCTAAATAATGAAGTATAGTTCAATAATTTGGGCTTACATCATCCTTACATAACCTATGACTCCATAATTCATGTATTTAGCTTAATTTGTAAATTATCGTATTTTACTATTCACAAAAAATTCAAGTATTTCAGAAAAATAAAAAAATTCACCCTAACCATTTTTGGAATTTTAGAATTAAAAAATGAACTCCATTTTAGGAAAATAATTTTCTAAATATGAGTAATTTAAATTTTATTTAAAATCATCATTTACTTGGAAAATACAGATTAAAAAATTGTAACTGATTTTATAACACTTTGAAAAATTACTTAAGGTCTCATAAAATTATATTAGAATCATAAGAAATAAAAATATTAATTTATGAATACATTTTATGTAAATAAAATTTCTTTTAAATTATTAGATTAATTATAAAACTGCAATTAAATATTTATGACTTATAAAATTCTTAGCACTTAATTAATAATTTTTAAAATATTTACTTACTTATTCTATGATATAATTATATCATATTTTCACTTATAAGATGCCTAAATTTTATTTATACTTTCATGTTTTAGGTCACTATTAATTTAGTCAGTTTACTATTCATAAAGGTCATATTACTATTCCTAAGTTCAAGTCACTATTTCATCAGTATAGGTTACTTAACTTCTAGAAACACTTCTTATTTCATTAATTATTCATTTATAAAGATATTATTATGGAAATAAGAAAAAAAATATAGAGTTTCAAGATGGAGGATCTAATGAGAAAGGTTTAAAGAAAACTCAACCACCCACATGCCAAAAATATAGAAAGAAGCATCATGAGAATTTTCTTAAAGGGATAGAGAAATGATTCAAGTGTGGGAGAGAAGACCACCAAGCTCATGAATGTCAAAAATACATGAGAAGGCAGGAGAATGTGGTGGAGGAAAATAGAGCACCACCCATGGTCCAATGCTACAACTATAGGGAGAAAATGCACAATGCAAGATAGTGCACTAAACCTTGAGTCCTCGAGGGTAATCAACATCTGCAACCACCAAAGACAAAGGAGCAAGGGAAGAATTATTCCATTACTACTGTTGAAGTGGAGAAATAAAATGATGTCATACAAGGTACACTTCCTATTCACTCAAGAATAGAAAAAGTCTTATTTGATTTTGGTTCTATACATTCCTTTATATCTTTCAAGTTTTCTAGAACTATTGACTTGAAGCCCTGAAACCTTGAAGTAGAGATATCTGTAAAAACACAAAGTGGTATAATCATTGCAACCCAAGTGTTGGAATCTTCTCCTCTTGGCGTATGTGGGAAGATTCTTCCAGAAAATCTCATGATACTTCCCTTGGTGGAATTTGACACTATAATGGGAATGGATTGGCTCTCATTATATAGAGAACATATAAAATTTAGGGAAAATGAAATATATTTTCATATTCCAAACCATCCCATGATCCTCTACAAATTCAAGGAAGATCATGAATCTCATTTAGAAAATCCATCAACAATGTGGGTGTTGATTCCCTGTGAAGAAGCATACCTCTCTCAAAAGGTTGATTCAAAGGAAAGTGTAAACCTAGCAGAAATGAATATTGTTGTAACGTCCCTGTTCCGGAAGCCACCCTGAGGCGCCCCGTACCTGGTTGGTCACATGGCCTCAAGCACATTTCTCCAAATTCCAAAGGCTGCCAACTAGTAGCGAGGGACTTGGTTGTGATGGTGGGGAAACTATGCCCTCATTGGAAGAGTACATAGAAGAAGAAAACAAATACATACAAGAGTATAATAATCAATAATATCATACAAAAATAAATAGTGTAAGAATAATAGAACAAACTGGAGCACATATATAAAATGATGCATGATACATATGTCTAGGAAAGCAGTGAAACAAAGCACAATGCTGAAATACAGTACTAAACCAAGTGAAAAATAAAAACAGTAATTAGCTCCACAACATCGCAAGCCTAATCTTGGTCCTGTGATCTCCAGCTCCATAGCATGTCAAGTACCTGAAGTAGAAGGGCGCTTTCCCTTGTCTATACCTACAACAATATAATATGTTTGGGCCCAAAGGAATGACCAAACCAGGGTGTGAGACTAATCCCAGTAGGTAAACACCACGAGATCCGTGCCTAACAGTCAATGAGTATATGGCAGGTAAAAGTACAGGAAACAATAAACAGGAGAGTACTCAACAATAAACAATCCACAGTTTCAATATCAAGAAACAACTAAACAAGAAGATAAACACAATCGGTAGACCTCTGGGAAGCACACTCAGTCTAACCCCTATGGTCATACCTAACAGGTACAAGCAACCCTCTGGGAAGTACACTCAGTCTAACCTCTCTGGTTCAGCTTAATCATAGACTCTCTGAAGAAACACTCACCGTCAATTCCCCCTATAGTCTTGTATCGTAACTAAATACACTATAGGGAAGAGCTTACATCACATTCCCTCTATGGCCCGCATCGAGGAACTATAAACACTATGAGGAAGCACTCATCGTCAATTCCTCCTGTGGTCTCACAACGTAAAATTATAAAGACACTCTGGAGAAACCCTCAACGTCCATTCTCACTATGGTCTATAAAGCAGGTTCTCATGACCCCGTGTAATTCAAGAAAGTGTAACAGCATGTATCGGACAAGGTAAACCTCAAGAACTACTTAGCTAGCATTCTACAGAATAACAACATCACAAAACAATAGTCACACCATCCTACAATACTAGTCATGGGAAATTAAATAGCCTCCTATCAGGAAAACTAGACCCAAAGGTCAAAACAGGAAAAACAAGAATGGGAAACACATCCAAAGCATATCAAATCTACCTATTCACAATCAATTATCATATAATCAATCATAAAAGCATAGCAGACAAACAATAGGTCTAAAATGATAAACGCGCAATACCCCATTGATGGGTATTGGGAAATTTTTCACATAAAACTCAAGGAATTTCAATAGAAAGGCACAAACCACCTACCTCGACGTTAGAAGATCTATATAAGTGAACCTCAAAGCTTCAATATCCTTATAATGTTGAAGATCTACAAAAACGTCTAAAATGTTCAACCCAAGATATCTCATGAGAGAGGAGAAATCAAAAGATGGTGCTCTAGGAGAAGAGAGAACTCACCGATGTGATTCCAATGAAACATATGGTGTTATATTTAGTGGAAGGATGCATGCTCAGGGGTTCGTCGAAGATCCGTGGCCGTACAAATCTCTCAGTCGAACAAGACCTAAAAGAAGAGAGTTCTGGTGATTAGACGCGACCCTGGTGCGTTTAATGAAAAAAAAAGAAAGTACACTACATGTACTTTTGAATTAAATGACATGTACTCACCGTTTCTATACTCTTATTTAAGTAGCCTCCAAGTCACTCTCACATGGTCGTGTGTGTGGATACTACATGGCCAGCACACGACCTCCTGCGACAAGGCAGTACACGACATGTACTTAGAAAATTTCCAAATATTTCTCTTTTTCCGAAAATGACCAGAAAAGGAAAAACATACCTGAAAAGAAAATATGGGTTCTTACAAAATTCCACCCTTAAATAAATTCATCCCTGAATTTCCCTAGTGCGGTGTAGAAGAAGAAACCCCAAACAGCTCCGGCCACTGGGCTCGTACATCGGCCTCCCTCTCCCAAGTCTCGTCTTGTACCTACCCGTCCTACAATAACACTCGTACCAGAGGAACAAACCGACCACGAAGAACCTTTGTACTATGATCAACAATCTAGATAAGATTCTCCTCGAACGACACATCCACTTTGAGCTCAACCTCCTCAGGTTGAAAGACATGATACGCTTCTAAAAAGTAACACTGGATATGAGAAATGTGAAAAACATCATGCATATCCCAATACTTCTGATGTAACTGCAACTGATAGGCAATCAGACAAACTCCCTCCAACACCTCAAACAGCCCGACGTACCTCGACGAAAGCTTACTCTATCTTTTGATCCTCTTGTGTCCCAACCTCGGTGTCACATGTAGGAAAACCTGATCCCAAACCTCAAACTCCAGAGGTCATATGTGCTGATCATCATAAGACTTTTATCAAGACTTTGCAGTATCCATCCTCTTTTGAATCATCTCTATCTGCTCTATGGTCTCTTGGACAAGACGGGGACCCAATAAAGCTGCCTCTCCCGCCTCCATCCAACATAAGGGTGACCGAGATAGCCTACCATACAAAGGCTCATAAGGTGCCATCTGAATAGTTTCTTGAAAACTATTATTGTAGGAAAACTCCACAAGAGGTATATGCTTCTCCCAAGAACCTCAAAAATCCAAAATGCATGCTCGGAGCATATCCTCAAGCACATGAATCATACGCTCAGACTGGACATCAGTTTGGGGGTGGTAAGCTGTACTCAAAAGTACCTGTGTACCCAAAGCCTTCTAAAGCCCCTACCAAACCTGAGAAGTAAAAATTGCATCCCTGTCTGAAACGATGGAGTGTGGAACTCCATGTAGACGTACAATCACACAGATGTACAATCTTCCTATATCATCAACACTGAAGGTCTCCTTGATCAGTAAAAAGTGAGAAACCTTCGTGAGCCTGTCAATGACAACCCAAACTGCATCATTCCCTTGATGAGACCTCGGTAAACCTATCATGAAATCCATAGAGACATCGTTCCACTTCAACTCAGGAATAGGAAACTGTTGTAGAAGCCCTTCTGGTTGCTGATTCTCCGCCTTCACCTGTTGACAAGTGGAACACCTCATGATGAAACCAGAAACATCTCTCTTTATACCTGGCCACCAATACTGATGGTGTAGATCACAATACATCTTGGTGACACCAGGATGAACTGCCCAAACTGAGGAATGAGAGTCCTGAATTAGCTCATCACGTATGTCTGTTGGCACCCATATGCGCCCCAATAAATGAAAGATCTCATCCTCACCTATGGTCCATCTAGGAATAGCATCCTCTCCTGACATGCTCTCCCGTAGGACTAGGCCTTCAAAATATGATAGCTGCCTCATTCTTACTCGATCAAGAAGGGTAGAGGTAACAACTACAGAAGAAAGGAAAGTATACTCCTATCTTTTGTGCACCTCCAAATGCATCTCAGAGAACAGAGCCATAAGCTTCCACTCACTGCTGGCCTCCTGAACTGCCTGTATCTGAATCCTCCTGCTCAACGCATCAGCCACTGCATTTCCTTTACCAGGTGTATAGGAAATCTCAAAATCGAAGGACTGTAGGTACTCAACCCACCTTCACTGTCTCAAATTCAGATCATGCTAAGTGAAGATGTACTTGAGACTCTTGTGGTCAGTCAAAACCACAAAATGCTCCCCCAGAAGATAATGTATCCAACAGTGTAAGGCATGAACAACTGCAACTGACTCAGGATCATGCATCAGGTAGTTCTTATCATGTGGACTCAACTGATGAGACCCGTACATAACGACTCCATCTCCCTGCATAAGCACAACTCCTATCCCGATACCTGAAGCATCATAATAAACAATATAGCTCTTTCCTGGCTCTGGCAAGACTAGTATTGGTGCTAAAGTAAACCTCCCCTTCAGCTCCTGAAAGTTTGACTCGTAATAATCTGACCACAAAAACATTGCACCATTCTTATTCAGACTCGTTAATGGTGCTGCTAAGCATGAAAAGTCATATATGAAGCATCTGTAGTATCCAGCCAGCCCTAGAAATCTCTGCACCTCAAAGACGTTCTTCGACTACTCCCAAGAGACTACTGCTCTCAATTTCTCTAGGTCTACTGACACTCCTGTCTCTGAGATTACATGAACCAAGAAGTGAATTTGATCCATCCAAAAGTGAAATTTTGAGAGCTTATCATATAAATGATGCTCTCCCAATGTACTCAAAATAATCTCAAGATGGGTAGCATGGTCGTGTCGAGTGTGAGAGTACACCAAGATATCGTCCACGAAGACCACCATGAAGGAATCCAAGTATGGATGGAACACTCGTTTCATCAGTGCCATGAAAACTTCAGGCGCGTTCATGAGACCGAACGACATAACCATATACTATTATAGACCATTTCTACTCCGGAAGGCTATGAGAGGTATATTAGATGGTCTAAAGTGCAACTGATGATAACCGGACCTCAAGTCAATCTTCGAGAACACCCGAGCTCCTTGAAGCTGATCAAAGAGATCATTAATCCTTGGTAAAGGATATCGGTTCTTGACCATCAACTAGTTCAAATTCCGATAACCCACAAAAATATTGAGGGTACCGTCTACCTTATTTGCAAATAGGATAGGTGAACCCCAAGGAGAAGTACTGGGTTGGATGAAACCCTTTTCCTGCAACTCCTCTAACTGCTTCTTAAGCTCCTGGAACTCTGGTGTAGCCTTCCTATAAGGAGGAATATACACTGGTACCACTCCTGGCACAAACTCAAAAGAAAAGTCTACATTACGCACCAGAGGCAAACCTAAAAAGTCCTCTAGAAAGATGTCTCTAAAACGATCCACCACTGGAGGAAAGTATAAATGAGAAGTCCAACGATCATCCAGATATAAACTAGAAATTTGGGCTATAAATCCTCATAACCCATGATGCTCTGGACCTGATCTGCTTGCCTAAACATACCACTCTCCATTATAAAGAAACGATACACCCTATGGTGATGTGAAACTCACCCTATGGCGATAACAGTTGATGACTTCCTGAAAGGGAACTAACCAGTCCATTCTGAGAATGACATCATAGCCTGTCATCTCTATGACATAGAGGTCCCATAAAAAGTGACACCCACCAAACTCTAGAGGGAACTCCTTGCACTAACATACACTCGCCCTTCCATTCCCCAACAGAGTGTCTAGTGTTAAGATATCAGCAGAAGAAAACATGCAGATCCCAAGGCTCTCCACAACCGCAACAGATATAAATCTATGGGAAGCCCATGTATTGAAAAGAGTAGAATCTAAAACTGAGGAAAATAAGATCGTACCTCAAACTGTAGAAGGTCTGGGATCCTAATCCTAATGGGTCTTCTCCTCTAAAAAGGTCTGGCCTACTACATGGACCTGTGAACCTACCTGAACACTCTAAGATGATCCACTCTGCTATCACTGAAAGACCAGTGACTGACAACCATGACCATGGCCTCCACCTTAGTCTGAACGACCAGAAGACCTCCAGTTCCCTGAATAGTGAGAAACTGGTGGGGTTTCTCCTGAATGAGGAGTCATAGAAGAATCCCTGTCACTAGTTGCTGGTGAGAAGATCTAACAGAAGCGCTGAAGGTGACCCAACTTGCAACATTATCAGCACTCCATTGGGTCTATTGGGTAGTGTGGACTCATATTCCTGCTCTTCCCACACTGGTATCACACCACCTGGCTACAAGAAGAAGTGTATCTCCTCCTTGGATCACTATGTAAAGACTCCCTACGATGATTCCTACTGTTAGTAGGAGGGATGCTAACTCCAGATGTGGAGCCGCCCTGGTTCATAACTCCAGAATACCCTAGATTGCGCTTCGTGATCAGAGCTTGGTTGACGATAGAAGTGATAGAAGTCAACCAAAAGATATTCACCTGCCATCGAATGTCATGCCTCAGAACATCCTCGAACTTCCTTTCCATGAATAACTGATCACCTCCTGAAATAGGTGTGAAGCACTGCTGCTTGGTAACGTGGGAGGAATACTCCATAACAGAAAGAGTACCCTACTCCAGACTCATAAACTCTCAGGCTCGATCGAACCTTAAGGTATTTGGATAGAAGTAGTCATAGAAGATGTTCTGGAACTTGTCCCACGTCATAAATTGCTGGCATCCTGCATGTGATATCACATACCACCACCTCTTGGTGGAGTCCCGAAGCATATAGGTAGCAAGATTGACCCTCCTCTCAGGAGGTATCTATAGATGCTCAAAGATTGTCAGCATGGCTTCTAGCCATGAATTTGCAGCCTGGGGTCCTCCATCCCCTAAGAAAGTGGGATGCTGATGCTGCTAGAAGACCTGTGTCAAATCAGCCATCGACGGGGTAGGAGCCGGTGCCCTCTGAAAGGTCTGAATCATCCTCATAAAGACTTCCTCGAGCTATGAATCAGTACCTATGTCTGGTATAACGGCTGGTGCCAAGACTAGCACAACAGTAGGATCTACGGGTAGTCCCTGATCTGCCACATCTGATGTCCGATCACTACCCTGCAACTGGCGCACAACCAAAGGATGTCTCGGTGGCATGAATCTACAAGGTCAAATGAACACCTTAGATCAATATTATCAAGGACAGAAAAACTGTAAGTATAGGAAGGGAAAAGTAGGAAGAAAACATTCATGTTTTTCAAAACATAACTACGCGACATGTATGTCTCCTACACGGAGTGTTTCCTTAAGTCATTCACATGGGCATGTACTTCTGCCAAAACTGGTCGTGTAACACCCAAACCACACAACGTATTGTCCTAACACATGACGTGTACTTGAATCGTCTTTCTCTGCCAGAGTCCTTTTACATGACTAAGCCGCACGACTCTCTTCACACAAGAATACATGGCGTGTTCATGGTAGAAACAACATGTACTAGACAAGCTTCACTTGGCGCATGTTGTTAGTGACACAACCTGACACATGGCTCACACTACATGGCGTGTTCAAGGTGGAAACGACATGTATGTGAAAAGATAACACCAACCTATGTTGTTGGTTACATGGCCAGCTACACGGATGACACTACACGGCGTGTTCCTCTGGTACACGGCGTGTTACTACAAGAAAAACCATATCCTATGTCTCTGTCCACACGGCTTATGACACGGTTTGAGACTACATGGTGTATACATACGATAAATGGAGTGTAATTAAGAAAAACTATTTCTTCCCGAACAGAAGAACACATGGCATGTAGTAAAAACTACACGACATGTATTCTGGGGTTTTCCGAACAGTAAACCTCAGAAACTACTCTGGAACCCAGAAAAACATTGAAATGAACATTGAAAGTGCCAAATTTCAATCTGTGAGGGCCCATAATCCCCGCGAATCAAAGCTTGGCATCTTAAACATGTTATAAAAAGGTAAACAAGTCAATGATCCACCAAGTTCCGGTCCATGAGGGCCCATAACACCTCAAGAACCAAAGTTTGTAATTCATTCAGTCAAACTTTACAAAAACAATACCCTATCAAACAACAGGTATTTGTATCAAGGAATCTATCACAATAGCATGCATATTTTACACAACATCCATCACAACAACATGAAATAGCTAATTCATCCTAGATGGCATGGAAATAATGCATTACATGTGATTTCTAACAAGTGCCTATATGATGCATGAGATGGAATACCCTCATCTAATCAGGTTGCGACAGAAATAGAACCGAAATAATGTCAACAGTAATAACACAAATCATGTGGGTCACCCAATGGTGAAAATCAGATCAACCATAAACTTGAAAAACCCAGAATAAATTGCAATAAATGAGGTAGATTGGCTTTCCCCTGTACACGGGATAACTACTCCCAGGCACAACTTATTACCTAGTACTTATTCCTTACTATCCCTGTCTAAAGGCTCCAAATAGTAAATAAAGAGAAAATAAATCCTCTGATACCACTTTGTAACTTCCCGGTTCTGGAATCCACCCTGAGGCGCCCTATACCCGGTTGGTCACATGGCCTCAAGCGCATTTACCCGAACGCCAGAGGCTGTCGACTAGCAGTGAGGGCCTTGGGTGTGATGGTGGGGAAACTATTCCCTCATTGGCAGAGTACACAGTGGAAGTAAACAAATATATACAAGAGAGGAAGCAACAATAATATCATACAAAAATAAACAGCAGAAGACTAATAGAACAAACTGGAGCACATATATAAAATGATGCATGATACATATGTCTAGGAAAGCAGTGAAACAAAGAACAATGCTGAAATACAGTACTAAACCAAGTGAAAAAGAAAAATAGTAATCAGCTTGACAGCATCACAAGACTATTATTAGTCCTGTGCTCTCCAAATCCACAGCATGTCAAGTACTTGAAGTAGAAGGGCACTAGCCCTTGTCTATACCTGCAACAATATAATATGTTTGGGCCCAAAGGCATGGCCCAAAAAAGGTGTGAGACTAATCCTAGTAGGCAACCACCATGAGATCTGTGCCTAACCATCAATGAGTATATGACAGGTAAAAGTACAAAAAATAGTAAATAGGAGAGTACTCAACAGTAAATAATCCACAGTTTCAACATCAAGCAACAACTAAGCAAGCAGATAAACACAATAGGTAACCATCTGGGAAGCAGACTCAGTCTAACCCCTTTGGTCCTACCTAATAGGTACAAGCAAACCTCTGGGCAGTACACTCAGTTTAACCCCTCTGTTTCATCATAAGCATAGACTCTTTGAGGAAGCACTCACCATCAATTCCCCCTATAATCTCGTATCATAACTAAAGGCTCTCTAGGGAAGCACTTACATCACATTCCCTCTGTGGACTGCGTCGAGGAACTAAAAACACTCTGAGGAAGCACTCAACGTCAATTCCTCCCATGGTTTTGCATCGTAAAATTATAAAGACACTCTGGAGAATCCCTCAAAGTCCATTCTCCCTATGGTCTATACACCAGGTTCTCACGACCCCGTGTAAGTCAAGAAAGTGTAGTAGCGCGTATCGGCCAAGGTAAACCTCTAGAACTACTTGGCTAGCATTCTACAACATAACAGCATAACAGAACAACAGTCACACCATCCTACAATACTAGGCATGGGAAAACAAATAGCCACCTATCAGGCAAACTGGACCCAAAGGTCAAAACAGGAAAAACATGCATGGGAAACATAGCCAAAGCACATCAATTCTTATTATACACAATCAATTATCATCTACTCAAGCATAAAATCATAGAAGGAAAACAATAGGGATAAAACGATAAATGCGCAATACCCCATTCATGGGTATTGGGAAATTTTGCACATAAAACTCAAGGACTTTCAACAGAAAGGCACAAACCACCTACCTCAGCATTAGGAGATCGATATAAGCGAACCTTGAAGCTTCAATCTCCTTAGAAAGTAAAAGATCAACAAAAACTTCTAAAATGTTCAACCCATGATATCTCATGAGAGAGGAGAAATCAGAATATGGTGCTCTAGTAGAAAAGAGAAATCACTGATGTGATTCCAACGCAACTGACAGTGTTCGATTCGGAGGATGGACGCACATGCTGGGGTTCATCGAAGATTCATGGCTATATAGAGATCTCGGTAAAACAAGACCTAAAAGAAGAGCGTTCTGGTGATTAGACAAAACCCCAGTTCATTTAATGAAAAAAAGTACACGACATGTACTTTTGAAGTACACAGCGTGTACTCACCATTTCCATACTCTGATTTAAGCGGCCTCCAAGTCAATCCCACACGGCTGTGTGTGTGTCTACTACACGGCTAGCACATGGCCTCCTACGACAAGGCAGTACACAATGTGTACTTAGAAAATTTTCAGAAATTTCTCTTTTTCCCAAAACAACCAGAAAGGGAAAAACATACCTGAAAATAAGATCCATATTCTTACAATTGTGAGGTAATATAATGATGTATTTCCCAAAGAGTAACCCGAAATTCCCCTTGATTGTGAGGTAGATTTCTCAATAGAACTCATACCTGAAGAAACTCTCATCTCAAAATGTCCCTATAGGATGGCTCCTATTGAACTAAAAGAGTTAAAGAAGAAGTTACAAGAGCATTTGGACAAAGGGTTCATACACCCTAGTGCATAGCCTTGGGGTATGCCAATGATCTTGTCAAGAAGAAGGATGGATCAATGTGTCTGTGTATCAATTATTGGGAACTCAACAAGATCACCATAAAGAAAAAGTATCCTATTCCAAGGATCGACGACTTGTTCGGTCAGCTATGAGGATATCAATACTTCTCAAAGGCGGATATTAATTATGGATATCATCAACTAAAGGTGAAGAATAATGATATATAGAAGGTTGAATTTCATACAAGGTATGGGAACTAAGAGTTTTTGGTGATTCCCTTTAGATTTACTAATTCCCCTCCAATTTTCATGGATTCGATGAATAAAGTATTTATACATTACCTCGAAAAATTTGTGGTAGTGTTTATTGATTATATTCTCATATAATTTAAGAGTACGAAGGAACATGAAGAATATCTAAGGATTCCGTTGGCGACATTAAGGAAGGATAATTTGAACTCCATGTTTAGAAAGTGTGACTTTTGGATGAAGCAAGTCACATTCTTGGGACATGTGATCACAAGTGAGGGAATTTCTGTGGACCCTTAAAAAAAGGCAATTAAGGAATAGACCAGACCCTCTAGTGTCACAGAAATCTATAGATTTCTTGGATTATCTAGGTACTACCGATGTTTTTTTGAGAAATTTATCATGATTGTCATGATCGATAAGTAAGTTAATAAGGAAATGGGTAAATTATGTCTAGATGGATGAATGTGAGGAAAAATTCAAGGAGCGAAAGGGAATGTTGATCACTGCACCTGTACTCAAATTACCAAAGAGTGGAGAAAGTTTTACGATATAAAGTGATGCTTCAAAGAAAGGATTGAGTTGTTTACTCATGAAAAATGATAATGTGATAGCCTATGCCTCACGACAGTTGATGATCCATGAGCAGAGCTACCCGACACATGATCTAGAGCTAGAAGTTGTGATTTTTTCCTTGAAAATCTGGCGAAACTACCTCTATGTTGAGAAGTGTGACATATATACCGATCACAAGAGATTAAAGTATATAATCACACAAAATAGATCAATATGCGTCAAAGGATATGGTTAGATCTAATAAAAAACTACAATTTCTCTATTTACTATCATCCTATCAAGGCAAACATGGTAGCTGACTCTCTTAATAGAAAAGAACCTACTACTCTATCCATGTTGCGGATTGAGAAAGACCCTATCTTCATGGATATACAAATAATGGATTTGGAAATCATAAGGTAAGGTAATAAATCTTACCTTTACCAAATGATTTCCCAAACATTTATCTAAGATAATATTAAAGAGGCACAAAGGGATGATCCAAAGTTACAAAATAAGGTGAATGCAGTAAAGGAAGGGAAGCTACATGAGTTCCATTTCGATGATAATGGTGTGATTCAGTTTGGAACAAGGCTTTGTGTACCTTCATCACCTAGTATAAAGAAAGAGATATTAGATAATTAACATAGATATACATCCTCTATCCATCCTAAGAGTACCAAGATGTACTGTGATCTCCAAGAACACTTATGGTGGGACAACATGAAGAATGAGATTTCAAAGTATATCTCAAGGATCTTGATATTCCAAAAAGTTAAAGCAAAATAACATAAGTCCAAATGGATGATGCAACCATTGACTATAACCATGTGGAAATGGGAGAATGTCACTATGGACTTTGTCACAGGTCTTTCAAAGATAGCCAAAGGAAATAATGTGATATGGGTTGTAGTGGACCGACTCACCAAGAATACTCACTTTATCACTATTCGGGAAGATCTCTCACTCGAAAAACTTGAAAATTTATATGTGAAGAAAGTGGTGAGATTGCATGGAGTTCCAATCTCGATTGTCTCTGATCATGATCCCAAGTTTACTTCAAAATTCTGGAGGAGTCTTCAACATGCTTTGAGTAATGAATTAAATTTTAGCATGGATTATCACCCCCAAACTAATGGCCAATATGAAAGGACTATTTAGATGCTCGAAGATATGCCAAGATCATACTAATTATAATTCAATGGTGGATGGGATCAAAATTTCCCATTGGTTTAGTTCTCATACAACAATATCTTCCACACGAGTATTTAGATGGATCCATACAAAGATCTGTATGGAAAGTGATGTATAACTCTAAGCTGTTGGGATGGAGTTAGTGAAATAAAGCTACTTGGACTTGATCTTGTGTAAGAGATGATATAGAAGGTCCAAGTCATACAAAAACATATCAAAGCTTCCCAGAGTTGGAAAATATCTATACTAACAACCATTGAAGGGACTTGGATTTTGACCTTGGAGATAAAGTCTTCCTTCGAATATCACCATGGAAGAGATTCATATGGTTTGGAAAGAAAGGGAAGCTAAGACCATGGTACATTGGCCCCTTTTAGATCCTTGACCACATAGGATCCATGACATATTGGATTAAACTTGCACCGATTATCGATCAAGTTTATGTTATATTTTTTCATAAATAATGAATTTATTTATCCATATAAAGACCAATAATTTAGAGTCATTGTCATTAAGGGATTGCTTAGAGGTATGAGGATAATTATCAGCTAGATCAAGGGAAACACGAAAACCACAAGAAGAATTATCATATTGGATGAAATATTATGGAGGTCTATAAACTGTCCCAACTCTATATTGGTTCAATTGATAGTCTCTATATTTGGATATAGGTTCTATTTGAGAATCTGAACCAGAACTAGAGTTAGAATCATCTCCAGTTCTGGGCCATGGAATAGGTGAAGTGGGTTGAATATAAGCCTCAAAATGTGTTGGAGGATCAATTTCATTAGCCTAATCTAATATTGGATCATTTCTATCAGGTGTGACAAAACATGGATTTGGGAGAAGATGACTCATGGAACACCACATCCTTACTTATGATTTATTTTTGGTAACTAGTATTATTAACCCAAAGTTTGTAACATTTTACACCCTCAGGATACCATAAAAAGATTAATTTAAGGGATCTAGGTTCAATATTATCAGTATTAAAATGATCATAATCCATGCATCTAAAGACTCTTAAGTTTCTATAAGAATGTGTCTTACCATTCCATACTTCTTCAGTATTTATAAATTTATTGTAAGAAGAACATAACCTATTTATAAGGTAGAATTCCATACTAACAACATATACCTAAAAGCATCTTGGGATAATTTATAATGGAATCATTCTTCATACTCTTTATAAAATATTTCTATTCATTATTTCTTCATTACCATTTTGATGGGGGTTTCCCTAATAGTTCAGTTTCTTTTAATACCCCTAGATTCATGGAATTGAATAAACCTAGTGGGTAGTTAATTTAAGAAATTATCTATTCTCATGTTTTTTATATTTCTCCCAACCTTATTTTGACCAAAATTTTATAGGTTTTAAAGTTATTTAAAACATTAAATTTATTTTTTAGAATGTAAATCTATACTTTTCTTCAAAATTCATCTATAAAAGTGACAAAATAAAAACCTCTACCATGGGAGGTAGTCTTAGATATTCCCTATATGTTAGAATGTATCTATTCTAAGGGTAAGTAATCATTAAATTTGGACCAATTAAATGGTGAATCACTTAACCTTTACCATCATAGAATCTTCACAAAATGGAAGGTTTCTTGGTTTGATGTCACTCAACAACCCTTGTATGTTGAGTTATTCTAGACACTTTGAGCATACATCCCTTTATATTCTATTTAATATTATAGTATTATCAGTATTAGTGGTTTATACACTTGGTATCTCCCAAATTTACCCAATATTTTAGGGTTAATCGGTCTCTTGAAGTTTATCTTGGGTTGTCGAATCATCAGAGACCTAAGAAGTGACCTACAAACACATACATTATATGGACTATTTTTGGCTATTAAGTAGAAAAATTTGGGTTGATTTTAGATAGGTTTAAGTGAACACTAAAATACTTAAGTTAATTCAATTTAAAATTATGAGTTGATCCTAGGTTATCACTTGGGGTGGATTGGATGCATTCATTTTTCAACTATTTCAATTTCTTAAATTTGAGATGGGTTATTTAATAAGATCAAACAACATAATCACTTACTAGTTTAATACCTAAATTCCCTAATATCAATCACCTATACAATTGGAGGATCAATATTTTGAGCACTCCAAGGTAAAGTTTTGTATTATCATTTTAAGTGTGCGACCTTAAAATTCAAAAAGGACGAAGAAGTTTTAAAATCGTCAAATGAAATTATCAATTTAAAGAATTGATTAGAAATTAATGGAGTGATAAATAACTTCCAATCCAATCCCTTGATACTCCCTTGTATCAACCCATAAAAGGGTTAGACCCCCATTGATGATATGTTCTCAACGGAAGAGGAAAGTAGACTTACGAGGGTGGAATTAAAGAAGCAAAGACAATAAAATAACGATCACTCCACCATTGTGTGATAAATTTCACAAGGTATGGTGTGAATAAATTCACAACTTGAGGCAAAGATATCAATTTTATATGGATAAGAACATAATAAATGGAAATTAAGAACTTTTATTAAGAAACTAAGGTGAATTGAACAACTTACATGAGAAAGAAATGCAATTACAAACACAAAGCGGCCGCATAACACTACAATGAAGCCAAACACAAAATATGATCAACTCTTTCACCAAAAATACATTAAATAGGTATTTCATGAGGCATGGGTCAAGATCCCAATAGTAAAAATAATCCCACTTGAGTATGGTAGGCTTAGGGTTGTGGAAAGTAAGGGAGAGAAGACTTCTTTATCCTTGACCCGAAGTGGAAGCCAGCTTGCATCCACCAAACAGAGGTGCCTGAATGACCTTATAGATGGTAGAATTAGAGTTTTCCATATAATAATAAAATATATCCCTGTATTTACCCTAACCTATTGTAAAGTTTGATCCCAAATAGATTTTTTTTTCAATATAGAAGTAAAACGGTGGACTGTTTTTCTAGGACACAGAATCTGTCCCAAAATTTTATCTCTAACATGGGCCACATGGAAATCCATTAAAACATCCAAATTAGATCTTTTTAATGTTGGATGAAATGTCACCCATGATATTATCTATCTTAATTTAAATTTTTAGAATAATTGGACTTGTATATTGGCCGATATAGTCCTTTTATTGGGTTGATGTCCAGTTTACTTTGCCCAGAATGTGTTACCACATGAGCCCATTTTAGTGGTCTCCTAATGTGAATCTTCAAGTAACCCAAAATTATTAATTTTTCCCAATGGAATTAGAAACCTGAAAATTAAATATTAATATAAAATCAAGATCATTGTTTATTTTATATGGTGTTAAAAAATGTACTATGTAGTAGTGCATTTTATAAAGGAATTACAATTATAATATGAAATAATGTTTAAAGTGTAAAATTCACTAAAAATAGGGTTTATGATTAATAAAGAACATGGATATTATAATATAAACAATGAATATTAGCCTATTTCAGTGTCTAATAAACACTACTTGAATATATTTAATGGTTATTTCTATTCAAAACATAAAACCCATTAATGAGAGAACCTTTTATAATAGTTCTAGAGCCTTTGAATTTTTTAAAAATCGTTTTTTTAGACCTAAATGTGTACCCATTTTGGTATTGAATCTATAACGAAATCAGGTTTCTATGGAGGTCAGTAACCCACTAAACATCAAGCAAAGTGATGATGGGTTTTTAATCATGTTATATTAAAATAGAAGGTCGTCACTCAACCTTACACATCTTATTTTTTCCTAATAGGACATATATTTCTACTCTCTCTACTAATTACACGAATGACTCTCTAAAAGGAAAAATATGGAATAAGAATCCTGAGTCAAAAACCCACTATTGATTGAGAGAATGTATGGAAACATTTTACACTTCAATTAATAGAGTCTACTAAAAGGGAATTTTCAGTGGGCTATTTATTTTCAAGTTCTTGTTTAAGATTCCTACACTTGGTCTTAGTGTTACTAGGATTACCAAAATGAAAGAAAACAACATTTCTTTCCATAGAACTAGACCTATGTTTGGGTTTCTTATTCTTATTTGTTTATCCTTGTTAAAATATATCTTTTTTACCTTTAGCATATGGTCTAGCCATAGTAAATGAGCCCTATGACTCACCTTTTATTCTAGGATTATGATGAAATTATTTAGAGGGAAGGGAAGACTTAAAATCTTCAAGGGTTAATGAGTCTTGAACATACATCATAGTTTATACTAAGGTGTTGTAGGAATTACTAAATAAATTATAAATATAATTACTAGATATTAATCATAAAACGTTACATTTATGTTGGATAAATATAACATTATTTTTTTAAATTCATCTAAATTGACCTTGATAGAACTACCAAGGTTCATTTTGAATGTAAACATTCAATGCTTTTTATAAAGCATACCCTCTAAAGAAGCTGTAATTTACAATTTTCCCTATTTTATCTATATAAAAGTAGTGGTAGATTCATAGGAAACTTCCCTATGAAATTTATATCCTAAAGAAAGAAGCAGAGAACTGTGATCTTTAACAAAGACATTTGGGTAAATATCTTGATATTCAATAGTAGTCTATCAAGTTTCATTTTTAGTTACAATGCGTGTATTAGGCCTATAGAGGGAATAAATTAAGCCTTAGTGAACCAATAGGGATCTCATATTAATTTTCCAAAGATTAAATTCCTTTTCCCCAATGAATTTATTTATTTAAAACCATGTTGTTAACATATTTACCCAAATGAGTAGATATTGAGTTTTTATAGACAACATTAAGCGTATATCCTTAAAAACTGACTAATCTCAAGGCTAAAATATTATTATATAACCAGATTAAAAATATATAGGAATTAATTGATTTTAAATTATCTCTAATCACAAAAAAGTATATAAATGTCTCTAAGTGGTGTGAATAATTGAGAGAATGAATTTACTTTCATAAGAGAGGGGAACAACATAATTAGAATTCTATAAAAGTTTAAAATATAATAAAGTCGTTCTAAAGTGAAATGGTTAAAAATGGATAATAAATTCATAGGGGTGAAATTTTCAACCATATATTATCCCCTTTTCATTATTTAATATTTTTATTATTTTAAAATAATTTTAAAAAAAATATTAATTTCCTAAAATATCATTATTGTCAATTTTGACACTAATCTTTACATCAACTTTAATAATATAAATACAAGAATATATATTCAAACCATATCTTCTAATACATAACTAATATGTCATATTAATTTAGAAAATTCATGGATCAAATTAATTAATTCAAATTATTTTACTTTTAATATTTTTAATATCTTTTTTTTTGTGATTTTTACATTTGAATAATTACTATATCAGTGTTGTGTAAGAATTTAAGGTAACTATATATTCACCATAAATTTAAAATAAATTATCATGATGAAGATAAATATTTTATATTTCAATATACTATTTATAATGGATAATATCATCTTTTTATATTCATGTTAAAAATATAACTATAACAAAACAAAAGAAATGGATTTTTTACTTTTCTTTATATAAATTAATATAAAGGTAAAAAATAAAGTAAAAATGAAAAAGGCCATAAATTTTACTTTTTAATGGTCATAGATGACATATAATCATCAAATAAAATTAATACAGGTGTTAGGATCATTCTTTAGCCCTTATCATTTTATTTTTAACCTTAATTACCCAATTTACCCTTTATTGTCATAACAAAATTACTAAAGTTACTATTCATAATGTCCAAAAATAAAAGGGACCTATTTCTAAAAATTTGGACCCACTGATTGAATATATGGAATCCATTTTTCAAGATTAAATTTATAGAGGTAAAAGTAATTACATTTAATATAAATGCGAAAATGCAACAAAAAACAATTTTTAGAAAAATGTGTTTAAAGCCAAAAAATGTACTTATAAAAAAACAAGATATAATGATGATTAAAATGACGTTAATTATATTATATATAATTAAATAATTATTATGTTACTTTGAGATCAAATTCAAATAATAATGATACTTTTAATGAAATGAAAATGACACTTCTACAAAATACTATATTTTTCACTATTAATTGAAAAATCAATATTTTTAGAAAAATAGCTAAATTTCACCGAGATATAATTTTGATAGTTATATTTAAGAATTTATATCATTTTTATAAAATCATGTTTTTATAGTTTCAATAAATAAATTATAATTATTTTCTCATAAAAATCAATAAACCCATTTTTGAAGAAAACATATTTTCGTAGAATAAAATGAATTTAATAAAAATTGAATGTTTATTTCCTAAAAATTAATCAATATATTTATTTTCAGTATAACCTTAATATATATTTCATAAAGTGGTTACCCCTATTCATATTCTCTAATTTAATTTCTAGGTTATAATAGTCATATTTAAATAATAATATTTTGTGGTTTGTTTAAACTTGGAGTTTCTTGTTGTATACTCTATCAAACATTGTATTATTTTAAAATAATTAGGATATTACATTATTACCTCAAAAAAAATTTAATCCTAGAAATTTCCATTAATATTACCTTTTAAATTTATGAGGGTTTTTCTTCTTCATAACATCCTCAGGTTTCCACATTGCTTCATCTTTTTTTTTTGATTTCTCAAAAGTAAATTTAACATCTGGGTCATTTTAATTCGTCAATGATTACTCAATAGTGTCAAGAATATAAATATATTCTTCAAAGTAAGATATATGAGGTTCCAATTCTCTTCCTTCATATGTGAGAACATGAGTTGGGACTAGCATGTTCTTCCTTAACAATGAGATATAGAACACATCACGAACTTTGGAGTTACTTGGTGGAATTGTCAATCGGTAAGCCATAAAACTGATACTTTCTAGGATTTTGAAGGGTATTATATAACTAGGTCACAGTTTTACCTTCATTAAAAACCTTAAAATTTCCTTCCAAAGATATACTTTTAGAAAAACATTATCTCCCACTTGAAATCCCAAATCCTTTATCCAGTTCTTGACACAACTCTTTTTCCTACTTTTATCCGATTTAATATGATCTTAAATAGTCTTTACCATTATCATTGTATCTTAAAAAAGATTTAGGCCTATAAGTTTACTTTCAAAAAAATAATCCCATCAAGTTATATCATTAAATATCTTTCCATATAATGATTCATACGATACAATTTGAATACCTGAATAAAAAATATTATTATAAGAAAACTCTAAAAAAGGTAAATACTAATCCCAAAAACATTATTTTTAAGTTATCATGTTATAAATATGTATTATAATTTTTGAATATTTCATTAAAACTATCCATCAATTTTTTGAAGTTTGGCGGTGCTCAAATAACGCTCACTATCATGATATTTTTAAAGACTCTTCCATAATTTTGATGTAAAACAGGGATAAAGATCAGAAATAATCAAAATAGGTTCTCCATGGCATTTTAAAAATTAATTAATATAAATCATTAAAAGGATATAAAAAGGTAAATATTCTCATATAGATAGAAAATATGAATATTTGGTTAGTCTATCATTAATATCCCATATTTCATCATTCCTTTTAGGAGACTTTGGTAGTCATGTGACGATGTACATGGTAATGTTTTCCCAATTACACATAAGAATAGGTAGAGGTTTCATGAATCCCATAGGTTGTTGTATCTCATCCACCACATTTTTTCACACTGACCCCCTTAACAAAAAATCATGAATTCCCACTAGAAATGTTCCCTCAAATACCTATACATCTTGTTGCTACCAGCGTGTATAGAAAAATTTGAGATATAAGAATCATATAGTAATTCCATTCTAATCTCTGGTATAGATGAAACACATAACCTATTTATAAATTTCAGAATACCATATTTATAAATTAAGTCTTACAATTTTGCATCATTTAAATATTTAATTCCCTTCTAAAGATTCTCATCATTAGATTGATACATTTTTATATTTTATAATAAAGGTGGTTTCACATTCATATTAAAAAGGGGTGATGTATCCCCTTACTTAAAAATTATAATATAAATAATTACAAGACCAATGAAAATATGATCCCTCTCAATCCAAATCTAGTTCATAACTCCATGATCTTTCCTGCTCAATGAATCTGCTACCTTATTTTATTTCCCTGGGTGGTAGTGTATCGAGAAATCATAATCCTTTAGTATCTCCAGTCATTGTCATTGCCTCATGTAAAGATATATTTTTTGAAAATATGTATTTTATGGTATTATGGTATGTCAATATCTCACATCATTTTTCATAGAGATAATGTATCCATATCTTCAGAGAAAATATCATAGCTACCCATTGAAGATCATGGGTTGGATAATTTTGTTCACAAGTCTTCCATTGCTTTGATCCACAAGCAATAAACATTATCATTTTTTATAAGGATAAAACCCAATCTTTTCCTTAATGCATCACTATATATTAAAAACCTCTAATTTTCTATTGATAGAGTCAAAATAAGATCATTTAACAGTCTCCACTCATAGTCATTAAACCATTCTCTACATTCCTTTATCCAAAAAAACTTAACCCATTTATGTCTGATCTTGGTTAACAGGTTATCCAATCAGGATTTTTTTTGAATGAATAACTAATAGTAATATTCTAAAATAATGAAACTACGTACCTTAGTTATTTTCAGTGGTATAGAAAATTCTGGGACAAACTTTGTCTTCACATGATCAACTAATATTTCACCATTTGAGATAATATGTCCATGAAAAGAAACTTCTTGAATCCAGAATTCACATTTTCTAAATTTCCCATACAAATATTTTAATCTAAGAGTATAATGAATGACCCAAAATTGATTATAATGGTTCTCATAGCTCTTAGAATACCCAAATATATCATCAATGTATAACACAACAAAATTATCAAGATATTGATTAAATATTTTGTTCCTTATATCCATTAAAATAGAGGGTATATTATTCAATCAAAATGGAATTACTATAAATTCATAATGTCCATAACCCATTTACAATTTTTTCTTATGAATATCTTCCTTTTTACTTCTAATTGATGGTACCCAGAAAAAGGCTAATCTTTGAAAAATATTGAGCTTCATGAAGCTCATAGAATAAATCATCAATGTGAGGTATATGATACTTTTTCATTATCATAATAGAATAGATTTACCTATAATAAATTCATAGACACATATATCCATATTTCTTATTGATTAAAATAATAGGGGCTCCTAAGGGTGAAATAATAGGGTATATAAATCCCTTACCACTCAAATCCTCAATTTTTTCTCAAACACTACATATTTCATAGTGGATATTCTATAAGGAGTATTTGATATTGTTATTATATAAGGGATTAAATCAATATTAAAATCAACTTCATGCTTTGGTGGATTTACAAGTAATTTCTTAAGAAATACATAAATGTATCACTGTATGATACATGAAACCTCAATTAAAAGATTACCTTTTATATCCATATGCTCTTCCACTCCTAGAATATCATTAAAAAGAGATATTATAGGTGAATATTGACATGAATCAGATGATGATGTCTCCCCTCTATAAATAAGTAATTGCATACCTTCATCACGAAACATGATTTCATTCACATTATAATATTTTTTTTGCATCATATTCTGATATCCAGTCTATACCAAGGACTATATTGAATTCAACCATGGGTAGGATAATAAATTCTTTAAATAGGGTATGTTTATGATTAATAATTGGGATTTACTAACACATCCTTATTACAGTGATATTTCCACTGGGAGTTCTAACTGACGAATCCCTTATCAAGGGGATAGAAAAATATCTTATTTTATAGGAAAATATTGATGATATGATAGAGATCAAGGAAAAAAAATCAAATTAAAAGGTATCTGAAATTTAATATATGATTAAAGTACTTTCCACCGCATCATTGATAACTTCTACTTCTACTATAATGATCGCATAATCTTTGATTTTTCCCGTCATCCTCTTTTTAAGTATTTTTTATTAATTATTAGAGAATTTTTGTGATTAAAAACCCATTTATTTATAGTTGAAGCACCATACATCATTGAGTGTTTTATTCCCCTTAAATTAATGAGATATATGAACCTTGTTGGTGCTCATGAAACACACTCTCATACCCTTCAGGAATTTACCAAAATGTTTCTTCCCACAATTTTCACATGATTAAAATTGCTCTATTCCATTGTTTTTATTCCATTATTTACCATTTTCATGGTTCTTAGCCACTTCTTATCTTGATTCCTCTAGATGTTATATGATATAAATAATTCCTTTTCCATTTTGATGGATAATAAAACTATTTCATCATATGATGAAATTTTTTAGAGAACAATGAGCTCTATAGATTAAAATTAAGCCCTTCAAATAAGTGTTCAATATTGAATTATATATTGCCTATGTAATTTGTAGAATACCTAGAGAATCTTGTAAATGTATCATTTTACTCATAGATGATTTATTCTTCTTCTTTTATTTGTTTTGAGGAACTTTCTCTTCATTTTAGTTATTTTCCCATGAGGGAAGTCTTTGTCAAAGAATGTTTTTTAATAGATCTCCATACCATGAGTTTTATTTCTTCTTCCACCCTAATATTTTGGGTCAATGAACACTATTTATCAGTATCAAAATTGATAAAATATACTACAATTGTAACCATTTCCTTTTCATTGCATCCTGAGATAGAAATATCATTTGAAGCGACTTAATCCATTATTCAGATAACATGTGACTAGTAGTCCCACTAAATAATGGGGGGTATTTTCTATAAGAAGAGATACAAAATTGGATAATAATGCTATGTAACAAAAGGTTTCACCATTCAAGAGAGGTTATTTTTCATAACCTTATTAAGCTACCCTAATTTATCCATGGTATGCTCAGTTCTAATACTAGTTGTATTGGATTTCTTGGTAGGGAAATCAATACAATGGACATGAGCATTGATACCCTTCTTTCTTCTAGGAAAAATTTATAAAAAATGGAATATACTAAATTATTTTATGAAATTATGAATTTTAAAAAATAATTTATAATTCTAAATATGATGTAACACTTAACATAAATTGAAAATCTAATAATTTTTAATATCAAAATCATAAACATGGTTCCTTTGATGATATGTTCAAATCATAAAATTATGTTCAAATCCTTCATAATGTTTGATATATAAAATTTGAATTTAACCAAATCATATCCCCCATAGAGTTTCAAACAAGGTTTTCATTAAGGTCTTTTTTCTTGCATTAGTCGATGATAAAGTCAAAGCTCAATGATCACTTTTTAGAGATATTACCCCTAGGTACGACTGTACCTGAACCACATCCACTTGTAGTATCCATAAAAGGGTGTAACTACTTATAAGTAAACCATATAATATATTACTTAACAAAACATTAGGATTTTATTCTATATATATCCTCAATGTATACCCTAGGGTTATGTTACCTAATATATGTTTTCTTAAATCTAGTTCACACAGTTTCAACTAAACATGATTTGATAAAAACAAAAACAATAGTGCCTCTAGTAGTCCATAGATGGAGGTAACTTTATTATATTGGAATAAATAGCTGTGATAAAATACCAAAGGACCGATCAGATTAGTATTTTTGGAGAACCATATACATACATGATTGACATTTTACATTGAGGATAAAACTAAAAACACAATAAAGGAAAAATTTCGGCAACCTTGAACTCATTCAATGAATTATTCTTTATAACCTGAGTAAAGGAAACAAAATAATTGTGAGATAAAATAATCAATAAGGGTTATGTACAATAGAATCTATCATGAATCAATAATTCATAATCAATAAGGCATGTTAAATAACTGAAGACACATGACATTTAATCAATAACTTGAATATCATGAGTTGACAAGGAATAATCAATATGTAAATGTAAATAATTAGAAACACATTACATTTAATAAATAACATGAGAAAAAACTAAATCCTTGGATAATATTAATTATAAAAAAATATCTTTATTGAGTAAATGATACATATTTATCAATATTTATTAAGTTAATAAATTAACTTTTAAAATAAACACTGTATGTGAAAATGATATACAATTTAAAAAATAATCATATCCATGATGCAAATAATATTTATATTTAAGATAAATTTAATTTTAAATGAATAAGGATTATAAATACATCAAACGGTCAGTATATACACCATATAAAATAAATTAGGTTCATAATATTAAAATATGTATCTTTGAAGTGAAATTGAAATGAATTCCCATACATTGCATTCAACATGACTTGTAATTTATTTTGATATATTATATAATAAATTTAAATTTTTTATACTTGAATAATAGAACCATATTCATATCTATAATATTTTATAGGATCCATTTAAAACATTTTATCACTCATTTTTTAATAATCATTTATTATCATATGCATTTTGGGTGTTAACTGCTTTATTTATCAAGTATGGTTTGATTTTGTAGTTTTGGTCCTTGAATATTTATTATGGTTAAATAATCTCTAGAATGTTATTATATATATATATATTATCTATATTAAATTTATAAATATTTATAATTATCCTCCAAATATATAGATAAAATAATTAATTACACCATTTATAGAGATAGTAGGTCGTATGTACGCATGAACACTATTTTTACTCTTCTATGGATGAAAATAAAGAATGTTAAATAATAATTATACTTTATAAAATCATTATTATATCATATATATCATATATATTCATTAATTATATATCTATAACCATCTAAGCTAAATGGTGATGAAAAACAAATTACACTGCTACATGGAGACGGTAAGACGTAAGTCCGTAGAAGCGACGTTTTCACTTTTAATAGGATGGAAAAGAGATGGAATATAACAATACCATAATCATAATAAAATATAAATATATTTATGATACTAAATTTTTAATATTAATATGGTAAAAATATATTAATATTAAGTATAATATGAAATATATTTGAAAGATTCGGTAAAGATGATTACCACTTCTACGAAAGAGATCCTTTAGAACATCACATAAGGGACCTATGGTAGGTATTTTAGAAGGAAAATAAACTAAAGAACATAGATATGTATTTTTAAAAAATAATTTTTTATATTTTGGTGGAGATATATGGTTAAAATTTGTGTGACAAATTGAGATAAGGGATGTCCTTTTATAAGAGAAGGGAATGAAACAATTGGAATTTCTTAGACGTTTAAAAGATAATAATGTTGTTCTCAAGAAAAATTGTTCCAAATAGGATATAAAATAATATGGGGAAATATTTTAGGCCATATATTATCCAATTTATCATTGTTAAATATTATTATGATTTTTAAATAATTTTATAAAATATTATTTTTATAAAATTTCATTATTTTCAATTTTGACAATATTCATTACTTTTCCTTTAATAATATCAATAAAAAAATATAAATTAAAAACAACTTCTAATACATACATAATATGTCATAAAAATATAAATAATTCATTTATAAATTAATTAGTTCAGATTATATTTCTCTTAATATTTTTTATATCATTTATTTAAGTTTTTCCATTAATTGAATAATTATTGGGTTTGCATTGTGTAAGAATTTAAAGTAATTATATCTTCAAAAAAAGTTATAAATAAATTACCATGATGAATATAAATATTTTATATTATAATAAAATATTTATATCTAAATATCTCCTATGTTTATCCCCATGTTACAATTGTAAAGATAACAAAACAAAGAGAATGCCATTTTGGGATTTTCTTTATATAAAATAATATAAAGGGTCAAAATCATGGCCAAATGGGAAAAGGCCATATATTAAATTTTTTTTATGGTTATGGAAAATATATAATAATCCAATAAAATTAAATAAGGTGTTAGTTTCATTCTTTAGTCCTTATCATTTTATTTTTAACCTTAATTACCAAATTTACCCTTTACCTTGGTAAGAAAATTACTAAAGTTATCATTCATAATGTCCAAAAATAAAAGGAAAATATTTACAAAATTTTTACCTATTAATTAAAAATATGTAATTCATTTTTCAAGATTAAATTTCAATAAGTGTTATAAATTTATTTTAATATAAATGTATAAAATGTAACGAAAAGTAGTTTTTAGAAAAAATGCATTTTTAATCCCCAAAATGTACTTATATCAAAATTAGGTATAATGAAGATTAAAATGAATTTATTTAGATTATATCTAATTAAATATTTCTCATCTTACTTTGATATGAAATTCAAAGTGCAATGATACTTATAAGTAATAGAAAATGATAGTCTTAAAATAATTATATTTTTCACTATTCACTAAAAAATCAAACTTTTTTAAAAAATACCAAATATTTCACCCAAAGATAATTTTGATATGATAATTTAAAAAGTAATATATTTTTTATAAAGGTTGAAGAAATTAATTATAATTATTTTTTCATAAAAAAAATAAAACCATTTTTGAAGGAAACTTACTTTCAGAGAATAAAATGACTTTATTAAAAATTGAATGTTTATTTACTAATAATTAATAACTATATTTATAATGAGTATAAAATGAATATATATTTCACAATATTCTTATCCCAATTCATATGATCCAATTTAATGACTAGGTTATAATGACTATATTTAAATTATAATATTTTTTGGTTCGTTTAAACGCGGGGTTGCATGTTGTATACTCTATAAAACATAGAGTTATTTTAAAAAATTCATATATTACAAATCCACTCAATTTTGAACACTTCATATAGGGTTGAATATCTTTTTTAATTTTTTTTGATAAATCTATGATTTTATATTAAAAGTGTATTGGATTTATCATTATTTAATAGAACTATATTAATAGTTTTGTCAATGATTGAAAACATACAAGAGTAATTGAAAAATTATTATTGATTTTATACTCACCCATAACATGTGTACATTATTCATCATGAATGAATTATTGTTTAGGATACAGGGAAATGAAATTCATTGTTCTTTATCAGTGGTGTGATAATGATCTATGTTATATATATGGTATATAATTTTATTTATTGGGGATTGAATTAGTTAATTTTATTTGAGTCATAATGTATAATTTTTAAAATTTCATTAATATTGGAATTGTAGAACAAAAAATATTTCCATAGTAAATTTACATATCAAGAATACTTTTCATACAAATGAGTTTTTTAATCATCATGAATTTATTATCCTTTTTTATTTTGTATCTTTTTAGTGGAAATTGTTCCTTAATTTATTTATTTTTAACCCTAAGTATATATTTTACAAAATTTGGTGACTAAGGATCACAATTGAGGCATGATATCATACAAATTTAGGTCTCAATATTTAGATCCTTGTGTTAGGGTTTTAAAAAATGGCATCCGAGCCCAAGTTTTTTGGGTTTTAGCTGAATCATGGTATGTTGTGGAAGGCATGGGGGATAGGATATTTGGAACTGAATCTAAAGAAATAAAAATATATAACAACCATTTTTATAGTGAACATTGAGTTTATATAAAATTTAGTTATAATGATACATCGATGATTAATTCATTGATTTTTTTAACTCTTATAATTTTATATATGAATTCATATTATGAGTTACATTACATTATTATTATTTTAAAGATAATATTTTGTAACATGAATTTTAATTTTCAATGACATATTGATTTATGGTTTTTAAAAGTACTTTTGGAAATAAAACATGTTTAAATTATTTTGAAAAAATGATTTGAAAAAATATTAGCTAAATGAAAATGATATGAAGCAACCTAGATGCAGTACAAAGTTTAACTATGTGATTATGGTCAGTTGAGATATTATAAATTTTTAAATGCATTATTCAGTATGTAATAAAACTTTAACACCAAGAATGTTTCCTTTTAGAAGTTATTGGAAGGGAATCTAATCAGGATAGACCAAGGGATTGAATGTAATCATTATATACCAAGGGATATGGACCAAGTCTTATGGATTAAAAAACTAAAGCTGCCATCATTTAGAGTCGATAATGGGCTGAAGTGGGTGGAAGGGTGGTTGTATAAAACCAATCATATAATCCATTTCTTATAGATTCATATGGCCTAGAAGGTTGATTTTTCATCTAATACTACAAATCAAGGCTATAAATATGACCTAATACTAATGGATTGGATAAACAATTCATATATATTACTCCATGACAATGGTTTACACAAATCATTGGAATATATTCAATAATACTAATAGTTCTAAAAAATTATTATACCTGAACCCAATAGAATTAGTTTTTTAAACCATTTGTATAGTGCCCCCCCAAATTCCATGAACACAAACCCTCTACATGATCCATAATTCTTATTCCTCTTTATCCATGTTCTCCCATGAATCTCCCTCAATCGATACTTGAAATCACATACCTATCATCATTCATCTATTTGTTCATTAAAACCTTCTTCGAAATAAAATATTTTATCCTCGGATCCATCATCTCTATTGTTAGTAATTGGGTTTATTTTTTTATTGGTATCATATTCCAACTAAGATCCTGTTAGTTCACGATTATTGTTGAATCATAAAACCAATTTCATTTATAGTATTTTTATATGGTATTGAAAAATAAATTTGATTATAGTCCTTATATGTTTTTTAAATATTAGTTACTCATTATATATATCTTAATCCAATGAAAAAATATACCTAAGTTGATATTTAATAGGTTATTGTGGAATTAATCACCGTGGGAATGAGTTTTAATTTATTTCTATATTATATATGGAGAATAATATCTATTTAGTTCGTGATTCTTCTCTATTCTCTGAACAAATTTTCCATTAGATTATTATTTTTTATATTTTTTTATTCATTTAGATTATTAATCATTATCAAGGAATGGAGAGAATTATCCTCATCAAAGCTAAAAAGAGGAATGAAATAACATCACTAGATATATAACAATGTAAATACTAGTGTGAGGATAATTTTTTGATTGATAAAAACAATAATGATGTAGAATTGTGATTTTTCATTAATTCCCAAATTCTTTCATGTATTTTGATGATCATTATATTTGGGTTTTAATTACACATTAAGGATACATATTTATTTAATAATACACAAGTATTGGATCCTAGAATCTCACCTTATGTGAATAGTGTGAGGAATATTCTAACTTCCATTATATGAGAGCCTCTGTGAATTTGTTGTGAGATTGAGTCCTTTTAAGTTTAACTTATGTGGGAATTGGGAATGAGGGACTAATCAAACATTTTGTTCCTGGACAAATGATTTTGACATAATATCCCTGTGATTATTACACTAGGGATTCATACACAACTATAGGGATACACACTGACCATTCACACATAGAAATAGTTTAAATCATATGTAAGCACCTACCTCTAGTTATTAACCTAATTGAAAGAAAAGATAATCCGAGATGGGGGTGTGTTTAGTCTCTTGTGATCTTCCCTATTGATTTATTTATTTAAACATATTCCTAGATTAGTAATTATTACATGAATCCTCCCTTGGTTTATTACACCTTACATAGTGAATTAGACCTTCATTTAATATTAAAAAACTAACCAAAAACCCACTTAATTATACATAAGATCACCTTGGATGAGTCAATAATACATGACTATTTTCTCCACTATATTAATTATACATATCATCCTTTTAATATGATGTAGAGATTTTTTTTTCAAGTAGTAATAACTGGTCACCTGAAAATTCACCATGGAAATCAATTTAAAATTTATGGGCATTAAAAAAAACAAAAAAAATCAATAAAACCAGTAAAAAAACTATTTTAGTTTTTTATTTATCATGTTATCCATTATATAGATTAAAAAAATACTTATTTATACTCTTCTAAAATGTTATATATCTTAATTATATGAAATATAAACTATAAAAAATGAAAAAATGTGGCTTGATCATACAACATACCACATTTATATTAAATATAATATCAAATAAGATTCTAACTAAATAAATCATATGAACTAAAATAGAGAAATTTTAGAAATACTCCCTTCATAAAGCATGGTCAAGGGGAGTATGGAAAAAATGAAATACTTATAAATTTAAAAAAACAAGTAATTTTATCAAAGATAAAAACATTTTAAAATAAATTAGAATAAATTCATTTAGTTTAGAGTATTTAATAATTTAAAAAAAATTATGTCTAAATTTATATAAAAATATAATCTTAATAATAAAAAATGATCCTTTTAGTGAAAAAAATCAAAAGGAAATGTTTTTAGGTGTTGGATATCAAAATTAATATTTTGAAACATTTAATACAAAACATCCTTTATTAGTATTTAAAAATATATTTTTGCATAAATATTATATTTATATTGAAATTTTATGATTTCAATAATAAATTTCTTTATTTAGAATTGATAGAAGGTGGATATATGGTGTTGATCAGATCTCATATAAAATTCAAAATGAATTGGATTTTTTTATATTTTCAATTTCAAAATTATTCATATAGAGATATTATTCATTTGAAATGTTATTATAGTGTTGGACGACTATATTCGAGTTGGTAAAAAGTGATTTGTTATTTAAAAATGTGGTTTTTAAACTAACTATTATATTTTGTATTAGAACGGAGAAAAGAAATAAATCATATAAAATTGATGTTAAAAAAAATAAGTGTAATAGAGAATTTAATTTTTGATTAGTTTCAATTTATTCATCATCAAGATACTGAAATGTAGTCCTATATAAGAATAAAATTATATGGTTACCCATTACAAAATTAATTATAATGATTATGTTGAGATAGTGAAAAAAATTATTGATAATGCAAGGAATATTATATATTGGGCAAGTGGGAAAATGACAAAGTTGGGATTTTTTATGTGATTGTATCAGTGGAAAACTTTATGAGGAATTATTTGTTATTTATTATCTTCTTATCATTATAAAGTAATTACTTCTCAATGATTCATATATTCTCCAATATCATTATATTGATTTAAATTTAATTGACTTACTTTTATTTCAACTAATAGAATTCATGCATCCTCAAATGGTTGTAGCCTATATTTAGAAGAAATTGCCAGACTAAATGAGTAAAAACCCAAGTTATGACAATTATATATCAATATTAAGGAATATTATCCCCCTATTATAATAGTTTATACTTGGGTTTTGAAATTGGTGTATGATGGTTACCTTCATAGTCCTTACACCGCCTTAGTGGAGGGGGGGGATCAATGAAAATTCCATATATCCTTGAAAGGATCATCCTCACGAGTTAATCCCCTTCATGAACTTGAAATATCTTCCACTATTTATAGAAATTTAATTATTACCTAAAGTCATCAACTTCTTCAACGGTTCTCATATTCTACCAATAGCTCCATAAAATTTCTCAGAATCCTTGTTCATTAGTAACTATTTTTTGATAGTGTGATTTGGATGAATATAACATTAATTAAATGTTTTTGATTGGATTGTTAATGAGATTTGGGGTTTATAGAAGCACATATTGTAGGACTTCTTGATTTTTGAATAATTTAATCACATTTAATTGATGAAAATTACATGATTTTTTTAGTCTAGATCTCCTTGATTCATGAAATCATTTCAAATTTATGAACTCTAGTGGTTATTTGACTTATATATGAATCATGATTCTCCCTCTTTGGTGACATGTATCAGTTTTCCCAGTCTACCACTCCCCTTCCAAAACCCATATATCCTCAAAATTAGTTAAAATAAAGTTAGTAATTATTTATGCCATAATCTAAGGACTCAGTAAATGTGTCATCTAGTAACCCCTCACATTTTTATGGTTTTTTACATTTTTACACCCCCTGATTTTTTTCTAGATTGAAATAGAATAATAGTATAGGTGCAAAGAGGAATTATGTTTCAATTCTTTTCTTGAGTTCTTTATAGATTTTTAATGTAAATGGAATGAATATAAGTGGTATTTTTTAAGTGGGAATGATATTATAGAATGTAGCACATGATATTACCTAGATAAGAGCATAAATTTTCAGGAAGAAGGTACTAATATAATAGTTTTCATAAGAATGATTTCATGTCCATTTCATTCACTAATGGAAGAATATTCTCCAATCGTGAGGATAAGATTATGGGATTCATACAAGAAAGGTGATTCAAATAATTTATCTATGTGGAATATTAAAGGATCCTATAATAAATCATGGGCTGATATCTATATCCCTAAATATGGAGACTCTTATGGTTGTGGAATTATCTACGAGGGAATAGGAAGGTTCCCACCCAAACACAATAAGATAGGGACTCGTCTAGTGCTAAAGGTAACATGGAAACCCATCCATTAGTAATGAGTGGATTTTAATAAAATTCATACTCCTTGGAAGTCCATACATGTCTTGGGGATGTGGTTGTTAGTTCCTTGAAACTACTATTCATAATGGAGGAGGAATGAACTACTAGTTTTTTGTTAAAATAACTTGATCATACCAATTTTGGTATCACAGTTCCCTTCGTGACTGACTTTCAGATGACTAATGTATAATAGGTTCATTTGAATATCATATTTCAAATTAAATCCTATTTATCTAAGAAGGAGACCTCATCTAGATTTAAGATACAATTTTTTTTAGAATTTATGAGACAATGCTTTGTAAAATAATAAATAATATTTTAATTCAGGAATAATGATTAGGAAGAAATATGGAATTGATTCAGTGGGTGTTCTATAAAAAAATTGAAGAAAAATAGGCATTAAAAAGATTATTAAATTATATAAAAATTGATAATGAAAAAATCATCGGTTATGGTAATTAGATCCTAAGAGCATTGTAATTCACCAAAAAATGAGGTAGAGGAGATAAAAGAGTCCAATCATTATCCTAATGTAAGAAAATAAAATATTTCTCAACCAGAAGCATATAAACCATGTTTTAATGTACTGGTTGATCCCTTAGAAGGAATATGGGACTTCTTCACCAAATTCTTATTTAATAAAATGGAAGACTACTAGGATAAGTTTGGCAAGGAATCATATGAAAAATATAATAAGTTAGAAAAATTAATTTTTTACTTGACCAGATATAAGGAAAACAAATTATACAGTCAATTAAAACCATAAATACTAAACAAATAACTCAGGAAATGGTTGGACTCTAAATTGAATGTTATTATTTTAGATTTGGATTTTGATACTTTTCCCTTAGATAATTATCTTATAATAAAATAATTCATATTCTTAAACTTTGAGGACTATATTCATCTTCGACTTGACCTTGACATTAGATACATGTCCTAGAAATAAAATTATAACACTTTATGCTCAAAATGGGTGATGGAAATTGATGTTTTTTGTTTTTTGTTGTGTTTCTTTAGCTTTGTTAGTACTTTTTTTTGTTCCATGTAAAGGTATTGGAGATATTTGGGATCATTATATTGAGGTGGATATTCAAATTTTAAGGGTTCTCACTCAATCCACAAAGTTAATTTCTTAATAATAATAATAATAATAATAATAACAACAATAATAATAATAATAATAATATTGCAATGAATGAGTGAAAAATTATATCACAAGGTAATGGAATCCCAATACATATGGAACACCATATCAAGTACCTTAACAAGTAATATGGAATTTTTCATTTATTATAAGTATTTAAAATATTTTTATTCTAGATGAAATTCCCATAAATATGTGATGGAATTATACTTATATAAATAATGATAATGATGAATTTTTTTATTATTAGATGATTTTCTATAGGAAAAATTTAATGCATTATATCTAGATTTTGTATATGAACTATGTAATATTAGGTTGGGTCAAACATGTGTTGGTTTTAATCCATTTGGTAATAGTTTCATTCTTGGATGAATAGTAAAGTGTTTTCTACTTGGTTCAAATTGAATATAATACCAACACTTATATATATAAAATTACGAACAGTATTTATAAATTTAATATACTTTTATATTTCTTTGATTGAGTTTTCCAACTGATGTAATATCTCTAAAAATACTGGGATTAGATGTTGGACATTATAATGTGGTTTATGAATTTAAATAACTAGTGGTAAATTGGCATACATTTTTTATAACTATTCAATAAGTGAATTGGAGAAAACAAATGATAGTTTTACATTAACTACAATGATTGATTATTATGCCAATATAGAAGATAACCATCCATGAAATGAAAATGTTTCTTATTATGGATTTATTGAGAAAATAATAATTTGAAAATATTATTCTAATTTTCATGTTATTATGATGAAATATAAGTTTTCTAATTCAACAAAATGACATAAAAAATTTACTGATAATTTTGGACATATTGTTATTAACATGAATCATTTTTTCCAACCTATGAGCCATATATTACAGAATCAAGAGAAAAAAATGTAAAACATAATATAAAACCTTATTTTGATGTCATCATTTAAGTAATCGAAATACATATTTTTGATTATGGTGGTGATGAAATTGACACTATCAATGACCTCATTGATCATGATCATAATGTTACGTATTATGATTCAAATACTCCAATTGTTAGAGTTGATTATGAACCAAAAGTAGTGGTGGTAAATTTATAGAATAAATGGAATCTTATCTAATATATGAATTAATTATATAATAAATTTTAAGAAAAAATTTAATTTTTTATTATAATGTTAAAATATATAAGTTGGGTGTATATTTGAGTTTCTAAAAATTGATGTATTATTAGTCCCCATGTTCCCTTAATTCATACATCCATTATTTTTTGGATTAACCATTAGTGATTAATTTTTAATTGAATATTTATTTTATTTTCCTATTGAAGAAATGGAAAATATTGAAGTATTATAATGGATGAGAATTTTTAGAAATAATCAATAAATGAGAGAGATGGTAATTAATCCTTTAGTTCCCACTAGGAGTATAATTTTTCAAATATATATCCATTACATAACTTATAATGTCATTGCATTAGTTATTTTAAAATATTAATCAGAACCACCATCTAGGATAAAACTACTATCTGGAAAGACTAGTAATAGTGGTATCCATCTTGACAGTTTGATGGGGGGGGGGGCTTTAATAGAGGTACTTACATGACTCATTGTACCTGATCACACTCATACCTGTCATCATATATACCATTTGGCATAATTTTTCATCTAATAATTACCCTAAAGTTATTAAGGATATTGAGACCTCCAATTTTGTTTACACCATTTCTTCAGTGTCAAAATTCCCATCTACAATTTCCTTTTAAGATGTGGTTTCATATCCTTATAGATATCATCCTTTTCTATCAATTTTTCTAATGCTCTCATTTCTAATAAAACTAATATCAAATAGATTTTATGTTCATGGTCCTTAACCTTACTCTGGTGTATTATAATCATAAATATCATGTTTATCATTTTGATAAAAAATTGGATCTCACTTACACTGCAAAGGATATCAATCCTTAATGACATGGGGATCTATCAGATACCACTAATCATCCTTCCTCAGGTATATGTATACAACTCTGTATTTTTTTTCACCATAAGTGTTTGTAACATTCATAAATTTTATATTTATATTTTATACTTTCAAATATAGATCTACTACTGTTAGGGGGAATGGGAATAGTCACATGAATGAGGTATAAAACCCCTATACACAAGTAATGGTAGAGTACCATGAAAAAAATAAAATGATTGGTAAACATGGTAGAGAATGTAAGGGTTTTATGGAGAAGCTTTCAAAATATAGTGACATAATTTCCTTTCAAAAAATATATTGGATATGCTTTATAGATGAAATAAAGGATAATAGATGGGCTCATATGTGGTTAATAATTTTTTTTAGATTAAGTTGAATATTATTATTATGTTTATATGAATTAATACTTTGGTAGCTACTTCACTATAATATTCTTAATTTTCATGTTGTGATAACTTCATGGTTGATGTAATTGGGTGAACTATAGAGAGAATATAAGAATTATTCATGCAATGGTTGAGCTAGTTGAGTTGAAATGATTTCCAATGTATACAAACCCCTAATTATTTTTAGGTCACATAGTACATGGAGTTTATTATCTATTAGAAGAGTGGATAGATTAGGGTAATATAATAATTTAATGATTTTTATTGAAAATTATTATGATTTATTTTTATTCATTTATTTTTAATCTAATAATTTTATTTTCTAAAAGAAACAAAAAATAGTAGTTACGAAGTATTTTCACACTTTTAGATGAATGAACATGCTAGAACATGAAAGAGAGAATGCATATTTCAAGTAAAACTTTGATTTATCAAATTATTTAGGATTTAGAGGATATAAAAAATCATGTTCCAACTTTTGTTTTTCTTGTTTATATTTTGGTTATTAATATAATTATTGAATATTATTTTTTTATATGCATTGAATATTTTAGTGAGTGGTGTAAAATGATGGAAGTGATGCTAACTATGAGACATGATAGAATATTTTAGTATTTATTATTTGAATTAAAATTTTTACATTTATTTGTTATATATTTTTATATTTTATAATTTTAACAACATGATCTAGAGGCACTTGATGAGAAATAAGGTGAAAAAATTGGTCTCAATTATTATTTCTGATATGCATTAGGTTAAGAGAACCAGGGGAGGGTCTTCTATCAAACTAAGAAGTCTATCATGATCACTAGGTATTGTCCATCCCCAATCAATTAAAACATTTATATTAGTACTAAGAATATCTTGAAATAAACTCATTAATAAGTATCAGAGGAAAAATATTTGTTTTTTAAGAGCATGAAATAGAAAAAAAAAAATCAAAAATCAGTTCATAAAATCAATGATAGATTTGTTTCCATCATATATCCCACATATATATATATTTATGGTTTTTGATACACGTGTGTTGACGAAATTCCCTTATAATGCTCTAGGAGATGTTGATGATGATCCTAATGGTGATTGGGGTAGTGACCTTCCATGTACTAATGGTGTTGATGTTTTCAAATACAATGATTCTTCTAATGTGTTTCAGGATGAGGATTTGGTATTGATGGCCATGATAATAGTGGTGACCATGAAGTTGATTTTTTAGTGTGAGATATTTATCTTCACCAATTATAGCTAAATATATTGGACACTTACAACATTTGGGGAGGCGTGTTATGACTGAAACTGATTTTATATATTTTTCATCATTTGGTTTTTAAGTTAATAAAAGGTTGAATATAAAATATATTATATGTGTCTATTTTTGAAGTTTATTCTGACTACAATTGATATGCTAGAAAGAATATCTTCTGAGTTTTTTTGTAAGGTGTCTATAAGGATTTTAGGTTGGATAAAATGGTAATTTTCTAGTGGTATAGACTCCTACCAATGGGTTTTTTAAATTATTGGTATAGAATTTTCCCAATGGGTCTATACCAATGTTTTCTAGATACCATTGGTATAGTCCTATCCCAATAGGTATTGTACCAACAATTTACTAGCCAATACCAATAGTTTAAAAAAATTGATATGGCCTAACATTAATGTTGTTTTATTTACTGTAATGATTAGATTTTAAATGGTGGTAGTCGATAATAGAATAATGACTATGTACGTATCTTGACTAGAAGGGATTCTATAAGATATTTAATGATCAGTATTTAACTGGGGAGTAAAAGAAATCTAAATCTTGGAAATTTTATGTTATTGAGAAAAATAATATGTCTATGATGTATTATAATTCAAATATTATGGATATTGTATGGTATGTTATATATTTAGTGAAAACTAGTAACCAAAAAGTATAAAGTTTTGATATTCAATAATGAAGAGTGGCACTATTGATAATTGTTTTTTTATAATTACCAAATTAAGTATAATTGGTTAGTCAAGAGCTATATAAGCATAAAAATGGGATATAAATTAATTTAATGTACCTTTATTCCTCATCCAAGTAGAGGGATAAATTACTTCAATGGAAAGAAGAGTAAATAGAAGGGATTATGAGTGAAATAAGTGGATTTATCTTCATATATTTCTCATAGGAGTCCACTAGGGTGCTCTAATATAGTGAAGTGGGACATCTAAAATAAATGTTTCTAAATATAACTCTTCCATGGTTCTTATGTGAGAATTTGAGTTATCTATAAGCTATTGTAAGATATTATCCTGGACTGGTAGAGGTAGTTCATCCAACCTAGTTTAAGGATTAAGGATGTTGGTTCATACAGTGAGGTTGACTAAGTTAGTGACTCATGATAGAGAAATGAGGCCTCATCAAGAATAGATTTTAGTAACTTAGTAGTGTCAAGGGATTCTATTCATATTAATCTTAGAATAATACAACGTTGAAACTAATATAGTACCATCCATGGGGAGAGGTATAATTTTGATAGCTTCTGTGATTATTTTTCTAATTTTTCTTACTATAAGATCACATTCATTCATCTATATATTATTTCTTGATCAACTAGGGTTGAAAGTGGAGTAAATATCATATTATATGAAAATTTATGATCCACTACATAAAAGGAATGAAAAATTGTCTAATAATACATCATTCTTGGTTATGAGTTGTAGAATGGAAGTATAATTGGGATTTCAATCCCATGAAATTAAAATATGTTATACACTTATAAAAAATTTATAGATAAATTAATTTTAGGATTAAATTGATTATTATAGTCACAAATTTCTCTTTATCAAGAAGAATAAAACTATGAAATACTTTTAATAGAGAGTGGTATATTCAAGAAAGTATTTTAGATCTATTTTTTTAATAACATTGGATTCATATCATTTTAGTTAGAGTGTATATTTCTTAGATAGATGAAAAATAAGGATCAACATTCACATATTGTGGTGAAAAATTGGAATGATTTTTTTTCATAGAGTATTTTAATAGATTACCTATAGGGAGATATGTACAATTTTAAATTTACTTAATTCCCAAAATGATCCATATTTCTCTATTGTATTATTTTATATAATTAATGGTATTAGGAGAGTTAAAGGTGTGGTGAGATTAGTTTGATAAAAATGGATTATTATAACTAAGTTTTCACTTTGGGAAGCACTATTTTTATTTTCATATAAGGATAATGGTATCTTTGGTTTGTAACTCAATTATAGGAATCTAAAAAAGTAATAGTGAAAAAATATCTCATACCTAAGATTAATGAATCACTTGAACATCTAAATTGATCTTGTTGTTTTTTCATGATTAAAATTTGGTATGACTATCATCAGTCATTGATAAATGAGTAGGATATTCCAAAAATTTATTTTAGAAGTTGATATACCCATTATGAGTTTTTTATTCATTCATTTTGGAGTTACCAATGCAAACTCAATGTTCATGACATTAGTGAATTGGTTATTTCACTAGTATATGGACACTTATGTAGATATATTTTTAAAATTCGTATGATATACTCAATAAATATTAAATATCATTAAAGGAAAGTAATGACTGTTGAATATATTAAATGTTATCATATTCTTTATACTATGTTATCAAAATTTTATGATTAATTATTGAAGATAAATTTCAATGACACATTATTTATAAAAAAATAATATCTATTAACCCTTAAATGGTAAAAGTAGTGATATGTTTAAAATGACTAAAGAATAAGTTTTAAATATAGATTTTATTTGTTTTTTGTAGATATTAATGGATACAAATTTAACATCATTTGAAACTCTCTACTCTTACGATAGCCTTGAATTTTAATAAAGAAAAATTTGGTTGGATTGTGAAGTACCAAATTAATATTTTGGATTTAAAGAAAGGACATAGATCACCCGTATTTTTGAATCTATCAGATACATAATATGGTTGTGAAGTTTATCATGACTCATATGGATTGGATAAAAAATGTGTTTTTATATAAAGTAATTTTTTTTTGTTTAGGACTTTTCATAACTATCACTATTAAAATAATTATCTTTTCTTTTAGACCTTTGTTAGGTATACATTTCATAAGAGTTTAAAGGAAATTTTATCATATTGTGATTTCATCGTGAGATAGTGTATGAGGGTGGAATATCATTAAAATTTTAATTTTATGATTATGTATATCCAAAGAAAAGAAAATGTGGTTCAAGATTCTTTGGTTTGATTGAATTTAACTATAGCAGTGAAGGAATATTAGGAGTTGAGGAAGTTAATAAATTTATTGGTAATAATTTCCTTGAATGTCGAGTAATTTTATCTAGGTTAATAAATAATTTAAAATAAAAATAGTTATTTGAAAATGAATTCAAGCGGATACATTATTCCCTAAATAGTGTTTTAACCATTTATAGATGGACTATCAAATTATAATTATTCCTTTATTTTTTTACAGAGGATGGAGGTTACTATCTATTTAAGGATTTTTTTAAAAAAAAACCATTTGAGTAGGGAAGAGTATCCTAGAGCTACCAAGATATATCATTAAATCAAACTCTAATTTTAAATACCATAAATAAAGAATTATTTTTTGTATTCATTTATCAATGTTTTATATTTCATTGGCTAAAGGCATAGAATTTTTAATTATTAGTATTATTTATTCCGTTACCCATTATTATGTAGAAGTAGGGAGATATTTCTATAAATCACTCTAATGAGTTTCCAATACCAAAATTGAATCATCATAGCATTTGGGTGTTAGCGGATAAAATCATGATATTATTAAATTTCTTAAATATCAAAGAAATATATTCCATTGTTGACCATAATGAGATTTATGTGATGGAAGTTTTTAGACTTGACATGATTTTAAGGCCAATTATATTGGTTATAGATAACCTTTTTACATCTAAATTCTCAAAGGGACTTTAAGTGGCTATAGGAACACAGTTGAGGATTGGAACAACCTACCATCCTCATATAAATTGATAGAGAGAAAAAGTCATTAAAATTTTATAAAATAAAATTTAACCATATTTAATTTATTTATTAATTTATTATAAAAAGAATCTATCATTTGTGGAGTTTTTATATTATAGTAATTACCATTTTTTATACGCGTGGCATAATTTTTAGAATTATATGGTCAACCATGTCAATCACTATTATGTTTGACTAGGAATCATAATAGGTTTCTTTTGGGAGATATTTTTGTTTAAGAGATAAAGTATTGAGTTAAATAAATTTAGAATCATATTTATTAAACATTAATTCAGTAGAATCCTTATACTAATTTTTGATGGAGACTGTTAAGTATAATGTTTTGAATTGTGTACTATAAATTTTTTCCCATGTTTGGGGAAATTGTCCCAAACCAACCTAGGGAATCTATCCATCAGTAATATGAGTTAGATCATGAAATACCCGAGGGGTCTTCTCAATCCCTAGGGCTAACAAAAAGTTATAAGGAAAAAAGTAATACTCAAGGGGGATAATTTCACCCAAATAACTAAAATTTAAATAGAAACAAAAAATAAAATGAAATCCCAGCATGACACATCCATACATTAGATGCCCATTCTAAATAATTTGAGCATACCAAAGTAGATATAAAATAATATAATATATATAAAAGTCCTTATATCACTTCAAACTACGTAACAAAAAAATATATTTTATTATAAATCCAAAACTCCACATATGTAGTGCACCACCCATTAAATAAATAAATAAAAATAGATATGGATAATTTTGGAAAAAACTTCTAAAACACATAAAATAAGTAAAAAAATTTCAAGTTCAAGATCCCTATGTTACCCAAGGTCACTCTCCATCCCACATATTGAAAAATATCTCAACGAGTGGTCTGAAAAAAGAACATATGAATTGGAACTTCTCATAATCAGAAACTGAACCCATAAGATCCACTCGATCTACAGACATCGAGATGTGTAAGTAGGGTGTGAGGTAAAAGACCAATATGTTTTCAACAATGGGTTAATGCATTCAATTTTATAAAAAATGTAGAAATTAATGTTTTAATTAAATTACATTAATGTATATTTTTCTAATTTTTTAGTAAAACATGTCCAAAAGTGATTCATAGATCATATCTGTCTTTCAAAACCAACCATTTATTGAAAAAAATTCATTTCTTAGTTTATTTAGAAATCCATTTTTAAAAAATATCTTTTAAAAACCATTTCAAACCATTTATTTTTAGAAAAACACCACAAAATATTACTTACCCAATAAAAATATCAAATATACATCCCCTAGTAAAAAAAATTGGAAAATTTTGGAAATATGTTTAGGACTCAATATATTATAACCAAAAGAAATAAAATAAGGATAAAAGTGTCATAACATGCCAAAATAGGAATAATAGAATATAGAGGGAGTAGGAACAAGAAGGTATAAAAGAGGTAAAAGTAGGATATATCATGTTTTTTTAGTTCAAACATCAATGATAGAATATCTAAATAACCATCCCAATGAAGCACAAAGGGGAGACCCTAAGGAAGCCAAGGTTAAGGGTGTCCTAGGATTCTCATACCATATCAGTGATTAAACCATACATATCATTTCTAAAATATTATCATTTATAGAGGATTAATCCAAAGATCCAATGATTAACATAACCATATCATTAGGTTTTTAGTTATTCTTATATCGTATACCAAAGTCTAGGGAGGGAAGAACATTTACTTGTATAATTTTACTAGTAAACCCACCTAGGTACCCATGAGTTTCCCATGATTCTATTTAAATTAGGTGAAAAATCTTTTTGACACCCATTAATCACATGTACCATTAATACCCCATAAGATTTTTTTTACAATATCCTAACTTTACTTTAAAATATTCCAAATGGGACTCTAATTTATAAATTTAAAAATCAATGCTAAAAATCCTCTTTGAAACATTCTTTGAAAACCTAATTAAACCTCAAATTTCAATCTCAAAACTTTATGTTATCAATTTAAAAATGGAAATTTACTTATATAAATACATTTTTCAATGTATATAAGCATATATTATCTTGTTAATATGTTCATATATATATTTACACCCATACATATGTGTATAAACACCTAACAAAGAAAAATACATCTTAAATTTTGTGAAATTTGAAAACCTTTTAACACCAAGAAGGAAACCTCACATTAATCCCATTAAATTTCATAAACCACAAAAAAAATATAACAACACTAAACCATTTTACTAACATAAAAAATAGGAAAATCCATCAATGAAAATGAAAACCACCCCAAAAACCACATAAACTCTAGTGTGGAGAAAATAACCAACCATTACCCCTTCAAAAATCAATTTAATGGTCATAAATACCCATAATAAATATATATGTTTTTTATAAATCACATTAATCAATTCAAATAATATATTTAATATATAATTTATATGATAAATTTTTTAAAAGTCCTAAGAAAAATATACATTCCTATGAAAATATAAAAACATGGAAGACCCTACCTAGAACCAAGTATGTATGGTGTGAAAACCTAAAATATGAAGTAAAAGGAAAAAAGGAACCCTCTTCCCCCCCTAACATCAAGATAATAAATGAATCAAATCAAAAACCCTATCTAATATTTGAATAAAATAGACATTCAAGAAGAGGAAGCGTAAAAACAAGATATAAGAGGGAAAAATAAGGGATATGGTTGGAAGAAATCCTAAACTAGAATGATTCCACTCAAAATATTAAGAATGAAACAAATAACCTGTGGAGTAGGAGAGGTGGGTCACACATGAGGGGGTCTCTTGTTCTTGTTTCATGGGTGATGTAGATAAGGGAAATAATTTTTTGATGTTATAATTTAATAAGGAAAAATTTGGAATTTTAAAATTTTAATCATTGGGTAAATCACACAGTTACAACATGATTTACTAAACCATGAACCAATTGTGTTCCATTCATAGTAGACACCAAGTCACCCAAATGGGTTGGCCACATGTTTATCTAAACCATGCACCATCTGTGAAATTTTTTTCTTTAAAATTAAAGACTCATACCACTCATTTGTCTTATGGTTTGACCAACCACGTTTCAAAACTATTAGACATGCATACACTCTTAAAATTTTCCAATTTTTTAAAAATTAAAAAACCCTATCCATAGGGATAATATATTAAATAATTAATTAAGAAAATTAGGGTCACTATTTGATAATTATCCCCACCATTTCATTTTTTACCCCATAAATTCATAAAAGTCACAGAGGACGACACATATATCAAAATATAGGAAAAAACTCATTTCATTCCATATTAAAGACTATAATAATAAGAAAATAGACAAAAACATACCCCAAACAATAGGAATAAAGGTTCTAATAAGGTAACCAAACAAAAAAATAAAAATGATGGAAACCAAAAGAAAAACTCCTGAGGTATCCCAACCATACAACTGTTCAACTAATTAGAGTGGGATAAAGAAAACAACTATACTAGGGAAGGAACCAAAATATATCACCTACCATCTCTAATAGAGTAAACCCAACAACAATCATGAAACCTGACACCTTATCCATAATTCCATAAAGACGACATAATTTTATCCAAAATGGAACAAGGAATATATAGCCACAAAGAAAAACCTTGAATTAAGAATATTAAAAGGATTAAAGGGATAATAAAATAAAATGAGAATATAAGGCCTCTAAGAAGGTTCACCAACACCCAAAGACCTATAAAAGAAATCACTAAGGACCCAAGAACATCTTTCAATATGTTACTTATCCAAAAATAAACCCTGTTCATTCCATAAAATCCCAAAAGAAAGGAAGGGATACTCACTCCACAGAAGAAAAACTAGATTAAAAAGGTAATATTCCACCGAGAATTCGTCATTATTGTCAACATGGGATCTAGTCTTGGTTTAAGGAAGGATTGTTGGAGTTGTTTCCCTAGAAACAACTTCTTTGTACTTTATGATAAAATCATATTCATGTTTTTTAATATTAATAAATTCCTTATCACATCATGATTGTTCTTCTATGTGACATATCATTTGATAATGTCTCAAGAGTATTCGTCACACTAAAAGGTCATATCAGTTCCCTACTTTGATGAGAACTTGAAAGTTCCATGGCACTATTCTTGAATAAATATTCTATGGCTGGATGATATAATTTAAAGGGACACAAATGATACAGGCTATCAAGGGTGGAGACTCATAAGATTTTGAGGCACCTTCTCATGGTGTACACCCTTGGTAACATCCAGTAGGATATTATGAGAATAAGACCCGAAAGTAGGAAATCCACATTCATAAGTGTCATTGGATGCTCCTATCTGTGGATGCATGTAATGGTCTTTAGACTTTAATATTATTATTAATGGATATTATGAATAGTGTACTTTAATGTATTGATGGAAACCATGATGACATATGCTCACAGTGAAGTAGGATACGTTGGGTGCGTCATGATTAATATTGCATTAATGAATAATGTGAGAAAGGATTTGTCCCTTATATTCATTAACAGAAGTAAATATCTTAGTCCCTTTGATGGAAATGATATAGCCTAAATAAATCCGTATCCATGGTGTTCTCTAGGAAATTTCTATTTCCATAAAGTCAAAGAATGAGATATTGAGAATATAGGTTGATGACACTGGCATGAAACCTGCTCGATTCGAGATATTATGATAAAAGGATTATATTACATGAAAATCATTTGTATGGGGTGATATTTCATTTTAGTATTTACTTCTTTCTATATGGGTGGCTTGGCATGTTTCTAGATGTAAACCTTGGACTTTAGGCAGGCTCACCTAATGCCATTGAGAAAAAGTCCTAGAGGGATACACACTATGTGTATCTGGAATATCAGTTAAATAATTTATTATTTTACTATTTGAATGATTATTCATGTATGCCTGATCGCATTTATTTATGAGGATTGGTGGACCAAGTTTCGAGTCTAGTGAGAAAATACTATTAAATATTCTTTGATTAAAATAATATTTAATTTTAACATGCAAGCTAAGAACATGTCCTGGAAATAATGGTATTTCTATTATTATTTAACATGGGGGTTTTACATGGAATAATAAAATATGTAATGAAATTTGTGCTAATTATTTATTATTGCTCAGTGAATGAAATTCTCGATTACCTATTATTATCTTATTATCCAAGGGGGAAACCCACAAATGATCTATCCAATTTGGTTGTGTGAAACATTTAGAGGATATTCTCTCAATCCTCAAGAGCTATAATTTCTCCAAGAATGCTCTCAAGAATGAGATAGGTCATCCTACACTAGATTAGAGAATGCTTTGGAAGCAGCTCTCAATGTGATCCAAGGCAGACAATGCAAGCACAAGGATATTTTGTGCTAGCACCTACAGACTCCTTCAATGAAATCTAGAGATTCACGGAGCATTTGCAGATCACCACTAGAGGAGATCTATCCTTGGTCTCTACATCTCAATGAAGGTGCATTGCTCATCAATGGCCAGACACATCAATGAAGAAGGGAAAACTTGGAGGAATTTCTTTAATCTAAATAAATAATTTATAAATAAAATATATTGATCATATCTCTGGGTTCTAGGGGATATTCTTTTTTGTATAATTTCATTGATTCAATCCATGGAGACTGGAAATCATCATCATATTGATTTCGGATTAATCATCGTTTACGAAGAAAATAAAGTTGGGCGACGTCCCAACCTTGCTTCCACTGCGTCCGAAACCTACAAGTGGTATGAGAGGGGTTATATTTTCATTTATAACTATTTAAATAACTAATTGATTAATTATTATTTAATAATTTTGTTTTTCAATTCATGTTTAATCGTTCTTGCAATCTGAATTTTGAGATCTATTCCTCCCTTATCATTTCTCACTGATTTCACAAAAGCATTTAATTTTTGGATTAAAATTAAATCAAGGATTTTATCAAGAGGTGCTGAAGGGTCTATCTAGATAACACAAGAGTACACGCCGTGTAGTTGGATCTACACACCGTGTATTTATGTTCAATGCATCAAGAGTGATCCTCCAAAGCACTCAAGCCATGTGAATTTATTAAACATGGTGTATTGAATTCTTACACCGCATGTTGACTAGGAAAAACTGGCGCATGATCATCCAGATTACACACTGTGTGGCCCACTACACACGACGTGTAGTCCCACTCGGGTCAGGGAAAAATTATGTATCCCATACATAGCTCAGCAGATCGGTAACCGTGTAACTTGGAGACAACATGGTGTGTGGCCCATTGGACACACTGTGTACTCCAAGATTTCCAAAGTACGCCTCACATGACGAGTCCCTAAGTGTGTACTTCAGATAAGATGGTGAAGGGTAGTACACGTCATATAGTCAGAACTACACACTGTGTACTTTACCAAATTACATAGAATTAAAAATTTAATATTTGTATAATGTTAGATCTTCATATCATGTATAAATCATATTACTTTTAGTTACTAAAGTACATTTAATAATTACATGTTTCTGAAAAAATCATGTGATTTATGTAATCATCCGTGAGGTACACGTTGTGACAGTACACATAGATCGTGTATACCATGTAAAATAGTATACGAAGACAATACATGTTGGGTATATTTGAACATTTATTCACCGTGTTTCCTCCAAGATACATTTATGTACAAGGTTAATTTTAAATGAATTTTTTTTTGTTTAGAATTATGTGTATGATAATCTCAAGTGAATTCAGAAAAGGATTAAGATAAAAGGATTGATTAATTAAAGATAATAATTAATCGATTCGAGAGTGATTTATATTAATATGAATGATTAATGAATTTAATGATAGTATTATTAAATGCGTAATTCATTACATGTATGTGTATGATCATGAGCTAGACCATACCTTTGTATGTTATTGGTTTTCTTTTAATTTATTTATTAAATTAAAAATTGTTGGCTTGTGTGCCTTCTCCTCATTGATATGTAGGGCCTGTGTTCCCATCGTTTCTTTTTTGTAAACCCCCTTTATCCCTCAACTGCATGTGAGTTAAAAGCATATATAATGGATGGAGCTCCCAAGCTAGTGGAGTAAGTTCAATTTAAGAGCTAAGGTGAAACCAATCCAAGGAGATACAAAGGTGGAGAGGTGGAAAGCTGTAAGCACGAACCATAAATGGTTCAAGGTATTTATCCCCTAGGTCAGGGTTAGTTTATCCACCTCCAGATAAACTAACCAATATAAAATCTCATGATCATACCCTTTTTTTTATTTTTTTTAGTTTCTTGGTTATTCATTATGTATGTATTGCCATAATCACATAATTAATGAATTAACAAGCTTGTAAGATGGAACTAAAATAACATGGATTATGCATAAATATTATTTAGATATGGTTAATCACTTAAGTATATCCCAATTAGTACTAACAATCATGTGAACAGATAATAAGTGGAAATTTATGCATAAAGGATAAAATCCCTTAATAAAATATTAAGTCGGTATTGCCTTCCATTACTTCGGTTAGAATCGAACCAATAGTTCAAAGTGATGGACCAACCACAGTTTGGGTGTTTTCAATTATCGGGGAACTCTAATTTGAGGTTTTGGGTTGTCTTCACAAGGTTAGAATCAAGGGTTGACTTCCTATAGTAGGACTTGGTGTGAAAGAGAGGCAAGGGTTGAGGAAATCATTAATGATTTCAGGATTGGGGAGTCCACTTAGTAGTTCAAGGAGCTATGAGTTAATATAGTTGGCATTTGGAATGTATAACTAAAACCATTTAAGTTTCTTGACCAACCCTAGTTGGGGTAATGATAATTGAATATGGATCCTTGCCACTAGAATATCTAAGCAACAAGATATTTCAAAGCCAATGGTGAGGGATCTTGGGTTTTGAAAAAATAGTGGGAGACTAATAAATATTAATATATTTATTTGTTTAATATTATCAAGATAAAGCACTAATATTTTTCTCATCTTAATTGTAGAAACAACTATCAAAATGACATCAAACATATCTTTGTGATCCATACTGTAGAAGGAAAACCTTCTCACCAACATGAATTTCTAGGAATGGAAGAGGCGTTTACGCGTAATCCTTTTCCACGAGAGGAAATTATATGTTCTGGAGGAACCTTTACCAGTTGCACCTTGAAAAGTAGTGAGTGATGAGGAACTCTCTATGTATGAGAAACATCTGAATGATGATACAAATGTGCAGTACTTCATGTCATCATCCACGTATTCCGAGATCTTGAATCAATATGAGGAAATGGATTCTTATAGTACAATGTGTCACCTTTGGGATATCTATCAAGAGAAGGAGAGAAAAGAGAGGTATGATATCTCCAATGCCTTGTTCACTACTAAACATGGAGATTCTTCACCAACTGGATAACATGTAGTCAAGCTTATTGGATACATTGAGCATCTAGACATATTAGGTACTATGTTCCCAGATGATTTGCATACAGATCTCATACTATCATCACCTCCAAAGTCCTTCTCTAGTTTTATTATGAATTATAATATAATAAATAATGAGAAGAGATTATCAAAACTTATAACCCCAATTTTCCAAGTGGATATGGACATGGGGAGTGAAAAACCCACAATCCTTATGATGAATAGAAAGAGGAAGGAAAAGGAAAAGGGGACTAAGGTTTATAAATAACCTAAAGCCCTAGAGCATTATCTGACCAAGAAGAAGAAGGTCTAGAGGTAGGGCAAGGGAAAAGAGGCAGTATGCTTTTAATGTGGAAAGACATGCCACTGGAAGAGGAACTTCACCCAAAGGCAAGGGGAAGCCAAAGGTGAATTCATTATAGAGTGAAATATTTTCATTTATATAGATTAGGTATTGGATACATCTTGTGGTGATCAAATCTATATTAAAATATAGGAACCAATTAAATTTCAGAAAATTGCCCGAGAGGGGGATTTTCGAGCGACCAATGGTTCAAAGTTGGCTACTCTTTCCATTGGTGACTACCAAATTTCATTGCCAACTGGGATGATATTGGTTTTATGAGACTATTATTAAGTTCCAAGTGTTACCAAGAACATAACTTCTATATAGAGTTTAGATACAGATGGATTTATATTCAAGTTCAGAAATAAGTGTCATTTATTTTTTAAGAATGACATATTTTATGGTATAACACATTTAAATAACGATCTGTGTGTATTAAATTAATAAAACCAAGTTTTTGAAATTGATAATGAATCATGTTCACATGGCTCATATATCACCTATTTATGGCATCACTGACTTGGTCATGTAAATGAGTAGTGCCTGACAAAGCTATGTCAAGATGGTTGTTTAGACTCTTCCGAGATAAAGCCACTTGATAGATATCACGCTTGTTTATAAAGGAAAATGACCAAACCACCTTTCAGTGGATAGGGTGAAAGGTCTATAGAGCTTCTAGGATTGGTAGACACTAACATGTGTGGACCATTTCCAGTAGAATATAAAGATGGATATTCTTACTTCATTACTTTTACTGATGACTTGAGTAGATATGGATAGGTATACTTAATGAGGTATAAGTCATAACCCTTGGAGAAATTCAAGGAGTTCAAGAATGAAGTATATAATCAGATTGGTAAGATGATAAAAATATTCAATCAGATTTAGGTAGAGAATATATTAACCAAGAGTTCATTGACCTTTTATGGGAGTATGAGATTCTGTCTCAACTCACTCCACCTTATACACCACAATGGAATAGTGTTAGTGAAAGGAGGAACCGTAATGTGTTGGACATGGTAAGGTCAATGATGAGTCATGAAAATATTCTATTATATGTTTGGGGATATGAATTAAAAACTATCGCATACACATTAAACCAAGTACCAACTAAGGTGGAAAACAGAATCCCCTTTGAGCTATAGAGCGAAAAGAAATCCATTTTTTCGCATACACATATATGAGGTTGTGAGACGTTTGTTAAGGCTTCCTCAGGAAAAAAATAGCACCCCAAGGGACAAAGTGTATATTTATAGGATATCCAAAGGAAATAATGTGATATTACCTATAAAACCTCTCAAACAAGAAAGTGGTTGTTTCCAGACAGGTTTTTTTTCTTGATAGGGAGCACATCCTCAAAAGGGATAGTGAGATGAAGATTGACTTTGATGAAGTTTATGCTCAATATATGCATAAGTTGGTACAAGAACAAGTTCCATAGGTCCCCATGGAAGAATTAGTTCCGGAAACACAAGTACTTCAGAAAAGTACAAGAGAGGTAAGGGTACTAGAGTGATATGGTTTCCTTGTCACCAAGGGTGGTGAATCCTTATTTTTGGAAAATAATGAGCCTATATAGTACAAAGAGGTAGTATAAATCTCAAAAGATATAATATGGATAGAATATATGAATTATGAGATAAATTTTATATATCAAAACAAAGTTTTTGTTCTAGTTGATGCACCAGTTGATGTAAAACCTGTTTGACGCAAATGGGTATTTAAGAAGAAACTGGACATGGAAGGTAAATTTAGTATCTATAAATCAATGCTAGTGGATAAAGGTTTTAAATAGCAATAAATAATTGACTATGATGAAATATTTTTTCCAGTTTTCATGTTTAAATCCATCAGAATCATACTTTCCATAAAAAATTACCATGGCTATGAGATTTGATAGATAAATATCAAAAGAACATTATTTAATGGGAACTTCCTAGAATATTTATATATGACACAACCATAATGGTTTGTGATACCAGGTGATTCCAAAATGGGTTTTAAGTTTCAGAGATCCATTTACGGGTTGAAGTAAGTATCCAGGTCATCGAACATTTGATTCAATGAATCCATAATAGAATTTGGTTTCATTAAGAACAAACGTGAACCGTGTGTTTAAAAAATGTTTAATGGGAATGCGGTCATTATACTAGTAGTATATATTGAAAAAATATTACTTATTGGAAACAATATACCAGTATTATAGTCTGTTAAGGACTGGTTGAACAAGTTGTCACGACCCGTCCTCGGGGCCCGTGCCGTGTCTACCCCAAGCCCGCCTTCCATAGGCCAGGGGATGGAGACTAGCACCAAAGGCATAAATCCCGATAACTGGGAAGGCATTGCCTTTATAAAAGTAAACAAAACACCATAGAGTACAGGCAGAAGTAAAATACTAAGTACAAAAGAAAGTGATTAAAGGTAAATGGGCCAGAATACAAACCCAACTGAAAAGTACAGCTACAACTGAAAGGAAGTACAAAAAGACAAACAGCTAGAAGAAAGGAAGCAGCTCCTGGGTCATCCTCCTTGGATCCTACCTGAAGGGTAGGTACAGATAGCGTAGCTCCTGGATTGTCCACCACGAATCCTACCTGAAGGGTAGGTACAGATAGCGCAACTCCTGGATCGTCCACCACGGATCCTACCTGAAGGGTAGGTACAGATAGCCTCCACAATGCTCTCACCCGTCAACCTCCTCCGAGTGTCGTCTTACCATGAAGTCCACCATCGGATACTGACTCGTCGTGTGGTCCACCTCCAGGTTCCGTCTAGTCCTCGAACACTCGGCCTCTGTCAGTGCTGCCCGTCGTCTGCAACCAACACAACGAGGTGCGGGCATATCCCGTACAGGGGTGAGTATATGATACTTAGTAGGGACCCTGAGACCCTCAAGGTCTCACTAAATCCAACAAGGATAACCACAAAGAAGGATCTCAACAGATAACCCTTACTTAGGAATAAGCCCATACTTATACCTAAGTTATCAAGTAACCCATCTCAATCATGAGGAAACACAAAGATTATGAAATCAACGGATAACCACCACCCAGGTATATGCCCATACATATACCTAAGTTATCAAGTGACCCATCTCAATCATGAGGTAAACACAAAGGTCATAGACTCAGCTCAAACCAGGATTTTCATAATCGAAACTGTAACTGCTGAAGAGCCCCGTCTCTGGAGTGTACAGTGGTCCTGTCACAACTCCGAGGTACTGCTCACTAACCTAAGACTACTGAGGTATTCCTCCTGTCGAGTACCGCAGGTCAGCCACCCAAACACAGTAGTGCTTCCCACTGGGGTCTGCCACCCAAACACAGTAGTGCACACCCCCTAATAGCCTGCAGAGGTACTCTCCGGACAAGTACCGTGGGTCTACACTGTCACACAGTAGTGCTCCATCCTCCATGGGTCTGCACCCAAACAAAGTAGTGCTCCGTCCTCTGGGCTAGTCGACTCACTCCAAGTCAAGTCGATCAAGCAGTCGTCAGGTCTCAGCCGGCTACACGGTCTCCGTACTCCGCACGCTCGTCTCTGGAAGGGTTTGCTCCATGAGCTACTGGTCGATAATACAAGTATCACAATGTCCCACGAAAAAGTATCCCAAAGGACCGCCTCGTCATAGGGGTCTCAACGCAACAGACGACGCGTCAATCGGACGCCCGTTCTGTGAGTTATTAGCCTTTTCGTCCCAGGGGCCCGGTTGGTTTCGTGTGCGAACTAGCCTGGCCTTATCACAAATGTACCCCAAAATCTCATAGGATATACTCATAGGGACCATTTCTCAACGTGATCACCAACGCCACTGACGGTTCGTCAAACGGACGTCCGATCTGAAAGTTATCAGCTTTTCCGTTCTAGGGGACCGGTTGGATTTCGGGTACAATCCAACCCGGACACTATCCAACTACATCCAAACCATGGGAAAAGTATGTCAAAAGTTCCGTCTCATCAAGAGGAAACCAACAAAGTCAAAGGTACGTCAATCGGACGTCCGAAGCTCGAGATATAAGCGTTTCCGCTCTGAGGGCCCGGTTGGTTTCGTTTCCGAACCAATGCATCCATACTCAAAGTTCTCCGAAACCTTGAGTGTAATATACCGAAATGACCGTCTCTATCCAAGGATCGCATCGCAACCGACGGTGCATTGATCGGAAGTCCTTGGCCCAAGATATGAGCATTTGAATGAAAACTGCCTGAAAATAGGGGGTTCGGGCCCGGTCCGACCCGGCCCGAGACCCCCTGGGTGGGCCCAAAACAGGTCAACCTGAACCGGGTCTAGGTACGGCTTGGATGGCGCGGTCCGTCCCGGCCTGGGTGACCCGACCCGACATGGGCGGCCCGACCTGGCGCTGGCACTGTCGCGGCGCCCGCGTGGCCAGCGGGTGCGAGGGTTACAAACCCCCGCGGTCGATGCAACCAGCGCGGATTTGAGCTGTGCCTCTCCGCCTCCGGAACTGCTAAGCCGTTCCGGTTCGGCCCGCCGCTGTGGCTCAGCCACGACGGTTCTGTTCCGGCGGCGCGCCGCCGCCGCCGGTCGCCAGCGCCGCCGCACCGGCGTGGCGCGCCGCCTCCGCCTTCCACGGACCACCGGGCACGCTCCAGTGGTCCGGTTTGCTCACCGCTTCCGCCAACGGTCCTCCCGGGACCCGAACTTCACTTCGGAGGCTTCGAATTGACTTTGCAGCCCCGTTTTTTGTCGCCCGTCAATCTGTGCACAATGGTCAAATAATCAAACCGCAGCCTCTTCGTGGTTTTTCGCAGCGGCGCGACGGCGCCGTGGCTTGTTCGACTTCAACGGTGCGACGCGACGACACCACGCTTCTTCTCCCTTTATCAATGTTTCCGTGTGGTGCAATGGCACCGCGCTGCCTTTCACGTGCCACAACAAATTTAAACAAACAAGGGGGGAGGAGGGTCAGCCGTGTTCATGCGGTACGACCTCCTCCCGTTATTACTATAACAGGCGGCCCAATTGAAACCAAGAATGGTGACATATGAGATCACGAACAACAATAAATAAACCCTTACCTGATGTAATCATTGAACAAAGGTTCATCACGGAATTGAACGTCACGGAAGAAGGCGTCGCAGAAGGAGATGGTCGTTGGCGTTGTGGTACACGGCGTCGCTTCGTCGATCTCTGAGGAATGCGTCTCTCACTGTCGTCCTTCTTCGGAGGTCGGCGTTCTTCGTCGGTGACGGTGTGTTCTTCGCATTCTTCAAGGAGGAAGAACGTCCTTCGGAACTTAGAGCTTTCCTCCCCAAATCCTTTCACACCATCAACTATCCTCCCACGAAATAAGACTTAGTCTTATTTAATTAACACACAAGCCAAAAGAATTCATTTGAAATTCAAACGAATCCAAGAATTAATTACTTGAAAAACCTACTCAATTAATGAGTTGACTTTATTTAAAAGGGGGGTGGGGGTGGGGGGGTTCTTTTTGAGAGTTACAAAATTAAGAGGGAAAAAGTTATGAACATTAGGGGAAGGTGAGGGGTTGGGATCATGTGGGCCCCACCCCACCTTAATCCTCTCAAAGGTAGTTATCAACAAGTGGGTCCCACCCCTAACTCCCTTACATAGGTTATAACCACATAAGAGAGAGGAAAAGTGTTGTGACACAACACTTAATCCACTTAACAAGAAAAGAAAATATAATTGTAAAACAATTATATTATTATCCCCCACTTTATTTAGACAACTCATCCCAAGAAAACACAACTCCAGAAAGGGGTCTTCTTAAGCAATTACCGGCGTTGCGATTCCATAGGTGCCCTCAGATTTCGATTCCAAGCACTGGTTCAAAAGTTAGGAAAACCCGCTCATTCGTTCACTGAACGTACCCGAGCTAAACTTCAGAAAATGATTTCGGGCACACCGGGCCTCGGAATCGGGTGCTGTCAGAAAATGCGTTCTTATAAAATTCCAAATAAAATTAAGAAAAACAATTTCCTTGAAATTTCAGAGTCTTTACATTACTCCCACCTCAGGACTTTATGTCCTTGTAAAGCTTTAACACAAACTAGGGATACAAAAGCGGTACTGAGCACGTATCTGAGCCTTCCGCTCCCATGTTCTCACCTGGAGGTTCCCATACTGCCAGTGAAAGTGCACAAGGGGAATCGACCGTCCTCATAGGACCGCTCCTGTCGATCCTCAACTTCTACTAGAACCCTGCTAAAGTCACCCCAACTCCAAAGTCCATCTCCCCATGGTCGATGATATGCGTCGGGTCAAGCACATATCTCCTCAGTTGAGATAAGTGGAAGTCATCGTGCACCCGGTGCAACTGAGGTGGATGGGTCAAGTGGTAAACCACCTCGCCTATCCTGCCGAGGACCTAGAAAGGTCCGCTGAACCTCGGAGATAACTTGCCGCCTTGGCCACATCTTTATAAACCTCATCGAGGTGAGACCCATAAAAGGATGTGATCGTCATCCTCAAACTCAAGAGGCCTCCAATTCCTATTTAGAACTGAAACTGAAAACTCCTGCTGCCACGAGGGTAAGATTGACCGACTCAAGAGTGATCTGTCGCACCCTCCTATGCATGAGTTTATCCTGCGCTGCCTGGGGTTTCCTTTTTGCCGACCAAGGAAAACCAATCCCGACGTTGTAGTTAAAACACAACCTTTTTGCCTAATACCGTCAATTTGTGTATGAACTGTGATTGCCCAGTTCATACTCAAAACAACATCGCAATGCCTCGATGCTGCCACCAAGAGAGTCCAATCGAAACTCTCGCCTCGAGGGTCTGACCACACTATCGGCGTATGTGTGATTATCGAGTATTCTCTCAAGGTATCTCCAGATGTGAGGGTCAAGTCTATGGATTATCGGAAACTCTAGGTCTGGGACAAGATTTGTGGAAGGAAGGAATGATTCATATCAACGTCTGTTACTACGGCAGCTAGTAGTGGACACAGACTGTCCCTTGAATCATTTTAGGAGCTAATGGGTCACACTCCTTGACCGCATGTAGCCGCACTCTTCCCCTGCCCTCCAGCTCCCTGTGCCTGGCGGGGACAACTAAGGCGGGTGGTTGTAGCATGTTAAAAAAAAGAACACCACATCATGCTGCTCTCCTAGCTCTGCCTCCACGTGCTGCTTCACAGACTCATCTCTCCCTAAATCTTCCTCTTCTTGAAACATTCACACGCCCAAGTCTCTGAGACTGGAACCAGTTTCCTATTTCGACAACATTGTGCAGTCTTCATCCGCTCCTGGATGATCTGCACCTTCTTTGCCCACTATCTGTAAGAGATGCTAAGATTTCTCCTTCGCCAAAAAGAGAAACTCGGTCTCATCCCCTGGATGAACCACTCCCTTTGCCTAATACATTCAATCCTGACATGAATGATGCATTCATGATATGGATGACGTCATAAGGCCTCGACGCAACTATCAAGATATCCAACCGTCACTCTCGCCTCCAAGGGTCGAGTCACACTATTGGCATCAGTGTGAGGTCACTGGGTCTCATCCAGTAGAAATCTTGATAGTGAGGGTCAAGTCAACAGTTTAAACCGGGACCTCTAAGTATCAACCAAACAAAAGGAAAGGAAAGCAAACATCACAAAGATAAGTGTCTTTTTATTATTGCAGCTCATAGTACAAAGACACGAATACAACAACAACATGGAACTAGAAGTATAAGGGACGTATCCACTAGTTTCGCTCCTGTCCACCTTCTCCTGGAGCTCTACTGCCTTGTCCACTGCTCGGCTATTTCTCAAGCACCCGCCGTTTCTTTTGCCTCGGTGGCTCCTCTAAAGCATGCAGATCAACTGTGCGGGGGGTCGGACAGTCACGTGCTAGGTGACCCTTCCTGCCGCATGAGTAACAATGTCCGTTTCTAGCACGCCTGGCTCCGACCCCACCCCGGGTGCCCCGCACCACCGATCCTAAAACCCGAGATCGCCCAACTACTGGTCTGGTCCTCCTAGACCTCTACATCATCTGTCTACTGCCCACAGATGACTCGGCTACTGATCGAAAAACACGCGGCAAAGGCAGCAGCTCCTGAACACGCTTGGGGTGCAGAGTCACTAGTATGAACTCTTCTATGAAGAAGGTCTCAAAGTATTCCCATGTGAAGGTCATCTCATCTCAAAACTAGAACAAGTGGCTCCACCACCTGCCTGCTGCTGCCTGAAGGAGGCTGGCAGCAAAGATCACCATGAAGTCTGCTGGCGTCCCCACTATCCTGAAGACTCTCACCACAGCCTCCAGCCAATCCTTAGCCACATGCGGGTCCGTATCTCCCCTAAACCTGGGTGGCCTTTGTACTTGGAACTTGTGAAGTGCGCTCAAGCGACGTGCAGTCTCTGCTGTTGGGGCTGATGGCATCGGTGGCCTAACGTATGGTAGTACCGCTGGTGCCTCCGCTGGTGCCTCAACTACAAGAGGGCCCTGTACCGAAGCCTTGTCGCTCGGCAGGCTATCAGTACGTACATCTCTCGGGGCTCTAGCTGATCATCCATGGAAAGGCATCCTGAAAGAAACATACGTGACACAATCAAATGATTTATACCTGGTGAGTTGACCTGGTTTGAGCTGTTTTAAGTGAAAAAACTTTTGAAAACTCACATGCAATTAGTGTTTTCGTGCACAAAGTCGAAACTCAGTTGTCAGGATCCTGGTGTATGGATACGTCGGCCGCCCGCACCAACACTGGACTCCCTGAACTGAAAAACACACTCGGTACCCTCAACACTATTGCTTCACTGAATAAAAAATATCAGAGTTATAAGTTCTGCGGTAGAACCGACTCCTCTGATACTAATTTGTCACGACCCGTCCTCGGGGCCCGTGCCGTGACTACCCCAAGCCCGCCTTCCATAGGCCAAGGGCTCGCAACTAGCACCAAAGGCATAAATCCCGATAACTGGGAAGGTATTGCCTTTATAAAAGTAAACAAAACACCACAGAGTACAAGCGGAAGTAAAACACTAAGTACAAAAGAAAGTGCTGAAAGGTAAATGGGCCAGAATACAAACCTAACTGAAAAGTACAACTACAACTGAAAGGAAGTACAAAAAGACAAACAGTTGGAAGAAAGGAAGAAGCTCCTGGGTCATCCTCCTTGGATCCTACCTGAAGGGTAGGTACAGATAGTGCAGCTCCTGGATCGTCCACCACAGATCCAACCTGAAGGGTAGGTATAGATAGCGCAGCTCCTGGATCGTCCACCACGGATCCTACCTGAAGGGTAGGTACAAATAGCCTCCATAATGCTCTCACCTGTCAACCTCCTCCGAGTGTCGTCTCACCGTGAAGTCCACCTCCGGATATTGACTTGTCGTGTGGTCCACCTCCAGGTACCGTCCAGTCCTGAAACACTCGGCCTATGTCAGCGCTGCCCGTCGTCTGCAACCAACACAACGAGGTGAGGGCATAGCCCGTGCAGTGGTGAGTATACGATACTCAGTAGGGACCCCGAGACCCTCAAGGTCTCACTAAATCCAACAAGGATAACCACAAATAAGGATCTCAACAGATAACCCTTACTTAGGTATACGCCCATACTTATACCTAAGTTATCAAGTAACCCATCTCAATCATGAGGAAACACAAAGATTATGAAATCAAAAGATAACCACCACCCAGGTATATGCCCATACATATACCTAAGTTATCAAGTGACCCATCTCAATCATGAGGTAAACACAAAGGTCATAGACTTAGCTCAAACCAGTATTTTCATTATCGAAACCGTAACTGCTGAAGAGCCCCGTCTCTGAAGTGTACAGTGGTCCTGTCACGACTCCAAGGTACTGCTCACAAACCTAAGACTTCTGAGGTACTCCTCCTGTCGAGTACTGTGGGTCAGCCACCCAAACACAGTAGTGCTTCCCGTCGGGGTCTTCCACCCAAACACAGTAGTGCACACCCCCTAATAGCTTGCAGAGGTACTCTCCAGACGAGTACCGCGAGTCTGCACTGTCACACAGTAGTGCTCCGTCCGCCATGGGTCTGCACCCAAACAAAGTAGTGCTCTATCCACTGGGCTAGTCGACTCACTCCAAGTCAAGTTGGTCAAGCAGTCGTCAGGTCTCAGCCGGCTACACGGTCTCTGTACTCCGCACGGTCGTCTCCAGAAGGGTCCGATCCACGAGCTACTGGTCGATACTACAATTATCACAAAGTCCCATGAAAAAGTATCCCAAAGGACCGCCTCGTCATAGGGGTCTCAATGCAACAGACGGCGCGTCAATCAGACGCCCGGTCTGTGAGTTATTAGCCTTTTCGTCCGAGGGGCCCGGTTGGTTTCGTGTGCGAACCAGCCCGGCCGTATCATAAATGTACCCCAAACTCTCATAGGGTATACTCATAGGGACCATTTCTCAACATGATCACCAACGCCACTGACGGTTCGTCAAACGGACCTCCGGTCTGAAAGTTATCAGCTTTTCCGTTCCAGGGGCCCGGTTGGATTTCAGGTACAATCCAACCCGACCACAATCCAACTGTGTCAAAACCACGGGCGAATTATGTGAAAAGTTCCTTCTCATCAAGAGGAAACCAGCAAAGTCGACGGCACGTCAATCGGACGTCCAGAGCTCGAGATATAAGCGTTTCCGCTCCGAGGGCCCGGTTGGTTTCGTTTCCGAACCAACCTGGCTGTACTCAAAGTTCTCCGAAACCTTGAGTGCAATATACCGAAATGGCCGTCTCGATCCAAGGATCGCATAACAAATGACGGTGCATCGATCGGAGGTCTGTGGCCCATGATATGAGCATTTGAATGGAAACTGCCCGAAAATAGGGGGTTTGGGCCCGGTCCGACCCGGCCCGAGACCCCCTGGGTCGGCCCGAACCGGGTCGACCCGAACCGGGTCCGGGTCCGGCCCGTTTGGGCGCGGCGCGGCGCGGCCTGGACGGCCCAGCCCGGCTTGGGCAGCTCGCCCTGGCGCTGACACTAGCGTAGAACCTGCGTGGCCAGCGGGTGCGGGGATTACAAACCCCTGCGGTTGATGCAACCGGCGCGGCTTTGAGCCGCGCCGCTCCACCGCCGCCAGTCGCCGGTGCCGCCGCGCCGGCGGGGCGTGCCGCTGCCGCCGGTCGCCGGTTCCGCCGCGACGGCAGAGCGCGCCGCCGCCGCCGGTCGCCGGGGCCGCCGCGCCGGCGCGACGCGCCGCCGGTCGCCGGGGCCGCAGCACCGGCGCGACGCGCCGCCGGTCGCCGGGTCCGGGTCCGGCCCGTTTGGGCGTGGCGCGGCGCGGCATGGACGGCCCAACCCGGCTTGGGCGGCTCGGCCTGGCGCTGGCATTAGCGTAGCACCTGCGTGGCCAGCGGGTGCGGGGGTTACAAACCCCTGCGGTCGATGCAACCGGCGCGGCTTTGAGCCGCGCCGCTCTACCGCCGCCGGTCGCCGGGGCCGCCGCCGCCGGTCGCGGGGGCCGCCGCCGCCGGTGGCGGGGGCCGCCGTGCCTGCGCGGCACGCCGCCGCCACCGGTCGCCGCGGCCGCCACCGCCGCCTTCCGCGGACCACCGGGCGCGCTCCAGTGGTCCGTTTTGCTCACCGCTTCCGCCAACGGTCCTCCCGGGACCCTACCTTCACTACAGAGGCTTCAAATTGACTTTGCGGCCCCGTTTGTCATCGCCTGTCAATCCGCACACAACGATCAAATAATCAAACCGCGGCCTCTTCGTGGTTTTCCGGTGCTGCGCGACGGCGCCGCGGCTTGTTCGCCTTCAACGGCGCGGCGCGATGGCGCCACACTTCTTCACCCTTTCTCAAAGTTTCCGTGCGGTGCAACGGCACCGCACTGCCTTTCACGTGCCGCAACAAATTCAAAAAAACAAGGGGGGAGGAGGGTCGGCCGTGTTCGTGCGGTCCGACCTCCTCCCGTTATTACGATAACAGGCGGCCCCATTGAAACCAAGAATGGCGACAGATGAGATCACAACAACAATAAATAAACCCCTACCTGATGTAATCGTTGAACAAAGGTTCGTCGCAGAATTGAACGTCACGAAAGAAGGCGTCGCGGAAGGATAGGGTCGTTGGCGTCGCGGTACACGGCGTCGCGTCGTCGATCTCCGAGGAAGGCATCTCTCACTGTCATCCTTCGTCGGAGGTCGGCGTTCTTCGTCGGTGACGGTGCATTCTTCGCATTCTTCAAGGAGGAAGAACGTCCTCCGGAACTTAGAGCTTTCCTCCCCAAATCCTTTCGCACCATCAACTATCCTACCACGAAATAATACTTAGTCTTATTTAATTAACACACAAGCCAAAAGAATTCATTTTAAATTCAAACGAATCCAAGAATTAATTACTTGAAAAACCTACTCAATTAATGAGTTGACATTATTTAAAAGGGGGGGGGGGGTTCTTTTTGAGAGTTACAAAATTAAGAGGGAAAAATTTATGAATGTTAGGGGAAGGTGAGGGGTTGGGATTGTGTGGGCCCCACCCCACCTTAATCCTATCAAAGGTAGTTATCGACAAGTGGGTCCCACCCCTAACTCCCTTACATAGGTTATAACCACATAAGAGAGAGGAAAAGTGTTGTGACACAACACTTAATCCACTCAACAAGAAAAGAAAATATAATTGTAAAATAATTATATTATTATCCCTCACTTTATTTAAACAACTCATCCTGAGAAAACACAACTCCAGAAAGGGGTCTTCTTAAGCAATTACCGGCGCTGTAATTCCATCGGTGCCCTCAGATTTCAATTTAGAGCACTGGTTCAAAAGTTAGGAAAACCCACTCATTCGTTCACTGAACGTACCCGAGCTAAACTTCGGAAAATGATTTCGGGCACACCGGGCCTCGGAATCGGGTGCCGTCATAAACTGCGTTCTTGTAAAATTCCAAAGAAAATTAAGAAAAAAATTTTCCTTGAAATTTCCGGGTCTTTACACAATTGCTTCTCCCTGAAGTACTAAGGCACAATAGCCCATATTCTAGGGATCAATATCATTTGTGATATACCCAAGAGGCTTCTCAGACTAAGTCAGAGTACATATATTGACCAGATACTAAATAGATTTAGTATTAAACAATCCAATATATGATTGGTTCCAGTGTCACATGACATGAATATTTCTAAGAAAATGCATCCCCATACATAATAGGATAATGATATAATGATCAAGATCCCATATGTTTCAGCAATACGATCAATCAGATATTCAATTATATATACTAGACTTGACGTTGCCTATGCACCGAACATGGTAGGAAGATATCAAGAAGATCCAAGAGAATAACATTGGATTGATATTATGGTTATCCTTACGTATCTAAGAAGAACTATGGATATGATCCTAGTATATAGAGGGGGATAAGAGCTTATCATCAGAGGGTATGTTGATGATGGTTTTTAGATAGATCATAATGATATGAAGTCACAATCGTGATATGTTTTCTTTCTCAATAGATGAGCTGTGAGATGGAAGAGTTCAAAGAAGATAGTTTTTGCTGATTCTACAACAGATTACGAGTATATAATGGCTTCTGATGTATCCAAGGAATCCATTTGGTTTTGGAACTTTTTCCTGGAGATTGATGTGGTGCCTGGAAATAAATACCCTATCACATTGTATTGTGATTATACTGCGGTGGTGACTCTTGAAAAAGTGCCAAGGTCACATCAATGGATGAAGAACATACTTTAGAAGTATCAACCCTTGAGGTATTTTCATCATAGGGGAGAAGTTGTAGTGATCATAGTATCCATGGAAGAGAAAATGTTATAACCCTTGACTAAAGGCCTATCTTAGAAAAAGCATGTGTATCATGTGAGAGCTAGCGAACTGAAGGTTGTTAGCAGTTGGCTATAGTACAAGTGGGAGTCTGTTAGAGTTGGTGCCCTAAAACCAACTTCTTTATACTTTATGATAAAATCATATTCATGTTTTTGAGTATTAATAATTTTTTTTTATCACATCATGATTGTTCTTCTACATGAAATAACATGTGATAATGTCTTAAGAGTAGCCATCAGACTAAAAGGTCTTAGCAGTTCCCCACAATGATGAGTACCCAAAAGTGCCATGACACTATTCTTGAATAAATTTTCTATGGATGGATGATATAATTTTAAGGGACAAAAATGACACAGGATATCAAGGGTGGAGACTCATAGTACTTTTAATCACCTTCTCAAAGTGTATGCCCCTGGTAATATTCAGTAGGATATTATGAGAATGAGACCTGACAGTAGAAAATCCACATTCATAGGTGCCATTGGATGTTACTATATGTGGACATGTGTAATGGTACTTATAATTTAATATTATTATTAATGGATATTATTAATCACATACTTTGATGTATTGATGAAAACCATGATGGAATATGATCACAGTGAAGTAGGATACATTGAGTGCATCATGAGTAATACCAAATTAATGAATAATGCAAGAAAGGATTTATCCCTTCTATTCATTAACAGAAGTAAATATCTTAGGCCTTTTTATAGAAATGATATATCCTAAATAAATCCCTATCCATGGTGTTCTCTAAGAATGTTCTATTTCTGTAAAGTCAAAGAAATTGATATTGATCATATAGGTTGATGAAAATGGTATGCAACCTACTCGATTGGAGATATTATGATAAATGGATTATACTACACAGTAAGAATTAACATGAGGTGAGATGTTGTTGCGGCATTAAATTCTCTCTCTATGGGTGCCTTGGTGTGTTGCTAGATGATAAACTTGGACTTTAGGCAAACTCGCCTAATGCCATTGAGAAAGAGGACTAGAGGGTCACACATTATGTGTATCTTGTTGGAACCAGGTTCTTCAAAGCATGATTTGGTGTATGGTTTGTGTTTGTTGTCAATCCTCAGTGGAAGTTCCGAATGTGTTCCAGCAAAGTGATCATACAGTTCAAGCAGACAACAGTTTTGAAGGTGGCGCTGTTTCCTAGTGTTTGCCAATTTTTTGGGCCTCAAAATCGGAAAATGAAGACATGGATTGTCTGCAAAAGGAGCTTCGCAGAAAAAGGAAGTGGTGCGCGAAATATAAGAGGCTTGCGCGAAAAACTTAAGTTAGGCGTGGAAAACAGCGTGATGCGTGAAATAGTTTTTTGCGCAAACAGTGTTTCGAAATCAGAGAGGTGAAAAATGGCAAAGGCATGGGCTGCGCGGAAAATCAGGGATGTGCGCGAAATACTTAAGTTGGGCGCGGAAAACAGCGGGATGCGCGAAATAGTTTTTTTCGCGCAAATGCTGTTTCAGAATCAGTTTGGTGAAAGATGGCAAAGGCATGGGCTGCGCGGAAAATAAGGGTTGTGCGCGAAATACATAAGCTGGGCGAAAGATTACGCGCCAGATGAGAGATTTTCCGCGCCGAAGGGGATTTTGCGCGCAGTGGTATCAGTCGCCTATAAATATGAGGTGACCCCCTTCATTCAAGTTGTTGGAAGACTTAGAGAAGATCCGAGGTCTGATGCGCGAAAAGGATCGCGTAAAGGAGCTTGCGCGAAATATTTGGAGTTGCGCGAAAAAGGGGATTTTTGCGCGAAATATTTTTCTGCGCCAAAAGAAAATGTTGCGCGCAATAGGATGATTTTGCGCGCAAATGGTTGATGTTTCGCATATTTCTCAGTAAGGTTTGTCTGCACGTTTTGGTTATCCAGTTCAGTGGTTCTGTGCGTTCTAGTGCATCTCTTCCGGACTTCGATGCAAGAAGAGTCTCGTGCTGAGCAGAGGCAAAGACTCCAATGCAAATTTATTGAAGAGACCTTCACGTCTATAAACTGAGTGAGACTTCACCAACGGCAGTGAGCCAGGGGGAGTCAACGGGAGTGACCCGAGGGAAGCAGTGAGCTATCCCTAAACCTTATGTAAAGGCAGTGAGCCTGGGACAGAGTGTCTGTACCCGAACTTTTGTATCCGCAGCTAGTGAAGCATAGTGGATTTAGGTACGACCGACAATCTGTCGGCGTATGCTCCTTGGACGTAGCCCTTAGTGGTGAACCAAGTAAAAATTGTTGTGTCATCTCTCTGCATGTGAATGTTTAATTGCTGATCATATCCTTCATACAGGTTTAAGAAGTTCCTGCCAACGTGGGAACAAGATCCACAACTTTAAGAAGAAAAAGTTGCCACCCTGATTCACCCCTCCCCTCTCAGGGTGTCCCGGGGTCCTTCAAGTGGTATCAGAGGGAGGTTGCTGGTCTTGAATCTGTCCTTTGTCGCCATGGAGAATGCAGCCAATGTGAGGGGAGTCCCTCTCTTTGATGGAAATAATTTTCAGATCTGGAAGAATAGGATGCGATCTCATCTAATATCTCTTGGAATGGAAGTTTTGTTTTCTATTGTGCAAGGAATACAATTCACTGATCAAACAGGACTGGCTATGACTGACACAGACATGAAAATTCTTGATGCAGATGCTAAAGCTCAAAATGCACTCACCGCAGCTCTTTCTGATCAGATATATCTAAAGGTGATGAGTTGCACTTCAGCAAAGTCTATGTGGGATAAACTTGAAAACATTTATGAAGGAGATAGCAAGGTAAAGGAGGCAAAACTTCAGGTTTTACATAACAGGTTTGACGACCTAAAGATGCATCCCAATGAAAATGCAGATTCATTTTTTAATCGAATTACTGAAGTAGTGGGAGCAATTCGAGGTCTTGGAGAAGAAATCAAAGACATTGATATCGTTAAGAAAATATTGAGAAGACTTCCTCCCATGTACAATGCAAAGGTGTCATCCCTCGAAGAAAGAGATCTATCCAAACTTTCTCTGGATGATTTGTTAAGTAGTTTAGTGGCATATGAGATGAGAGTCAAACCTGAAGATGCCACGACTCGCGTGAGCAAAGAAATGGCATTCAAAGCCATGGACAAACTGAAAATTTCAGAAGACAGTAGTGGTGATGATGACGAAGAAAAAAAAATTCTTTCCCTCATCGCGAAGAAGCTGAAAAAGGGTAAAGGTAAATTTAGAGGTAAGTTACCTCTTGCATGTTTCCGTTGTGGAAGAGTTGGGCACATTGCCTCTCAGTGCCAAAGAAAGTTGGATAATGATGAGAGCGAAGCTGAAGACATTGAAAATCCTCGGAAAAGGTTTTTCAAAAAGGGTGATTTCAAATCTGGAAAGAAAATGCAGAGGAAGAGCTTTGTCTGTGAGGAAGAAGATGATGATATTGAATTCTGTGAGGAAGAAAAACCAGAATTTAAAACTGAAAAACATGCTTCCATGATGGCTACCACTGAAATATCAGATTCTTCAATCAATAAAGGCATAAATAATCAGAGTACTGCCCTTGATAATCCAAAGGTTCAAATTAAGGATGCTTTCTCCAAGATTGAGAGTAAATGTAAGAAATGTAATAAGTGGAAGGAAATGGTCAAAGAGTCATCAGAATATGTTGATGAACTTGAAGCTGAAATTGAACGTCTGGAAGAGTTTGTGAAAGTTCAGTCTAAAATCATTGAAAGCAATGATGATGTATTGGATCTTAAGATAAGAATTGAAGAGCAGGGAAAGGTCATCAATAACCTCACCTCAAGACTGGAAGAAAAGTCCAAGACTACTGAGGGTCTTGAGGAGGAAATTGTTACTCTTAGGAGTAAACTTGAGACCGAATCTTTTTCAAAAGAATCAAGGAAGAAAATACAACCTAGAAGATTATCAGATGCTGAATTATTGGAAAGAGCCAAATGTGGTTCTGATGGAGTTGAAAAAATCTTGAGCGTTCAAAGACCCGCCTGCATGGGAAAGCGTGGAATTGGATGTGAATCTGAGACATCAACTGCTGGAAATAAAGAAATTCAAAAGAAAGACAAAACGAAGGTTGAACATGTTGAAACATTTTCTGAAGTGCTGAAAAAGGAACCCTCAATCCAAACTAGAAGGATAACTGACAATTACCATCAAACATTTAGAAATGATAGGCAGTTCAACTACTCTCACAGGGATGAAGGTATGAGGAGAAATTCAGGTGTGAAGGCATTCCCTCACATGAAGTGTCAATTCTGTGGCTATCTGGGCCATACTATGTCATATTGCGAAGAGGCAAGGAGTTACTTTAATGGAGAAGATCTGGGAAATCAACAAAGGAGACCGATTTCATATCCTCCATCTTATAGAAGAAATATCTTCTATGGTTACTGTTTTAATTGTTCTAACTTTGGCCATAAAGCTATGTTTTGCAGGCAGCGGTATGACAAGAGAGATTCATACAACACCCAAAGACGGGACAGGGTTCATCCTCCTGATGATGTTGTTCTCACAAATAGTTTTTCTCTTCTGGAAGAAGATTATGGGTATGAAGACTCAGATTTTGTGGAAGAAAGTTTTAAAAGGCCATCAGTTTCTTATGCTCAATCCAATATCTCATGGAAAGAAAAGAAGAAAATCGAGAAATCCAATCTTGCGGAAGTAGCCCTCAAAGCTACAAAGAGTAGCAGCACCTGGATTCTTGATAGTGGATGTTCTTCCCATATGACAGGAAATGCTGACCTTCTGAAGAACATTGAAAAGAAGGTTGATGGAACAGTACGGTTTGGTAACGATGGCGCTTTGAAGATTAAAGGCAGTGGGAATACTGCTCTCGCCAACGGAGAGCTGAAAAAGACTGAAGTTCTTTATGTGGACGGTCTACGCCATAATCTCCTCAGTGTAAGTCAACTCTGTGACTCAGGGCTCATAGTAACCTTCAATCAAAAAGGCTGCACTATAAAAGGAAAAACAGGGAATTCTCTTATGAAAGGTTGTAGAACAGATGGAAACTTATATCAGGTTGACAGCAAAGTGAACTCTTGTTACTTGTCTGTTGACGAAGAAAACAATTTATGGCATCGAAGGCTAGGACACATTAACCAACAAGACATGGAAAAGATATCTAAGCTGAATATAGTCATGGATATTCCCATTCTAAAACGCGAACGGGAAAAATATTGTGATGCCTGTATTCGTGGGAAGCTGGTCTGTAATTCGTATCGTCCAAAGAAGAAAAGGGCATCACATCTTCTCGATCTCATTCACACTGATGTATCTGGCCCAATAAATGTTGCTGGAACCTATGGAGAGAGGTACTTCGTCCTTTTCATTGATGATTATAGTAGAATGGCTTGTGTAATGGTGATTCACAGGAAGCGACAAGTACTTGATTGCATGAAAACTTATCGCCGAATTGCCGAGAATGACACTGGACGGTCAATAAAAGTCCTACGATCGGACAATGGAGGGGAATACACATCCATTGAGTTTGAAAACTATCTATAGAAACATGGAATACAGCATGAGGTAGCTGCTGTGAGAACTCCACAACAAAATGGAGTTGTTGAGCGTCGAAATCGACAGGTCAACAATATGGCCAGGACTATGTTGATTGAGAGTGGTATCTCTCGCCATTACTGGAAGGAGGCTGTTGAAGCTGCAGTTCACATTCAGAATCGAACAGGGCTCTACATGGGAGAAACGAAGACACCGTACGAATTATGGCATGGAAGGAAGCCTTCCTTGAAATACTTTCGGGTTTTTGGAAGCAAATGTTTCATCCGGAATAAAGAAGGAAACCAAGGAAAGTATGGTGACAATGCTGATGAAGGAATTTTTCTTGGGTATCCAATGAACAGTAAAGCTTACAAGTGTTTCAATAAACGCTTGGGGAAGATTGTGGTAAACAGTGATGTTAAGATAATTGAAGAGAAAACCACAAATGCTTCAAGGACGCCATATGCAGATGTGATGGACAATCAGGAAGAAAGTGAACGTGAAGAAAACACAAACACAGAGATAGAGGAAGTTGTTCAAAACTCTCAGCAGTCACATCATGATGTTGACTCAGAAGAAGAATCAGAAGAAGAACCTATAGCTGAAAAGAATGCTACTGAATCTCTCAGGAGAAACCGAAGAGCTGAGATTGATCCATCCAACATAATTGGGGACATGAATGCACCCACTCAAACAAGGAGGATGAGAAATAACACACCTTCTGCATTTCTATCAGTTGTAGAGCCAACCTCATTTGAAGAAGCTGCAATGGATGAATCCTGGGTGAAAGCCATGAATGAAGAGTTAGATCAGATTGACAAAAATCAGATGTGGGATTTGGTCCAGAGACCCAAAGGTCACAATGTGATTGGCACCAAATGGATTTTCAAGAACAAGTTTGATGAGCATGGCAATGTTATCAGAAACAAGGCTCGACTGGTATGTAAAGGGTATTCTCAGATTGAAGGTGTTGATGTTGAAGAAACCTTTGCTCCAGTGGCTAGATTGGAGTCAATCAGGCTATTCCTTTCCATGGCTCTCCAAAGAGGATATAAAGTATATCAAATGGATGTCAAGACAGCATTCTTAAATGGTGTACTCGAAGAAGAAGTCTACATTGAACAACCAGTGGGTTTTCTTCTTGGTGCTGATGAATCAAAGGTCTGCAAGCTAAAGAAAGCACTTTATGGATTAAAACAGGCACCAAGGGCATGGTATTCTAGACTAGATTCGTATCTCAAAAAGCTGGAATTCAAAAGAGGAGGAGTTGATCACAATCTCTATGTGAAGAATTCTCCAAAAGATCAGTTCATGGTTCTTGTTTACGTCGATGACATTATATTTGGTGGCAGCAAACAGATATCAGTGGATGAATTTGCCAATCATATGAAATCAGAATTTGAAATGTCAATGATTGGGGAGCTCACATATTTATTGGGACTGCAAGTGACTCAGAGGAAAGACTACACTTTTATCTCTCAGGAAAAGTATGCAAGAGAGCTGCTGAAGAAGTTTAACATGCAAGACTCCAAACCAATGTCAACTCCGATTGCAGTTGGAACCAAACTTGGGAAGCATGAGGATGGAAAATCTGTAGATCCCACCCTGTACAGGAGAATTATTGGGAGCCTATTGTACCTGACAGCGACACGGCCAGATATTGTCTTTGCCACATGTCTTTCTGCCCGCTTTCAGAGTAATCCAAAAGAGGAACACATGACAGCAGTGAAAAGAATCATGAGGTATATTCAAGGTACTTACAAGTATGGATTATACTTTGCTGTAGGAAGGGATAGTGAATTATCCGCATTTTCTGATGCTGACTGGGCTGGCGATGTTGTGGACAGAAAGTCCACCAGTGGTGGAGCATTCTTTATCGAAAATAATTGTGTTGGCTGGTTGAGCAAGAAACAAGAAAGTACTTCTCTTAGTACTGCTGAAGCTGAGTATATATCTGCCACAAAGTCATGCACTCAACTGCTATGGATGAAGCAACAATTAACAGATATTGGTGATGAGGTAAAGCAGCCAATGGTGATCTACTGTGATAACAAAAGCGCAATTGATCTCACAAAAAATCCGGTTCAGCATTCTCGTACAAAACATATTGAAATACGGTATCATTTCATCAAAGAAAAGGTTGAACAAGGGGTGATTAGACTGGACCATGTGGGAACTGATAAGCAGGTAGCTGATATCCTGACAAAGCCACTGTCAGCAGCTGTGTTTGAAAAGCATCGGTTGAACCTAGGTGTTCAACCACCTCCTGCTGCATAAGGAGGTTTCGAAACTCCCCTCTCCCCGTTTGTTTTAACTGTTTTTATCTGCTTATGGCTGTGATGCAGGTTTATGGGGGAGATACTATCCAGGGGGAGTATGGCTTGAACTGAACGTTGAACAAACTTTTTGGTCTTTGGTTTTATTGTCAATGGGGGATAAAGGAATAAATTCACGGCAAGAGAATTCAAGGCAAGAAATTATTCTGTGATGGAAGTGTAAGATTGTGATGAGAAGTTTAATAAGGATAACATCGGGCGTCATGGAGAATTTCAAAACACTAAGACCCAATTCAAGCTTCCTCTCTTGTTTTCTACACCGAGCATTGGTCACGTAGACTTAGAGTGTTGGCTGAGTTGATTCTTGTGTTTTGGATTTGCTCATGGTTGGAGATATATTGAATTTATTCTGATTGCCAACAAACCCAAAGGGGGAGATTGTTGGAACCAGGTTCTTCAAAGCATGATTTGGTGTATGGTTTGTGTTTGTTGTCAATCCTCAGTGGAAGTTCCGAATGTGTTCCAGCAAAGTGATCATACAGTTCAAGCAGACAACAGTTTTGAAGGTGGCGCTGTTTCCCAGTGTTTGCCAATTTTTTGGGCCTCAAAATCGGAAAATGAAGACATGGATTGTCTGCAAAAGGAGCTTCGTAGAAAAAGGAAGTGGTGCGCGAAATATAAGAGGCTTGCGCGAAAAACTTAAGTTAGGCGCGGAAAACAGCGGGATGCGCGAAATAGTTTTTCGCGCAAACAGTGTTTCGAAATCAGAGAGGTGAAAAATGGCAAAGGCATGGGCTGCGCGGAAAATCAGGGATGTGCGCAAAATACTTAAGTTGGGCGCGGAAAACAGCGGGATGCGCGAAATAGTTTTTTTCGCGCAAATGCTGTTTCAGAATCAGTTTGGTGAAAGATGGCAAAGGCATGGGCTGCGCGGAAAATAAGGGTTGTGCGCGAAATACATAAGCTGGGCGAAAGATTACGCGCCAGATGAGAGATTTTCCGCGCCGAAGGGGATTTTGCGCGCAGTGGTCTCAGTCGCCTATAAATATGAGGTGACCCCCTTTATTCAAGTTGTTGGAAGACTTAGAGAAGATCCGAGGTCTGATGCGCGAAAAGGATCGCGTAAAGGAGCTTGCGCGAAATATTTGGAGTTGCGCGAAAAAGGGGATTTTTGCGCGAAATATTTTTCCGCGCCAAAAGAAAATGTTGCGCGCAATAGGATGATTTTGCGCGCAAATGGTTGATGTTTCGCATATTTCTCAGTAAGGTTTGTCTGCACGTTTTGGTTATCCAGTTCAGTGGTTCTGTGCGTTCTAGTGCATCTCTTCCGGACTTCGATGCAAGCAGAGTCTCGTGCTAAGCAGAGGCAAAGACTCCAATGCAAATTTATTGAAGAGACCTTCACGTCTATAAACTGAGTGAGACTTCACCAACGGCAGTGAGCCAGGGGGAGTCAACGGGAGTGACCCGAGGGAAGCAGTGAGCTATCCCTAAACCTTATGTAAAGGCAGTGAGCCTGGGACAGAGTGTCTGTACCCGAACTTTTGTATCCGCAGCTAGTGAAGCATAGTGGATTTAGGTACGACCGACAATCTGTCGGCGTATGCTCCTTGGACGTAGCCCTTAGTGGTGAACCAAGTAAAAATTGTTGTGTCATCTCTCTGCATGTGAATGTTTAATTGCTAATCATATCCTTCATACAGGTTTAAGAAGTTCCTGCCAACGTGGGAACAAGATCCACAACTTTAAGAAGAAAAAGTTTCCACCCTGATTCACCCTTCCCCTCTCAGGGTGTCCCGGGGTCCTTCATATCTGGAATCCCAGTTAAATAATTTATTATTTAACAAGTTGAATAAATATTATTCCTAGTTGTGGTTTAATGATTATTAATGTATAACTGGTTGCATTTATTGAAGAGGATTGGGGGACAAAGTTTTGGGTCCAGTGAGAATATAATATTAAATATTATTTGATTAAAATAATATTTAATTGTAACATGTAAGATAAGCACATGTCATGGAAATTATGGCATTGCTGTTATTATTTATCATGGAGGTTTCACATGGAATAATTAAATATGTAACAAAACTTATGATAATTATTTATTATTACCTATAGAATTAAATTCCTAGTTACATATTATTCTCTTATTAACCAATGGGTCAACCCACAAGCGAGCTAGCCAATTTTGTTGTGCACAATGTTTGGAGAAAATTCTCTCAATCCTTGAGAGCTCTCCTTTCTCCAAGAACGCTCTCAATAATGGGAGAGGTAATCCTCCACCGGATCATAGAGTGCTTTGGAAGCACCTCTCAAGGTGATCGAAGGTAGACAACACAAGTGAAGGGATCTTCCGTGCTAGCACCCGAAGACTCCTTTAGTGACATATAGAGATTCTAGGAGCATGTGTGGATCACCACTAGAGTAGATATATATTTGGTCTCTACATCACAATGAAGGAACATCACTCATCAGTGGTCATACATATCAACTAAGAAAGAAAACCCTATAGGTATTTTTTTAATCTAATTAAATTAATTATAAACCAAATATGTAGATCCTCTATCTAGGTTCTGGGGGCTATTCTTATTTATCTACTTTATTTGATTCAATCCATGGAGACTGGAATTCATCATCCTATTGATCCCAGATTAATCATCATTTATGAAAAAAATTAAAATTGGGTTTCGGTGCAACCGTGCTTCCACTGCGCCTGGAACCTACAAGGATAACCTAGGACTTTATCTTTGATGATCGACTATCGGTGAACCCAACTGATCGAAATAAATGGAAGCCATCCCAGTCACCCCAAAAAATCACCTGGAACTCCATATCAAAACCAAAGGATACAATAGAAACTGAGGATCTTATCTCACAAGGAAAACAATCACTAAAATACTTATAACTTCCTAAGGAATATTCAAGGGGACTCTAAGAGAAAAATGAATTTAAAATTTCTAGAAAAACATCAATCTCCTAATACTTTTCAATCCTAAACCTCAAAATTTTATACATTATTAGAACCATATCCAAAACACACCTAGACAATATAGAATGAAATCCCAAGGCTAACCATCCAACCTTTATCAAGAATTTGATAGGGTATACTCAAAATAATTTAAATCCTTATTCAATCTATTCATGTTTCCAATACTTAAATCATATCTTCACAACCCTAAGAAAAAAATACATCCAAAAATCCTAACACTTTTTATATAAACTAGAATACCTAGAAAATGTTTCATCACCCTTATAATAATAAATCACATTCATTTCACAATCCATTACAAGTTTAAACTCTATTCTCTCTTCTAGGGATTTAAAATATCAAGATAAAAACACTTTAAATTACTTTTTTATAAATTAAATGTAAAATAACTCAAGAAATAAAAGTTTTAACCCCATTTTGAAAAACACCACTCTATTTCAAATTTATATATTCACCACTAATCCATTTTCATAATTATGGAATTTAATTTGAGAATATGTTTTAAATAACTAGTTCATTAATAAATACATTCTAAAAATTCAAAGTAACCCATTTGTTCATAAATAATTTTAGGAAAATTCTTTATACATTTCCGGAAGCAAACCTTTTCCCTTTTTAAAACAAAGACCCAAATAAACATATCTATAAAATCAAACCACAAAAAATTAATGCATCATATAATTCCTTATAATTGATCATAAATAACAATAAGAAATATCATGAAAGAATATGAATGAAAGATAACCCAATATAAATATCTAAGGAGGGGTTAGTGTTTGTTCATGGTTTAGATGCATGGTTTGGTGAACCATGTAGTAACCCCATAACAACTACTAGAATCCTCATAGGACCAAGTGCAAGAGCTCTACTTGGTTTACTAGAACATGTGTGGTAATTTTGTGTCTCTATTTTGACTCCCAGTTTCACCCCAAATCCCAAAGATACTAAAAAAGACTAATAAAACACCCAAATGTATCAATAAACCATAAATTAAAATAAAAATTCATATTGGAAGAATAAAAAATAAATCTCAAAATAAAAATTAAAATCCAAACATCCCATGGTAACTAATTTTTCATCATGAGAAGTAGTGATTAGGAACCCACCCAAGACCCACCTACCAAGATCCAATGATCTTATTCCATATATACCAGACTTCCCAACATAAAAAGGGCTATTCAAGAACTTATGAACCCTTACAAACCAAGGACCTTATACTATTTTTTTTCACAATCCAATTCAAGGTGTCCATCTATCAGATAAGAATGATGGCCCATGAAATAACTAAGGGGTGTTATTGATCTCCCCAGGATAGATACAAGTTTCATGGAATCATATAATACATAGTGGTACTGATTTATCCTAAATAAATAAATTTTTAATGGAATTGGAATTTCTAATGGAATTCTGGAATGATTCATCCATAAGTTAGATTCACATACCATATCAAATGTAAAAAATAAATATGATATAAAATATAATAATATGAAATAAAACCCTCTAAACAACTCAATATCCCTCACACACAACAACTAATTTTATTAAAAATCCAAAACTCCACATATATATAGTGCACCACTGATTAACAAAGGAAACAAATATAGTGATTACTGATTTGGATGGAACTTTTAAAACACTAAAAATAAGTAAAAACATTTATAGAAAAATATCCCAATGTGACCAAATGTCACTTTTCATTAAAACATCTCTAAAATCCACTATAATATAGGTTTGTAACAAGATCCCAAACATTGGCACTATTCATAATTAGAACCTAAACCTGTAGGAGAAACATGATCTATAGACACCGAGTTCTATAAGTAGGGTGTGATCTAAAATAATTATAGGGTTTCAAAAATAGTTCCATGGATTCAAATTTATAAGACACTACATAAATTAATGTTTGAAATATATTACTTTAAAATAAGGTTTTTCTAGTTCTTTAGGAAAATAAGTCCTCAATTGTTTTTTAGATCCTCACTATATTTTAAAACCAACCATTGATTCAAACAAAACTATTTTATTCCTTTATTTCAAAATCCATTTAAAAAAAATATCACTAAAAAACCATTTCAAACCATTTATTTTTAGAAAAATGAACCAAAAGATTACTTACCCAACTAAAATATCAAACATACATCAACTAGTAAAAGAAAACCAAAAGTCATGGAAATAAGGTTATACCTCAATATATTTTAACCAATCAAAGAAAACAAGGATAAAAGGAAAAGAACATACCACTAAAATAATAAAACAATAGATTAATATCACTAACAAGAAGGTAAAAAAGTTGTTAAAGTAGGAAATATCATGTTTTGTTGTAGTTAAAAAATAAAATATAGATTATTTAAATAACTATTTTAATTAATAAACATTTGGAGATCCTATGGTAGCTAAAGAAACAAGTAATATGGGTTCCTCATACCATATCAATGATTAAAAAATATATAAAATTTCCCATTCATGAGAAACTAGAGAGTATAAAGAGAAAGTTATAGAATTAACCACATCCATATAATCATATTGTTAAGTTAATTTTGGTTCATATAAAAATGTCTAGGGAGGTAATACATTTTCATAGCACAAGTTTACTCATCATCCCACCTAGGGTCTACCTTGATGATATTTAATGAAGGTGATGAATCATTTTAATACATTTTAATCTCATATACCTCTAACATCTCCAAAGTAAATTTTAAAAATATCCTATATACACTTTAAAAAATTCCAAACATGACTTTTAGTTATAAAATTTGAAATCAATTTTTAAAACCCCCATTGAAATCCAATTTGAAAACTAAATTCAAAATCATGTTTAAATCTCAAATATTTCCTCTGTTATTATACACATATACATGTGTATATATATATATATACATTTATGAATTGACATATTCACCTATTCTCATGTGAATATGTGCATATATATATGCACCCATAGAATTTATATGAACACCCAACATTGAAAATGATATTTAAAAATGTATGAAATTTGGAAACCACATGAAATTCAGAAGGAAACCTCACATTAAAACCGTTATATTTGAAAAACAAAAAAAAAATGAAAACATCACTAAACCATTAAAAAAATACATTAAATATAAAAATTCATCAAGGAACATTAAAAAACCATAAAAATCACATTAAAGTCCAGTGAAAATGAAATCCCCAACCATTACCCCTTTCGAAATCAATTTAAAGTTTATAAATACCCACTCTAAATATATATCCTTTATAGAAATTACTGTATGAAAATCAATGAATATATAGATTACATATTTTTTTATGAGAAATTATTTTAAAATCCCAAGAAAAAACTATATTTCTAGGAAAATAAAAAAATGGAAGCACCTACATGGAACCAAGTGTATATAGTTAGAAATATTTAAATAAGAAAAAATAAGGCCAAATGAAACAAATTAAAACCTTAACATAAATATGTGGAATGAAATAGAATAAAAACCCTTTTAAGGGTTCATCCAAAATAGTGATGCAGGAGGAGGGAGAAGAAAAAAAGGAAAAATAGGTGGGTAAGAAACTATAACCTGTAATGATTACAATTGAAATCACAAAAAGAAACACTAAGAACTAGAGAAGAAGAAGAGGAGGGTATCACATAATGGGGTCACATATACATGCATCAATAGTGTGGGAGGGTAGGAATATTTTTTTTGGGTTTTAGTTATATAAGGTAAAAAGTTAGAATTTTTTATTTTTAAATACTGTAAAAATAACATAGTTTTCGCATGGTTACCCAAAAAATGAACCAAATGTATTCCCTTAACTTGGAATACCAGGGCATTAAAATGGGTTGGCCACATGGTTGGGAAAACCATACACCAAATCTGTGAAAAGATCCTACTAAATTGTGGACCCCTAACACACAACTATTATACAGTTTGAACAAAAGTGCAAACATACCATTCGACATGTAGAAACTATTTAAATTAAAAAAAAATCCAAAATAAAATACTTGTTCCTCAAGGATAATAATTTAAATATATAATTTTTTTATTTATAATATAAGGTTCGGGTGTGGATGCACTATAGGTACTGGAAACATGGAAATTTGTTGCCAGGGTGTGTTTAGTTTTTATGATGTTGGAAAGGATTGGTGAAGTTGATTACCAGTTGGTGTTATAAAAAATTTATACTTAATTTCATAATTTTTTCAATATTTCTTAATTAAAATTTATCAATAAGATGAAAACAATATTTTGAATTAGTAAATGGTAGAGTTATAACCTGATGTGTTTTATTTAGGATGGATTATTTTGATTATGAATAGTATAGAGAAGATTCACAGAGGAAAAATTATTCCATTTGAGATAGTTATGTGTAATAATGAGACAATTGAACAATAAATTGGAGAGAGAATCCTATATATAGAAATAGTGGCTGAAAAATTTCAATGATGAATATGTATATTGACTTTATATGGAAAAAATTTCTTATAGCGGGAAATTTTTAACATTTAATTTTTTAAATTTATTTAGTGGAAATTTTTAGTAACTATGGGTTTTATTGGAGTTTGATATATATATAAAAATGAAATTATACTTTATTATTTAATTTTTAGATATTCTCTATGTCATGTTATATATGGTGTATTATATTATTAAAGAGATATGAGGAATATAATTATGGATTTATTATTGAAAATAATTACTAGGGAACTTAGTATGCTCAACGTTGTTTAATTAGACGATTTATAGGGATGTTTAGACTTATTTATTATAATGATCCACCATGGAATTATGATGTCAGAGAGAGGGGTGATATTAACCTATTTAATGTGAGAGTTTCATATGATGTATTTATAATGGTAATGGATGGATTGGTTTATTAATAGAGTAATTTCTTAACACCTTCCATATATTCTTCTCCTCCCCCTAGAACTCTCTCAAACTTTATGATGGGTGGTGACAATTTTAATAAACAAATATTTAAGTTTATATATTTGGTAATAATATCAAGCTATATTGAAGAAATTATATAGTATATGTTATTTGATATATTCTAAATTCTATGTGATGTAAAAATATCATATAATTATTAATTTTTCAATTCTAATTATTATAAAATTAATATTAACTTTATGATATTTGGCATGGGTCCAAGATAAGTGGTCATGAATATTAAACACATGGGATTTTCATGCCCTAAAATTTCTTATTCTAAACCATGAAATAATGAGTTAAAAGGGTGATATTATTAGTGGTATGGGGGTTATTCCACTTACTAAAATCCATGTAATCTAATCAAGAGATTCAATATGATATTATGTTAAAATCACACAGCCCGTTGAAAATTGTATGCCGGTTAATTTAAAATTTGTATAGTCTATGAAAAATTCCATTTTATAGAGTTTATCTTTATTTAATTTATAAAATTTTATATTCAATTTGATTATAGTACATCTTCATTTATCTTATAACGATCATCTATTTGAGAACTTGTTGAGTTTCCAAGAAATTTGGATTCCCTTATTTTATGTAATTTTTGTTAATGAATTTATGTTTTTTTTATTACTGGTGATTATAAAAATGATTCACTTTTCTAATTTATTAAGAAATCACCATTTTGATTAAAATGTGGAATTTTTTAAAAATGGTTTTTCTAAAATACCCTTGAGAAGGTTTGGATTTTAATAAATAATTTTAATGTTATTTATTTTGGCAATTACCCGAATGGCATGAAGGCCTTATTTTATTTATTTATTTTTGATAACCCCCTTTTCAAGTGATAAGGGGGAACCCTTATAAGGCCCATAGAATTAGAGATTACATGACCCATAGGTCTTAGGAATTATACAGACTATACTTGGAACTGCTCCTCCCCATCTTCTTCATTGTGATATCAGTGCTCCACCTCCGCATGGATTATTTATCTAGGCTTCCCATCCAAGTAGAGGCTGGTCCCAATGGTAATTCCATACCCTCTCTTTCTGAAAAATCTACTTAGCTTCTACTCTAGTGAATGTGCCTGATCGGAATCCTCATTTGGAGTATGCTCCTTGTAGAGTCTGTCACGTCATTTAAGCACAATTTCAGGTGGTCTGAAGGCCTTGAGGTGGCCCGAAAGCCTTACTGGCCCGAAGTCCTTGGGTGGCCCGAATGTCTTAAAGGACCCGAGGCCCAAACTGGTTGTCTGAAAACCCAAACAGATGAATATTGTTGGCTGCTATAGTACCGAACAGTGCCTATTACAGTTTCTTTTACAGTACCTGCCACAGTAACTGTTATAGTACCTACAGTAGTACTACTACAGTACCTCAGAAATTATGTCTTTGCCCAGTTTTGAACTCAGGTCTCTTGGATTCACTTTCCGAGTACTCACCAACTAGGCTGAGGCTCATTTGCATTTATTTTGGTAATTCATTCATGGTTCTTGTGTGTTTGTATACATGAAAAATAAATTTTAAGTGTGAAATATTTAAAAAAAATGTTTACTTCACTCATTGTAAAGTGGATACTCATAGTGTGTGTGCGTTAAGGAAATAAATTGTCTAATTAACTAAGGTTGTATTGCCACCCTTACTCATTAAAGTAGTAAACAAAGAGGTTTTGGGGTTTTCATGTGAATAATTTATGGAACGTTTCTCACACTATGGTTGGTTGAATGATGTATCATTTTTGGATAGAGAAGTGACAAATCATATTTGGTAGTTAGATAACATTTTTTGATCATATTTTAACCTATATTTTCATTAATATGAGTTAATTTTAATTTAATGGGGAGTTTTTTGTGATGATTTTAATGAATGTGGTGTTTCTAGGGGTGGTTTTTGGATTTATGGTATTTATAGAGTGAATTTAGAAAAAATGTAAATAATTTTTTTATAAAATAAAGTTTTTTGGAAGAATAATTGATTTGTAAGTTTATTTGAAATCAAGGATTTTATTTTTTAGGTGAAAATTTAAATATTAAAATTAATGGAAATATTTTTATTTTATATATTGGTTTTTCGAAAGGTGATGTTAAAGTTATCATTTTGGATTAATAAATGTACTTAATTTTTTATTAATTTTTTTTATTTCATTTATTTATATATTCGTTCTTGTAAAATGTGGGAGTCATTATGGAAATACTATTGAGCATTTATTAACCCCCAATATATACAAATTGGTGTACATATAGACATTATTTTTTATAATGAATGGAAAGGGAAAATGTTCTTCCACATCAATAGTGAGTGATATTTCTCTAAGGTTAATAGAGTGGAAGAGTTGGTGTCTTAGGGATTGTGTATTTTTTTGGGTTATCATATAGGCATGTTTGAATTAATTTATATTAATTTTATAAAAACAAATGAGTATTCTTTGTGAATATAAATTTCTATAATAGTCATCAGTAATTTTTTTATAAAGATTGAATAATTTTATTTCCTTTTTGGTTTAAATATTTTGATGGAAAACCATTCCCTTTAAATTTTATTTTTACCCCTTGAAAATTTTTACCTACCTCTAATGATTTGGGAGTTTTTTGTAGGCCTTATAGAAACCTAGATTACATCACAAGATCATGGTCCCATAATTATGGTGTTACACATTATTTTTGGAAAAAATTGTGTGATTTTCCCTTATAAGAATAAAAATTCAATAAAATCTACAAATTTATAGTTGATAATGTAGATACTACAAAAGTATCTTCCAAAACACTATAGATTAATTATGATCTTGGTTTTCTAATTATCAAAGAGGACATACCATTAAAATTTATTAGTATAGATCAAAGTAATAATATGTTATTGAATCCAATATAGTGCTCAACATTAGGACAAATTGATATTAAATTTCATTTCATCAAGTAGAAGGTTTAATGTGTTAATTTTAACCTCAAGTTCATTCTTATACTATAGTATATTCAAGATATATTCACAAATTATTTAATAAAAAATAATTTTTAAGATTTAATTATGAAAATTAATGTTCTCCATTCCCTACTCAGGAACACAAATATGGTTATTGGGACCCCTTTACACTTACTATTTTTGATAATGATTTTCAAATGGGGTGAAAATATCTAAAAATTATGTTTATTGGAATAAATCAATATATTTATTGAAAAAAAATTAAGTGAAGTGGGTATTTCATCAAATTTTAATGGGATATGAGGGGATTAAATGATTTAATGAAATAGCGGAAGAAAAAATGAGTTTAGATAATGATATTTTGATTGGTTAAAAATGAATATATGAATTTGGTATAATTGGTATAAAGTATTGATTCAATTGGTCTATGTAATATATATATATATATATAATATTTGGAATTTATTGATGAACCAAAATAGACCAATATGCTTGAAGTGTGCCCAATGATTTAGAGGTTTGACAAAAAATTAATAGGGGACAAAAAACTCATATATTTATGAAGATACACTAATTTATAAGGATTTATAATCTCCCATATATTCACTTTGATGTAGTTTATATCAATACATAATGATAAACCAAACATGATATGTTTTTATAATGTGAGGTTTAATTAATTATAAATACACATATAACATCATTTTAATTCTATTATATCAAAAAAATTATTTTTTTCTCATGGATTGTACGGTTGCAGATATACTAGAATGAATCAAAGTATAGATGATCATATATTCTAAATATTGTAAATAGTGACCAGACACTATAGTATGAAAAAACTAAAACCCATTATAAAATTCCTTATTTTGGAAGATAAATTGTTTACTCTCTAAAAATTCTTGGAGTTATAGAGAGTGAGACCTATACTAATTCCAATATTTTCCTAGATATAGGGGTATTTAGAATTATCTATAAGAGGAACATAAAGTTTATTGATTTTACACTTAAAATATTATTATGTGGTATTTTTATTGTGTTCATGTGTAACTCTACATTTGAAAGTATTTAAAATATGTTTTTAAATAATTTAATGTATTTCTGAGTTGTCTTAAAAAATCTGAAAAATTAGAAATGGAAATATTCATGACCCACCATGCAACATAGTTGAGGTTTCAAAGTAACATTCATGATATACTATGCATTTAACTTCATCTAACCATGTATCAAAAAAATAGAAAAGGAAATATTCATAGATGATCATGAAAAAATAAATTAGTTGACTATGAAGGATAGTTAAGGGTAATATAACGAAATCCTTGAAAATGTATGGAGTGATCATAAAGGTAACCTTAAAGGATTTTATGTAGTTAATTTTTATGGATCATTATTATTCACTTATAAAAATATTTTTTTATTTAATATAATATGAAATTTAAAAATTATGTTGCATTGTTTTTTTATAATTCCATATCCCATTCAGGTTTCATGATGATTTGAAAATGGAATTTAAAATTAATGATATGACATTCACTTTGAGAATATTTAAAAGAAATTTTGACAAATAAAATTAATTATTTAAATAATATATATATTTTCCATATTTTAGTGGATGATGTAGCTGTTTTATAATTTATGAATTATTATTTAAATTAGAGTTATTATTGTTCACATCAAGCCTATATTTTGGAATATTTAAATATGGAAATTATAAATGGATATATTGGATGATATTATTTATACTATTAATATAGGATACACTTGTTCATTAATTTTTTTAATGAAATCTATTATTCCATAGATTTCTAAATCATAATAAAGGGACTCAAACCCATGAATCGTGAAACTTTTGATGATATAGTTTTAAAGGATTTTAAAGACATAAATTTATAGATACTTAAAGTAATTAAAATTATAGAATTAATAAATAGTGATATATTAATTATTTAGAGATTAATATATAGATGGGATGTGCAAGTTTATTTTCTAAAAAAGGTGATTAACATTAATATTGAGTAAGAATAGAATATGAAGAACCTAAGGGTGGTGGGGAAACTGTAATTAAGAGTATTCATGTCCAAAGATGTTCATTGGATTTAATTTGTTGTTTTTTAATTCTCAACACAACTAAATAAGATCTAAAATATATGCAGTGAAAACTTAAATGTTAAAGATGTTCCTTTACATTAGATTCTCAAATAGTAATTATAAATTAGAGGAATTTCTCTATTTATATTAGCTTATATTCTCTAAGTCAACAATGATATCTTTTTAAACCTGTATTAATATTATCATATTGGTTTAATACTTTTTAAATTTATTTCATTGTCCATAATAGTAAAATAGTCACCACCATGGAGATAAAACATAAAAAAAATAATATATGCTTACTTTTACTAATTTACTCTTTCAAATAGGTTAGGGTGAGATCTTTGAAGGAGTGGATTCATACTCTAATATGTTTTAGAGGATGATTTGAAATATAATGATTATAAAAATAAGGAAGCACTGATTTAACACCCTTTCTTAGTGTTTTATCCACTCATTTATAGGGAACCACAACATTAATTGATATAATTTGGTAAATATAAATAGTGTTTCACTAGTAAAAAAACTATTTTGAACATCACCTTTTTTCACGTCAATTTTTTAAAACCTATGTGACAATATTTGAAAATTTATTTTTCATGTTGGTTATTATATAACCAATATGAAAATCCATTTTCGCTGATTTTTCTTGTTGGTTATATAAGAACTGAAGTGAAAAATAAATTTTCCTTACTTTTTCATGTTGGTTATTTAATAACCAACGTTAAAAGGAATTTTTTATGTTAGTTATTGAATAACTAACATGAAAATTGTTATAACCATATATTTAATTTCCAAATCTTTGATTTTACTTGTCTTAGAGCTCAAACAGTGTTACTAATCAAAAGTTATGGCCATCAGAAGTTGATCATCTCTAAACAAATTCTTAGGGAATGCTAACTTACGTTGATCATAACTTACTCCGCTTGAGCTCCAAGACCTGTCAAATAGAAGCTTGGAAAATGAAATACATGTTTGTAAAATTTTTTCACATTTTATATTTAATTAAATATTTTAAAAATTCATGAAAATTTATTTTTCATGTTGGTTCTTAAATAACCGACATGAAAAATCAGTGATAATTTTAATATCTTTTTTTGATGGTTATCATAAAACTGACATGAAAGATAATTTTAATATCCTTCCAATGTGAAATTTCAATTTTTTTAAATTGTGGCATTGAATTTTTTAATTGCTACCTAAATTTTTTAATACCACATTTTTATTTACCATATCAATTATATGTTTTCATTATACACATATCATAATTTAATGATTATTTCTTTCTACCATCATCGTTACCCCAACTCAAATAATTTGATCTTTAAAGTGAATCAAATATTTATTCTTTCTGCAATCTCTTCAGGGTATTTGTAATTATTTATCCATGATTTATGTTTTTTATCATTAGTTTTCTCAATTGATATACCATTTAATGATAATTTATTTCAACCATTATCGTTCCACTGACTCGACTCATTTGATCTTCCACATAAATCCAATATTTCTTCTTTCTGAAATCTCATCAAGGTATTTATAATTATTTTTTCATGATTTATATTTTTTATGAGTAGTTTTCTTAATTGGTATACCATTTAGTGATTCTTATTTTATTATAATGTTGAATAATTCTTCATATCATGGTAAAAATACAAATCCTCATTCAGATTCTAAAATTCCTTCTAAGAAGAAGATAAAGTTGGATCATTTGTTTTTTCCTCAAAAAAATATATCAAACTTTTGATGGTCATAAGGATCCATAACTCCATTTAATCTTTAGGACCTGTCAAATAAAATCATTGGAAATTATCTACAAGATTATAATAAAAATTTCTACTAGTTTTTTAAAAACCGTTGTAAAAAATAGATTTTCAACATATTTTCAAGATGGTCACTCATGTAAGTTTTTTAAAAACCGACATGAAAAACCATACAAAAACAATTTTAATGTTGGTTATTTAATAATCGACATTAAAAATCATATTTTTAACATCGCTCACAAAGACTTTGCCTCAAAACCGATGTAAGAAAAACCGATGTAAAAAAATATTTTTGTACTAGTGTTGAAAATTATTATGACTCATTAAAAGGGAATCCATAACACTTAATGAAAAATATTATTGTTTATTTAGTCTATGAAAGACCCCATAATAAGATATTTTTATCATGGTTTATGCTAATATTTTTTATTGTGAAATTTAATTCCTAGAGTTATTATTATTTTAATATATTTATAATATAATATGATATTGATATATAAGAATAATAAGATTTCTATATCTCAAAAACATTTACCTACCAAATTTTATTTTAGATAAGATCAAAATTCTGATGCACTATTTTCATATTTGTATCCAGAAATTGAGATGTTTGAAATGGAGTTATAATTTGTTTAAATGATTCTATTTTTAATGTTTTATTGCTAAAAAGTAAATATTCTATATATGTGACATAAATAAATGAGATTTAATTAGTAGAAGAAGGGTTGGAGTATAAATATCATAAACTACTAAATGAATACACCAACCATTCAACAAATCAGGATCTACTTAAATTAAATTGAAAACATAATATAAGAACTTTTTTCAATCCCTATTTGACCAATCTGAAAATATAAAAGTGAGATTAAATTTATGTTTTAATGTTGTATAACTATTTAATACTATTTAGACCATAACTAATAATCATCAATAATTGTGATTATATTTTTCTATATGATTCTTCATATACTTTTAAGGCGATTAAATATCATTTATCTAGACTATTATTTTATATTGTCAATATTGTAATATTTATTTAAATTTTTTTATTATGATATATAGTTTTTAAACATTTTATATTACATTACATATTTTATAAATTACTAATTAGATGAATCATATCATACTCACAAACTTGTGCCACAAAATTTGAATGGTGTTAACTACTTTAATCAAATAACCTTTTCAATATTCATGCATGAAAATAATTTATACACACACATGAATTCATTGAAAACATGGATATATATAGATTTTATTAGAGTGGGTAAAGGAGATATATAAAGAATTACACGAGGTAATTTTTCCTAATTATAGAATTTGATCTAATAAATTTTTTATATTTTAAGAAAAATGTAATTTATAGTGAATAAAGAAACTTATGTCTTCAATTTTAATTTATTTTTTTACAATATAATTTTAATCAGTATTTCTTATATATGATATTAGATTGAGGATCAAATCTATAATTTTTAACCTTATGATTTTTTAAGTTATACTTTTTTTGTTTCTAAACCTATTGGTAAAATACTTTCTAAATTAAAACTAATTTTTAGTGAAAATATTTCATTCATAAGTAGTTTCATCACATAATTTTTTATTTTTGGATATATTATTTTATAAAACCCTATTTAAATTTAATAGTGTTATATAAGTGTTTATTAAATTATATTTTCTATGAATCCAATACAGTACCTAAGTAGTACACCTTCTATGTTGTATCAAAACTTTCAATGTTTCAACCCCTATTAAATATGTTTATTCCCTATTTTGGGGTGTTTTTCACATTACATATTTTTGAGATATTCCTAGATACTGGCTTGTGAAAAATTGGGGTTGTTCTAGTAATTCAAGAATGATCAATGATATAATAAAAAATACAATATTTCATGTTTAAATCCATCCATGCATAGATAAGAAAAGAGTAAAACAAAAATATAGAGCTATGGATGTGTGTTTTGTCACAATATTATCTATAACAATGAACCAAGATGGTGTGAATTGTGTTCTTAAATTTTACCTCTTTAAAAACTTAAACTCTTTCATTAAATTAGCTTCTTTAAAAATTTATTATAGTTCTTAAATCATATTTTTATGTAAATATGTTCTTATAAAGTATATTTTTTTATCTTATCAATAAAATAGTATAAAAATATGTTTAGATTATATTTTATATCATTATTATTTTTATCTAAATTGAGGATTATTTAGAATAATGGTAGTTATATGTCTTAATAATTTGTATTTATCCTCCCTTTGATGATTTATTTTAAAAATAATTTGAAATTCATTTACATATTAATTAAAATTTATAGATTCTATGATTTACTTTTAAAAATCATTTAAAAAATCATCTGTTGAGAATATTCAATCTTCTATGAAAATAGATTGGAAAAAACCAGTGAATCTTTCCATTAAAACTAAACCTCCATTTCAAATTTAATAAAATAAATCCTATAAATCATATTTAAATATTTATGAAAATATATTTAAATTTTAAAACATGTAAAAATAAAATGATCATGATTATTTACATAACATTAATAATCAAATAGATAGGTCATGTAAGAATAACACCACCATTATTGTGTTTATATATGAATAAATCAACCTTTGAGCTCATTTAGAAATAAAATAGTCATCTTATAAGAATTGAATAGTCATTATGCAACATTTAACCTTGAAGATAACCATGTACTCTATACATGGATAAAATTCTTAACCATATTTCTTTTAACTATTATAATACTTCTTTAAAAAATATATTCTAATAAAAAAATTGGGAAACTCATAATAGATTTTTTTAATAAATAATCACACATTTAAATTAGAATCATTAGTAAAAAATATTGTATTTGAGAGAAAAAACTATGATATGTTGGTAGTAAATAGTGAACAAAAAATCTCTAATAATCACCCACTTTTGATGATCAGAAAACCCATAAAATTTAAAACATAAAATTTCTTAATTAAGTAATATTGTGTCATAAAAAATTATGAATTATACTCACTACAATAATGAAACCTATTATCCCTCATCAAATAATTAAATTCATTAATTTTTTGAAATATTTATACAATATTTATCTCCCAAATTTTGTGATATCAAAGATAAAGAATAAATATAACACAATAAATATAAAACACTAAATTAAAATTTAATGAATATATCACTAAGTTTATAGGAAGTTTTTCTAAAATTAAATTTTAAATTATAAAAAACATATAGAAAATTAAAATCCAAAAAAAAGAAAGAAAAATATCAAACATAGAAACATTTTTCATCAGATTATTTTTTTTTCAATCAAAATGTTGGGTATAAAAGATGATGAAAATTTAGCCTTATTAGTGGAACAATTGGAAGAAAAATTGGAAGTTCATACATAACATGTCAATTTTTTCCACACTTAAATCCACTGTCCATTTAAATTAAGGACCATCCAAGACATTCTCATGAAAATATTTCTGAGGTCTGAAAATTTTATGCAACATATCATGATATTTGGAAAATTTATATTAGATATTTGAACAGAATACTTTCTTATATCTCATATAATATAAGGAAATAACACACATGTATAATATTTTCTCACCCTAATCATTATTATAGTTCAAAATAATATCATAGTATTATCTTAAAACATATTTATAGAAACTTTACATTTTAATCAAATCATATTTACCAACATAATCAAAATAAATATCCCATTTATTTGAAAATTTATTAAATTTATCATCAATATTAACTTTAAAACTACTCTATATATTGTTAAAAATAGTAAAGTATATCTCTATATCATTCAAACTATATTTAAAATCAACTATTTATCTATAATATTTCTCAACATATTGAGCCAATTATTTTTAAAGCTTGATTATTCTCTAATTTACCATATTGTTGGAAATATTATCCTTTTCATTATCATCAGTGTATTGAAATTTAGAAACAATTTCATGATTCATATTTTCAATAGGTTTCCCATATTCTTTTAAATATTCTAAATATTTGTTTAATTTTTTTACTTAATCCTCAGACTCAACTGAACCATTATTACATAAACTAATAGATAATATATCTGGTTGAACAAAACCCCCTTACTAATAACTTTTATAATAATATCAAATTTCAAATATATTCAATTATATAATATAGAAAGATTATTTTTAATTTTTTTCCAAATTTTCACAATGACATAAAAAATATCAATAGATATCATAGATATTTCGACCTTAACAAAATAAAAGTTCATATTAAGTAAAGACCTTTCCTCATTGAATTTTGATCGATCCACTAATCATTTTGTAATCATTTTATTATTTGGTTTATATAACTCTTCCGTCATTAAATATAAATCACATGTCTCAATGATTTTATTAAGCTTCAATATTTTTTTCTACAATTATAGAAAATCACTTAATTAATCAAAATTATAATTTTAAACTACACTTGAATGTATTTTTTCAATATCACATTTGAAAATAGAAGTATATTTTAACACCTTCAACTCATAACTGACTTTTTTAAATTTATCAATTATGTAATTAAAAATATTAAATTTATTCAGTGTAATGTTTATAGGATTCTCATTTAAAATAATCTAATTTATCCTTAGAGATAAAATATACACATAAAAAATTATTCTTAATCTTCGTACACTTTTTCAAATTTCATTATACTCATTTTCATCATCCATGTTTTCATTTTGAGTATCTATCTAAAGATGAATGCCAATATTAACTCTCAAATCTATATTATAAAAAATATTATCAACTGAATTATTTTCATTTTTACTATCTTCTCAACATATTCCATTTACTTATCATCTTTAATGACTCAAATTTTTTCTCTGGTTTATTTTAATAAATTAATTGGGAAAATTATGAGACCAGGCACTGAGATGGCGTGAGATTCTGAGGCCCATTATGACCGAAAAAAATCTTTTAATAAAGTTTATTTTTTAATAAAAAATGCTTTGGAGACAAAATTTGAACTTTAATATCTTATAAACAGTTGTCCGAATCAAAATTCTGAGGTCACCATTGCATTCAAAATAAGGAATTTACATTATGTGAGGCCTAAACATGACTTGATCAGTTTGAGGGTGAAATTTAATTTTTGGACGTGAACTTCATTAAAAATTTTAAATAAAAATATTTATTTTGATGTTTTGTAGTGACGTAGAAACACTGTGATTCCACGACAGGGAAGCCCATTTCCTTTCATAAATGAAATAGCGTGGCGACACTACAACATAGCGACACGACAATGCTGAAATGAATTTTATTCATTTACTAGATTGACAGGGATACAATATTAGTTTTACGATACTGGAGCAATTTCCTAGAGGCTCGGAATAAGAAAAACGTTGGTGAAACCTCTCATTGACGAACAAGTGATGCGTTCTTGTCGACGATCAAAGTTCGGATCATGCATCGATATATCGATGAACGATGAACACAGATTTTTTCTTCATCAATGATCAATCCAAACTAGAGTTTGGGTGTGATTTTCATTTTTTCCATTTATGTTCTTCATCCCTATGTTTAATGTGGATTAGTGCATGAACAAGCTAATCCATGGGTCATGCGTATTGCAAGTTGGGTTTATTTTCTGTTGTGGGGAATTCTATTGGGTTAATTCATTTTTAGAGTAGTTTTATCTTTCCACTATTATTAAATTCTAATGTGGATAGATTGAAACTGACATGGACAAGTCCTAGATATATCCACCTTGGGTGTTCTTGTGCCTCACCTCCTTTGCCCAATTTTATCCTCATTCTTTGTTGGGAACATGAACTTGGAATGAGATCCGGTACCACATCGGAATAGGGTAGAGGAAATGTGAGGCAACAACCAGAGGAGGTAGATCCTACCTTTTCAGAAGGAGCATAGTGAGGTAAGGCCATGAGATGGGTGGCCGAAAGTGGAGGATACACTAGATCAGTGGCACGACCAGGCCATACAGGAGGTAGGAAGAATAACCTATGACTCAAAGTACGGCAGCAGCAACGATCCACAGTCTAGGCGGGACCGCAGTTATGGGATGGGCCATGGTAGGAGGTCACATGTGGTAGTGAGCAGGGCATCTAGCTTGATGGCTGGTGATGGGATCCCATGGTTGGAGTGGCCGCAGTTGGTGATGGGGATCTGCAACTAGGCGTGCCATGGTGGTGGAGAGCTAGTGATGTGGTGGGCATCACATTGGCCATGAGGGAGCACATGGTTTGGGACCACATATGAGGGAGCATGCTAGCTGCATGGACATGGACGGTCTCCACATGACCTAGGAAACCGGGTGATGACACGGTAAGCGACTGCATTGGCTGGATGGGGCAAAGCCATGGCGGGCCACACCTAGTGGGCTGGACCGCGTGGCCCAACAGGCTGCAATCCAATAGGCTATGGTCTAATAGACCAATGTGCTAGGCCCTCCAGGCTAGGCCGGTTCAGACAGACCCAAACCAAACTGTATCAGGATGAACCGAGTCGGGTCGGGCCAGACCCAGACCGGTTCAAACCCATTTTCACTAAATAATCATAAATTTCAAACATGAGGCCCGTTTGATGAGCCATCTGAGGTGTTGGGACCCTTATAATGAGATGGTCCTTTTTAAATGGCTTGGTGGGTTATTGGTATGGAACAATGTCGGTGTGGAGTTTCCCTTTTTTTGTTTTCTTGAAGGTTCAGTTTGATATTACGTCCACATAACATGATAGTAATGACCTCTAGAGGCCAAGTCCTGAATAGAGTTGTAGAATCCCTCCTTGAGATTGGACAAATCCTCTATCTCCCCTCATGTAGTTTTGTGGGAATTAAAATGACCTCAGATCATGGGGCATTAATCCTCCATACAATGTCCCATAACAATAGGGTTCTCGGTATTCTCATTGTAGAATCCACTATGTTACGAGGCCACATCGGTAGGGTTTTTCGGAATCCTATGAGAATGATCTCCTACATTGTGATCTATAAAAATATATTTTTTCCACATCCTCTAGAAAGGATCCCTTCTCTGTATGTCATAACTTTGACCAGTGAATTCTCTTTGGGTGCGGCCCAAACTAACTGGGTGTCTTTGTAAGAGTCTGTGATGACATCAAGGCTTGAGGAGTGATTTCTTCTAGAATGAGAATGCCTCGAGTAGAATCCTATGGACGATGTTTGGTTGTGACTTATCTTCTTTACATTGTGGCTGGTAATGAGTATATCCAGGTATTTTTTGTATATGTGTTATATGCATAAACCTGTGTAGAGATGATTGTGAATTCCTATGTGGTTTTTCCTTTGTGGTCTATCCTTTTTGGTTTTCGAGGTGTCCTACTAAGTATTGTCTTACTCACCCCTACACAAGATTTTTCCGCACATGTCGTGTCTTGTGCATATGACTGAAGTTTGGACAGAGCCTAGGGTGGACCAGGACCAAGTGGTGCCTAGAGAAATTAGGCAGACGAGATATGATTCTATAGCTTCTAACAGCTAACCTACACCTACCCTTTAGGCAGGGTTTTCTTCTGATGAGCTTCAGGGACTTCTGGTTTTACTTGTGTACTGTCTTTCTTTTGGGGGATTTTATACTGGCCTAGTATAACACCCTATACTCTACTTTCCTATTTCACTCTGGTTATAGTATATATTTAGTGGTTTTCATGCATGTTTTACTCAGTGTTTTACATTTCAACATTTGTGGAATTGGAGATGTGTGTGTGTTTACATGTCTATAGGAAAATCCTTCTATGTTAGTGATATACCTACTTAGTGCTAGTGACCAGCCCCTGTCCTATTGAAGGCGAGCATGGGAAGTTGAGGCATGGGCCCCTCTGGGATGAGTCGTGATAGATTTTTATCAGAGGAGTCAGTTTCAAATTGGGACTGGGAGTCTGTAATATTAGTTCAGGTCAATATTGTTATGTGTTTAGAGTTTGGATTTCAGGCCAGGGACTCCATGGTTGTTGTGGCAGACGACATATCCATACACTAGGACTCTAGAAAACTATTTTCCAACTTGTTATATGAAAGCACTAGTTGTAAGGAAATGAATGGTACATGCATCATATAGAAATGGTTTGTGTTTTCCATGTCCTTATTGAGTCATCTCTCCAGATATACTATATTGACCGTGGTTCATCTTGATCTATTTTAGGATGCCTACATACAGATAGTTATCCAGGATTCTATCACATGACCACGAGGATAGTATGCCTAGAGATGAGGCATCAGTATAGGGACCTGCACCGAAGATACTCCCTGCACTAGAGATAAAACCTTTGGGTGGTACACCAGTGATACCACCACCCATCAAGCAAAAATTACCACCATCACTACTGGTAGAGGATTCATGTAGGTTGAGTACATTGTATGATTTCTAGAGGCAGTGACCTCTCAGGTTCATGGGTGAGATAGACCCTAGGTAGTTGAGGATTGGCTGGAGGCTGTCACTCATGTCTTCTATCTAGTGAGGACAACTCCTGACCAGATGGAAGTTCTGGTCCCACACCTTCTTCAGGGATCAACGGGGTGGTGGTGGAGATTAGTGACTTAGATACATGATAATGTGACTCTGTACTAGGTATATTTTGAGTGAATCTTCAAGGAGTAGTTCTTTTCAACTACATTACACTTGGTGCATATCCAGGAGCTTCTGCATCAATAGTATAGCAATCAGACAGTGGTGGATTACTCGTTGAGGTTCACAGGCCAATATTATTACTATAGAGATATGGTTTGGGACCTGTTATGTAGGGCTCAGACTTTTGAACATGGAATGAAATGAGAGATTAAGGTGTTTATGCTATCCCTTATCATTCCAACTTATGTTGGGGTACTGAAGCTAGCTCTGACCATAGAGAGTTTTCTAGAAAAGAAGGCTCCAGTAATGGGAGCTACCAGTAAGAAAAAGGTAGGAGAATCTTTAGAAGTAGGTAGACGATGACAGTTACAGGGCCCCAGTAGGGAAAACACTTCAGGAGACGACCCCAAGATTCTGGTTCAACAGTGCGGGGCTTCCAGGGTGGCTCGAGTCGGCCATGAGATAGATGGTGCTATGCATGTGACGACTTGGGGCATCTAGCACAGGATTGTCAGAACCGACCTACAAATAATCGAGGGATGGTTGAGGGACCTCCAAGGTAGAGGTAGTTTTTTGAGTAGGGTGGTATATAGGGCGGTAGACGTGGAAGGGGAGCAGGTAGAGCAGCAGACGGTGGGCTGAGGTTAGAGGTACTACTACCACCACCCCCAGGTGGTCCACTATGGGCTCTGGGAGCCGGTGGATAGGGGAAAGGATAACTTCATGTGATGGAGTCTTACAACCCTGGTGCTCCTGAGATGATTAGAGGTATGATCTATGTCTTCTCCACCCTAACTGTAGTTATTATAGACATAGGTTCCAGTCACACCTTCCTTTCCACATACCTTTTTCAGAGCTCAGAGATTCTGGAAGAGTGATTGGCTGGATCCTTACATTTATAGACTTCTACACGAGGGTATTCAATGATCATATATTGGTTCCAGCATTGCGAGCTTGCACTTTTAGGATAGAGCTTCTACTGGGATCTCCTAGTAGTGGTATCGAGGCCTTGCAACTTCATTTTGGGTATGAATAGGTTTTCCATGATCCATGCTCAGATTGACTGTTTTAGGCATAGATTGTGGTGGGTCTACAAATATGGGACCAGGTTTTCCTTTATCAGCAAAATGGAGTTTCATGTAGTGTAGGATGGATTTTCTATGAGGAGGTTGTAGCTGATTACTCACCATTTGGCTAGCCACACCCTTAGTGCTATAAATGATGAGAGTCCTCAGTTTCCTATAGTGGTGGAGGAGTATGAGGATATATTTCCTGAGGATTTCCCCAGATTACCTCCCCATAGAGAGTTAGACTTATACATTGATTTGTACCCTAATACGACACAAATATCTACACCAACATATTGGATGGATCTTGTGGAGCTTTGAGAGTTGAGAGTACAACTAGAGGATTTGTAGAGGAAAAGATTCATGAGGCCCAGAATTTTACCCTGGGTGGCCCCAGTTTTGTTTTTGAAGAAGGTATACAGAAGATTGAGGATATGTATGGACTTTGTGAACCTGAATCAAGTGACCATGAAGAACATGTATCCACTTCTGAGGATTGATGACCTCTTTGATCAGCTAAAGGGAGTGAGGTGGTTCTCGAAGATAGACCTCGGGTCTGGCTATCATCAGTTTTGTGTATGGGATGAGGATGTACCGAATACAACCTTCAGATATCGGTATGGAAACTATGAGTACTTGGTAATGATGTTTGGTTTAACAAACTCCTCATGAGTGTTCATGGGACTCATGAATAGGATATTTTATATTTACCTTGACTGGTTCATCTTGTTCTTCATTGATGACATTTTGGTGTACTCAGCATCTGAGGAAGAGCACGTGATACACTCGAGGATTGTCCTGGGTACACTCTGGGAGAACCATATTTATATGAATATCTTGAAGTTTCATTTCTGAATTTGGGAGTTCCACATTTTGGGACACATCATTTGAGAGACTGGAGTTTTAGTGGATCTGGAGAAGATAGAGGTGATGCTTTCTTGGGAGCCACCCAAGAGTGTGACCGAGGTGAGAAGTTTCTTAGGGTTGGGTGGGTAATATCAGAGGATTGTTCCTGAATTTTCTAGGATAGAATCACCCCTAAAGGATTTTACATGAAATGGAAAACCCTTCATGTGGATGGAGGAGTGCCAAATTTTTTTAGGAGCTGAGGTAGAGGCTGAATAGAGACCCCATCTTAAGTCTACTAGAGAAGTGCGTCAGGTATGTGGTGTTCTATGATATATCAAGGACCATGCTTGGTTGTGTCCTAATGCAAGGGAAAGTGGTGATTGCCTACTATTTTCTCCAGTTTAGATATCATGAATAGAACTATGTGACCCATGATCTCAAGCTAGAAACAATAGTCTTCACACTGAAGATGTAGTGACACTACTTGATGGGTGAGCGTTTTACCGTATACTCTGACAAAAAAAGTCTCAAGTACATATTCTCCTAGAAGGATATGAACTTGAGATAGTGGTTGTAGATATAATTACTCCAGGATTTGGAATTTGAGATATTCTAAACTCCTAGAAATGACATGCTTAGTTATCCACAATGCAAGCCCTTGATGGAAATTTGATAGGTGGGGAGCACATTATCCTTTTTAGAGTCCGCACCATTGTACCAGTGGCATTGTAAGAGGAGGTTCTGAGGGAGTTTAACATATCCCCTTTGGTAGTACATATGAGTGTGGATAAGATGTACCATGATCTCCAATGTCAATTATGATGGCCAAGGATAAAGAAGGCAGTGGCAGAGTTTGTTTCGTAGTGCCTCACTTGTCAACAAGTAAAGGAAGAGCATCAGGTTCCAGCATGCTTGACTCAGCCACTCGAGGTGACATAGTGGAAGTGGGATGAGATATAGATGGACTTCATGACTGGTTTACCATCAATTTCTATGGGACACGATACAATCTGGGTGATCATTGAACGACTCATCAAGTCGGCCCACTTCTTACCTATCTAGGAGTAGGGTTCAGTAGAGATCTTGAGACGCCTCTACATTCCGAAGATAGTTCAGATTCACGGAGTTCCTTCGATGATCATTTCAAACTCCGATTCTCATTTCAAATCCTGGATATGGAAGGGACTATAAGATTAATTTAGGACTCATTTGCATTTGAGTATGAATTTTCATCCCCAAATGGATAGCTAGGCGAAGAGGACTATCCAGATTCCTGAGGATATTCTACTTGCTTGCATTATGGACTTCAGCCATAGTTGGAAGGATCACCTACCGCTGGTGGAGTTTTCTTAGCACAAAATCTACCACTCCACCATTGGTATGACACCCTTTGAAGCCTTATATGGGTGACCATGTAGATCACTAGTTTGCTGGACAAATCCAAGGGAGTCAACACTCATAGACCCAAATTTGGTGTGGGCTACCACCGTGAAGGTGCATATCATCAAGGAGCTGATGAGGACTACACATAACAGACATAAATCATATGCAGACAGGAGATGTATGCCCTTGGATTTTGAGGAGGGATACCATGTTTTCCTTAGGGTTTAAACTCGATGGGAATTAGATATATTTTTCTAGGGTAGTGAGTTATCTCTAAGATTCATCGACCCTTTTTCAGATTTTAAGTAAAGTTGGTGAGGTGACATATCACCTAGCCCTACTCCCTCAGATTCATCGAGTTCATGATGTATTTTCCATTTCATAGCTAAGGAGGTACGCACATGATCCATCACATGTCATCAACTAGGATGAGATAGACATTGATAATGGGGATATGTTTGAAGAGTACCTAGTGGAGATCGAGGATCAACAAGATCTGATCCTTGTTGGGTTGTTGATTACTCTGGTGCGCATTCAGTGGAAACACAAGAATCTCCAAGAGAGAACTTGGGAGTGGCACGATCAGATTCATGCTCAGTACCCTCACCTTTTTGTTGAGTAGCCTTTGTTTTGGATTTCGGGGATGTAAATACCTAAGGTGGGGAGAATTTAATGACTCATATTTTTTCTGCAATTTGTTTTTATAACTTAATTGAGAAAATTCTGAGACTAGGTGCTAAGATGACATGAGATAATGAGGGCCAGTGTTCTTGAAAAAGATATTTGAATAACGTTTAGTTTTTCATTAAAAATTATCATGATTATAACTTTGAACTTTATTATCTTATAAATGGGTTCCCAGATTGAAAATCCAAGGGCACCGTTGTGTTCAGAACGATGACTTTACCTTAGGTGGGGCCTAACATTGACTGGCAGAGGTCAAGGGTAAAAGTTAATTTTTGGACCCAAACATCATTAAAATGTTTAAATAAAAATATTTCTTTTGACATTTCACAGTGACATAGAGACACTATGATTCCACGATAGGGAAACCCGTTTCCTTTCATAAATGAAACAACATGGTGAAACTGAAACATTGTGATGCAACAACGCTGATATGCGTTTTCTTCATTTATAAGCTTGTACGGGATGCACGAATAGTTTGAAGATCCTATAGAAATTATCTAGAGGCTTGAGAGAATAAAATAATTGGAGAATCCTCTTGTTGACGAACGACGTATGCTGGTGGGTCGATGATCATAGTTTAAATTAGGCGTTGATAGATCCATGAATTACAAACGCAAATTACTTCTTCATAAGTGATCGATCCAAACCTAAGGTAGGATACAATTTTCATTTTTTTTCTTTCCTTGTTCATCATACCTATGATGAATGCCGATTAGTCCATGAAGAATCTAATAAAAGAGTCATGCGTATTGCGGGTTCAGTTTATTTTCCATTGTCAATATTTATATCAAGTTGATTCATGTTTAGAGTTGTTTGATCTTTCCCCCATTATTAAATTCTAATGTGGATAGATTGAGTTCGACATGAATAGGGACTAGATCCTTCCACATTGGGTATTCTTTTTCCTCACCTCCTTTGCCAAATTTTATCCCTGTTCTTCATTGGGTGCATCGATCCAGAACAGGATCCTAGATCATAGCAGCACAGGGTAGAAACATCATGAGGCAACAAACATAGGTGGTAACTCTAGACTTTTCAAGAGGAACACGATGAGGCAAGGCTGATGGTGGGGAGGTCCGCAATGGATGAGACACTAGATTGACAGTGCATCTGGGCTAGGTAGGAGGCTGGGAGAACAACCATCGAATCAATATCCGGCGGTGACAGTGATACATGCTCTAGGTGGGACTGTAGTAGGAGGACATGGGCCACGATCGACATGAAGAAATCAGACCACATGAATAGGTAGACCTTTAGAAACTGGACCATGATCTAGGACCTTTAGGTTGGATTTGTTTGGATTGAACTAGACCAAATCGGGTCATCTCAGGTTGGCTGGACCAGAACGGGTCAGACCCGAACCATGGTTCGGACCTGTTTTCACTAAAATAAGCATAACTTTCCAATGGGAGGTACATTTGATGATATGTATACGACATTGAGACCCTTGTGTTGATATAGTTCTTTTTGAATGGCTTGGTGGATTTTTGGTATAGACCAATGTAGGTGTGAAGTTTCTCTTGGTTCTTTCTTTGAGGGTTCATTATGACATTACATCAACATCACATGATAGTAATCCCATCTAGAGGCCAAATCCCAGATAGAGTTGTGGCAACCATCCTTGGGACTGGAATGATCTTCTATCTCCCATGATGGAGTTTTTTGGGAATTGACATGGCCTCTGAGGGTAGGGTGTTAATATTCCATACAGTGGGCCATAATGATAGGGTTATCAGTATTCTTAGTGTATAATCCTCTATGTTACGAGGCTTCATCTGTAGGTTTTTTCTAAATCCTCTAAGAAGGGTCCCCTATGTTGTGAGTTATACAGATTGGGTTTGTCGGAATCCTCTAGGAAGGATCCCCTCTCTATATGTCATGACTTAGACCAGTGTATTCTCTTTGGGTGGGGCCCAAACTAGAAAGGTCTCTTTATAAGAGTCTCCAATGACATCAAGGCTCGAGGAGTGAGTTATCTTGGAATGAACATGCCTTGAGTAGAATATTGTAGATGATGTTCGGTTGTGACTTATCTTATTTACCTTGGGGTTAGTAATGAGTATATCTAGGTATTCTTAGTATAGGTGTTATATGCATATACCTGTGTAGAGTTGACTATGGATTCCTTTGTGGTTTTTTCTTTGTGGTCTTTCCTTTTTGGTTTTTAGGGTGTCGTACTGAGTATTGTTTTTCTTACCCCTATATAGGGTTTTCCCACATAGGTCGTGTCTTGTACAGACGACCGACATTTTTATGGAGCCTAGGGTGGACCAGGACCAGGTGGTACCTAGAGTTATCTGGCAGACCTGACGTGCTTCTACGGGTACTTAAAGCTGAGCTACACCTACACTTCAGGTAGGGTTTTATGTGGTCTAGATTCAGGGAGTTGTGGGTTTACTTGTGTACTGTCTTTTTTTGGGGGCTTGTATATTGGCCCAGTTAACCAACCTATACTTTAATTTCCTTTTTCACTCTAGTTATGGTATATCCTTTGTAGTTTTCATGCATGGTTTACTTAGTTTTTTTAAATTTCATCATTTTTGGGCTTAGATATGTTTTCTTGCATAAAAATACATAGGGAATTCCTCCCATGTTAGTGATATTTCTACTCGGTGCTAGTCACCAACCCCTGGCCTATTGAAGGTGTGTTTGGGGAGTCGGTACACGGACCCCTCTGAGGCAGGTTGTGACATCATCAACATCATTTTTCTAAACATTGACATTGAAAATAATCTATTCATTATAATTTTCAAAATTTGAGACATATTTATATTTACCACTTATAGTATCATACTCATCTATCTCATAAAAAACTTTAGCATCAAATTCCATAACCACACTCTCTATATCAGTATTATCAGTCTTAATATTTTTAGTGCCATGATCATCTAATCGAGTAGTGTAGTTTAAATATTAGAATCAATTTATTCTTCATCTGTATCACCTTAAAAATTATTATCTTTCAAATATATAAAGAAATACTAGAATATATCTTAATTGATCTAATTTCAAGTAAAATATTAGAAATTTTTGTAGTCTCTCTTATAATTACGCCAGCCTCAATATGTTCATTTATAGTATTAACATTAGTGATATCCCCCAAGGTTGTGTCATGGATATCTTCTTCATCTTCATCATCAGTAATGACCTCCTTTAAAATATATAAAATATTTAATGAAACATTCAGAATAAAATGTTTTTTAACATTCCAATAAACATATTGTTATGGTGATGTTATTTAAAAGTATATTATTTCTTCAAAAAAACCTCTCTCTTATAAAATAAAATATTCAATATCCATCTATAAAGATAATAGCTCATTATCATCCTCCCTTGGTTGTAATAATCTATCACACATATAATATATATATTTTAAAAAAACTTATTCTTATTTAATAACATGAAAAGAAGATACAGGTCTTGAAATAAAAATTATAAGACTCACCAACTTTTTATGAAGTACCAATTTATATAATTTGTTTTTAATTCCTTTTACATATGTTATAAAATTTTAAACCATTTATTCTAGATGAAAATAATTCCAAAATATAAAAATATCATATTTTTTTATTTTACTTCACTATCATCAACTAAATATTTTTTAAACATAAATATATCCCTGTGAAGACAACTAAATAGTTTAAAAAACATAGTATAAGTTAAAAAATATCCATTTCATTCAATTTTAACTTTATATTATCTTTAATACTTGTAATAATAAACCTTACCTTCATAAAGATATTTTATACTTTTTTATAAGAAAACCTTGTATTCACAATATAAAAAAAATCCCACTACTATGAGATTAAAACATCCCATAAAAAAATATTCATCCTATTTAACAATGAAAAGTTGACAAACTTATCAAGTTATCAACTTATATCCATATCATCCTTATTATACCTCTTTACATAATCACTTGAAAACTATGTAAACTTATTTTAGTCTTCCCCATAAAAAACAATCTCCAAAATTCACTAAAATCAGAATATTTAGGGTTTGGTTTTGAGATTGAGAATGATAACTCAAGGTTTGAAAATTATTCAATCTTATTCGAAGGGGAATTTGATCCTAGAAAAAAAACTCGAATAAAAACCATCAACTGAAAAAATATATACATAAAAACAATAAATAATTTAATTTAATGTGTAAGAATAAAAAATTTAATATAATGAAATAAAATAGAAAAAATTTAAATATTTCATAACCAATATAAAATCATATATAACAATATGAAAAACATAGGTTACTCATATGTAACAAATTATGTAAAACTAAATTGAGAATTCAAAAGGCTACAAATGATTATAAATGAGTGTTGTATAAAATTTAAATGAAATTATAACTATAGATATATGATTAAACATAACTAACATGACATATTTAATATATAATACTTTAGATCAAAAATTGAAAAACAAAGACTTGAAATTCATAAACTCAAAATAAATGGAATAAACTCACATAAACCCAAAAAAAATCAACTAACTCGTAATAAAAGAAAACCTATTAGAAGAAAGAGGCTTAGTGAATATATCTACAATTTTATTTTCATTTTAAATTAACTAAATATATATATTACCTTTATTAGAATGGTCCCTTATGAAATGATGTCTTATATCAGTGTTCTTGGATTAAAAATGATTTATAGGATATTTTGAAAATTTTATAGCACTTTTATTATCACATTTTATTTTTACACATTTAAAATTAAAACCAAAATATCTCAAAGTGTGTTATATCCACAAAATTTACCATAAAAACCACAAGATACATTATATTTAACCACATATATTAAAGTGTAACAAAACTTGTTTTATTTATAGACTAATAAATCTACAATCATCCTTAGAAATGAAAGGATATGGAAATATTTTTCCTATCTATTCAACCTTCTATAAAAATATATGTATTGTTTTCAAGATAATACACATTGTGGTTTTGAATGGGGGCCTAAAGATATGAGTAGTTAAATTAATAAAAAAATTTAAAATAATAAATCATCCAATAAAAATTATAAAATATTAGAACTATGAAATTTTTATTTATTCCAATCAATAGAGAAGTCCCTCCTATCTAGATCATCTTTAATGACATAATTTATGTAGTAATTCATCTTAACATAGGTCTTTATATACTCATATATGATAATTATCCATTATTTGAAACTACAAAACAATATATTATCTTTTTTATAGATCCATATTGTTTATTTCTCATTGGTGTCAACCCACAGTTCGATTTTGTACGTTTTGTTACCATCCCCTATTAAGTATTTGATGTCAAAATTCTCTTACTTTGTATCTTCCTTGGAATATAAAATAAATTCCAAGTCATGTGAAAGAAATATCTATATATTAAATCAATTAAATCCATATACATTATAAAATAAAAAACATAAATTAATAGTTACATTAATATACTTTAAAATTATTCAGGAATCATTTTTAATAGAATTTTGGATTATTTCGAGATATAGCATAATTAAAAACAATAAACATGATGTATGGTATACTAGCTATGAAATATTAAAATCTCCCAATCATTCCTATATATAACATTCTATAAAATAATTCCAAAACTTCATAGATGTAAATTTTAATATTAGGACTAATATGTGTGGTATATTCTTTACTAATTTCAAGTAAAACATTTCTTAATAAATCTAGTCTATATTTTATTTTATTTAATACATTTCCACAATATCTATGAATATTTTAAAATTGATATATAAATTCAAACCATCCATTTTTCTCACTTCAAACTCTTATTACATGATATTAGAAACTCAATTGTACAATTTTTGGTTGATTGAACTAAAAATCACACAATCAACATATATTTAAATAAGAAAAATATATATTAAATAAGTTTTATTACTAAAAATAGGGTCTTCATTCCAAATTATAAAACCATTTTATAAAATAAAATATCCCAACATTTCATAAAAATCACTAAATTCATGTGCAAACCCATATAAAGATTTAATATGTTTAAAAGCTTTATAAGAAACTGTATTTTGAAAATAATGATCGTTTTAACATAAAAATCATTTAAAGTAATACCATTTTAATAGGAAATTTTAACATCCATATAAAATATTATTAAATTTATATTTTATAGATAAGAAAGAAGTATCAAAATGGGTTCTAACATAGAAACGAGTGCATTTATTTCTTCAAAATAAATTCATTCCAATTGATTATACCCTTTTTCAAATGATCAATCCTTATTTCTTGTAATCAATCCTTAATTATCACAATTAATAATAAGATTCCTTCTAGTTACTATAATTTTAAATTTATAGGATCTCTTTACTAATTAAGAAAACACTATTACTTTCAAACTAATTTTACTCATCATATAAAGCTAAAACCCAACATTCATCACTTAATTATTCCAATATATATATATATATATGATCAAGCTATGAAATAAATGAAAAAAATTAAAGAATATTTCAATCAAATAATATAGTCTAAACATATTTATTTATAACACTAATAAATTATTCTTAATGTTTTTCTAATGTTATAGGTTTTATTTACTCTATACCCACAACTTATTCAGTTTTTAACTCTTATGGATTTGAAAGTATATTATCAACTTCATTTGTTCATCATCATCATCCCTTTTAGTGTTAATTGAAGGATAAGGTATAATATTTTCTAAATAATCATTAGATCATCAATAAAAATTCTCTACTAATTAAAAATGTCTCTTTTTTTAGACTTCCCTTGAACATATTCTTTAACTATTCTTTGTTTTTTATTGAAAAATCTATGAGATTTAGAGGTTGTAGAATAACCAAGGAATATTCCACCATCATCCTTTGGAGAGTAATTTCCAAGATTATACTTATTATTTAAAATATAACATTTACATCCTAAATCTTAAATGTATCTAACTTTATAATTTTTCTCATTGTATACCCATAAATAGTTTTTTTAAAATATGCCTTATTAATATCTATTTTTTAAATATAATGTTATATTAACATCATCCACCCAAAAAGAAGTAGGTAAGTTATATTCAAATAAATTTTTTATATAAATTTATTGAAAAGTAATTTTTATAAATTCAACAACAACATTATATTGAGGTGGTATAAGATAAGAACATTTATGTTTAACACCACCATTTAAACAAAATGAGTAAAACTTGTGAATTTTAAATTCACTTTATTTTTCACTTCATAATAAAATATTTTTTTGAACATTTTTCATTCTAAACTATTTTTCAAAAACTCATGAAGATGGAATTATATTTTATTTTAATCCTTCAAAGTATAACCCATGGAAATCAGAAAAAATAATCAACTAAAATAAAATCAAAGGAATTTCCATCAAGGCTTTATGTTCTAGAAGGAACAAAAAAGTTCATGTGGAAATTTTTTAAATTTAAAAATTAGAAACGTCTTGAATTTTTTTAGAAGAAAATATTTGTTTCATTATAATTTAAAACACAATATATTTTATTTTTTCATCATAATTTAGTTTAAGAAAATATGAATCAGATTATTTTTAAATAACATTCAATTAGAATAAAAATTTCAATATAAAACTATTCAATTAAAAATCCCAAAATCTTTAATTTCAGTACATGAATAATCAATATTTTATCTAACCAAACAAATGGATCTAATGTGTAATTTTTTTAGTTATTGGTGATTTAAATCAAAGAATATTATCTTTAGTAATAAAAAATTCATTATTTTCAAAATCAATAGTATAACCATCACCCCACATTTGAGAAATACTTACCAGATTTTCCTTTTATCTGTCAACATATCAATGCTTTTCATAAAAAATATTCTATATTTTTATATGACTTAATTATAGTAATTTTTCCTTTTATGAATATCCAAATGTGTCAGTTCCGTCATATATATTTGTTAAAAAATAAAAATCTGATAATATTCCTTCAAAAACCAATTTCTATATACTATTTATCATTATTGTTTTCATGGAACCTTCCCTATAAAAATATAAAACAAGAAGATGTTTTGGTACCCATATAATTTTGGGACAAACTGTGATACCCATTAAAGATTTAAGAGATGAAATATAATTTCCTTGAGAAAAATATTTAAACATTATAGAAGATAAATCCTTTGATTTGAACAATGGGATGAAATAGCATAACGAAAACTTGTAATAATTTACATTCTTCATATATTAGAATCAAGGATAAAAAATTTTCTATATAACTTTTTTTAACATGTGAACCTAATTCCTAGATTATTCATATATTATTTATTACTATAAAGTATTTTATTAATGTATTCCTCACCCAAATTAAACTTATCTATTAGATAATATATCATCTATTCTACCATCATACCGAGCATAAGAATATTCATCTTTAATCAATTTATATTTAAAATCTAAAATATGATTAAATGGTGTATTTTTTTAGCAACAAAATAATCATAATATTTTCAAATCGGTTTATGTTTTTTATGAAAGTAATCATATTTTTCTTCTAACAAAGAATAATAATAATTAAGTTCATTAAAATAATAAATATTGTTAGGGCCAATAGGGGGATATATACCCTGAGAGGGGGGGGGGGGTGAATCAGGGTATGAATATTCTTTTCACACTTCTTCCTGCCCCACTAGATCTTGACCTCTTTATTACAAGGGTCACTTTGTTTGAACTTGTGTGGTTATTATGATCACTTATTTTCTTCTTTTCCTGATGATGATGCTTCAAATGCAATGCAGGGAAGTAAGCAGGCAGAAACAAAGATTTTTACTTGGTTCACCCTCACCGGGCTACGTCCAAGGAGCATACGCCGACAAGTTTTCATGCGTACCAAATCCCAATAATCTTCATAAGATGTGGATACAAAATTTGGGATAGAGAACTTCTATTCCCAGGCTCACTGCCTTCATAAGGTTTAGGGTCAGCTCACTGCTTTCCCAAGGTTCACTCCCTATTTCTCTCTCTCTGGCTCACTGCCGGTGGAGAGGATCACCTTCTTCCTCTTCCTAAGCTCACTACTCTAGAAGGGAATCCATTCAATATTTATAGACCTGTAGGTCTCTTCATTTTCATGAAGTAATGCATCCTTAAATGTAGATAGATTCTCTGTTAAAGTCCAACTTTCATCCACTGATGAATATCCCTTTACCCCTGAACCACTGGGCAATTCACTTTGGAAACACCTTCGCAAAGCACCCTACTTTGCAAGGCTTCCAATTTCACGAAGCTCAAACAAGCCTTCGTGAAGCTCCTGCCTTTTCGCAAATCTCTCTCGCGAAGCTCTCTCGCAAAGAACTCCCGCGAAGCTCAACTCATTGCAAAGAAACTTCTCTCGCGAAGCTCACTGAGCCAACGCGGAGCACACAACTTTCGCGGAGATACAATAGCCGCCACAGAGCTCCTCTTTCGCGAAGCACACTGGCTCCGCGAACTACCTTCACAAAACGAGAGCAAATGATCTTCTCTGAAAAATCTCTCTTCTTCTCTCGAGGGGGTCGACCTCTATTTATAGGCTATTCCACCGACCCTCGTCCCTTCTGCGCGAATTCAATGCCACGTCATCTCAAATCGAGAAGCTCCAAAGTTTCTGCCGGAATTCTGTCCAAATCACGAAGCACCATGGCAAGTTTCCGTTCACGGAGCTTGATGTAGTCGCGAAGAATCACCGTCAACATACCTTCGCGCCTTCACCGCGAAGCTCCCTCGCAAAGCCCTTCACCGCCGCGATGCACTTCAGTCTCTGCCATTCGCGAAGCTTGACGTAATCGCGAAGACTCACCGCCTCCATTCTTCTGGTCTCGCGATTTCCAAACCATGAATCCTATATTCAAGAAATTCATGCCTTTTCCATATTAAATTATGATCTTCATGGAAATCCTATTTTCGCGATGCTCACCAAACTCCAAATTTTGGACCCCAAAAATTTGGCAAACACTGGGAAACGGCACCACCTTGTACTGCTCTTTTGTACCGCCTCCAGATCGTCCTTTCCTTTGTCATCATTCTTTGTCAACAAGGATTGTCAACAACTTCTTGGGAACTCTAAAAATATCCATGAAAACCTGCTTTGTCAACAAACACAATCAACCCAAAAATACTGCAAAGTTACCTTGAGTGATTTTTGCCCAACAATATCCCCCTTTGGGTTTGTTGACAATTCTTCATAACTGTTCTCAGAATGATTTTCTGCACGTTGATACCTCACTGAGTCTTATTCCAGTTGCTACCACCATTCGCCTCTTTCGATTCTGATAGAATTCAAGGATTCACTTAACACGTACTCTAAGCCCACATGAGCAATGCTCGGCGTGAGAAACAAGAGTAGTATGAAAAGTTCATCAATTAATCACTTCATGTCAAACACCAATTGTCGATTCCAACATGATACCAATTATTAAATTGATACCAATTGTTGAACCACACTGATCCCAATTGATGATAGCTGAAAAACTTCTCTCACCTTTCCAACACCACTGTTTTGCTTTTATCACGATCCTCAGCTGTCGTGATATCTATTCTTTGATCGATCACTTCTAGCATCGTCAGATTTGAAAATCTCTCCCTTTCTCATTGCTCCCCCTATCTGGATGCTCCACTGGTCAACTTCTCCCCATATCATTCATGATTTATCAAAACTCCACACTGTCTCCCCCTTGAACAAACATTATTTTCTCCCCCTTTTCAACGAACCCAAAGGTTACTCCTTTGCAGTATGTAACAGAGTAGAGAACACATCAGCACATTAGGGAAAACACATCATACCTCGGGGAGAGGGGGGGCGGGGGGGGGGGGGGGGGGGTGGGTCCCACATCCACACTATTTCAAGTGCGGGGAATTGACTGAACTCTCAGAGCCAGTTGATGCCTTTCAAATGCTTCCTTGGGTATGGCCTTTGTTAGAATGTCTGCAACATGTAGCACTGTAGGCACATACTCCAACTTCACGATTCCCTACTCAACCTTCTCCTTGATAAAATGATACTTTATCTCAATGTGCTTTATCCTTGAGTGATGGAAGGAATTTTTGCTGAGATTTATAGCACTTGAGTTATCGCACTGGATTCCAATCAGAGACTTCACCGCAACTCCCATATCTTAAAGCTGCTGCTTCATCCATAATAACTGTGTGCATGCTTTAGTGGTCGCAATATAATCAGCTTCCGCGGTGCTCAGTTAAATGAAATCTTGCTTCTTGCTTAGCCAAGAAATACACAATCCACCAAGATAGAATGCACCTCCTAACGTCGATTTTCTGTCATCTCCTGATCCAGCCCAGTCTACATCAGTATATCCCAATAACTCTGTCTGAGATTTGTCATTATATGTCAAACCGAAGTCCACCGTGCCCCTGATATACCGAAGTATTCTTTTCACTATAATCATGTGGATTTCTTTGGGATTACTCTTATATCTCTCTGCTTAGAAAGTGGAGAAAACAATATCAGGCTTTGTTGCGGTCATGTACAGCAAACTGATGATAATCTTCCTTTTTTCAGTGAAATTAACTGCCCTGTCACTATCATAGTTTGATGATTTCATCCAGGTAGAAACTAGAGTCTTCATCTCCTTGTAATTTTCAAATTCCAAATCATTCCAAAGAATCCTTGGCATATTTGGATTGAGAAATGAATGTGTCATTCCTGCCTTGTGTAACACTGAAAACCAAGCTTCTTCAAATACTGATATATCCTTTAGTACCATGCTCTTGGTGCTTGTTTCAGCCCATATAACGCCTTCTTCAGCCTGAAAACTTTTTTCTCATCCTCATGAATGAGAAAACCATTTGGCTGCTCAATGTACACCTCTTCTTCCAGAAACCCATTTAGAAATGTAGTCTTTACATCCATCTGAAACTCTTTGAACTTTCTTTGCACTGCAATGGCTAGGAATAATCTGATTGTCTCCTGCCCTGCAATCGGTGCAAATGCCTCATCACCATCTATTCCCTCTATCTGGGAGTATCCTTTGCACATCACTCGTGCTTTGTTCTGAATCATTATGCCATATTCATTAATCTTGTCTTAATAGACCCATTTAGTCCTGATGACGGTTTTATCTGCTGGCCTCGAAACAATCTCCCACATCTAGTTCTTCGCAATCTAATCAAGCATTTTATTCATAGCATGAACCCAATTTTCAACATCAGCTGCATCAGCAATGAATTTCAGCTCTACCTGAGGTAGGAAATATGTCTGCTGCAGTGACTTCATTCTTCTTGTCTGAACTTGAGCTCCCTAATCAATAATGATATTCTATCTATCAGTTTCAACTCAACTCTTTGGCATCCTTGTAGACACATACTTGACACTTTCTTGTTCATCATCAATGTCTTCTTATGAATCAGCATAAGCCACTTCTGCTCTCCCTGTGTTGATTTCTTCCTCAACACTTTCATCAGGAAGTTGTTCACTGACACATTTTTCAGTGGCTTCATTTCTTTCAGCTACTTTTCTCAGATTTTTGTTGAGACGCCTTTGATTTTCTCTTGCAGCTTCTTGGTATCCTGAAAACAGTCAGCTGATACCATATTGTTAGAACAAAATAGATAATCATGAAAACCTGTGTTGCTGCTTTTCCACCAATCATTCTTCACGAGCATAAACATTCATCCTTCATATCATATTGAGATCATGCATCTGATTAGGATATAGAATGCTCCCCCTATGTTATGCAACTCTTCTTGTTGTTAGGCCCAACAGTTTAGACCCATAACTAGTCTTTTCTACGTGCACTATTTATATTAATCTGGCACTCAGCATCGAGCCATTAACCAAATATCTAAGCCTACTGAGTTGGAACTCGGTGTAGGAAACAAGAGATAAAGCTAATAACACAATCACTTCTAATTGTGCTCAGTTTCTCCCTTTCATTTTCAATTCTTCTACCAGATTTGAATCAATTTAAACTCTGGATCATATCAATTCTCCACTACGCATCCTTAGATGCCACTACCCCATGGATCGTATCTCCCTGAAACCTGAAACACATGAATCATCAGTTAGTAGCATTAATATATATAGGGAGAGGGGTTGACTTCTGGAATCCTCAAGATGAGGATTGTGGTTGATCCTGATGGGTCGACCCTTTGATTCTTTCTTGGAGCGCATCACACTCCTTTCTTGCTTCCTCCAGCTGCCTGGCCAACGTCAACTGCTCTGGCCATATGACTAAGCATTCATTACCCACATTCTGAGCCTTTTTCTAATATGTAGATTCTGTAGGCCCAACCTTTCTCATCACTTGGGGTATAGACCCACTAGTACTCGTTTCCTTCTTTGAGGTTCTTCCAAAATTCCATTTTCCCTGATTATTTCTCTGAGTAGGAATCTCTTTGCTTGTCATCTTCCTTTGCTTCTTCCACCATTGTAGGGATTTTCCTTTTTCTCCCAGTCCTCTCCCTGGCACATGACTTGTGAATTTTTCAACGCATTCTTTATTTATCTGCCTTTTATCAGATTTCTGAATCACCACACTCTTTTTCACTGGTGGTGAGTCCTCCATTGAATGTGAACTCTTCTTATTCATAGATGTAGTGTTTCCTCCCTTTTTCTTCCATATTTGTTCATGTTCATTCTTAGAGAGCGGTTGTGAGTGTGACTGATACACTTTTTGTTCATCTCCTTATGATTCTCCAGGAACTCTAAGCTTATTCTTCAACATACAACTTTCTCTCCCAGTGTACGATTTCTTATTGTACGATTTCTCATTATACACCACTGGAGTTGAGAATCTCCTTTGGAGTTCCTTTTTCTTTCCGGCCTTCTTGCAGCAATGTCTTTCCAAATGCCCATGATTAGAACATATGAAACAACTTCCATTAAAGGAATACCTCATTTCATCATCTCTTAGCCAAGATGTTGATGCAGCTTGAGTTCTTCCCCTGAAATTGAGCTCTTGAGCTTCTTGACACATATTCATGGTGTGTCCCATTCTTCCACAGTAATAGCATCTGATGAATGTTCTCCTCTGAGAAACTCTTCTCTCTGATTTATCATGATGCTTCTTCTTATTCTTAGATTTAGTAATGTCTCTGTTTTCACTGCCTGAAATTTATTCCAGAGCCTCTGAACAGAAGCTTGATGTGTGGCCATGAATCCCACAGAAATAGCACACGTTATCACTACTTTTTGTAACTGTCATTTTAGGCCTATCTACAGCACCTATAGGATTTCTTTCACATTTGGAACTGTTCACAACTCTCTTTCTATCTTGAACGAGAGGGGATTTATCAAATCCGATACCAGCTTTTCCGAAACTTGCTGGTCTTTGAGCTGAGAAGATATTCTGTTCTTTCTCTTTAGAAATAGCATATCTGTTCTTCATTTTATCATCACTTGTCGAAGTATGATCAAATAGCAAGTGTAAGGAATCCTTCATTTTTGGCATTCCTTTAGAATTGGATTTCTCCACTTCCTTCTTTTATGATTCTATCTCCTCTTCCAACTTTTGAATCTTTGCCTCCCTTGATTCAAGTTGGACATCAAGTTATCTCTTGAGAAGATTCCCTCTACTCATCTCATCTTCCAATTCACGTGTCATCTTTTTCACCATGTCACTTTTCTCTTTAACTTTCGATTTTTCTTCATCAATAGAATCAGAGCAACATGCATTCTCTTGTTGTAGTATTTGATTCTTATGAACTTCTTCAGACAACTGTGTTGCTAGATCACCATTTCTAGCTTTCAGATTCCGAAATTTGTCTGACTTTTGATTCTCTTCAAAATCACCAGCCTTCTGTTTTCCTTTCATTTAACCATCTTTTGTAGTTCTTCGGCATGAGAATCATTCTTCTCTATTAGGTCAGTAACTATGTCAATAAGACTTTGATTTAATCCTCTTAGCTTTTTGACCTCAATCTCCAATACTTTGATCTGGATATCTTTGGATTTGACTTCTTCGGTGTTTCCAACGTCACTTGGAATATCAGGTTCTTAAATGCACTTGACTTGATCTTTCACTTTTCTATTCAATCCATCAATCTCCCTTTTCTGTTCTTCAATATTAAGATTATACTCACCAACTGTTTCTGAGTTCTCTGGTGCTGATAACTTGAGTTCCTCAATTTTATCCATCAACTCAGACTTCTCTTCTTCCTGCTGCTGCATATAGAGTTTGGCATCATGAACAACTTTGTTAGCTTTCTTGGTTTTAGCTCTCCAAACATCTATCTCTTCAAGAGCAGCCTCTAACTCAGCTTTCATATCTATTCTTACTTCAATTCTTTCTTCTTCATCATCGCTTGTTTCAAAATCACTTTGAAGTTCATGTACTTCACTCATTCCTACCTCATGCTTGAGTGAATCAATCTTTTCTCTGTCAGATTCATCCAGACCTTCCTTCAGTAAACTTTTTGATTCTTTTAATTGAATCACAGTTTTTCCATACACACTTACACACTGAGGAATATTACCTGACTTCTTCTTCTTCTTGGATGTTTTTCCCTTTACCATGGCTCACCGAGATAAGAGCAGGCTGATTATTTAAACACACAGATCAATAACACCAAGTCAGAGAAAACAAATCTGATAAAAGCAACCTTCCCTCTGATACCAATTGTTAGGGCCAATAGGGGCCTATATACCCTGAGAGGGGGGGGGGGGGTGAATCAGGGTATGGATATTATTTTCACACTTCTTCCTGCCCCACTATATCTTGACCTCTTTATTACAAGGGTCACTTTGTTTTCACTTGTGTGGTTATTATGATCACTTATTTTCTTCTTTGCCTGATGATGATGCTTCAAATGCAATGCAGGGTAGTAAGCAGACAGACACAAAGATTTTTACTTGGTTCACCCTCACTGGGCTACGTCCAAGGAGCATATGCCGACAAGTTGTCGTGCATACCAAATCCCACTAATCTTCATAAGATGTGGATACAAAATTCGGTATAGAGCACTTCTATTCCCAGGCTCACTGCCTTCACAAGGTTTAGGGTCAGGTCACTGCTTTCCCAAGGGTCACTCCCTATTTCTCTCTCTCTGGCTCACTGCCGGTGGTGAGGATCACCTTATTCCTCTTCCTAAGCTCAATGCTCTAGAAGGGAATCCATTCACAGTTTATAGACCTGTAGGTCTCTTCATTTGCATGAAGTAATGCATCCTTAACTGTAGATAGATGCTATGTTAAAGTCCAACTTTCATCCACTGATGAATATCCCTTTACCCCTGAACCACTGGGCAATTCACTTTGGAAACACCTTCGCAAAGCACCCTACTTTTCAAGGCTTCCAATTTCGCGAAGCTCAAACAAGCCTTCGCAAAGCTCCTGCCTTTTCGCGAAGCTCTCTCGCGAAACTCTCTCGCGAAGAACTCCCGCGAAGCTCAACTAGTTGCAAAGCAACTTCTCTCACGAAGCTCACTGAGCCAACACGGAGCACACAACTTTTGCGGAGCTACAATAGCCGCCGCGAAGCTCCTCTTTCGCGAAGCACACTGGCTCCGCGAACTACCTTCGCAAAACGAGAGCAAATGATCTTCTCTGAAAAATCTCTCTTATTCTCTAGAGGGGGTCGGCCTCTATTTATAGGCTATTCCACAAACCCTCGTCCCTTCCGCGCGAAGTCAACTCCACGTCATCTCAAATCGCGAAGCTCTAATTTTCTGCCGGAATTCTGTCCAAATCGCGAAGCACCACGGCAAGTTTCCGTTCGCGGAGCTTGACGTAGTCGCGAAGAATCACTATCAACATACCTGCATGCCTTCGCCGCGAAGCTCCCTCGCAAAGCCCTCCACCACCGCGATGCACTTCAGTCTCTGCCGTTCGCGAAGCTTGACGTAATCGCGAAGACTCACCGCCTCCATTCTTCTGGTCTTCATGATTTCCAAACCATGAATCCTATCTTCGAAAAATTCATGCCTTTTCCATATTAAATTATGATCTTCATGGAAATCCTATTTTCGCAATGCTCACCAAACTCCAAATTTTGGATCCCAAAAATTTGGCAAACACTGGGAAATGGCGTCACCTTGTACTGCTCTTTTGTACCGCCTCCAGATCGTCCTTTCCTTTGTCATCGTTCTTTGTCAACAAGGATTGTCAACAACTTCTTGGGAACTCGACAAATATCCATGAAAACCTGCTTTGTCAATAAACACAATCAACCCAAAAATACTGCAAATTTACCTTGAGGGATTTTCCCCCAACAAATATTGTTTTCATGTATGAAATAAAGAATAAATTCTCCTCTTCTACTTGATCCTTCAAAAATATATTATCTTTATAATTAGATTTAATTAATAATATGAATTATAATAAAATACATCAATTGAACCCTCAGAAGAAATAAAATTAGTTTTCATATATTTTTTAAATTTATTATATATTTTTCATTCTTTTAGATTTTATTTTATGTTTATTATATTATTTAATTAGTGGAAAATTAAGCTTGATATGCCCATGTTTTTTGCAGTCATAACATCTATCTTTCTTAGAAGTTCCAAAGTTATTCATGAATATAATAAAATTACATTTGAATACCTTTTTTATCTTATGAAATTTATTGAACATTCAAACTAATTGATCAAACTCATAACCATAATTTGAAATTTCACATTCATCTTTAACAACTGAATTAGAAAATATTTCATTATCTCTCTTTTATCTCATTTCATAAGCAGTAAAAAAATTAAGAAACTCTATTAAAATTATCAAAAACTTAAATATAAATTATATCCTTTATAGATCTACAATAAACATAAAACTCTTCTTCAATCTCTATACCCCATAACTCTGGTTCACGAAAATGTATTTTATAAGGTTTATTAACATTGAATTATATTTTTAGGCCCAAATTCATATTATAGATAGTCATCATTATTTTCCAACACATGTAATTTTATTAATTAAAATATGGTTGTCTAACAATAAGTTTTCATTCCTTAAAATAAACCATTTAAAAAAAATTAAATAGACCAATAAGCATTAACTAACCAAATATTAGAATATAATGGATTTTATCTAATTCATAATGTTTTCACATTATTATATATAAAAAGGACTAAAGTGGGGAATAAATTGAGTTTATCAATTTAACCTTTATTTTATTATTTTTTATTAAATATGTAGTAAGCAAAATTTAAGTGAAAATTTGTCACATCAGATTTTATAGGGGATGGAGGTCACCAAATTAATCCCCCACTCCACTCCACTGACACCCAATAATGATTTCGTGATTTTTTAAGATCATTTTACTAGGGATATCTATATCTAGTGTAGTGAACCATATTTTACATCCTAAAATAAATAATCTATTCGATGAATTACTCCACGTGAAACATAGAGACCAAAAATTGATAGACCTTCATAATGTAGCCATAGAATTATAATGTATAAACCATGGTAACTTAATTATAGAATATATATAAACAATAAAATATATAGAAACAAAAAAATAAAATAAAATTCATTTAAATATCAATAAAATTTGAACAGATATATAAAATATTCTTATACAGTTAGAAATTATTTCATAATTTTTTTCCAATTTGGATATATTTATATTTAACACTAAATTTAAATGAATAATTAATATACACAAATATATTTCTTATAAAATGTTATTTTTCATGATATTTCATGATTTTATTTTAATATAACATCATAAATTTTATCATGTGAATTTAGTAAAATAAGAATTATTTTTTGATCTATCATGAACATATTATCTTAAGATGAATTTCTAGTGTTTTTTAGAAATTATTAATTTTTAGCAGAATAGTAAAAATACTAACTTTATTAATTCTGTTACTTTTATTAAATTATTTTATTATTTCAATATAAAATGAAATATTTTCAGACCATTTACTATAAAATTTTATATTATACTGTATAATTAATTATTTTAAAATTTTGTCTTAAATTTATAAACAAATACTCATTATTTTGAAAAATTATGTAGCATTTTAATAAAAATGATTCTTTTGAATGTTTTATTGAATTAATTATAACACGATAAAATGAAGTTATTTATTTTTTTAATTGTTAAATAAATTATATTTTAATGATAATAATTATTTAAAATTAATTATAATCAATGTCATTGATAATTCTATCCTAATCAAAAATATTTTTGCTTATTTTTTTATTCAAAAAATGGGTTTTTGTTTGCTACATGCTCTTTTGTTAAAAATAATTTCCATAAAAATGGGATTTTTATTTGATAAATTAGAATTAATATTTTTAATTATTTTTTCTAATTTATCTAATAGGGATCATTTTATTTTTATTATTTAAAATTAAAGTACCTTGGTAATAACCATAAAAATTGTGAAATTAAAAATTTAAGAGTAAATAATTTCAAAACTGTTTAAAACATGTTTGAAAAAACATGGTTGATAATTTCTTGAACCATAAATACCCCACACTCTATTTTTTCAATTTTTTATCCATTTACTCTTGAATAGTGTCATGGTGTTATTGAAAATTGAAGAATGTTTCCTGAAGTTCCCATTTTCTTCTCTTATAAAAGGACACCACTTCCACCCATAAAAGTTACACTTCACCTTGTAATTAATCTTTAAACTTTTTAATATTTTCTCCAACCATAACCAAATCAAACTTACTAAATCCTCTTGTCACACTAATATATTACAATCCCTTCAATTCCTAGGATTACTCGAGGGAATGATTAAGTCTCCAACATTAGTATTATCTCCTTATTAAGTATTTCTTCTTAATATTAATCATAAGAATATATTATCACTATAATAATATAATGAAATATGTATCATTATTATAATTTTATATTGTTATATTAATTTTTAAACCATTATTTATTCATTTCCATACATATATAAAAATAATGGACTGTCAATCGTGTGCGCATGCAGACTACAACCTCCACAAAGAATCAATTTTTATTATTTCTATAGACTTTAAATAATTCTAAAAAAATCATAAATGTGGTTCAAAATAAAAAAATAATAGAAAAATATCATTATTATTCAATTATGATTATATTATTTCAAAAAAATACAACTTTAACCATACTCACAAGTCAACTTTAAGCGTGTCTAAGTTTCAGTTGTTCTAACCACCTACATGAATTAAGCTATAAAACTCTATCATGGAAGACTATGATAACATAATTAAAAATATTATTATAATATAATAGGAAAATATTGACTGGTATATGATTATTTAAATATTATATTACATATTTAACATATTATTATAGTATCATTTTTTTACTAAAAAACTAAAATAAGCCAAGACTGTTTCAATTTTCAAATAGCATAACTAAAAAAATTATGGAATGATATAAGATATTATTTATTCAATGTAAGTTATAAATTATAGTAACTAAAATGATATAATGTTGAATTAAATAGTTGGTAATGGTATTAATAGTATAAAGTGTGTTCATACAATTAATGATATTATCACCCGATGTTGAAAAGAGATTAAGAAAATTTAATGTATAAAGAGAATTGTTATTAATGGAGAGTATAAATGGAAATATATATGAGTAAGGCAATTAAATATATAATTAAGTTGTTTATATTTCTTATACAGGAGGTTAAATCACTTTCATGGTGATCAATAGTAATATTAAGGGACTTGGAAACTAAAATTTTATTCTTTGAGTGATATAATATCTTATTGAACATAATTTTTACAATACATTCCATTTTGATTAATCTTATCTCATTATTTTGGGGAATAATATTATTTGAACCAAATTAATTTTATTGAACGTTTTTTTTCATTTTTCTTAGACATAATGGATACTTTTTGAAAAGTTACTTGAAACTATTACTTTAAGAATGATGAATACCAAATGTTTTCAAAAAAATATTTTTGGATTTCATTTTCAATATATTCAAATGATCAATATCTCATTGAGTGGTTTTAGATTACACTATATATGTTATTATTTTATTAATAATTTTGAAGAATTATATTTTAACATCCTATGATTTCTTATGTTCATGTTATGTGATAAGTGTAAGAAACCCATTCTTTTTTTTCTTAGGTTATATAAGATATAATGATGATCAAGTTTAAGTGGAATACATTTGAGTGGATGATGATGGTTGAAGACCTATATCTCCCTAAGATGATTCTTTATGCTTACATATGATTAGATATTTAAAAATGGACATAATGAGTTTTTTCACATAGACATGGGTATGATAGGTTTTCTCAAATTTTTAGGAGTGGATATAATGATGTTTTTCACTTAGGCATGGGAATAATGGGTTTCATCACATAAGTTTTCCTATTATTATGGTTATTCGACATTTCCATCTTTTTCACCATGTTATACCAAAATATCAAGATGTATTTCATTTCCATGAAATTCTAGGTGTTCATTATTATTCCTTATTTCTAAATAATTTCTCACTTTAATTTCATGATCACATGATATATGTTTATGTAGATGTGTTTTAATCTAATTCATATCTTTTATGCTTCATTAAATATATTTCATTATCATATGTCACTGCAACATGTTTTATGATTATCTTATAAATTATTTTTATCTTTTATTTTGATATATTTTTTCTCCATCATGTTTTACTTTAATAAGATATGTTTTACACTTAATGTGCATTTGATCTTCCACATTTCTTATTTTTCCAACACCTAGGTTATGAAGATGATTATATCATGTGAGATATCTAATAATGGTTCTAGAGGAGCTTGATTATATATAAATGTTCAAAATTATAGTAAGATAACATTTTTATGTAGTCAACATCAAAAACACTAAACCTTTTAGTCTTTAGATTATGAGACTATTTGTAAGATGGAATATTCAAATCATGGAATTAATGTATTATTTATTCCATGTTTAGATTGGTTTTATTTAGGTTGTATCAGAGTATGATTTAGTTATTTTTATATATTTGATTATACAACTTTAGTGAAAACCCTATGGAAAATTATTAGGGATGAGTCTAAGTATATGATAACATCCCTATATTTTTTTAAAATAGATATTTTGTCGATATCCTATAAATTACATTCCTACCCTGATACTATATGTGGAAGTAGGATCTAGAAAAGTTTTACCTTGTGGTAATAACTTTTAAGAGGTCATGTTGTGTATTAAATTCAACCGTGACCTGGTTCATGACAAAGAGGCCTAACTGCACACCTGGTTTGACACTGTGAGGGAATATTCTTTGGTTAACCATAATATATTTACAATTTATTATGAAGTAATAGAATATATATATAAATAGTTCGGTTAGGAATATGACCATGTAAAACCTAGATTGGATCTGAGAGATTCATAGGTTAATATATTCATGTATTTTGTGAAATATACCTTATAAGATTATATTTTCATTTTAAGTACATTCATTAATTCATGTATAAAAATTCCAAAATTTAATTTTGTCAATGTAATGGTAGGAACCTGAAAGAAATGAGTTAAAAATGGGAACAATGGAAAATGTGGAGATTTTTACAATTAGAAACCTAATTAGATTCTTTATATAATGAAAAAACTCATATAAATGATCTCCCAACTATCTCAAGCTATGAGAAACAACCCAAACCATGTTGAGCTTCCAAATTCATTAAGGATGGAGAGACTCAATATCGATTCAGTTATGTGGAAACACACACCTTATTTTAGTGGGTCTTTTAATATATTTGTTGTTGAGTAGTGGGTCAATGAAATAGAAAAGTTATTTTCTATTATCCAGTACTTAAACCATGAGAAGGTCATTTTGAAAGCCTATAGTTTATAATATGATGATGAAAAGTGGTTGATTCTCATTAAGAATAACAAAAAGGATGATTTGTAGTCCATGTAATGGGAAGTGTTCCAAAAGATATTTTGTAACATCCCAGGTAAATAAAGAATAAGAGATTTTCATACTTATTAATATTTGTGAATTAAATATTAATTTTACTTTTAAATGTTTGCCATGTTCGATAGCATACCTGATACGCAACAATGGGTTTCTTTGAAATATTACGTTGGACACTAATAATATAATATTATTATTTTAAATGGTAGTTAACTCATAGTTGTTGTATTGGTGGGAATGAAAAAAACTAACTACAATATGATTATACATGTTTTTTAGATGTATTTAGTTTTATTAAATAAAAGTTAGAGGTTTAAAATGTGAATGAATCTAATTTTAAGCATAATTTATGTTAAAATGCCGATTTATTACCTTTTAATGGAAAAACCTCTTCAAATATATTTTTTGTAACTTTAATAAATTCTATTTGACCAAATAAAATCCTTCTTTATAATGGTGACATCAAAATTCACTTTTTTGTAAATTTTTGGAATTTTTCCTGATAAAGTTCATTTTTAATGAATAGTGAAAAAATATTGTATTTTAATTCAAAACTACGTTTTAATATAATTTATTTATATGGTTAGATTTTATTTTTAATTGGTTTTAAATTTTAATTAGAATATATTTTTACCATTTAATCCAATGTTGGTCATTGGAATTAATTTCACTTTGAATTTGGACATAAACAAGTGTCAATCTTTTGATAGTTATTGTTTCTTAAAAACACGCTATTTGTTCTAATAACGAGAATTAATTTTAAATTAATTAATGGAACTTCAATGTTTATAATCTGGTAAAATAGTCATAATTTTTGAATTCAGAATATCAAATATATCTTAGGCGGTATTTTTTGTGTTTTTCTGAAAAACATCAATTTTTGATGAATAGTGAAACCACTTAGTAGTAGTTAAAAAAACTGATTTTTTCATTTAAATGAAATTTTACCACTTATATGAATTGAATTTCAAAAATCTGAAATACATGGTTGTTATTAGTAAGTAAAATTTGGTTCAATAAGATGAAACTAATTTTTGGTGAATAGTAGTTTTTGACTTTTATTCACCGCGTTTAAAGGTAAATAGGGTAATTAAAAGTAAAAAGAATATTATAATAATTCAAAATTACTTTAAAAAGTGTTTAAACCTTATTGGTTTAGTCATTTTCGACCATGGGCATCTTGGGGTCGATTTTGGGACCCCATTGAGCCACTTGGGAGTGATAATGACACTTTAGATTAATTAACTTAAAGTAAAGGAAAAAATGACAAAAACAAATATCATTTAGTAAATTAATTTTTATAAGGGGTTATATAAATTATATTTTCAACTATGAACATTCCTTGGAAAGATAAAAATATTTCCTACATCATGGTAGTTTTTTTTTAATTTTCAGACATCAAATAAATTAAATTATTTATGACACAATACTGATGCCGTGTTTACCTCATTAATAAATCATTTAAATAAATAAGATTTTAAATATTAAAATAACATCCAAAACCCATCCAATTCTTATTGGGTGATTTTATTTCAACCATGAGTCACCTTATCTTATACTCTAATGATTTTTGGACCTTTATAAATTGAATATCATTATATAATAAAATAATATTATCACACTTTCCTAAAGAGCCCCTCCTCCCCCTTATAAAAATATCTATCTTATAAACAATTTCTCACACCTCTAAAGCCTTTTAGATCATACAACCTATGCCCAATTAATCTTCCTACATCCCTATCCTTTTTTTAGAAGCCTTACCTTAGGCAGAAAGCACTTCAAGAAGTTCTTTTGGTTCAAACCAAAAGAAGTTACCCAAATTAAAGGTAACCGTTTCTATTAACTCTTTTCTTTTATTTTACTTATCCAACCCCTAAACTATTTTTATTACTTTATTTTATAACAAAACCAGTATCCTCAATATACTAGGATTTTGTTATGAGAAGTATTCAAACTATACTTACACTCACCTCCATCTAATGGGTGAAGAAAATATTGTTTCTGTGGATGGAAAACTAACACCTCACGAAACGATGATTGTTCGATTATCTCCTACTGCCTATCATGGTGGACATTAAGATGAAACTATATTTATATATGATATATATTATGTATATGTTTTCTTTATGCTTCTGTATTTTTCTTTTATATCATACCTTTATGGTTTCTATTATTGGTAAATGCGATAATTTCATTTGAGAAAGTGCGGACTACCGCCCCCTCAAAGTGATATGACATGTTAATGCCATATGTAGGATGTATAAAGGATGGAGTTAATGATATTATATATGATATTATACTATAATTATAATATATTTATGTATAATTATTTTTTAATTCCATTAAAATAAGTAATAGAAATGAAAGTAGCGTTCATGCGTACGTACGACTTACCATCTCCATGAATGGTGCATTTCATTTCTTACCTCTAAATGATATATACTGTTATAAATATAAATATATATATATATATACTAGATATATATGATATATATGATATCTAAATAATGAACGTCATTCTGGATATAATGGACTATTGACCACATGGACAACATGTAAATATAAGGTGTTCATTTTTGACTCAAGTACCAAATATCGACAAAATGAAAATTATTAACTTAAATGATTACATAATGTTTATGACATAGTTATAAGTGATATAAAAATAATAATAAACTATAAAAATATTCTTAACCAAGTATAAATTATCTTTAGTTTATTATTTAGGAGATTAAAGAATGATCAAGTCAAGTCGGACAGGAGGTATGGGACTTCGTCTCAATCTCCTTTTATTGAGGCATATTTTGTTTTAATACAAGATTTTATTTTATACTCTATATAAAAACCTTTTAATTTTACTTTTCTTTAAAAGGAATATTTTCTCTATTAAGCGTTTTACTAAATGACAAAAAAAGAATGTTTCTTTTTAGCGTATGTGGTGACAACGACCTTTCCACCACCGCGAGTATTATTTGATATTTTGGCTTCCTTAACAAGCCGTAATGTTTTTTAAATAGGAAAATAAATACCATATAATCGTTTTATGTATTTTGGTATTGAAAATGGTTTTTATAATGTATTTTTTATGTCAATATATTTAAATGATATATTTTTATTGCAATGTGGGAATTTTATCTTTTCTTTATTCTTATGTTATGTGTTATGATCATGTTATGGTTCATGAGAATTATTTACGTATATGGGTGGTTCTGTGATAAACCTATGGTGGGTGAGCTCGAGATATCTCTCTAATGAATTGGGTAATGTGATGTAGGTAAACATGAATTTTTCTCCTAATAGATTTAGGGAATATACTGAAATGAGTATTCCAAAGTAACTCCCTATGTAGCTGTGATAGATACAATGTAATTATGTTATGGATGCCACAAGTTACCTTTATGATTTATGATTTATATGTGTTATTTATAAATCTTATGTTCTCATGAGGTAAGTAAAAGAGTTTATGTTTTGTATGTATTTATGAACAAATGTTTTCTTTCTTTGTTTTATAATCGTTACTGAGATTTTTATGCTCATCCCAAGTTTTGATATGTTTTCACCAGACTTAAAGATGAATAGGGTCAAGGATAAGATCAAGGAAAAGTCATGCTGTCTAAAACATGGGACTGGACATGACTATTTTTTTCAAGATTTATTATTTTATGGAAAAATGGAAACTGTGTAGAAGTGTCTACTTTGTAATCTTTTGAGATGTAATAGTTATGTCCTAATTTTCTAAAACTCTAAACCGAAAAAGATCCCCAATTTGAATTATTCATTTAATTCAATATTATGTAATGTTTAAGGACATGTCCTTATAGTTGGTATCAGAGGCCGGTTTAGACAACTTTAGGAGTTAGGGTATTTTTAAATAAATGTCCTTAAATTAATTTATGGTAATATTGAAATTATATAGCATTTACAGATTACCATGTTGCTTCACCTAAGATATTTCTGTGTTCAGAATTTTTTTCCTCAGAGGAAATAGGGAAGCTATGTTGGGATGACATCAGGAAGAAGAAAACCTTCCAAATTAGCAACCAAAGATGGTCAAAATCGGAACTGAACAGTTTGTTGTAGTGATGGCATAGTTGACTCAGGCTATAAATAGTGGTGGTATCCATGCACGAGATCAGCCAGATCAACCGCAGAGGAACATGTCAGTAGTACAGAATTTCATGAGGCAACATCCCACATCATTTAGAGGATCATATGAAACTATGCTAGCTGAAGGGTGGATTAAAGCATTTGAGAATATTTTCAATGTTATGGGGTGTTCAGAACATCAAAAGGTTAGTCTTGCTATTTACCATTTTAAAGATGATGTTGATCAGTGGTGTTCGATGGTGAAAAATATTAGGGATAGTGAGGATATTGATGCTCTCGATTGGGATGAATTCAAAGGTATGTTTCTTGAGAAGTATTTTCCTAAGGTGGTTCATCTTAGAATGGGAAACAATTCCTGGAATTGAGGCAGGAGGATGACTCAGTGGATGCTTATGAAGAAAAATTCACTCGACTGGCAAGGTATGCTCTAAATTTTATATGAGATCTTGATAGTAAAATTAACCATTTTTACTGAGGATTAAATCCAAAGTATCGAAGGTCTTTAGCTTCTCGTGAGTTCAAAAGTTATGAAAAACTTGTTCATTGTGTGGATAAGGTGGAAATAGAGTTTTTTTAATGATTAGGTGTTATTTGGAAAACAACATAATAAGAGTTTGAGGTGGCAGGAAAAAGGGAATAACTCTTCAAAAAAGTCTGATGGTAAGAAACTTAAGTTTATAGTTTGTGAAAATTGTGGTAAAAAGCATACTGGGGAATGTCTTTTGAATTATGGTAAGTGCTACTGATGTGGTAAAATGGGACATAAGGCTCATAATTTCACTAAAAAGATCAGAGTAATGTTAAGACAAAATTTGATTTATAGTCAGTAAAATGTTTTAAGTGCAATGAAATGGGTCATTATGAAAATGAGTGTCCAACAAAGAACTCAACTGAGGGAAAGCAACAAGACTACAAGAAGAAAGGGGTGGTGAAATCCTTTGTAACTACTTCAGCAGATGTTGGGCCATCAAATTAAGTAGTATCAGGTACACTATTTGTTTGTTTAGATTATGCCAATGTGTTGTTTGATTTGGGACTACACACTCTTTCATTTCTGAGAAGTTTTCTAGTAAATTGGGAATTCCATCTCAACATATGAATATAGAACTTACGGTAAAAACACTTGGAGGAAATGTTGAGACAAAAAGAAAACATGAGAACATTCATGTCCTTGTGTGTGGAAAGAATCTACTTGCAAACCTTATTATTTTGCCTCTAGTAGAGTTTGATGTTATTTTGGGAATGAATTGGCTATATTTTTATCATGATAATAATGACTGAAGAGCTAAAGAGGTTTTATTTTAGAAATATTTACAGTTTGTGTACAAGAATGAACCCTTGATTTTGATAACATATCAAAAAGCTGATAAACTAGTAAAATATATAAATGAATGTTACCTTGATCATATTGTTGAAAATAAAGGAAGTGTTGAGATTAATGATGTTCCAGTGGTAAATGAGTACCTTGATGTTTTTCCTGATGAGTTTCCTAGTATTATACATGATAGGGAATTTAAATTTACTGTTGACTTAGGTACTGATGCTAAGCCAATTTCAGAACCCCCTTATGGAATGGATCAAATTGAACTTTTAGAGTTAAGGAAAAAATTGCAGGAGTTATTAGATAAATGTTTCATTCAACCTAGCACATCACCATGAGGTGCTCTTATCTTGTTTGTTAAAAAGAAATATGGTTCAATGAGACTTTTCATTGATTATAGAGCATTTAATAATATCACTGTTAAGAACAAGTATCCTTTGCCTCATATCGATGATTTGTTTGATCAGCTCCAAGGAGCTCAGTATTTTTCAAAGATTGATTTGAGGTCGGGGTACCATCAGTTGAAAGTAAAGGAAACAGACATTCCGAAGACCACATTTCATACTAGATATAGCCATTATGAATTTTTAGTTATGAATTTTGGTTTAACCAATGCACCTGCTATATTCATGGATCTTATGAATAGAATTTTCCCTGAGTTCTTGGATAAGTTTGTGGTTGTGTTCATTGATGATATTTTGGTTTATTATAAAAGTAAAGAGGAACATGAAATTCATTTAAGGGTTGTCTTGCAAACCTTAAAAGAAAAGAAACTGTATGTGAAATTAAGCAAGTGTGAGTTTTTGTTATAAAAAATTTCTTTCCTTGGTCACATTGTTTCAAAAAATGGAATAACTGTTGATCCTGTTAAAACAAAAGTTGTAAAAGAATGGCCAAGAGCCACAAATATAACTAAGATTCATATTTTTCTTGGTTTGATAGGTTATTACTAGAGGTTTGTTGAAAAATTTTCACGGTTATCTAGTACAATGACTATGTTAACTCGAAAAGGTGTTAAGTTCATCTGGAAAAAAGAATGTGATGATTGTTTTCAGAAATTGAAAAGAATATTGGTGAATGCTCCAGTTTTGGCACTGCCATCCTGAAATGGTGAGTTTGTTATCTATAGTGATGCTTCGTTGAAAGGTCTTGGTTGTGTCCTAATGTAGAATGATCAGGTAATTGCTTATTATTCACTTCAGTTGAAACCACATTAGTTAAATTACCCTACACATGATTTGGAATTATATGTTGTTGTTTTTTCTTTAAAAATTTGGAAGAATCATTTGTATGGTGTAAAATGTGAAATATATACTGACCAAAAAAGTTTAAAGTATATATTCACTCAGAAAGAATTGAACATGAGACAGAAGAGATGGCTGGAATTAATCAAGGATTATGATTGCATGATCCATTACCATTTGGTAAAATCAATTAAAGTGGCTGATGCTTTGAGTTGAAAAAGTAATGTCTCATTAAGCATGATACATCTGGAACGAGATCCTTTGGTTTTTGATTTGACGAACGTTGTCATAGAAGTTGTTGGTGTAGGAAATTCTTCTATTTTTTTTCAGGTATCAGTGAATCATATCTATCAGACAGAATAAAGCAATCATAGAAAGAAGACAGTGAGTTTTAGAAAAAGGTAGATTTGGTTCAGTAAGGTAAGTTTCCTAGTTTTAACATTGATAATGATTATGTTCTGAGTTTTGGGAAGAGATTATGTGTGCCTTGTGATTCACAGTTGAAGAATGATTTGTTATGTGAAGCTCATAGTTCTCCGTTTTCAGTTCATCTTGGTAGTACTAAGATGTACAGAGATCTTTAGGAGTATTACTAGTGGGATGGAATGAAAAGAGATATTGTTAATTTTACTATGAAGTGTTTGACTTGTCAACAGGTTAAATAAGAGAAGAAGTTACCGAAAAGGATGATTCATCCATTACCAGTGCCAGAGTGGAAATGGGAAAATATATCCATGGACTTTGTTTTGGGATTACCGAAGAGATCTCGAGGTAATAATTCAATATGGGTTATAGTTGATAGATTGACTAAATCAACTCATTTCCTTCCCATTCGAGATACTTTGTCTCTAGATCAACTTTCTCGGTTGTATGTTAAAGAGATAGTCAAGTTGCATGGAGTTACCCTCTCCATTGTATCAGATCATGATCCCAGGTTTACTTCTAACTTTTGGAAAGGCCTTCAGAAGTCATTGGGTACTGAATTAAATATTAGTACAACTTTTCATCCTTAATCAGATGGGTGGTCAGAACGAACAATTAAGACCATGGAGGATATGCTATGTGCTTGTTCACTGGATTACCAGGGAATTTGGGACCAACATATTTCTTTAGTTGAATTTTCTTATAATAACATTTTTCATTCCAGTATACAGATGGATCCATTTGAGGCATTATATGGAAAGTGTTGTTGAACTCTAGATTTTTGGGATGAAGTTGGTGAAAGGAAGCTGTTGGGACCAGAATTGGTAGAAGAGATGGAAGAGAAAGTTCAGTTGATTCAGAAGCACATGAGAACATCTCAGAGCAGATTGAAAAGTTATGTGGATAACCGGAGGAAGGATATTTATTTTGAGGTATGTGATCATGTATTTCTCAATGTTTCTCCATGGAAAACTGTGATGTGTTTTGGTAAGAAGGGAAAGTTGAGTCTGAGGTTCATTGGAACTTATGAAATCTTGGAGAAAGTTAGATCAGTTGCGTATAGAGTGGCTTTGCCTCCAAAGTTTATCCCAGGTACACAATGTTTTTCATGTTTCGATGTTGATAAAGTATATGCCAGATCCATCTCATGTTTTGAGTCTAGAGGTAGTTCAGTTGGAAGAGAATATCTCTTATGAAGAACAACCAATCCAGATTCTAGGCTGAAGAGAGTAAGTGTTGCGAAATAAGATAATTCACCAGGTAAATTGTTTGTGAAAAAACCATATGGTTGAAGAGACAATGTAGGAATCTAAAAATGTTATGAGGGATAAATACCCCCACATATTTTGATAAGTGAATAGAAATTGCGAGGATGAAATTTCCAAAAGGGGGAAGGATGTAACATCCCAGGTAAAGGAATAATAAGAGATTTTCATACTTATTAATATTTTTTAATTAAATATTAGTTTTACTTTAAAAGGGTTTTTATATTCGATAGCGTACCTGATATGCAACAATGGGTTTCTTTGAAATCTTACGTTGCACACTAATAATATAATATTATTATTTTAAATGGTAGTTAACTCCTAGCTGTTATATTGGTGAGAATAAACAGAACTAACTAAAATATGATTATACATGTTTGTTAGATGTATTTACTTTTATCCAATAAAAGTTAGAGGCTTAAAATGTGAATGAATCTAATTTTAAACATAATTTACATTAAAAGGTCGATTTACCACATTTTAATAGAGAACCCTATTTAAATATAGTTTTGGTCAATTTAATACATTAAATTTGACCAAATAAAATCCTTATTTAGAATGGGTACAACAAAATTTACTTTGTGTAAATTTTTGGAATTTTTCCGATAAAGGTCATTTTTTAATGAATAGTGAAAAAATATTGTATTTTAATTAAAAACTTCATTTTAATATAATTTATTTATATGGTTAGATTATATTTTTAATTAGTTTTAAAGTTTAATTAGAATATATTTTTACCATTTAATCCAATTTTCGTCCTTGGAATTAATTTCACTTTGAATTTGGACATAAACAAGTGTCAATCTTTTCATAGTTATTGTTTCTTAAAAACACGCTATTTGTTTTAACTATGGGAATTAATTTTAAATTAATTAATGAACATTCTATATTTATAATTTGGTAAAATAGACATAATTTTTTAATTCAGAATATCAAATATAGCTTAGGCTGTATTTTTGGTATTTTTCTGAAAAGATCAATTTTTGATGAATAGTGAAACCACTTAGTAGTAGTTACAAAACTGAAATTTTCATTTAAATGAAAATTTACCTCTTATTTGAATTGAATTTCAAAAATCCAACATACATGGTTGTAATTAGTAAATAAAATTTGTTCAATAAGATGAAAATAATTTTTGGTGAATAGTAACTTTTGACTTTTATTTACCGCAGTTAAAGGTAAATAGGGTAATTCAAGGTAAAAAGAATATTATAATAATTCAAAATCACCTTAAAACTTGTTAAAACCTTATTGGTTGAGTCATTTACGACCATGGGAATATTTGGGTCTATTTTGGGACCCCATTAAGCCACTTGAGAGTGATAATGACACTTTAGATTAATTAACTTAAAGTAAAGGCAAAAATGACAAAAACAAATATCTTTTAGTAATTTAATATTTATAAGGGGTTATATAAATTATCATTTTGACTATAAATATTCATTGGAAAGATAAAACTATTTCTTGCATCATGGTATTTGTTTTATAATTTTTATACATTGAATAAATTAAATTATTTATGACACAATAATGATCCAGTGTTTACCTAATTAACAAATCATTTAAATAAATAAGATTATAAATATTAAAATAACATCCAAAACCTGTAAAATTCTTATTGGATGATTTTACTTCGACCATGAGTCATCTTATCTCACAATTTAGTTATTTTGTACCTTTATAAACCGAATATCATTATATAATAAAATAATATTATCAAACTTTCCTAAAGAGCCCCTCCACCCCTTATAAAAGACCTCACTTATAACCAATTCCTCACACCTCTCAAGCATTTTTGTTCATCCAAACTCTGACCAAGTAATCTCCCTACATCACTCTACTCCTCCTAGAATCCTTACTTTAGGAAGAGATTACTTCAAGAAGTCCTTTTGGTTCAAACTAAAGGAAGTTACCCAAATTAAAGGTAACCGTTTCTCTTAACTTATTTTCATTTATTTTATTCCTCCAACCCCTAAACTTTTTTTATTACTTTATTTTATAATAAAACAAGTATCCTAAATATAATAGGATGTTTTTATGAGAATTATTCAAACTACACTTACATACACCTCTATCTAATGGTTGAAGAACATACTGTTTCTGTGGATGGAAAACTAACGCCTCACGAAACGACGATTGTTCGATTATCTCCTACCACCAATCATGGTGTCCATTAAGATGAAACTATATTTATATATGATATATATTATGTTTATGTTTTATTTATTCTTCTGTATTTTTCTTTTATATCATACCTTTATTGTTTACATTATGGGTAAACGCGATAATTTCATTTGAGGAAGTGCGGACTACCTCCCCCTCAAAGTGATATGACTCGTTAATTCCATATTTGGGATGTATAAAGGATGGAGTTAAGGATATTATATATTATATTATACTGTAATTATAATATACCTATGTATCATTATGTTTTAATTCCATTAAAATAATAAATAGAAATGAAAGTAGCGTTCATGCGTACGTACGACTTACCGTCTCCATGAATGGTACATTTCATTTCTTACCTCTAAATGATATTTACTATTATAAATATATATATATATATACTGAATATATATGATATATATGATATCTAAATAATGTATTTCATTCTGGATATAATGGACTATTGACCACATGGACAACATGTAAATATAAGGTGTTCATTTTTAACTCAAGTACCAAATATCGACAAAACTAACGTTATTAACTTAAATGATTACATAATGTTTATAACATAGTAATAAGTGATACAGAAAGAATAATAAACTTGAAAATAGTTCTTAAGAAAGTATAAATTAACTTTAGTTTATTATTCAGGAGATTAAAGAATGATCAAGTCAAGTCGGACATGAGGTAAGGGATTTCGTCTCAATCTCCTTTCATTGAGGCATATTTTGTTTTAATACATGATTTTATTTTATACACTATATAAACACCTTTTAATTTGACTTTTATTCAAAAGGAATATTTTATCTATGAATAATTTTACGAAATTACAAAACAAGAATGTTTCTTTTTAGCATATTTGGTGACATCAACCTTTCCGCCGCCGCGAGTATTATTTGATCTTTTGGATTCCTTAACAAGACATAATGTTTTTTAAAAAGGAAAATAAATACCATATAATATTTTTACATATTTTGCTATTGAAAATGGTTTTTATAATGTATTTTTTATTTCAATATATTTAAATGATATATTGTTATTTCAATGTGGGAATTTTATCTTTCCTTTATGTTTATGTTATGTGTTATGATCATGTTATGGTTCTTGGGAATTATTTACGTATATGGGTGGTTCTGTGATAAACCTAGGGCGGGTGAGCCCAAGATAGATATCCAATACATTGGGTAATGTGACGAAGGTAAACATGAATGTTTCTCCTAATATATTTAGGGAATATATTGAGATGTGTGTTCCAAAGTAACTCCCTATGTAGCTGTGATAGCTACAAAGTAAGTATATTATTGATGCCACAATTGACCTTTATGATTTATTATTTCTATGTGTTATTCATAAATATTATGCTTTCATGAGGCAAGTAATAGAGTTTATGTTTTGTATGTATTTATGAAAAAATGTTTTCTTTCTTTGTTTTATAATCCTTACTGAGATTTTTATGCTCATACCAATTTTTGAAATGTTTTTACAGGACTTAAAGATTAATAGGGTCAAGAATGGGATCAAGGAAAAGCCATGCTATCTAAAACATGGAATTGGACATGACTCTTTTTTTCAAGACTTTTTATTTTATGAAAAAATGGAAACTGTGTAGAAGTGTTTACTTTGTAATCATTTGAGATGTAATAGTTACGTGCTAATTCTCTAAAACTCTAAACCAGAAAAGATCCCCAATGTGAATTATTCATTTAATTCAATATTATGTAATGTTTAAGGCCGAATCCTTATATTTTTTATACTAATTATTTTACATGGCATCTTCACACAAAAATATAGAAATAAATCATAGAACTAATGAATAATAGGATAAATCTATTGGATCATTTGAATAATATTTCCCATGGCTGATAAGGTATTACCCTAGTTTCATCTCTTATAATGAGGAAAATATCAATATATTATTTTTTAGATTAAATCCTAGTCATAAAAGTGGATAATACATAAGTGAAATCGGTAGTTATGGAGTGATTATTTCATGTCCTCTTAAGGTAGAGAAATAAACCAGAACCTATCAATATTATATATAGAAGAAAAGGAACATGGAACATCATGTAAGCATTGATGATAAGACACATTATGGGAAGAAATCATAATTTTATATATGCAATAAATTTTGGATAATTCACCTAGGTAATTTTATTAATGGATTAGAGAAGTTTTTTAAGTGTGTTAATGCATGAAACCAATCTTACAATTTTCAAACAAAGGCTAATAGGTAGGATAACACAATAGAATAGAATAATGTCTCAACTAATGATCCACCCACACTATTACATTTCAATTGAAATGAGTAAAAATATTATGTGAATCGATGCATCAAAAATTGATCCATTGACAATAATAGTCCCCAAAAAACTCCCAAATAAAGGGAATAAGGAATGGAATTTGTTATTACTAAGACTAAGGTAGATAATGATAATAATGTAAAGAGAGGTACACTTGATATTTTTTATAGATCATACAATACCTTATTTTATTATAGTTGATCATATTATTTTATGTTAAAAATATTCTATAAAAATGTGAAATCACCACCCCAAGAAATGGATATTGAACTATCAGTGAAAACCTATAGTGGTAAAATAACAGTGTTTAAGATTTACAAATCTATTCAGATTGAGATTTTTGGGAGGATACTTCCTATATATATAGTTATTATTAATTTTTAATTATACATAATTTTGGGTATGGATTAGTTTTCCCTTCATAAATCACATATCATGTGTCAGGATAAGGAATTCTTATTTCATATCCCAAATTAATATATTGTCAATTATTACTGAAATTTTTATTATGAAATCCCTATAGGATAAAATTATAAAATATAGGTGATGATACCCAACAATGAAGGGATATTATCTCAAATGACCAAGTGTGAGATCAATATTGATGATATTCCTATTATAAAAGAATATACTGATTTATTTTTAGATGATCTATCTTGTCTTCCTCTAGAGCATGATGTGAATCATTGATTGAATTTTTACCCGAATCTATGCCTATATCAAAGTGTATGTATATAATGGATCACATTGAATTATAGTAGTTAAAGAACAAATAATAATACAATTTGGAAAATGGTTTTATACCCCCAGTGATTCAATGTGGAGTTCACTAGTTCTATTTTTCAAAAAATGGATGGGTAAATGCATATTTTCATTGATTATCACGAGATTAATAAAATCTATGTTAAGAAAAAGTATCCTCTACCTCATATTGATGATCTATTTGATAATCTCATAGGATCTTGATACTTATCAAAAATAGATCTTTGATATGGATATAAATAGTTAATTGTTAAAGGGGAGGATATTTACAAGACATCTTTATATACAAGCCATCGATACTATAAATTTATAGTGATACCCTAAGGACTTATGAATGATCCTATTATCTTAAAATATATAATTAATAGTCTTTAGATCCTACCTTGATCAATTTTTGGCTGTCTATATTGAATATTTAATTATATATTAAAAAGTAAAGGAAGAGAATCATGAAAATCTATTGGTTATGTTGATGAACTTAATAAAGGAGAAGTAATATGAAAAAATCAGTAGGTGTAAATTCATGATTCCAAAATTATCATTATAAGGTCATGAAATCACGAAATAGGTCATATGAGTAGATCCATTAATGATAGTAGTTATCAAGAAATATCTTAGATCGACCATAATAACTGAGATCCATAGTTTTCTTATGTTATTAGGATATTACTGATGATTTTTACGAAATTTCTTCTGGTTAACAAATCCACTAACCATATTGACATGGAATTGAGTAATGTTCCTTTGGAAAGAGGAATATGATTAAATTTTCAAGGAACTGAAGAAGAGGTTGGTCACTACTCTTATTATTACATTACATTGTAGTGGGTAAGGGTTTTTAATATATAGTGATTCTTTAAAAAAGGGTTTGGGTACCATCATCATGAAGAATATAAATTTAAATGCTTATCAATCAGTCCATTTAAAGACTGGTGATAAAAATTATCCAATGCATGATTTAAAGTTATAAGTAGTGACCTTTGCATGAAATATTTAATGACGTTATCTATATTGTGAAAAGTGTGATACATATACTAATTATAGAATAATGAAATAAATATTCATAGAGAATGAAATGGATATGTTCCAAATAAAATTATTGGAGTTTATAAAGGATTATGAATCCTCAATACATTACCACCTAGGGAAGTACAATACGATAAATGATGCAATGTGTAGATAATACCTTGCTACTCTATCCATTATTATGATTGAAAAAGACCAATTAGTCATGATTTTTTGTGGGAGAATCTTAAATTCATAATAGGAGGAGATAAATGTTATCTATCCCTACCAGATACTCAATATTACTTTTACATAAAGATCAAAGAAGCCCAAAAATATGATACGGAGATATAAAAAATATAGTGAATATTATGGACCTCAAAATTTGATAAAGATGAAGTTCTATGGTTTGGAACCCAGATATGTGTCCCTTAAATGCTAAAACTGAAGAAGGTACTTTTGGATGATGCTCATTTAGCATCATTATTTATTCATCCAAGAATAATTAATATGTATAAAGATCTAAAGAAAAAATTATGGTTGGATAACATAAAGAGTGAAGTTACAAAATTTGTATCATAATGATTAGTATGGTGAAAATTTAATGCTGAACAACAAAATATTAAGGGTATTTCTGGAATATTAACCATATCCATAGGTAAATGGGAATACATCACCATGTACTTTGTCTTAGGACTCCCCAAAACATCTAAAGGAAATATTTATATTTTGGGTTGTAGTTGATCACCTTACAAAGTTAGTGCATTTTATTTCCATCATATAAATTTTTTCTATTGATTATACCAACAAGATATATATAAGGTAAGTGGTAAGAATTCATGGAGTACCATTATCCATTGTTTATGTTCAGGATCTAAGGTTTACCTCAAGGTTATGAATAATTATTCAGAAATCATTAGAGATAAATTTTTGATTTAGCACTGCATATCATCCTTAGATAGATGGGCAGTCTGAGAGAAAAATTCCTACTCTATAGGATATGTTGAGATATTTTCTAAAGTATTTATAAGGATTTTGGGATCACCACCTCCCCCTAATATAATTATCATATAAACATAGTTTCCACTATAGCATTCATATGGCACTATATGAGCCTCTTTATGGGAAGATATTCTAGAATCTAATATGTTGGGATGAAGTAGGAGAGAGGAAAATGATAGGTCCTGAACTTATCCCTGAAGTGACAGAGAAGTTTCAAACCATTAAATGTCATATAAAAGTCAAATAAATCAAATTAAAGTGTAATATATATAATATTCAATGAAATATAGAGTTTAAAGTTGGTGATAAGGTGTTCTTTCGAATACCTCCATGGAAGCATGTTATAAGATTTTGGAAAAAGGTGAAGCTGAGCCCTAGATACATTAGTCCATTATATGTCTTTGACAATGTCAGGGTAGCAGCATATATCTTAGTTATCTATCCACAACTCTATCAAGGGCATGATGTATTCCATATATATTATTTGAGAAAGTCTATACCTAACCCTTCACATGTGTTAGGTTCGTAAGTTGTGAAACTTGAATATGATCTCTCATTTGAGGAACAACTAGAGGAAAGTATAGATCAAAGAGATAAGGTGTTGTGGAACAAGACCAATCATCTGATAAAATTTATATGAAGAAGTCATAAGTTTTAGGAGGCTACATAGGGACCTAAGAAAGTAATGAGAGAAAATCACACTTAAATTTTTTCTTCCATGAAATAAAATTTCAAGGATGAAATTATTTTAACTGGGGTAGAATGCAACGACTCAAGTTTTAACTCCTAAAAAAATACTATGTTTGATGAATGTTTTCACATGAGACACTAAAATAAAATAAATATAGACCATTTTAATATAGCTTTAGGATTAGAAGTTATGGAAATTGGTAATAGCATTATGAAATAAATATAAATACTTATTTGAAAAAAAAATTAAAAAAAATTTAAATATCAAAAAAATCTGTATAGGTAAATAAAATCTTTTCTTATGTATAATATTTATTTTATAAATGGGATATTTTTTCCAACGGTTGATACATTTATAATTAACACTATATTCAAAATAGTAGTTAATATGCAGAAAAAGTATTTCTAATAAATAGTTGTTCTCATGGTATTTTATGATTTTATTTTAATGTTAAATTTATAAATTTTGGATTCTTAATTTGAAAAAATAAACATAATTTTTATATTTATCATGTACATAATATCTTAATATTACTTTTTTTAGATATTTTTAGTAATTATTAATTATCTTGTGAATATTAAAAATACATATTTCATCAAAATCATCACTTTTATGAAATTATTTTAATATATTAATACATTTAAAGATTTTAAAACCATTTCCTATAAAGTTATATATTATAATGTATAATAAATATTTTTAAAATACCATGTGGAATTTATAAACCCATGCTCAATATTTTGAAAATTTATTTAGAATTTTAATGAAAACTAATTTTGACTATTTTGTTTAATTAATTATAATATATTGAAATAAAGTTTTTTATATACTCTATTTTATTAAAATAATATTTTAATGATAATATAAAATTTAAATTTATTTTAATCAATGGTATTTATAATTCTATACTAATCATAAATCGTTTTTCCTAAAAATATTCTTTTTATAAAAAACTGGTTTTTGCACATTACATACTCTTGTGTTAAAATTAATTTTCCATACACATATGATATTAATATGAAAAATTAGATTTAATATATATAAATAGTTTTTCTAAATTATCTATAAGAATCATTTTATTTTGATTCATAAAATTAAATTACCATGTTGAAAATTAGTTAGCACGTTAAAATCCAAAAACATTGTAAAAGTAAAAAATTACATATAAATGTTTTAAAATTTTTTTAAAACATGTGTGGGATCGATTTTTTAGGACTTTATCAACCCAAAAATACCCTAATTTTTTTTAAATTTATGATCCATTAACCCCTGAATAGTGTCATGAAATTATTGAAAAATGATGAATGTTTCTAAAATGTCTCATTTTCATCTCTTATAAGGGGATACCACTTCCACCCTTAAAAGTTACACTTCACCTTCAAATTCATCATTTAGAAGCTTCTATTTTCTCCCAAAATAACCCATTCCAACTTTCTAAATCCCATAGTCACACTAATTTATCCTAATAACTTCTATTACTAGGAGTATTATAAAGAAAGATCAAGCCCCCAACATAAGTATTATCTCCATCATAAGATTTTCTTCTTAATCTCAGTATTCAAAATATTTTATCACAAAAATATTTTTTTTGACTATGGTATCAATATTATAATGAAATATTTTTTTATTAATGGTAATTCAATTATTTATTCATTTTTAACCACTAATAAATATAAATCAATGTTAATCGTGTTTGTGCATGGACTACCACCTCCCCGAGGAATCATTTTTTCATTTTTTATATAGATTTTAATTATTTATAAAATTTTTTAAATATTTTTAATCATAATAAAAAAATAAAAATGGTATTATTATGATTATTTTAAATTATATTATTTCAAAATAAACACATCTTTACCCATACTCATCCACTAAGTTAAAACATGTTTAAGTTTGGGCCGGTTTAACCACCTACATGAAAGATTATATAGAACTATATACTGGATGAATATGGAAACATAAATAATAATAATATTATAATATATTAATAAATTCATTATTGTTATATGGTTCTATAAATATTATATTTTTTATTTAACTTATTATTAAAATATCATTTTTCTTCACTAGAATAATCGAAATAAACCAACACTGAATCCATTTTCACGCAGCGTAACTAAAATAATTATGGAATGACATAAGTTTTTTTAATTAAATATAAGTTATATATTATAGTATATTAAATGATAAATTATGGAATGAAAGTGTGGGTAACTATATCAAAAATATAAACCTTTCACAATCAGTTAAATACATTAACACTTGATGTTGAAAAGATATTACAAAAATTTAATACATGAAGAGAATTGGTTTTATTGAAGATTATAAAAGGAAATGTATATGAGTAAGGCTATAAAATAGGAAATTAATAAATTTATCTTTATGTTACATGAGTTTGAATTACTTCTTCAAAAATAAATGGTAAAAGTAAGGGACATGGTAACTATAAATCCTTTCATTGAGTTATATAATTTCTTATTAAACATCAATTTTCCAAGACATTCAATTTTGATTAATGTTATCTCCATTTTTTGGGGAATTTTTTCCACCCAAATTGATTTTCATAAAAGAAATTATTTTCATTTTGCATTGTAAAAATGGATAATTTAAAAAAAATGGACTCATAACTATGACCTTTACAATGATTAACATAATAGGTTTTCAAAAAACACCTTTCATGATTTATTTTTCATTATCTTAAAATGATATATATCTCATGAAGAGATGTTTCGATCATCCTATATATGTTATTATATTACAAATAATTTTGTAAAATTAGATTTTTATATCCTATAATTTCTCAAGTTCATGTTATGTGATAATTTTAATAAACCCATTATTTTTCCATGGGTTATTTATTATGTAATGATGATTGAGTTTAAGTGGAACACATATTTGTGGATGATGATGGTAATAATACTATATTTCCCTCTAATTAATTAATTTAATATTATATATCTTGAGATATTTAGCCATATATATAATGAGTTTTTTTATTCGATCATGGGAATGATGGTTCTACTCATATTTTTAGGAATAATCATAATGGGTTTATTCACTTAGGCATATGCATAATGTGTTTTCTCACATAGGCTTTAATATGATTATGGTTGTTCCATATTTACATGTTTTTTTCTAGGTTATGACAAAATTTAAAGATGCATATCATTTCTATAAAATTCCATGTGTTCATGATTATGAATTATTTCTATAGTATACTATACTTTTATTTCATGATCACATGTAATATGACTATTGAGATGCGTTTTGATCATGATAATATATTTTATTCTTCCATAATGATCTTTTATGATATTATGTTAGACAAACATTTTTTTATGATTATAATATAAGTTCATTTTATCTTTTATTATGATATTTATGTCTCCCTCATGTTTTACTTCATGATATGATATTTTTAACCCTTACTAATAATTTGATCTCACCCCTTTCTTATGTTTCCAATCACCATGTTATAAATATTATTATATCATCTGAGATATCTAGAAAGGGTCTTTAGAAGCATGATTATAGCTAAATGTTCACAAGATTAGTAAAATAATATGTCTACGTATCTAATTTTGAAAACACTAAACCTTTCAATCTTTGGTTTATGTGAAAATTTGTGAGATATATAATTCAAATCAAGGGATTAAAGTATTTTTTATTCCATGTTTAGCTTGAGTGGATATAATTATGTACATATAGCCTATACTTAGTGTATTTACAAAAGAAGAGTATTCAACTTGGATATTTATAAAAAGACCTTACATTATCCTGACAATCTCTGACTTATAACAATAAGTGTGCAATCTAAATAAAGTTGAAAATATATAATATGAAATTAGTAAATAACACACAATTGTGATATAACACATTCAAAAAACAAAGATTTACTTTCGAAAAATATCTTCATTAATTAATAGTTGTTCATTAATTAATTCTATAAGAAGAATTTGTTCCTCTAAAATATATAGAATTTTTATATTTTCATGAAAATAGTATAAAGAAATTTTCTTATTTTATTTTTTATCATTCTTTATTTTTTCATAATTTATAAATTATAAAAATAGTAGTAGTTCAATGTATCATTAATTTATATGTTTATTGGTAGTAATAATTGGTTATAAAAATAGTTTTTATTTCATGAACATATTAATTAAAATTAACTTCTTATATTATTTCAAAATTAGGGAAAATTAATATTATAATAACTATTCCAAATAAATTATATAACCATTTTAAATTTAATAAAATAATTATTATAATTCAGTAACTGAATCTCAATGAAAATATTTTTCAGATTTAAGAAACATATAAATAAACCAGTATTTATTATTCACAAAAAATTAATATTAAAATAGATATCTCATATAAGAATAACATCACCATTCTTGTATTTTCAAATGAATAAATAATCTTTTGAAATCTTATAACAATAAATAACTTTCATGTAACATTAAGCATTGAATATGACCATTTATTTCATACATATATCAGATAATTAATCAATTTGTTTATAAATATTAAAGTAATTATTGTAATAATTTCTTCCAATAGTAAAAAAATGTGAAAATCTTAATTACTTTAGTAAAAAGTTTATCACACACTTAAAACAGAACCATTAGAAAAACAAAATTTACTTTTGTGACTATCAGAACTAATATTTTTTTTGAACAAATCATATAAAAAAACTCTCTAAAAGTGTGTTTTTTTAAATAAAATGAAAAAATAGCTCTAAATATGGGTAGGAAGGTTGGAATAGAGTGGCGGTGTTGATGGTGAGTAGGAGCATCAATAAAAGTCATAAAGATTTCATGTTTCACCCAAGCTAACAAATGCGGTGAAAACAATATATGGGACCAACTATATGGAATAAATGGCATATCTAAAACTCCATTGGTATTGTTATACAATATAAATATGGGATATGGTGTGAGGATTTAGACCCCTTATATGATATGAAATCCCTTAGGGATAGTTAAATGAATCCAAAGTTCAACATGGGTTGAAAAAAACACTAGGGAAAATAAATAAATAAAACTAATCTATAGTTGGGTTATTATGAAAATGTAAGGTTTTCTTGGATTCACTAATAAGTGGGTTTGTGTGGTTATATGTCTAAAAACTTAGGATATGATGATTGATTTGGACAACTTGAACCCGATCAGAGTGTGTGGGTTTCTTTTTTTGTTTTTGTTTTGAATAATCTTTATTTCTAATAAATATAAAAGCCTTTTATTATTATTTATAATTTTATTGGATGTTTCATAGAAAATTCCTTCATTATATTCTTAAATATCTAGGAATTGTCATGTTCTGATGTAATATCAGTGAATGAAATAAAACTATAATTGGTTCAGACTTTATTATTTTTTTATTTTTTTGTTTGTAATATATTTGAAAATAAATTCATGTGGATTCTAATTTCTAATTTATATCTTATTTATTTAAAAGTGATAGGTTTCTATAATTTCTTATCATATGGGAGTTATCAAATTTTTTTTTATCTTTAAATCCACAATTTTTTGAAATATTTATTCATGGTCAGTACTTATACAATTTTTAATTTAGATTTTTTTAAAATTATTTTCTATTCTTACAAAAGTTTTATATTCTTACCTAGGTTGATAATTTTTGTAACTAAATAAATTTTTTATTCCAATAATATCAAATTAAATTATTCTTAAAAAAGTAATAAATATTTTCTATCTTTAATTAATCTATCTATTAAATAAAAATCAATAATTATTTTATTATGTAGGAAATTTATATCATTTCATGGAAAACTTATAGATGAATCATTATAGAAATTCATCTAGTGAAGGTTTGTGTATAGTAAACAAAATTATTCATTTTTTTTTATTTTCACTTATAATAAAAAATTTCATTGATGTTGTTCACACATTAATATTTTTAATAATTTTCTAAAAATTATATTGATAATTTTGATATATCTGTGTCATGAAATCAATTATTTAGGATAAAACTTATTCTTCCATTTATCCGTATATAAAGAATATATATATTATTATTATTTACTTATTATTTTTCATATAAATATAAAAATTCCACCATGTCACTTGTTATTGATATTAAATAATTAAGAAATCATTGAATTTTTAGAAACATTTGTAATTTTAATTTATGATGATCATTATAATTATTTATTGTTAACAAGTACCCTGTCCTTTTAGTATAAAAAATGAAAAATTATTTAACCTCAAAACATTGGAAAATTAAAGGTATACAATTAATATTTTAACATTAAATGTTAAGTATATTTTGATGGAGATATCCCCTAAATTATTATATATATATACTTCATACTTGGGTTTATTTTATATTATGAAATGGGTATATCATAAGGTATGATATATGATATCATAGTACTACCGCATCCTATCATAGTGTCTAAAAGGGTGTATCATATGGAATTTTATTGTTAATAAATCATATTTTATGATTTAATAAACACCCTAGGATAGATTGAGGCATTAGAATTTGATGAACCACTGGAATTTTTGAAGGTATTATATATGTTGTTAACCTCACATGTGAATTTTTAATATATATATATATATAGTCAAATTTAAAGTTTCTAATTTCAAGGAGTATGGATTAGAGAATATTTTTTTAGGGTATGTGATATCGCATCCAAAATTTACCTATGTTTTGGAACTAGAAGTTATATCTATGAATTTTTGTGTAACTATGGGTGATGAGTTGATAATAAATTCAATTATGTGTCTAGATGTTTCACGAGTCCAAAAATCATTAAGTATAATTAGGAGGTTATACTATTTATCCTTCATAAGATATAGGGAATCCAAGTTTGAAATTGATATTTTTAAGGTCCACATAAAAAATAATTATAAACTTGCAAGATGTGTATTTTTTAGAGTTGTTGATGGTTTTCTAGAAGGTGTTATGGATGTTATGACAGATGATGAATTATTGATCATTCAAATTAATAGAAAACATACTTGTTCGAGAACATTTCATGATACATTATAAGTCTAGAAGATATTTTCTTATTGAGGACTATAGGTGAAGTATCCATAAGTTGGATGTTTGTAAAAAAGATACGTAACTAAGTTTATTTGAAATGATAAAAACATTACGTTAATAGATAAAATTATTTAGAAAGAATATATACAAAAAAACCATTTCTTTATATTAAGTGTTTTTTAAAATTAAAATGAATATGTAAAGGTTATATATTTGTAATTTATTTAGAACTAATAAGGGAATAATTAGTAAAATATCAATAATGAGTGAGTATATAAGTATAAGAAAAATAAAAAGAATCCAATGATTCTAGTAACATTTTTTGATGAAATTATACATGTTTTAGAGTAATAAAATTTAAATTGATATATCTAGATTAAGTGATAGAACATTGAATAATTAGAGACTGGTGAGAATTAGTGCAATTTAAAGTTAAAGTTAAGGCTATTAATTTTAATCATAAAAGATGTTTCAAGATAGTAAATTTCCAAATTGTAGAATTCAAATAATAAATAAGAGTAGAAATTGAGGTAGTTAAGTAGTCCATAAATATAGATGACCAAAAGTTATGAAGTTTAATGTTTTGGAAAAATATATGCTGTTTTTAAGGATGATGGATGATTCAAAAACAATGATTATAAAAATTATGTATTAGCATAAATCCCTGAAAGTAGAATCAGAAGTGGGAGATGCTTGATTTTGATGTTTGAGAAGTAGAGGAAGATCTATAACTAGATGTAAAATGAATCACTGATAGAATAATCTGATGTTTTTATAAGTTATAGAACATAAAAATGTTGAATATATAAGGGAAATTATATAATGTTAATGTGAATTAAATTTAAATGTGTAGATGTTGATCTAGAATTCATGATACAAAAATAAAAAATTTTAAATTGTTATTCCTAGTGAGATTTTTGAAAGCCTCAATTGTATTTGATGTTGGGTTTTATGGAGTTTTTGATGAATACATAATCTAATATTTTAAAAATAATTAGAGATGTTTAAATGGTATTTTATAAAGAAAAAATCTTAAAAATTTATATCTAATATTCCACTTATAGTTTTGAGTAAGGATTAATTATAAAGGTGGATGTTATTCTAGGATTTCTACAGATAAATTTATAGCATAAATATAGAAATATCAACCTAAATATTTTGAAAGATATTTTGGAATAAAGAATAAGAGGAATTACGTTGGATAATTTCATAATAGTGGAATAAGATCCTAGTTTTGGATGATTTCTGAGTTGAAATACTAAAGAATACTGTTCTAGAAATTATAGTTTTGGATGGTAAATTTTTTAAAATTAGGTTTTTGAGATAGTATTAATTCTGATTATTATGAAGATTTATAGGAATATGAGTCACTTGTAGTATAATATTCTAGAATATTTATGATCTTTATCATTTTATTGGTGCACCATTGAAGACTGGAGGTATCCAATATAATCTTTTTGAAAAAATATATATTTATAGTTAGTAATTTCATTGGGATGTGTATGTAAAAACATCCCTATGGTTTCCTCAGTATTAAAAACATCTGCATAGGTATTGAGATAATTCTGATACATTCTATCTAGTTGTAATCACTTTTATATAATATCGATAAGATCTGTTTCTAAGAATAATTCTGAAAACATCATAGTGTAGATACCCACATTGGTATCAAAACAAATAAAAGCCTATATGCCTTTTATTTATTTATATATTTGAAACATATGTGTGTGCATGGGATATATTTTTTGAGAGTATTTAGTAACTAATATTTCACAAAGGTTAATTTTAGTTTAATTAAAAAAGAATAAGATTATAGCTGATTTCACCCACATTCTCTATGGTACATCATATTCCTAGGAACCTCAAGTGGTTTCAAAGAAACCTAGTTTCCCTTTTAATTATCCTTACATTATTGAAGATGGATAATATGAATTATGTTAACAATTAATTTTTTCTTACATTTAATAGAAACAATTATCATGGATAAAATAATAATATTATTCCATATATTCATTCACTTTTTATAGACATTGTTGATGTTGCTACTATGGTATTTCCATTTTTTTGAGAAAAATTATCATATGAATTTTTATAATAAAATAAATGTGGATGTTGATGGAAATTAAAGGAATGAAATTATTTATTCTATATTATTAAAAGTTTATAAAAAGGTAATGGGACTCAAAACTACTAAGGATATTTGAGAGAAAAAAAAAACAAAATCACAATTAAAGGGAATTTTAAAGTTAAGAAAGGAAATATGAAGATATATAGAAGTAATTTTGAATATGTGAGGGTAGGGGATGAATAAACTATTTATTAATACACTATAAGAGTTAATGAAATCATCATCATTATCATAATACTTGAGGATACATTGGAAGATTTTATTTTCCTTAATAAATTGATTAGAAACTTCCCTAGCATATTTGATGCTAATGTTTCTATATTAAAACATAGAGATGATTTAACCATAGTGAATTACATAATATAGTTGTGTATAAGATTTTAAAATAATTGATATTTAATAATAATATCAAGGAGGTAATAACATTCAATGATATAGGAAATCTTAAAATCAGAGAAGTAGAACATGATTACTCTAGTGAATAGAAATATGAGAAAGAAAAGGATAAATCTTAAATTACTATAGAAAATAAAATGGTATTTAAAAGGGTAAACTAATAGTAAATTATTTTATGTGTGGTGGAATTAGAAATTCTAAATATATTATCCAAGGAATAAAGTTAGATAATATGAATATTATGAGAAATAAGGAAACCATTAGAGAAAGAAATGGGGTTAAAATTATAAGGGAATCAAAAAAAAATGTTGAGTGTAAGAAAAAATTTTCCATATGGAAAAGGTGAAGTACGTTAAAAATATAAGAGAAAAAATACTCCACTTATAGTTTTTATTCTACTGAATAGGTTCCTGTATAGTTTTAAAACATCATGTCACATATTAAAAAACATGAAAATACATCAAGTTATGAAGAAAAATAAGGTAAAGATACTTACATGGAATATATTTTCAATGATATAATTGAGGCTTGTATTAAGAAAAATAATACAATCAAATAATAAGATAAGATATTTATGAAGTAGTATTAAGAAAATAATGATGGAAAATAATAGCTTATCAAAATGGAATACAATTACATTAAGGAAATTAAAAAACTCAAGTTGAAAGTTATGGATCAAGACAATGTTGTGAATGATCCTAATGAAAATATTACTATAAATAAATAATTTTTTAGTAAGAAATAACTAATATATCTCAAATTCCTAAATACTTTAAAGGCACAAAATATTCTTGAGCCTTCCTTTTACATTTTGTGGTGTTCCGCGGTTTGGGATTAGTTTTAAAAAATTTACATGTTGTCCTAAAATTTCCTTTTTCAAAGGGTCAGATCAGAGGACAGTGGGTTCTGAAAAATGGGACACTAAGGTTTACCATTTTCTAGGATTAAACATCAAGTAAACTTCCTATATACCCAAAAGGGATTAAAACCCATATAGTTTGAGAGGGCGAGGCATGGAATCAGGGGGTACATAAAGGACAACAACCCGAGAGCATACTGAGACTTACACATGATTAGTAGATCAAGTGATATAAAGAGTGATGAGATTATTGGGGCATGCACAATGTTATCTTCCTATACAGTTGGCATGATTTCACCCGGATATGGAGGCCTGGGAAAAATCAAGATGGATATGGATGAGGTGTCGAAGGATGGAATTAATGGGGATGGAACCGAGAACTGGTTTTGGAGATGATGAAATTGGGCTTGAAACTTAGGAAGGTTTAATATATATCCCAGTGGTAAAGAATCAAAATCCATGTAATTCTGGAATGGGGTGACAAGTCACCTGAGGAGGCGTCTTGTGATAATGGACATGTGAGTGGGTATTAAAAGGAAATGGAACCTCCTGGTTGAGGCATGATCTTCCCAAGACACAAATTTTTAGGGGAGTGACTAGTATGGGACATGAGTGATGGGATTGAACCTTAGGGAGGATTCTTATGTACCTTGTTCCGAAAGGGAAAAGGTCAAAGTCCATGTAGTTCAGAAACAGATCAAAGAACCAGGGTGTACACAAAGGATAGCGGCCCAAAAATATGTTTGGGGATTATGCATAGTTAGTATCCCATCGCAAGAGGGATACTCTTGGTTTGAGGATTATGGATTGAGTATGGGGAGTATCTGTGGTTATCTTCCTAGGTGTATTAGAACACCTCAAGGAGGCGGATCCAGGGGTGTGTGGTCGAGGTTTATGCAAAGGCAACAACACAAATGGATGGATCGAAACACCTCAGGTAGGTGGATCTGGGTGATGTTTCCAAAATAGGGAAGATGTCACATCAGGAGGGTACATCCCTAGAAGGGATGATTCAAAAACTCATGTAAGCACTCTTTCTACGAAATTATTTAGGGAAACGCTTCTTACAGGTAAGGTCATTTTTTATTTAGTTGCATAAGGGTAAGGGTGAGTTTTCTAACCTTACGTAAGGGTGACCCTAAATTTATAAGGGTTTAAAAAGTGCAGTCCACCACTATGTAAGGGTATATGGGATTTTATAAATCCTACATATGGATCCTCATAGTTATAAAAGGGTCTAAGGAGGGTTATTTATGAATTTAGTTTCTTCCTCTCAATTCAGTTCACCCTTATTTCTCTTGAGTTTAAGTGAAACAAAATTCTTGATAAGATTCTAAAAAATTATTCTGATTTCCTCTTGATATTTCTTGGTATCAAATAACCATCTATATTTTATCCTTTTGGGTGAAATATATTACACTATAAAAGAAATATCTTGGTAGGGGATCTATGACTCATCTTTTATATTATGTAAAAGTGTAAAATTACCATACTCTAGTTTCTTTTTTTAAATTGATGCAATTGACCATAATCAGATAAAATATTGAAAATAATCACTTGAAAAAAATAATGAGATTATTTGGAAATTATAATAGTGGAGGATTAATTTATGATGTGTGATTTTGATAATTAAATATTAGTAACTCCAAAATTTTAAACGGGAGAATAGTTTATGTAGTATAATGTTTCCTTGAATTAATAAAAGAATAAAATTAATGTCTTATTTCATGTAAAGAAATATAATCTCACTTCTAGAAGAAAATGATAAACCTGTTATTTTTTATTTTCCAGAATTTCTTTAGAAATGATATTTCATGCTAAATATAAATGATGTAATCATGGATTAAATAAATTTAATATTTAATTGAATATTATAGATTATATTTTTCAACAATAGAGTTTAATGAATTATCACATAATATAGATATTTTTTATTGATAATTTGTATGATTATTAAATAAAAGATAAAATAAGAACATGCATGTTATAGAATAATGATAATTATTATGAAAATTATCTTGGACAGATTAATAGATAATAAAATAACTTTTGTATAATTAATATTTAATACAAACATAATGATATCATGATGTAGTGTTTAAAATGTTTAATATTGTTGATGAGAATTATTTGATAATTCTGTATATTATAAAATTAAAAGAGAGATTGTCACATATGTTATTATAATTTTTAATAGTATTACTTCATATTTTGAATTAATAATCTTATAAAGGTATATTATCACATGTTATAATTTAATTAAATTCTTAGAACCATAAGTATTATTGAATGTGGGAATGTTTATATGCATTCTTGAAATATTTGGGATGTGTGATAACATGATTTGTGATATATATTTCTTCTTCTAGTATTATTAGATAGTGTGATCTCTTTTGTTTTGGTTGTTATGAGTGTTTGACATACATGGATATAAAAAAAACTTTAATGCTAAAAATTATTTGTTTATAATAAAAGGCATATGTTTGAATAATTATTGTCAGGATTATTGATAAATGACTTAAAATATTAGAGAAAAATACTATATTAAATAAATAATATTTAGCCTTTTATTTTTATAATTATAGATATTCTAATAATTATTGCTAATAAATCAATTAATTAAATATAGTTATGCCAAATGAATTATTTCTTAAATAATTTAATTGGGGATGAGAAATCATGGAATTTTTTAATTAATATTAGAATGACTTGTTTGTTTTATATATTTTTCATTTATTATATGTTTTGAATAAGGTATTTAATATATATTTATTATCTATGTATTTATATCCTTGAAATATTTTAATGATAACCTTGCACGATCAAAATATTGGGTGTGGATGCCCAAGGCTTTGATGGTTGTAAAGGGTGATTGTTATGGTGTTTATGATAGGTGGGGATACCCGAGGCTTTAGTGGTGGAATGTGGTGTCAGTTATATATTGATATTGGCATGGGATTATAGATGTGATATTATATGATGTGGTTTTAGGGATGACACTACGACTGATGGAATGAGTTTAAGTTGGTCTTTCCTGTTGTTGTGCTAAATTCTTAAATTATTTCTGTAGGGATGATGGATAGTTTTTATTTATATTATCAGTTTCCAACTACAAAGATCAGTTTAAAACTATAAAATTTGAGTGAATATTTTATGTGGTAGCATGGGATGATTCTTATAGAAACTGATTGATTATGATATTATGGATGAATGAATGAATGATTGAGTTCATCTCTTGAGGCTTACATTATGATAATGAATTAATCGATAATAAAGTAAGGTAATTAATAGTTCCATTGGAACTTGGATAAGTGGATCAAAATTTTAATCTTGAAAATGATATTGGTAATAATTAATTAATTTTTAATTAATTAATTAATTAAAATAATGTTTTATGATTATTTGATTCTAATACCGAGGCCTTACTAGTGGTATCTGGGAGTCCTATAAGACCTTAACGAAAGATGATTCTAAGGATAGATAGTTTCTCAAATTGTTGTTGTGATATTTATATATATCTAGTATGATTTTTAATTTTATTCTTTACACCATCGATGTCAGTATGGAAACTAACACACAATGGACTCTGAAAGGGTGTTTTTTTCCAACATCATGGTTTTCAAGGAATGGAAGGCTAACTACCCCACTCTAGCTCTGATTTATTCTCCTGGTAGTATTATGTTCTGTTATGTATTGATGTTATCTTTCCCTATAAATGAGTGTAAAATGAAGTAATTTATTGCGATTATTTTCACAAACACATATGTTTGGATAGAGTATTATAATAGTTATTATAGGTTTGTTGTGAAACAACTGTGATGGATTGAGGTATAATACACAATTTACAGTCTACGGTGGCTCCAAAAAACTACTTGGTTACTATTTTGAGATATATTTTGGATGGTGAATTGATGTGACGTGTAAACATGTTTTTTCCCAGGAGTATTTTGACTGGAATACATTATATTAGGTATCTTTAGGATAGATTTTGGAGAGAGATCATTCAGTACGTATGATGTTGGGGAAGAGTAGAAAACCAGTGGGGAAGTGGTATTGGGGCACCCTATTTTTTAATATATTTCATGATATATTGAATGTGATACTTGGTGAGAGATAACTATGTCAATGATAGGAAAAAATATTAAACTTTTTTAGGCGATGATTTGGATTCATTTATTTACTCACTGGGATTTAGTATTCTTATTTAACATTTCTGATGAGAGGTCTTAAGGAGGATCCTACTATGTATACACTTTCTTCTCACCCTATGTATATATAAACTATTTTTTCTCATCACCATGATATGGTTGGTGATTAATCTAGACATTTGTATTTTGGCAATTTGTTCATAATTGTTTGGAGTTTCGTGGCCACTTTTGAGGAGCTATTCTAGTTTTATTAAGTTGTTTCAGTAGTATTTCAAAATATTAATATCATTTATTGGGAGTTATTCTTTTTTTAATGAGTATGATTTGTTAGGATGTTTTATCTTTCTAATATATATTATTTTGCATATCTTATATGGTAATTCCTTCTATATTTGTTTATGTTAGACTATTAGTGCATGTCTCTAGTCCAAGGAATTTTGGAGGAGAAATAGAGTTTAATTATCTTCATTCTCTCATTTCCAGCCCAAGAGGGTTACCTTTAGGTTGAGGGGTCCTGATAGGGGGGTATCAATGGTTTAGGTTGAGAGATATGATGAATTTTGGTGTTAATAACATCAAAGGATACATGGGTTGGCAAAGAAACATTTTCATTTGGGATTAATACATTCTTTAATCAAGGGATACCAACTAAAAAACTATATTTTAGGAACCCCTATAATCTAATTCAAGGACCTTTAAGTTTTAAAGATATGTTAAGTAAAGTGAAACTACTTATGGGGTAGAGACCTAGGAATGGTCCATGCATCATGAATTTATGCAGATATATGGGGTATACAATGAGAAGAGGTTAAAAATAGAGAAACCAATTATCTTTAAATAATTTGTATCTTGAGTTTGGAGTCCCTAATTTATTTCTTTTGAAATAGTGGATTAATTCTAACTTCCAACTCATGTTCATGCCAATAAATTATAGAAATATGTGTTATAAAATTAGCATAGAGTGGAGGGACACAACGATAATACTCATAGGAGGATACTTAGAGAGTTATAGTGTTAAAGTTTGTAGAACTATGAAGACTATATTATTGATCATGAGATAGAGGTTTGGTTGGTGGAAGAAGTGATGACCCTAGGTTTGGATTGTATTAGGAGGGAGTATTGATATTTTTTTGGTTATGATGATATTTTATGGGTCATCTTGATAGTGGTAGTTGTTATTCCTCCATGGTTGTGAGGATTTGGTTGTTTTTTGGGGGATTTTATGAGGATAGTTTCTAGGCTAAGACTTTATTTGCTCCCAATATGGGTGACTTCTCATTTAGTGATCATTTTCCCATCGTAATGTTATTTTTTTATCTCTATACATTATGAGTAGTTATACCTATTAATTTACTTTTTGATGCTCACAACCATTGATTTTTATCCCATTAAAGTGATTGAATATGTTTAACATCATTATTTTATCTCTATCCCTTCAAAATGAGTGTAGGGAAACCTCCTTTTTTACTCAATTGAAGACCACCTAATAATTCATTGAGCTATGCATTTTTGTATCACTTAAACCTTTTAGTTTCCAACCTACTCCTAGTTTCCTTTAAAAATGGTAAGAATAAATCATACCACAATTCGGGTGTTGATATGAAGATTTGGTCTAGGGAAATGAGTTTCTATTACCTCATTAATATCATTATATTACTCTCCCCTAAGGCCCTTATTTGGTCTACGGGATCACTATTTACTCTATCCTCTGCCCTTATTAGGTTTGTGGAGAGGGTTGTTATCATCATGTGAATCCTTTAATCTTATCTCGAGCCTAGTGTAGTAATGATTTTCCTCAAGGGAAGAGATTCTCGTACATCTACCTTGTTTTTATAAGTATATTCATCACTTTTCTGAGTTATATGGATCCTTATTTGGAAAAGGGAAATATTTTATATTTTCCTTTGATTTATTTCTGCTTAGTGTTGGATTAATTACTCTATTTTCTATTAATTAAATTCTTATATATTTTGGGCTTTGTATATGGATTTGTATATGATATGGTATATCCTGGTGTGCTTATATCCCCAGAATAGATTTCGACCATGCTATTTATATATGTTTTAGCCTAAAGTATATGAATAGTAGAGAAACTAATAATATCATGATTCATCATATATAAACCCATTTGAAAATAGAATGGGTGAGTTAGTTCCGCACAAAGAAAGAAATACAGTTCTATGGTGGATGGATTCCTTTGATTTGTATGTGTGCGGTAGCTCTATTGTGGTGATATGAGTGCTTGTGAATATTGAGAAATGTTATGTGACATTGATATATTACTCTTGAAACTAATGAAATGAAAATATGGTTAATTATAAATGGAAATTGGTGCATTATTAACTTTTTATATTATTCATGAGTGTGCCCCTGGTAAACAATGTTTTGATAATAAACTAGTAATTTTTTTTATTTCTAGATAGAGTGGATTCTTTAAAAGTCCTAATTTTTTAATGCATTCCATATGTTATATTTTAGTTCTATATGTTTTGGGAGTTGTGTGTATTCATATTAACTTTATTTTTCTAAATATCATGTTAGAGTCCTCTCAGTTTAATAAAAAGAATTTTATTAAAGCATATAATCTACCTATGTATGTGAGTTATTATGAAACTCATGAAAAGTATGAATTTATTTTTGAAAAGGAAAACATAATTTGGGTATTTCATCCCTGAAATTTTTCTTCGTGTTATATAATAATATTAAGTGAGACCCTCCTGGACAATTTTAATTTGTGATAAAAAGATTTCTTAAATAAAAAACTAAAATTCTTCCATGAAAATTGTGTATCTTTTAAAAGTCATTTTGAAAATTTATTGAAAGTGTTTTCATAAAGAATCTTTGAAAAAAACTTGTTATGAATAAATATTTAAAATGATTTTAACTTGGATTAAACTATCGAATTATAAACAAAAGCGACATGCTTTAATGTTATATTATCATGTTTTAAAATACAACATGTTTTAATGTTAGATGTTGGGATACATTATCTAGAAAGAAAGGAATATTTTGGAAAGAATGTTTATGTATCAAATAATATATTATGATAAATATAAGGCCCCGTCCTTAAACAATACATAATATTGAGTTATGTCAAGAAATATACATTGAGGATTTTTTAGGTTTGGAGTTTTAGAGAATTAGGCTATAACTGTTACATTAAATCTAAAAAATTACAATGTAGACACCTATACTCTATCCAAATTGTTTTATAAAAATTAAACTCCTTAAAATAAAAAAAGAATTATTTTCTTGATATAAATCTTCTTGAATTATTACTTTCTATTACCCTTCCTTATACTGTATGAAAAACATTTCAAAAACATGGGATGATCATAAAAAGCTCATAAAGGGTTATAAAATAATGGAAGAAAACTGTAGGCCATTAATAAATGAAAATAAATGAAATCATACTTTTCACTCAGAAAATATAATACATTTAACATACCTCATGAAATAATAAGATTTATGAATAACACATAGAAATCATAAATCATAAAGGTAACTTGTGGCATCTATAACATACTTACATTGTATATTTCACAACTACATAGGGAGTTACATTTGGAATACCCATCACGATATATACCCTAAATCTATTAGGAGAAACATTAAAGTTTACCTATATCACCTTAACTGATGCATTGGAGAGCTATCTCGGGCCCACTCTCCCTTGGTTTATCAAAGAACCACCCTTAAATTTAAACAATTCTCAAGAACTATAACATAATCATAACTCATAAAACAAGCATAAATGAAAGATAACATTTCCACATTCCAATCAAAATATAACATTTCAAGATATTGACATAATAAATACTTTCTAGAAACCAAATTCTATACCAAAATACATGAAAATGGTATATTGTATTTATTTTCCTTTTTATAAACATTACGGCTTGTTAAGGAAACCAAATATCAAAAAATACCCGTAGCGATAGAAAGGTCATTGTCACCACATACGTTAAAAAGAAAGATTCTTTTTGTTGTTTAATAAAAACATTCCTAGAAAAAGATTCATTTGGAAAAAAATGAATTAAATTAAAATGAAAATTTTATAATTATACACCATACAAAATAAGGTCTTGTATAATCCAAAATATTCCTCAATGAAAGGAGATTGAGATAAAGTCTTACCTTGAGTCCGGCAGGTCACGTATGTTCCTTGTTCTTCTTAAGTAATAAATTTAAGTTAAATTTTACTTGCTTAAGAACATTTTTAAAGTTTATTATTCCTTTTATATCACTTATTACATTGTTATAAACATTTCATAATTATTTAGGTTAATATTGGTCGTTTTGTCGATTTTCAGAACTTGAGTAAAAAATGAACTTGTTATAATTACAAATTGTCAATGTGGTAAAAATTCCATTATCTCCTGAATGATATCCATGATTTAAATATCATATATATCCAGTATATATATGTATTTATAATAGTACATAACATTTTGAGATAATAAATGAAATACACTGTTCAAGGAGATGGTAAGCCATACGTAGGCATGAACGCTACTTTAATTTATTTTTTATATTTAAAGGAATGAAAAATAAATTATAAATATATATATTATAATTATAGTATAATATAATATTTTATATACATTACAAAATTTCATTAACACCAACTTTTATGTTCCATTTATGGCATAAACAAGTCATATCACTTGGAGGGCGTGGTAGTCCACACTTCCTCAAATAAAATTATCGTATTTACACATTATGAAAAGCATAAAGATATGATTAAAAAAAGAATAATAAAGAAAATATAAATATAATAGCTATTATTTATAAATATTTTTCCATTATAATGGCCACCATGATAGGCGGTAGGAGATAATTTAATAATTATCGTTTCGTGAGGCAGTAGTTCACCGTCCACAGAAACAGTATGTTTTAAATACATTTGATGTAGGTGTGTGTAAGTATAGTTCAAATAATTATCATAAAAAAATCCTTGTATATTGAGGATACTATTGTTGTTATTTAATAAAATAATAAGAATATAATAGAGAGTTAAGAAGTAAAATAATGGAAAGGAACTTTAGAGAAGTCTCTACCTCTAAAATGTGTAACACCCTTTGATTTGAGCCAAAAGGATTTCTAGAATTTCCATATGCATAATGTAAGGATTATATAAGGAATAAAGGGATTTTGGGAGCTTATTTTGTCAGATTTTGGATGAGACAAGGGGATTAAGAGGTGTGATTAAATGGGTATAGGTGATGCCCTTTTATAAGAGGGAGGAGGGGCACTTTAGGAAGGTATTGAAATATTATTTTATTATAAAATTATTTTCTGTTTCAAATGGTCCCAATGTAATTTATTTAAAATATAAGATGCTTTTGGGTCGAAAAACCATCAACAAATAGATTTTAGACAAGTCTAGGTCACAAATTTAACCTTATCCTTTAGCTTTAACCCTTAGTAAACTAATTTAACTCTTACCATGTCTTCTTTTATATTCATACTATATGGTTAAAATAGTTACTATAAAATGACAATAGAACCAAAAGTTGTTATGTAATGACATGTTAGACATTATATATTTCATTTGGAAGAATCTTATATTTTTAGTAATTTTATATCATTTAATAAAATAGTATTTGTTTTAAAAACTCATTTATGTCAATTTTTATACTATTCATATCATGAATTTTTTAAAAATCCATAACTACTTGATTATTTTGAAGAAACTTCAATAATTAAAATATAAAAAGTCATAATATTCCATAAAATTCGTGTATTACATAAAAAGTTTCAAAATAAATATATTTTAATATTTATAATCTCATTTATTTAAATAATTCATTAATAAGGTAATCACTACATCATTATTGTGTCATAAATATATTAATTTTTTTGATGTATAAAAATAATAAATAAAATACCATGATGTAGGAAATATATTTATATTTATAATTACTATTTAGAGTAAAAAATATCACTTACATAAACCCATATAAAAATTGTTTTACTAAAAGATACATGTTCATGTTATATTTTCTTTATTTTAAATTAATTCGTTTAAAATGTCTTTTTCAAATCCAAGTGGCTCTATGGGGTCCCAAAATAGACCCAAGGATGTCCATAGTTGTAAATATCTCATAAAATAGAATTATGACACATGTTAGGGTAGTTTTATATTATTATAATATTTTTTTACCCTTATTTACCAATTTTACCTTTTAACCATAGTAAATAAAATAATTACTCAAGTTACTATTCATAATGTCTAAATATAAAAGGTACCTATTTACATAATTTATACCTCATAATTCCAAATATGGAATCCATTTTTTGCAAATTCAAAACACAGAAGTTTCTGTAATTAATTTAAAATTATTTCCCAATGTCAAAACCAAAAAGCGCGTTTTTAAGAAGTAAAACTACCAAAATATTGACATGTGTTTATATCCAATATCAAAGTGAAATTACTTCCAATGAACAAAATTGGATTAAATAATAAAAATATAATCCAATTAAATTTTAAAACCAATTAAAAGGAAAATATAACTATATAAATAAATTATATTAAAAGGTAGTTTTGAATTAAAATGAAGTATTTTTCACTATTCATTAGAAAATGAACATTATCATAAAAATACCAAAATTTCATCCAAATTAAAATTTTATGTCCCAATTCTTTAGAATAAGTTTATTTTGTAAAATATAACATATAAAAGTGACAAAAACTAGATTTATAAAGGGTTCTCCATCAAAAGGAGGTAAAATGACCTCTAACAAATATTAGAGTATTTCATGCTTAAAATCAGATTTGTTCTTATTTTAAGCCTCTAAAATTTATCAGATAATTGTAGAGAAATTTAGAAAACAAGTATAATCATATTGTAGTTAGTTTTGTTCATTCCTACTAATACTATGGTTATCCACTAACCACTATTTAAAATAATAATAATATTATATTATTTTTCGGCATAACTCAAAGTTGTGCGCAACATAAGATTTCAATGAAACCCATGTTTGCGGGTTGAGTAAGCCATAAAATATAGAATCTAATTTAAAGAAAAATTATTATCCAATTCAAAAATATTAATAAATATGAAAATTTCATAATATTTATTTACCTTAGATGTTACATCCTTCCCCCATTTTGGAAATTGCGTCCTCACAATTTTATTCACTTATCAAATAAGTGGGGGTATTTATCCCTCATAACATTTTCAGATTCCTATGTTGACTCTTCAACTATATTATTTTTCTACAAAAACTTTACCTGATGGATTAACTTATTCCGCAACACTTTCTCTATGTGGTCAAAAATCTGGATTGGTTGTTCTTCATAAGAAATATTCTCTTCCAACTGAACTACCTCTGGACTCAAAACATGAGATGGATCCGGCATAAACTTTCTAAACATTGAAACATGAAAAACACTGTGTACCTAGGATAAAATTGGGGGTAAATCCACTATGTAGGCAACTATTCCAACTTTCTCTAGGATTTCATAGGGTCCAATGAACCTCAGACTCATATTTCTTTTCTTACCAAAACACATCATACTTTTCTATGGAGAAACACTGAGAAAGACATGATCACCTACCTCGAAAGAAAGATCCTTCCTCTAGTTATCCTCATAATGTTTCTACCTATTTTGATCTATTCTCATGTGCTTCTAAATCAACTAAATTTTTTCTGCCATTACTTATACTAATTCTGATCCCATCAACTTTATTTCACCTACTTCATCCAAAAAATATAGAGTTCGACATCGATTTTCATATAACGCCTCAATTGGTTCCATCTATATACTAGAATAAAAATTGTTATTATAATAAAACTCAACCAAAGAAATATGTTGGTACCAAATTATATGGTAATACATTGAAGAAGTACATAGCATATCTTCCAATGTCTGAATTGTTTGTTCTGACTGTCCATCTAATTGAGGATGAAAAGATGTACTGAAATTTAATTCAGTTCCCACTGACTTCTGAATCCCCTTACAAAAGTTATAAGTGAACATGGGATCAAAATCATATACAATGTATATGGGAACTCCATGAAACCTGACTATCTCTTTAATATACAATCGAAAATGTTGATCTAGTGATAGAGTATCTCGAATATGAAGAAAATGTGTAGATTTAGTCAATCGATCAATAATAACCCAAATTGAATTGTTACCTTGAGAATTATTTGGTAATCTCACTATGAAATCCATGGACACATTTCCCATTTCCACTCTGGCATTGGAAAAGGTTGAAGAATCCCTTTCAGTATCTTCCATTATTCTTTAACCTGTTGAAAAGTTAAACACTTCACAGTAAAGTCAGAAATATATCTTTTCATTCCATCCCACCAGTAATACTCCCAAATATCTCTATAAATTTTATTACTGTCAGGATGAACTAAAAACATAGAACTATGAGCTTCTCATAATAAATCATTCTTCAAATTTGAATCACAAGGAACACATATCCTCTTTACAAACCTCATAACATAGTATTTATCAATGTCAAATTCAGGTAACTTACCCTTCTGAAATAATTATACCTTTTTCTGTAATTCACTATCTTCTTTCTGTGCTTGGTTTATTCTGTCTGCTAGAGATGATTTCACTACAACTAGAAACAAACCAGAGGAATTACCTTCACCAACAACTTCTATTAAAAAATTCATCAAACCAAAAACCAGAGGATCTCGTTCCAAACGTAGCCTGGTTAATGCTGCATTACTCTTCCAACTCAAAGCGTCAGCCACTTTATTTTCCTTTCATGGATGGTAATGGATCATGAAATCATAGTCCTTGATTAATTCCTACCATATCCATTATCTCATGTTTAATTCTTGTTGAGTAAATTTATTCTTCAAAATCTTGTGACAAATATATATTTCCCTCTTTATGCCATACAAATGATTCCTCCAAATTATAAATGAAAAAAATAGAAGTTAATTCCAAATCATTTGTAGGGTAATTTAACTCACGAGGTAACAACTAACATAAATCATAAGAAATTACCTAATCAATATTCATAAGGACATATCCAAGTCCTTTCAACTAAGAATCATTGTAGATAAAAATTTCACTATTTTTGGAAGGCAGTGCCAAAACTAGAGCATTCACCAATCTTATTTTCAATTCCTAAAAACATTCATCACATACTTTTGTCCAGATGAACTTAACAAATTTTCGAGTTAAATTAGTCAGTGCACTAGATAACTATTCAAAATTTTAAAAAAACCTCTAGTAATAACCTTATAAACCAAGAAATCTATGGATCTCAGTTATATTTGGGGGTTTTGGACATTCTTTAACAACTTTAGTTTTAACAGGATCAATATTATTGATTTTTGATAACCCCCTTTCAAGGGATGAGGGGGAACCCTTACAAGGCCCATAGGCTCAGAGATTACATGACCTATAGGCTTAGGTGATTACATGACCTAAAGGTCTTAGGGAATTTAACCAGACTATCTACAAGGAAATGCCCCTCCCCAACATCTCCATCATGATAGTAGCTCTCCACCTTCGCATTGCCGTCTGGCTAGGATTCCTGTGCAAGCACAGGCTGGTCCCGATGGCATATCCATACCCTCTCATTCTGAAAAATCCATTTGGCTCTACTCTAGTGAGTGCACCTACTCTGAATCCTCTTCTGGGGCTGTTCCTTTTTTGTAGAGTCTATCTGGGGAAACTGCTTGTGGCCCAAAGGCCTTGAGGAGGCCCGAAGGCCTTAATGGTGGCCTGAAATCCCAAATAACCTGAAGGCCTGGGTGACCCGAAAGCCTTAAAGACTCCATTCTCAAACTAGTGGCCCAAGGTAAATAGTTCCAACTACTACAGTACCGAACATTACCTGCTACAGTACCCGCACAGTGTACAGTTCTGCTACAGTACCTTTACAGTGTACAGTTCTACTACAGTACCACACAGTGTACAATTTTTCTATAGTACCTGCTACAGTGCTTCTATAGTACCCCAGAAATATGCCTCTACCTACTACATTACTTTTATAGTACTGCTACAATACCCTAGAAAATGCCTCTACCTACTACAGTACTGCTATAGTACCCCCAGAAATATGCCTCTACTTGCTACAGTACTGCTATAGAAACAGTATGTTCTAAATCCATTAGATAGAAGTGTGTATAAGTGTAGTTGTAATACTTATCATAAAAACAACATAGTATACTGAGGATATTAGTATTGTTATATAATAAAATAATTATAATAGAATATAGATTGAATAATTAAAACAACAGAAAGGAACTTTAGAGAAGACGCTACCTCTAAAATGTGCAACAACCTTTGATTTGAGCCAAAAGGCTTTCTTGAATTGCCTTATACCTAAGGTAAGGATTTTTGGAGGAATAGAGGGATTTTGGGAGCTTATTTTTTTAGATTTTGGACAATCCAAGGGGCTTAAGAGGTGTGATTAAATGGGTATAGGTGATTCCCTTTTATTAAAAGGAGGAGGGGCATTTTAGGAAGGTATTGAAATATTATTTTATTACAAAATGATTTTCAGATTTAAATGTTTCCAAAGTAATTTATTTCAAAGATTAGATTATGTTGGGTCAAAAACCTATCAACCAATAGGTTTTAGATAATTCTACCTCACAATTTTAACCTTATCTTTTAGGTTTAACCCTCAGTTAACTAATTTAACTCTTACCATATCTTCTTGTATATTCATACTATATGGTTAATATAGTTATTATAAAATTCTAAACGAACCTCAAGTGGTTAATTAATGACATTTTAGACATTATATAATTCAATTAGATGAGTCTTAGTTTTTTAGGAATATTATATTATTTAATAAACTATTATTTGTTCTAAACACTCATTTATGTCAGTTTTTATACTATTCATATCATGACTTTTAAAAAAATATATAACAACATGATTATTTCAAAAAAACATCATTGATTCAATGATAAAAATTCATAATCATCCAAAAATTAGTGGATGGCATGAAATGTCTCAAAGTAAATTTATTTTAGTTTTTATAATCTCATTTATTTAAATCATTCATTAATAAGGTAATCACTACATCATCATTGTGTCATAAAAATATTGATTTATTTGATGTCTAAAAAATTTAAATAAAATACCATGACATACGAATTTTTTTTATATTTATAATTATTATTTATAGTAAAAAATATCACTTATATAACCCCATATAAATTTTTTTTTTACTAAAAGATACATGTTCATGTTACATTTTTATTTACTTTAAATTAATTCTTTTAAAATGTAATTTTCACATTCAAGTGGCTCCATGGGGTCCAAAAATCAACCCAACAATGCCCATAGTCAGACATATCTCTTTCAATAGGATTATTACACATGTTATGGTAGTTTTATATTATTATAATATTATTTTTGTACCCTTATTTACCAATTTTAACCTTTAACCATGGTAAATAAAATAATTACTGAAGTTACTATTCATAATTTCTAAAACTAAAAGGTACCTATTTACACAATTTTGACGTCATGATTCCAAATATTAAATCCAATTTTTAAAAATTCAAAACACAATAGTTTCATTATTTAATTTAAAATTAATTCTTGATATCAAAACCAAAAAACATGTTTTTAAGAAGTAACAACTACCAAAAGATTGGCATGTGTTTATGTCCAATTTCAAAGTGAAATTACTTCCAATGACCAAAATTGGATTAAATGATAAAAATATAATCAAAATACACTTTAAAATCAATTAGAAGGACAATATAACTATATAAATAAATTATATGAAAAGGTAGTTTTGAATTAAAATGCGGTATTTTTCACTATTCATTAAAAACTGAACTTTATCATAAAAATAAAAAAACAATTCATCCAAAGTAAATTTTGTTTTCCTGATTCTACAGAAGAAGTTTAGTTTGTCAAATGAAACATATAAAAGCAACAAAAACTAGATTTAAATAGGGTTCTCTATCAAAAGGTGGTAAAATAAACTTTTAAAAATATTAGAGTATTTGATGCTTAAAATCAAATTCATTCTTATTTTAAGCCTCTAAAATTCATTGGATACATGTAAATATATTTAAAAAACTTGTATAATCATATTTTAGTTATTTATGTTTATTTCCTTCAATACAACAGCTATGCCTAACTACCATTTAAAATAATAATAATATTATATATTTTTTTGGTATAACTCAAAGTTGTGAGAAATGTAAGAATTCAAAGAAACCCATTTTTGGATGTTGAGTAACCCATCAAACATAGCATCCCCTTTCAAGAAACATTAATATTTAATTCAAAAATATTAATAAATATTAAAATTTCATATTATTTATTTATCTGGGATGTTATAATAAATAATAAAAGAACATATATAGATTTTATATCAATGGAATACCTAAGTTAAATAGTTGAAAATATGGGGATAAAGGTGTTTTCTCCCAAATAGAGCTCTGCCCTATTCTATTAAATCAATTTTATTCCATTATTTATGAATGAGGATAATTCTATTATGTTTATCTGATTGGATATGCATGTATTTATATTTTTAGGGAAATATTTGTGTCTTTTAATGTGATTATATGATATTACTTAGGAAGAAGATACATAGATGTGTGCTCAATATTCTATGTTTTTTATTTTTCTATTTTTTTATGATAGAGTATTTATTATATGTTCAAGTATGAGATTGTTTCTCCCATTATGTAATTTTATATTAATGTTCTTATTCTATTTTGAGAGATATATCCCCTAATATATTTTATAGATTTGTTTAAAAAACTTGATTATAATTAGTATTATTTTGACTATAAAGATTTTTGTGTTCTATGTTTTATGATATCCTTGAGAGGTATCTCATGGGGTGGTTATATCTATTAACCACCCATTTCCTCTCTCTTAGTATTTTTTAGTGATCGAGGATGAGATTTTTTGAGAGGTATCTCATGTAATGGTACATAATATTCTTGTGACTTCCATTATAATTATGGGGTGTTCACTAGCATTGGTTCAAGATTAGTTTCAAAAATTCTAGATGTTGACTTGAAAATGATTTTTTAATTTATAATGAGGATTTAATATGTTTTTCCAAATTATAAATGTAATATAAATGTTTTAAAGGTTAATTTAGAAACTATTTTTGATGTTTTGAAACTGATTCTAATATTTTATAAGTGTTTTTTTGGAAGTTACAATAATGATTCTCCTTAATTATTAATAATTTTATTTAATTTAAAAAGTTATATTTTCAATAGAATATTTACCCTGAAGAATTAAAATGGATTTTCATGATGGTAATTAATGGTTTTTATACTATGTGTAAAGGTCAGTATGGTTTCATTATGTTACTTAAGGGTATGGGTGAGTTTTATATCATTGTGTAAGGGTAAATCTAAGTTTATAAGGGTTTCATAATGGTAGTTCACTACATAAGGGTATATGGGATTTTCTATAGCCTATTTAAGGGTCCTCCTAGTTGCATATTGGTAATATTTGGATGGACTTAGTAACTTAAACGTATCCCTTCAATATTTATGGGAAACCTAAATAACTCATAAGTGTACCCAAGATTTTTTAAAGATTATATAATGTTAGCTTGATGCATAAAGATAAAACCATGTTAACCTTTTGTAGCGTGTATGAGTTACTTAAGGGTAGAAGAATTATTTAAAAACTCCACAATTCCCTTCTCAAACCACTCGTAATGTGTTTTTAACAAAATTAATGGGTTTTAAATAGGAAATCGGTGGTTTTAAAATATTTTAAGTTATCCTTACCGATTTTTTTGTGAAATTAAATAGAAAAAAATTTAATATGAATTAATATCAAATAAAATATTAAATTAAAAGATGTATTTAAGGAGGGGTATCTATGAACCAAGTTTCTACCCATAAATTGAGTTCCCCCATGTTTCTCTTGAGTTTTTGTGATAGAAACCCCTAGCATTCAAGTCATTCCAATATTTTTATAAATTCCATAATGTTCTTATTGATGTTTCCATGAATAAGATAATCCTCTATATTCTATCCTTCTTGGTTATGTATTTTACTCTAGAAGTAAAATATTCAGGCATGGGATTAATGATTTCTCTTTTATATTCTAATCAAATTTGAAATTTCCTAGATTTATCTTATTTGTTTAAATATATGTGATAAACCATAGTCAGATAAAATATGTAAAATAATTGCATGGAAATGGATTTTGAGATAATATGGAAATCATAAAAGAGGTGGATAAATTTATGCTATGTAATTATGTTAATGAAATATTATTAAATACTAAAAATTTGAATTGTAGAATAACTTATGTAGTAGAATGTCTACTTATATAAACAATATAAGAAAATTACTATGTTATTTCATGAAATTAAATAGATGATTACTTCAAAAAAAATGGTTAAACTGTTATTTTTTATTTTCTATAATTTCTTTAGAAATAATATTTTATACTGAAGATAAATAATGTATCTTAGAATCTAGAAATTTCATATTAAATTGAATATTGTTGATTATAATTTTCAATAATTTATTTTAATGAAATACCAGATACAGTAAATGAAAAGGATTGATAATTTATAACTTTATCAGAAAAAAGAGAAAAAATAACATGCATGTTTTAGAATAATGATAAATATTCTTAAAATTATCCATGAGAGTGAATGGATAATCACATGACCTCTGTGTAATTAATATTTGATAAAATCAAAATGATATAATAATGAAGTGTTTAAAATTATTAAATAAGGCTAATGATAATTATTCAGTAATTATATATATTGTAAAATTGAAATGAAGATTTTTGCATATTATAATTCTTATTATAAGGAATATTATTACATGCATAGAGTTATCATTCTTGTAAAGGGATATAATCACAAGTTTGAATTTAATTAAATTATGATAACTGTAAGTATTATCGTTGGTGGGAATGTTTATTTTCATGCTTGAAATATTTTTGATGTGTGGTCACATGCTTTGTGATATATATTTTTTCCCTCTAATTTTTACTTGATATTTTTTATCTTTTATTTTAGTTGTGTACCATGGGTGACATGATTGGATATCAAATAACAAATTAAAGTTGAAAACGATTTGTCTATAATGAATGATACAGGTTGAAATAATAACCATCAATATTTATGATAAATAAAAGGGAATCTTATACAAGAATTCTAGATTAAATAAATAATATTTAACCTTGGAAATTTATAAATCTATAGCTACCGATCTTTTTTTAATAAATCAGTTAATTAATTAAATTTATGAAAAATTAATGATTGCTTATATAATTTTTATGGGGTGGAGTGAGATCGATGTTGTTTAATTAAGTCCAAAATTCCTTATTTATTTTTCATTGTTTATATTAATTTTATGTGTGGAATAGTGCATTGAATATTTATTTGTTATCTATGAATTTAGATCCTTGATATGTTTTAATTATATCATTACATGGTTGAAAACAATGGTTGAGGATTCCTGAGGCTGCGATGGTGGAATGGGGTTTCGATTATAGTGTTAATGATGGGAGGGGATACCTGAGGTTGTGGTGGTATCAAGGGTTTTAGTTGAATGATGGTTTTTTCATGGGATATGAGATTTGATGTTGTATGATTTTTTGTCTGGGACAACACTAATATATATAGAATGGGTTCAATATGGGTGTTCCCATTATTATGAAAAAATATTTAATTCTTTCTTGATGGTTGATGGCCAGTTGTTATTTATATTATCAATTTCCAATTGAGTAGACCAGTTTGATACTATTCACTGCAAGTGAATATTTTACTTGGTAGCTTGGGATAATTAAAAATTAATTGAATGATTTTGAAATGATAAATAATTTAATTAAATATCAGTGTTGGTTCTCTAGGTTTACATTATGATAATGGAATACATAAGAATATACGAATAGAATTAATAATACCATTGAAAGTTGTATCATGAAATTAAAATGTTAATATAGAAAATAATAATGGAAATAATTAATTAATTGAAAAGTATCGTAATGATTTTGTGATTTTTATAACTAGGGATTAGTGGTGGAAGATGGGATTGCTATGAAACATTAGCGACATATGAGTTTATGTCTTGGTATTTTCCCATAGCATGGTTGTGAGATTTAAATATTTCATGTGACATTTGTGATTTCATATGAGACTCTACCCATGTTGATAGGGAGAATAAAAACCAGTGGATTCTGGGATAGTGTTTTCCCCAATATCTAGTTTGGAAAGGAATGGAGGGATGAATACCCCCTCTGGCACTACTTTTTCTCATGTAGTATTATGTGTTGGAATGAACAATGGTTATATTTCATTATATATGTGTGTAGAGGTATGTAATGTGTTATAGTTATTTACAAACCCATATATGTTCATATATAGTATCTTAATGGTTATTAATGGTGTGTTGTGTATGGGTTGTGATTTCATGAGGTATGGTACAAAACATATGGGTTGTGGTGGATCTTAGAAACTACTTGGTTAACATATAGATATTTGGTTGGGATGGTGAGATGATGTGATCCACATGATTCATGTTTTCTTTCATGTGTATTCATTTTATCTTACTTTATCATAGGTGTCTTCATGTATGATTTTGGAGAGTGATGGATTAGGATATGCAAGGTTGGTGTAGAGTGACAAACTAGTGGGTGTAGTAGTAGTGGGGTACCATTTTGTGTTAATAAATTATATAATATCCTGTATATGATACTTTTTAAGAGATATACATAATGAGTATGAGAGAAAAATTATAATCATGTTTAGGTGATGAGTTGGTTTCATTTGTTTTTGCACTGGGCTTTAGTATGTTTATCTCACATTCTTCATGAGAGGTTTCTGGGTGGATCCTATTAAGTATACATGTTATGATCCACCTTAAAATATATAAACTATTTTTTAGGTAAGAAGGGAATTTTTTTATTGAGATAGACTTTTATTTCTCAAGGATTTTTATGAGTTATTGGAGATTCATGGTCACTATAAAGGATATGTTCTAGTGTCTTTTTCATTTCTTTCAACTATATTTCATTATATTCGCATTCAATATTAGGAATTGTTATTATTTTTTTAAGAGTATGAGTTTTTTAGTGGTTATTTCTATCTTATGTCTCTTGTTTATCAAATATTAGAGGGTAATGAGTCCCATATTTGTGTATGTTATACCCTCGGTGCATGCCATCAACCTGTGTCCTATTAGAGGTGGGCTTCAGAAATCATTACCTCCCTTATATTATTTTCATCCAAAGAGGGGATCCTTTGGGGGGATAGGGTCATGAAAAATACTCTAACAATGTGATTGAATATTTCAATATTGTTATGGAAATAAAAGTTAAATCATCCAAGTCATTTGATAATGCTATCCCAATAACCCAGTTGAAATCTACTCATGCTACACTTGAAGGAAAATTTAATATTATTAATAGTGCATATTTTGAAACTAAAATTAGGCATATTTGGGTGGAAAAGAATTATGAGAAATCATATTCTATATTAATATAAATAAATAGTAGCTTTAAAATATTTAAAACTTTGACAAAAAAGTGAATGAAAGTAGAATATATGGGTGAACATCACATATAATTTTCAAAAACAACTCATATCTATATGGGAGATCAAAATTCAGAGTCCATTGTTGTTGTAATGTTGGTTTTTTTGGGTCACAAATCCTATAGTTTTTGGTATAACATTTTATATTCTTATATCAGTCCAAATTTAGGTGGATAAACTCTGAAAAGAAAGGAAAACACTCTAGTAATATGAGGAATAACTTATGTAATGAAAAATATATCACTAAAAGCTCATTATCTTTGTCTACTCAGAACAAATTTGGATACCTGGGGAAATGTTTTAAAATATATTCCTAATCAGGTCAATATGATATAATATACGTCTACTCTTCAAGAATAGTATCATTATTTGGAAAAAGGAAAGGAAGTTCATAAAAATAACTAGGAACAAATGTGACTTATTGATATGGAATGTTACACTAGATATGGAATGTTACATAATATTTTTATATTAATAAATTAAACTTTGATTATAAAAAACAAATTTGAAAGGATTTTTAACATTCACCCTCAAATATTCTAATTAAAATTTCATCCACATAAATAGAGTACATGTATGGGTATTAGTTAAATATTTGGATTCATTTTTACTTAATGTAACCGTGAATCTTTTTTTACTTTTCCCCATAACACAACTATCTCCTAAGAAAAATGTTCTTCCAGATGTTAATTTTCAATCATTATATCACCAACCCAATTAGTAAATGTGAACTTAATTATGTTCAACATATTAATTTTCTTGTACATCAATCCATAACATAATGTTACTTTAACATACCTTAAAAATATAATGGAAAAGATAATGTGATATCATTTAGGAAAAATTTGATATCTAGAATATAGTGTTACTACATAAACAATATCAAGATGAGATCCTATAATATAGATTAAACTTACTATAAATATTTGAAAGTCCTGATTATTACATTAGTCTTCTTTATCTTTACTCATATTCATACAAAGAGAAATATGTGTAGATACTATGCCCGAATCTTCCATTCCAAACTTTATTAATAATAATGTGGCTTACTTTTCATGTGAAATAAAGATATATCTTCTTCTTTATTGAACTTGTACTCCATAATTGAAATTCAAATCTTCAAACATCTATATATAAATTTTCTTCTTAATCTATTTAGAAGATTCTTAAAAAATATTTATACCTTTCACTATAAGAAATTATATCATCATTTAAACAATGATGATTAGCTTACCTCTACTCATCTCCTTCACATATAATTTTTAATCAAATTTCCCATAATAAAAGATCAATGGATTAAAAAAATCATTATATTTTCAGTACTATACACAATGGTCCTATTTTAATCTGTACAATGCATTATTATCATTACAAATCATGCTTCTACAATTTTAAAGCATTAAACCATTGGGTTTCTTAATATAAAAATCTTCTTCAATTTCCCCATTCAATAATACTGTTTTAACATCTATATGATATAATTTTTAATTTTGATTTGTAGAAATAAAAAAAACATTATGATAGTTTCAAGTCATGAAAATAGATAAAACAGTTCTTTAAAATAAACACCTTCTACTTGTGAATAACCATTATAGACAATTCATCATCTATTCCATGAAATTTCTAGTTTTTTTTAATTTTATTTCTGAACACTCATTTTTTTCATATCATATTATTCCCTTATAGTCAAGGAACGAAATTTTAGGTATTTTTTTTAATTTCTTATAAATCTTCATTCATTGTATTTAATAACTATTTATTCTTAAATACTTTAGAAACAAATTTTTTTCTACCTATAATTTAAGTGATGTTTGATTTTCAATGATCAATTTTATTTTGGTATGAACCAGATCATATTGAATTTTGATGATATAATAAGGTTCAAATTGTTTTTGTAAAGTTTTTTATTTTTTTCAGTCTTAAATTTTTCATCACTGGACTAATCGGGATCAAACTATACAAGATTAGGTCTGCAATCATCTTCATTTTCATTAACTTCTAGGGAATTCATAATTTTATCTTCTGTTAAAACATCTAAATCATATTCAGTAACCTCTATTAACATGGAATGGTTTATAATAACCTTTACATTAATGGAATCAACCAAATTATGTAGTCATATATTTCATCACCTTTATCTTATTATTTTGGATCAATATCCCATAAAATCGCATTCTTATTTTTTTTTTAACAAACTTCCCCAAATATGGATTCATGATACTTATTAATAATAGGCTTATAAAAACCACAAAGTATTTAATTATAGTATTTTACTTGTACCACATCTCATAGAGAATATTTTTTTTATTTAGGATGAAGAAATCATCTATTTTTAAATTTTACTATTGTTCTTATAGTTTATCTCCAAAATAACGTTTTAATGTTTATATTCATCCATCATGCTACTTACCATATCAAATAGACTTATATTTTTATTTTTCATAACACCATTTTATTGAGGGGTGTAGAGATCACTTTATTAGTGTTTAATTCCATGTTTCTTTGAGTATGATTATGAATAGTTACTATTTTACTCCTTTCCATTGTTTATTCTCAATTTGAATATATATACACCCAACTCTTACTCAACTTAACTTTCAAATATATTTCAATAATTCTACATCCTATGATTTATATTTCATGAATATTACAAGGTCATTCAAGTAAAATAATTAATTAATGTAATAAATTATTATTTTTTGATTTATTTCTCATTGTCTCAAATAGGTCCTAATGTAAGAGTTCAAGTGGCTTAGTGGAATGAATTTCAATATTATTATGCCTTCCACTAACCATAATTTTTGGAATGTTGTGCAAATAGGATCATTTTTACTCTTTAGTTTTAGTAAGTCTCTCATCATATCCTCCTTTGAAATTATTCTAAACCTCTTTTGGCCATGATATCCATGTCCAAACTACCATAGTTTTTTTGATCTTCAGAACAAAAATAGAATGAATTATTAGGATCTACAATCTAAAATATATTACCACTAGTTATTTCTCTATTAACAAAACAATTTCTATGATTCTAACATTTAATGATAAATGAAACTTGTATGAAGATAATGTAATTTTAATCATCATAGAGTTGGATAATAATTAGAATATTTTATTTATTTCTTCTAAAAAATATAAATTCCTTGGAATTTAACTTACGAGATTCAATCTTAGTCATACTAATTTATATTATTTTTAATGAACTATTTTTTACAAAGGTGACTCCTCCCCCCTCATGTTCTTAAATATTTTTTGAGATATTCACATCACTTTTCATGTATGAGGAAAAACCATTTTAGTTATCCTTTCATTATTTCTTTATATATAATTTAGATAATTTTAAATGATTAAATAATTTTAATCAATCTTCCTTTTCCCATAATTCTTTTCATTTATCATAAATGTAACTTTCCCCAGATGTGTTGTCATAGAGTCTTTAACAATGTGACATGGTTGGTTAAAACGTTCATAAATTTCCTTCTAACAGTCAAATAAATTTCTAATTGAGAAACTTTTATCTTATTATGCCTTGGATTTTGTATATTCCTTTAATTTTAAGAAGTTTATTTCTTTTCTTAAATTATTCCCCCCCTTATTTATTTACTACTTTATAAGAGATACATTTTTTAAAAACATTTTAACACCTTGGGTATAAATATACCACAACAAAAAATATATCCCTTGAACCTTGATCTTATATAGATGTATGGTTTTCTCCCAAGATATGTTTTTTGATATTCAGTGAATGTTATAACTTTTGATTTACCATGGAATTGGGAATCAGACTTCAAGAAGATATTTTTAAATTTTTTGTGTGTGTTTTATTTCTCAATTCATTTCTCAACCCAAGACCCATCACTGTTGTTTCAAAAATCTACATGTTTAAAACAATAGGATGCCCTATTAAGTTTAGTGGATGTATATTTCAACTGATTTTTTCAATGACTTCTTTCAACTTCTTGATATGTTTCATCCTTAACCTTTGATGTTTTGTTAGAATACCCATTCACGTTCTTCAATGTATTTTCAACCTAGAGATATATTGACTATTTCTAACACAATTATTCTTTTAAATTATTATTCTTTTAATATTACAACTTTAATAATCTATATTACTTATTGAAGTTTTTATTTTTAACAAGACCTGACTCATGTTATAATATAAAATATTATTCTATATAAGTTTCTTCACCTTCTTCTTATTCACCATTTGACGTGACTTCCTTTATTTCAATGTGAGGTATAAAGGTTCAAAAATTTTCTATATCATAATCTTCTAATGAAATGATGTCAATAAAGTCATACTATTCAATTTTAATCAATATAAATCCTTTTTTTCTTTATAATTAACTTTTTATTAATTATTTTGGATTTATTATCTTCATTATAAGATTTACCCCACTTCTTTCTTTTGGGTTTTATTCAAACTGATCATTATAATATTCTACATATTTTTTCTTTGGATAGTTTGTTACAAAATTTCAGATGCCCATACTTAATTTTTTTAGTGGGATTATTCCTTTATAAATTAATCTAGTATTTCAGTAATTCCTATAGATTAAAAACATAATCCTCTTATTCACTTTTTCATCATCTTCCTTATCTTATGATTCACTATTACCCATTACATCATGTTCTAGTTATCATATTTTCATATTCCTCATAGCTTCAAAATATATCTCCAATTTAATTTGATTATTGAATAGTGAATATTTCCTCATTTCATACACAAGTAGTTATGTGGTTCATCAAGGGATAAATTATCTCTATCATATAATTCATAGAAATTAGGTTCAAACCTATCTAAATAATTCTCCATCAATTTTTAATGAATGGATGATTCTTTTAAGACATTTACGAATCATATTATGCTTCTAAAAATTTCATTTTATCGAGTGAAGTATCCATAAATTGTTTCTTTTTTCACTATCCTAATATTTGTAAAGTAGATTCTCTAAATTTAATGTTTTTCTTTGTTTAAATTTACATTACCTTGAAGATTATTTAATTACTTTTGAAGTTTCCTTCCCTATTTTGAGGCCCATCTATAACACCACAAGATTTTGTGAAATATAATTTTTTTTCAAATGAATTTAATCTTTTTGATATTTTTTATTACACATAATATATAGTTCATGTTTATTTACATTAAAAAATATTTTGTTTTTTGTTACACACAACACTACATTATCTTGTGTTACGCATGACATTGGGTTTTAACAAAACTACGATATATTATTAACATAGTTATTTAAATATGACTGTTATAACTCACCCATTAAATATAGTGATATGAATAATAATAAATAATGTTTAAATATTATGTTTATTTGTATTATATAATAAAAATATATTAATAAAAATGTACTTAAATTTTAGAAAAGTCTTCATATGTTTTAAAAATGCTATTTTCTAAAGAAATGTTTTTTATTTATTTTTATGAAAAATAATTAAATTAATTTTTCAAAATTTTGTAAAATTTATTTTATAAAATAAACAGAATTTTTTTAATTATAATTTCAAAACTATATTAGGGTGAAATTTTGGGATTTTTATGGAATGTTTCTTTTTTATGGTGAATAGTGAAAAATATTGAATTTTAATTGAAAAATGACTTTTCGTTCAAATTATTTATAAAGTAAATTTATATTTTAAATTTATTTTCAAGTAAAAATAGTTTAATTATACATCCATTAATATAATTTAGGTTATTTTAATCAATTTAACATTGGATATAAAACTTTGTAATCATTTGAACATTTTCTCTTTAAAAACTTCCTTTCCCATCGCCTCTACAATATTAATTTTAAATTAATTTTTTCCTCTTATGTGAATCAAATTTAGAAAAATGGATTAAATATTTTGAACCAGAAAAATTTATAATTTATAATAAGGTAAAATTTATTTTTTACCAAAATGAATACTAAAAATAGTAAAAATTAATTACAACTGTTAAGATAAAAATGGGTTTATTGGGGGTTAAACTAACAATACAAGCATTAAGATGACCTATAAAATTGTATAGAAACAATTATATGGATTTATTTATATCATTAAACATATAAGGTTTTATAATGTCCCATTTTTGGACCCTTTTTATAGGAAAAAAATGGTATCACTTATTTAATTTCAAATATACCAAGTGGGTCTTTTCCCCCACTTATAAAAGGCCACCCACTCTCCTCTCTTCCTCACACCTTAAAGCCATTTTTATTCAGATAATACCTTAAAATATAATTTAAAAACATACATACTATCACCATAGTAATATTATTTTGAATATAGATCCAACAAATTAAGGATTTTGGTGCAAACCTTAGGAGGATACCCAATGAAGAGGTAACATTCATCAATGAGCATTTTTATTCTATTTCATTATCAATATCCATAAATTCTTATTAAAACATGATTATGTAATAAAATAATTATATTCTATATAATTATATATTTTTAAGATTATATAATGACCTACAATTTCCCCCACTTACATTAAACGGGTTACAAAATTATCATTCATGTATACGACAGACTGCCGCCTCATTAACAAATGTCATTAGTTTTTTCCATTACCACCTCTAATGGTTGGGTATGAGGATAAATATAAGCAAATATATGATATTTATAGAATAATTATACCTATATATTCATTATATAATATATTAATTTTTTTACTTTCCATTCTTTAGGGGATACGATAATGTCACTCATGTGTACAGCGAACTACCGCCTCACGAACCGATGAGATTCGTTTATCACTAATGATTTACATGGAAGATAATAAGGATAAATATATGTGATATAAAAGACATAAGTATGATATTAATGATACATTTATCATTAAAAAAGGTTAATAGGTCATTTTATTTCTTACATTTTCACTCACTGATAGACGAAAACATTGTTCGTGTACGTGTGGACTGCCACCTTTATAATGCAATGTGGCTCTTTTTTTATCACCAAACCACATGGATGATATGTATAAGTATATTTAAAGAAAGAATATTTTATTTTTGATATTATAATAACTATATAAATAAAAAAAAATTCTTACCACTTTTTCATAATGATCATTTAAAATTGGAAACATTACTCATACATACGTACGACCTGCCGTGTCTATGACCGCAACGTACTTCATTTCTCAAAAAAATGTTTCATGATTATTAATAGAAGTATAATTTATATATAAATATTATAACCATTTATTTATTATTATTCTATAATTTATTGAAAAATTATCAATATAAGAGGATAGAAAATAAAAAATCAAAACATATACGAAATACAAAACTATTATTACATGAAATGTGACTTTAGCATGGAATTGTTAGAAAATGATTAATAATAAGACATAATAAATCATATATGGTGTGATATTTGTAAGTTTTTTATATATATTTATAATTAAATTATATTTATTATACAATATTTTTGAATGAGTATGAAGGAAGTTGCGACTTATAGTAAGGGATTTCTAGTCTCTCTTTTATTTCTTAGAGACATATGTGAATTTGACACTAGTTTATTTTGTAGGGTGTATATACTACCCCTTTAACCTATTATATAATAAATATAAAATTTTTCATGATATTTAAAGTTTAATTTTTGTCATGATTTATTGGGGATTATGATTTAAAATATTACTAAAGCGGTAAGAGATTTTGATCTCAATTTACCATCTTTGTGATGTATGATATGTTATGCACCTATATTCTTTAATGAAGTTTATATAAAGCCCATTTGGAATTTAATATAATTAATTTATTTATAATAATGATTTTTTATCTTCAAATTTATGTAATTCCTTCATGGTCTTATGATTCAAAGTTATCAAAGTGGTAATGATTTGTTACAATCTCATCATTGACAGGGATTGTTTATGTTTATTCTTGTGATGATAAAATCTTATGATCTATCAATCTATATATATAAAATAATGAATTTTATTATCCTATAGTTATTCATGATATTTTATAGTAATAATACCCTTTTTCTACTCTTTGGTACTTAAAATAATTGATAATTAATTTTTAATAAAATTTGAATTTATTTTTCTCTTCGGTTGGAAATTAGTTTTCATCCAAAACCATGTTTTTATAAAAAATATCTAAACAATGTTTTATGATTATACCATTATTTGTAAAATTTATTTTTATCCATGTTTTATTTTTTTTAAAATCTTTTGAAATGAATCTTTATGTTGTTTTCCAAAAAAATTCTGTTTGGATTTTATCAAAAATATAAAAGAAATATTATTTAAACTTGCATGTAAAGAAAGAAACTTCCATTAAATATGAACACTATTTTAATTTAATATTACATTAAAAATTTTCAAGGTTATTATAAAATAAAAGTATTTTCAAAATTATTTATATTTTAAAAAGTGTTTTTCAAACCGGAAAGGATATTTTCGTCATAAAATTTTATAAACACTGATCAAAATCACTTTCTATCTAAGATGATATCCATTAATGTTACCTATTATTTAATTGGGATATGAACCATGGATACCAATATTATTAGTTCTATAAATGGTCTATTGTTACATGATTTTTATGAAACCTGCTTCTCTTCCACGGGTTATACCATGACAAAACTCCTATAAAACTCAATTCTTTCCATGGAATATATTATGATTAAATGATTAAGTGATTATGAAAACATTATCTTTTCCAAAATTTATGATATAATAAAATGTTTATGAAAACCATATCATTTCATTGGTTATGATACATTGAATCTTTAATGAGATCATGGAACACGTAAATAAAGTTTTCATTATGAGATGGGTGAAACCTATATCTCACTCCAATTCATTGGGTAAATATTAATATCTCATGAGATAAAAAATACTATAATGGGGAGAAACCCCATTTTAGTAAGGGAACTTGTTCAATATGATAGTCTTGGGAGTGAAACTTGACTACAATAATGGTTTTTGGACTAAACCCATTTCACTATGAGGAAATGGATACCACTGGGGATGGTGGTGTGTCTCATATGGGATGTTTAGCAGCCCATGGAAGTGACATGATAATTTTGGAAATTATTCCTTGAATACTAGGAAAATTATTTTATATTATTAATTGTATTCCATAATTATATGTCTTATGCAAATGTTATGATCTCATGAATCTTGTTCTTTGATTTCCTTATGATTAATGTATAATGAAATGCCAATAATTACTACATGAAAAATTATTATAATCTTTGATAATAAGGGTATGGTTTTGAAATGTTATTCTCAAGTTCTCATAATGTAACGTCCCCAACCCAGAAGCCACTAAACCGGTGCCCCGAGTCGGGTCGCCACATGACCTCAAGCACGCCTCCCCATTAGCTATTGGTTTCCAACTAGAAGAAAGGGTCTAATATGATTCATGTGGAGACTATAACCACTCTACTAGAGTAATAAACAATTTTTTTTTAAATAGATGAAACAATAGAGAAGAATCAACAACATTCATAAATAACAAATTCTAAAACTAGGACAACCATATAAAATAGTAAATATGTCATTCCATGATATAGTGACAAGTGAAAAAACCCCCAAGAGAAAGACAAAATGCAAGATCCAAAAAATGGCCTAGACTATGAGTTTGAAACCTCACCGTACATGTCCCATATCTAACTCAACTCCCTAGTATAGGGACCTTGTCCTTACCTGGACCTGTAAGAATGAAATCTGCTCGAGTACCCAATGGAGGCCCGAAAAGGGTGTGAGTATAACTTAGTTAGACACCAACAAAAGTGTCTAAACAATATCCAAAAAAAGTATATAGTGAATGAAAGTGATTTTAATGGCAAATAAAGGTAAAAAATTCAATAGTCCATTATAGTCTATGCTCTATTAAATTATACTACCATTGAATCTAGGTTAACTACTTAGACATTTCACAGTAAATCTACCCTATTCATGTGATCAATGGATTAGGAATGTTTAATATTCTAAATAATGTGGGAATAAAAATAAAGTCCTATCTCACTAGGCATTACATTATTACAACCTCATAATCCTCACCTCGAAGCCTCAATCCAGGTGGAATAAAACCATTAGGGGAATAGAACTCCATCCCCTTCCCTAATGTAACACCCCGAGATTTTATGAGAAATATTATTTTTAATTTATTTGATGTCTTGTTTTGTATGCTACACCAATATTATATTGTTCTATACACAATACTATATTAGCTTGTAGTATACGCAAACATAATTCTTGGATTGTGTTGCACGCAAGAGCAACCTTCCTCAATAGCATGTGTTGTACGCAATACCGGGTTTTACTAAACAATGATATATTGTTCTAATATTATTATGAACTAGCCATTATGAATATTATTAACCGAATTTTGAATTTTATAACATTATAATTCATCTTAATAATTTTCTATAACAAGTCATGAGAACAAAATCAATTTTTCGTATAAAGAAAATATTTTTCCAAAAATATAGTTTTGCCACCTTTTGATAGAATACCCACTTTAAATCTAGTTTTTGACATTTTTTTGAGTTAGATTCGACAAAATAAAGTTATTCATTGAAATAAGTATACAAAAATTTACTTTGGATAATTTTTTTAATATTTTTCTGTTAACTTTCATATTTTGATGAATAGTAACAACATTCTAAATTTTAATTGAAAACGACTTTTTTCTTCAAGATAATTTATACGGATAAATAATAATATTGAATGGTATTAAAGTATAAATAGAATATATTTTTATCATTTAATATAATTTAAGTCATTATCATTAATGTTTCTTTGAATTAATAGGTAAAAACATTTCAATATTTTGCAATGTTTTAACTTTTAAAACCCATTTTCTCAACAGCGGGATTAATTTTAAATTAAATACTGAAACTTACATGTTTTGAATTTGGAAAAATTGATTCCATATTTGGAATCAGTAGGTCCAAATTATGTTAACATGATACTTTTTATTTTTAGGCATTATTAATAGTAGCTATGGTAAATTTCATTTACCACTTTTAAAGGTAACTCAGGTAATTAAGGGGAAAAATAATATTATTAAATTACCCTAACACTTGTTTTAATATAATTGGATGATTATATTTATCCTTAAAACATACTTTGGTCTAAATGTAATCTATTAAAACCCACTTGGATGTGATTAAGACCTTTATTTTAATTTCTTTAAAAGAAAGTGAAATATGTCTCACTCAAACTTTAATAATTAAAGTATTTTTAATATAAGGTTATAAAGAATATAAATTCGATTATAAATACTCATTTAAAAGATAATTTTTTTTATTTATTATGGTAATTTATTTGTAATTTTTAAGAAATATTTAATTACTTTAATAGCTTATACATTAATGATGCAGAAATTATTTATTTAGTGAAAAATCAATAATATAGTTTTTATTAAAATAATAATACCCATAAAAAGGACCATAAACTTGACCAAAAATTATTGGTAGAGTATATATATATCTCAATCATCCAAGGGTCGACTTGTGGACAATTTTGAGCCTTATAAAACAGATTATGTCATTTATATTATATTATTTTAAATGATGTCAAAGTTTCCACCTTCATACTTTAATAAACATAACAATTTAAAAGTTGTTTTTTTAGAAGATAAATTCAAATAAAAGTATTATAATGAAATATATTCGATTTATCTTTATCTTAGTATATTATTTTTAATTTTTATGCAACAAATAAGTATATTAAATAATTATACAAAAATGTTGTAGTAATTATTTTATTAAGACAAATATCTAATAAATGGTTTAAAAATATTAAAATAAATATTATATGAACTAATTAATGTTATACAAGAATTTTATATATGAATATGAAATTTTATAAATCTATTAAATATTTTGTTTCGAATATATCCTCTCTATAGATTTTATTAAAATTCAAATAAATGAATTGTGTCAAAATTTACTCTAATAATATTTTATAAAAATAACATATTATTAAATTGTTTAAAAATAAAACAAATATTTAAAAATTACAAATTGATAATTTTATGGTCGAATATGTAATAAAGTATAAAATTATGTACAATTAACAACACATAAGTAAGTATTTATAACTATTTAAAATTTATAACATTATTACCACAAATAAAATTAAATAGATTAAATAAGGACAAATCAAAATGATAAGGTTTAAAATAAAATAAAAATATGTATAAATTTGATTGGTTGATGAGAAAAAAATACTACTATATCTCATATCCTAATTTTAGTCACTTTTTAAGTTTTTATGTGGGGTTTGAGTTTATTATAAATTAATATTTTTGAGGATTCCAAAAGTGCCCCTCTCCTCTCTTATATAAGGGAACCTCCTTCTCTCTCCTCTTAAATCAATTTTGAGACTTAAAGATCAGAAAAAACCTACCAATTACTCTTTTTAACCTATATATTTACATTATAGAGGTGCTGGTATTCTCCAAATACCAACTCTAGTGCCCAAAGAGGAAGTTTAAAGAAGGCACTTCGAGGTAGAGGTAATATCTTATACCGATCCTTTAAAATTTATTTCTTCTTATAATTCCTCTTAATTAGTTGTTTCATTATAAATTAATAACATAAGTATCACTTATATACTAATATTTTATTATAAATATTAAACAACCCTATTTCACCTTCTTTCCATCTTACGAAAAATGAAATCACTGCGCGTGCGTACGTACGAAATACCATCTCCACGTTGTGGTGTAATTTGTTTTTCCAACACCACCTTACTTGGATTGGTATAATGGTGGAAATAATAACAATATATTATTATTATAACATTTTACTAATTATAAGATATTATATTTTCCACTCCAATTCCATTAATAATTATGGGAATGATATCATCGCTCGTGCATACGTACGGATTACCGTCTCCACGACAGGATGAGATTCATTCTCCATGTTAACCATTCAAGAATGATTATAAAGTATATATAATGAATAATACTGAGATATATGAAATAATAATTCTACTATATTTATGCATATAAATATATATGTCATCTACTTACTTTCATTCAGGTCAATAAATAAAAGAAAACAACGTTCATGAGTACGAACGGCCTACCGTCTCCATGAACGGTGTATCTCATTATATTTATTTATCGATTATATATATTTAATATATATTATATATAAATAATGTTTTTAAATTCTGGAATTAATTATTCATTATCTAATTAATCATATGAAAAAATTACAAGTCAACACACATATGATAAATGAAACGATTTTACCCAAAACACCGCTTTAACATGGAATTTACAAATAAATGGGAAATATAATGCCATAGTGAATAATATATGATATCATAAATATTATTATGGTTATGTTATAAGTTAATAATATGTTTAAATACACTATACAGGGGTATCAGACACATATGGAAGAAATTGGACATAAGGTAAGGGATAATTATTCCAATCTCGTTTTTTTCTGAGATTGTTTATTCGTAAGTATTTACTGGGGTTATATTTATCAACCATGTCCATATTTTATAAAAATGTTTTTATAAAGTGTTTAATATTCTTCCAAGTATGTTTAAAGTCATTTTTACCCTTTTTTTTACTTTTACCACATTCTATGGAAGGAATATTTCTTTTGTTTACCATACAAGGTACTTTTTTGACTTTTCTGGAAAAAGTATGAGGAGAATGTTTTTTAACTTATACAACATGAACATATTTTTACGGTTTCATAATGCCTTATTTACATGAAGATTATTACAAAATATTTCATTATTATTTTCAACAAAATTAGTTTCTTTTAAAATTGCATGACATTTGGAGAAAATAAAATGATTTTGAAGAAGAAAGGATATTTTCCTCAAGAATTAATTTCAAGTGTTTTATCAAAACAATTTTCCATCTAAGATGACATTATTTAGTATGTTTATGTTTTAAGTATAATGTCTATATTTTTTACATGGTTTGATTTTTCTTATGATGAAATGATATTCATTTGTTTTATATGGATTATGTTATGAAGGTATGATGTTTATGAAACCCATTTTATTCTTTGGGTTATGATGAATGATTTAGGATTGTTTTGTGGCACACATAAGAATGATTTCAATATGAGATGTGTGGGACCTATATCTCCCTCAAATGCATTGGGTAAAGATTTATATATTATGAGATATACATGGATGGAATGGCAAGTAAACCTGGTTCAGTAATACAGGTCTGGAACAACAAGTAAACCCGATTCAGTAATGGAATTTTTCCACTATGATGGTCTTGGAAGCAATGCCTTGGATACCATGGAAATCATATCATGTGATTAATAGTTTTACACAATTACATGTTTTATTCCCATTATATTTTATCATGATTAATGTTCCTTTGTGATCTATACCTTATGTACTGCCAATATTTATGTCATTACTCATGATTTCAATGTTTCATGTTTATGTTTTTACGTTCAAATGTCTATGGATTGTTTTTTGTTCTCCATGGTTACCCTTATTAAGGATTTTAGCTCACCCTTTTTATGTTTTCTTTTTCCTAGGATATGACGAAAGGTTTTAGGTAAGAAAACAAAATGGGAAGATCTTTATGGGAGATGTTGAAGATCTTTCACCATGATTAGAAGATTATGTTCCAAGATTCCAAAGAAACTAAACTATTACGGTCCATGGGTGTTTGTTTTTGTTATGTATTAGGTATTCTGCAAAAGTTATCTAACCTCCATGTATGTCAATATTGGGTATCTATAGTTGGTATCATAGGTGAATGTTTAGTCAACCTTTGGAAATAAGGATGTGAAAACTTTAGTGAGATCCCCAAAGATATTTCTAGGGTATGTCTAGGTATGTCCCTAAGGTTAAGTATAAGTATAGGATACAGTCCTAGAATTATGTTAACGATAATGAATAACCTAGGGTGAACCTAAGCTGTCATAGATTAAATAAGGTGTCATAAGTTATACATCCTATAAGTGACTTTTTATGATTATGTGGTTCCTCATTATTCTAACTGTTTATTACACAATGGTTTCTAGTTTTAGTTAATGGAGGGAACAAGAAGGAATTGGGATAACATTGAATTCAATGGAAAAATTGGTGACTATGAGTAGTAAAATTGCGTAATGCCTAGGGAAAAAGATATTGTGATTATGCCAAATCAATCATCATGATATGTGATTAAGAAGGTGAAATTTAGTGGTACTCCTAAGTCATAAAATAAGAGGAAGATGGAATTTTATGCATGTTCTCATGGAGAGGAACATAGAGGAAGGAAGATGAAGCTTTATATATATCAATAAAAATGAAAGAATAACCTTGAGGAATACCTCAAATGGAGGAGAAGATGTTATTTGTGTGGGGAAAAGGGTCATAGAGTGATAGACTGTCATGGAGTTCAATGTCTTATATGTGGAGAACACGGGAATTACCCAACTCAGTGCCCCTACCTAAGAGGTTACTTCTAAATCGAGGAAGGACCTATTCTATTCCAATCATTAAAGAGGATGGATCAAAGTATTTATGTATCGGTATTAAAGAATAATTTTGTAGAGGTACTTTTATGGTATTATGGAATATTGGAATATCTATGGTCCATTGTGGTTTTCAATAATTATATGGTACTGGTAACCATGAAAAGTGATTGAAATATTTTTTGGAAGAATAAGATAAGAACATAATGAAGGGATAAGGAGAAAATAATATGTTGGATATTATTAATGAGCTCATGACTGATATAAGGACAATGTGATATCATGATTTGATTATATAGAATTTTTGGGATTTTGGTATGTGGAAAGAGTTAACTTTTGACAGCATTTGTGTTTTCACTAAGGTTATTTGGTAATTAATGTTTTAAGAATACATCATTAAGGTATTAACATGTTTCTATTATTACCAACAAGATATATGTTATGATATATGGGGGATAAATGATGGTATTCACATGCTTGTTATATGACCTTTCACGTAATTGTTTTCTTTATACTGTGGGTTTGGACAGAAGTATTTTGGATAAGCCTAAAGGTTGGAATGAATTAAGTTGGACATAATATTGTATTGCTTAAGGCTAGAAGTTTTTTTTCTGATATTATTTATGGAATGTTATAATAGTCTAGTTTTAGAAAAATGACTACCCATAGGACGAGAAATAACCCATCACATAGGACAAGGATATAGGAATCGAACCCACAACCGAAGTGCGACAGGACTTTATCACCTACCACTGGCCTACTAGAAGTCCCTGGTTTGTAGAAATTAGTTTTATTTTATTACGTGGTATGATAGATTAAGTATAAGTCCATTTTGGAACCATATATGATTAATATCACCATATATGGACCTATGTATATTTAATAACTTTTTCTAACCTTTTGTTGGGACAGATGGAATGCCCTATCATTCTATCGCATGATCAACTAAAACTTCAAGAATGAAAAATTCAACTTCATTTCATTAAATAAGAGATGAAGCAGAAAATTTTCATGGAATGACTGACGATGATATTACACTGAAATCAAGTAAGTATTTCTCCTTCTGAAAAAATTCATCAACTTTGGGAAAATGATCTTGAAAAACAAAAATGTTATCCTAGTACCCTCATATCTGATGAATCAGATGGTACATAAGATCATCATAAATTTATGACTTTGTGATTGTTTGATTTTTCATAGCCTTGTTCTCTACCACTCTCTATCAGAACTTGAGGGTTACATTTCTCTTCCATATCCATATTTTCACCTATGTTCTCCTATGTGGAAACCCAGTGATGAGTTAATTTGGGTAACCATTACGTTTCATACTTTAGTTTTTAAAAATAATTTTTAGTATTACTTTTTACAATGTGGGTATATATGAATGAAACTTTCATGTTGTAAACCATTTATAACCCTGATGAATTTCGAGGGCGAAATTCATTTTAAGGGGGGTAGAATGTAACACCCTGATATTTTAAGAGAAATATTATTTTTAATTTATTTGATGTCATGTGTTTTACACTACACTAAGATTATCTTGCGCTATACTCAACACCGTATTAGCTTGTAGTATATACAAACACTATTCTTGTCTTGTGTTGCACGCAAGAGAGACATTCCTCAATAGCGTGTGTTGTACGCAATACCGGGTTTCACTAAACAACGATATATTGTTCTAATATTATTATGAACTAGCCCTTATGAATAGTATTAACATAATTTTAAATTTTATAACATTATAATTCATTTTAATCATTTTATAGAACAAGTTATTAAAGCAAAATCAATTTTTCGTATAAAGGAAATATTTTTCCAAAAATACAGTTTTGCATCCTTTTGATGGCGCAACCAATTTAAATATAGTTTTTTGGAAAATTTATGAGTTCAATTTGACAAAATAAAGCCATTAATTGCAATAATTATATAAAAATTTACTTTGGATAATTTTTTAATATTTTTCTATTAACTTTCATATTTTGATGAATAGTAAAATATGCTAAATTATAATTAAAAACAACTTTTTTCATCAAGATAATTTATATGGTTAAATTTTAATATTTAATGGTTTTAAATTATAAATAGAATATATTTTTACCATTTAATATAATTTAAGTCATTATCATTAATTTTACATTGAATTCATAGGTAAAAACATTTCAATCTTTTCCAATGTTTTAACTTTTATAAACCGTTTTCTCAACAGTGGGATTAATTTTAAATTAAATACTGCAACTTATGTGTTTTGAATTTGGAAAAATTGATTCCATATTTGGAATAAGTAGGTCCAAATTATGTTAATAGACCATTTTTTATTTTTAGTCATTATGAATAGTAACTACGGTAAATTTCATTTACCACTATTAAAGGTAAATCAGGTAATGAAGAGTAAAAATAATATTATAGAATTAACCTAACACATATTTTAATATAATTGGATGGTTATATTTATCCTTAAAACATACTTTGGTCGAAATGGAATCTATTTTAACCCACTTAGATGTGATTAAGACCTTTATTTTATTTTATTTAAAGGAAATTGAAATATGTCTCACTCAAACTTTAATAATTAAAGTATTTTTAATATAAGTTTATACAGAATATAAATTAGATTATAGATACTCATTTAAAATATAAAATGTTTTTTTATTTATTATGGTAATTTATTTTTAATTTCTATGAAATATTTAATTACCTTAATAGCTTATACATTAATGATACAAAAATTTATTATTTAGGGAAAAATCAATAATATAGTTTTTATTAAAATAATGATACCCATAAAAGCACCGAAAACTTGACAAAAACTTATTGGTCGAGTATATATATATCTCAATCATCCAAGGGTCGACTTGTAGACCATTTTTAGCCTTGTAAAACAGATTATGACATTTATATTATTTTATTTTAAATGGTGTCAAAGTTGTCACCATCATACTTTAATAGAGATAACATTTTAAAAGTTGGTTGTTTTAGAAGATAAATTCGAATAAAAGTATTATTATGAATTATATTATATTTATATTCATCTTAGTATTTTATTTTTAATTTTTATGCAACAAATAAGTATATTAAATAATTATACAAAAATGTTTAGTAATTATTTTATTAAGAGAAATATCAAATAAATGGTTTAAAAATATTAAAATAAATATTATATAAACTAATTAATGTTCTCCAAGAATTTTATAGATTAATATGACATGTTAGTAATCTATTTAATATTTTGGTTTGAATATATCCTTTTTTTGGATTTTATGTAAATTCAAACAAATGAATAGTGTCAAAATTGACACTACTGATATTTTATAAAAATAACATATTATTAAATTGTTTAAAAATCACAAAAATATTTAAAAATTACAAATTGAAAATTTTAAGGTCTAAAATGTAATGAAGTATCAAATTATGTAAAATTAACAACACATAAGTAAGTATTTATAACCATTTAAAATTTATAACATTATTACCACAAATAAAATTAAATAGATTAAATAAGGATAAATCAAAATGATAAGGTTTAAAATAAAATAAAAACATGTATAAATTTGATTTTTTCATGATATTAAAACCATATCCTATCTAATATATTTATTTTAGTTACTTTGGATGTTTTTATGTGGGGTTTGAGTTTATTATAAATTAATATTTTTGAGGATTCCAAAAGTGCCCCTCTCCTCTCCTATATAAGGGAACCTTCTTCCCTCTCCTCTTCACTCAATTTTGAGCCTTCAAGATCGGCCAAACCATACCAATTACTATTATAAACATATCTATTTACATTATAGAGGTTATGGTATTCTCAAAAGACCAGCTCTAGTGCCCTAAGAGGAAGTTTAAAGGAGGCACTTTGGGGAAGAGGTAATATCTTCTACCGATCCTTTCAAATTTATTTCTTCTTCTAATTTCTCTTCATTAGTTGTTTAATTATAAATTAATAACATAAGTATAAAAAATATAATGATATGTTATTATAAATATTAAACAACCCTATTTCACCTTCTATCTATCCTACGCAAAATGAAATCACCGCGTGTGCGTACGGACGGAATACCGTCTCCACACTGTGGTGTAATCTATTTTTCCAACACCACCTTACATGGATGGGTATAATGGTGGAAATAATAACTATATATGATTATTATAACATGATACTAATTATGAGATATTATATCATCCACTCCAATTCCATTCAATAATTATGGGAATGATATCATCGCTCGTGCGTACGTACGGATTACCACCTCCACGACGCGACGAGATTCATTCTCCATGTTAACCATTAAAGAATGATTATAAAGTATATATAATGAATAATACTAAGATATATGACATTATAATTCTACTGTATTTATGTATATATATATTTCATTTACTTAATTTCATTCAAGTCAATAAGGAAAAGAAAACAGCGTTCATGCGTACGTACGACCTACCGTCTCCATGAACGGTGTATTTCGTTCCATTTATCGATTGATTATATATATTTAATATATATGATATAGAAAAAATGTTTTAAATTCTAGAAGTAATTATTCATTATCTAAGTAATCATATGAAAAAATTACAAGTCAACACACATACGATAAATGAAACGATTTTATCCAAAACGCTGCTTTAACATGGAATTTACAAATGAATGGGAAATATAAAGTCATAGTGCATCATATATGATATAATAAATATTATTATGGTTCTGTTATAAGTTAATAATATTTTTAAACCCACTATATCAGAGACTCGGACACATACGGAAGAAATTGGACATAAGGTAGGGGATAATTATTCCAATCTCGTTCTTATTTGAGATTGTTTATTCATAAGTATTTACTGAGGTTATATTTATCACCCATGTCCATGTTTTATAAAAATTATTTCATAATGTGTTTACTATTATTTCATGTATTTTTGAATTCATTTTTACTCTTTTTTGACTTTTACCACATTTTATGGAAGGAATCTTTCTTTTGTTTACCATACAAGGTACGTTTTGACTTTTCTAGCAAAAGTACGAGGAGAATGTTTTTTTAACTTATACGGCGTGAACAAATTTTTACTATTTCAAAATGCCTTATTTAAATGAAGATTATTCCAAAATATTTCATGATTATTTTCAAAAAAATTATTTTCCATTAAAATTGCACGACATTTGGATAAAAGAAAATGATTTTGAAGAAGAAAGGATATTTTCCTCAAGAATTAATTTCAAGTGTTTCATCAAAACTATTTTCCATCTAAGATGACATTATTTAATATGTTTATGTTTCAAGTATAATATCTCTATTATTTAAATGGTTTTATTTTTTTATGATGAAATGATATTCATTTGTTTTATATGGATTATGTTATGAAGGGATGATGTTTATGAAACCCATTTTATTCGTTGGGTTATGATGACTGATTTATGATTGTTTTGTGTCACACGTAAGAATGATTTCAATATGAGATGGGTGATACCTATATCTCCCTCCAATGCATTGGGTAAATATTTATATCTCATGAGATAAACATGGATGGAATGACAAGTTAATCTGGTTCAGTAATATATGGCAGGAACGACAAGTAAAACCGGTTCAATAATGGAATTTGTCCACTATGATGGTCTTGGCAGCAATGACTTGGCTACTATGGAAATAATATCATTTTCTTAATGGATTTCCAAAATTACATGTTTTATTCCCATGATATTTTATCACGATTAATGTTCCTTTGTGATCTATGCCTTATGCACTGCCCAGACTTATGTCATTACTCAGGATTTTGATGTTTTATGTTCATGTTTTTATGTTCAAATGTTTATGGATTGTTTTATATTCTCATTGTTTACCCTTAATGAGTATTTGAGCTCGCCCTTTTTATGTTTTCTTTTCCCCAGGATATAAAGAAATGTTTTAGGTAAGAAAAAAAGGGGAAGATCTTTATGGGAGATGTTGAAGATCTTTCACCATGATTAGAAAATTATGTTCCCAGTTTCTAAAGACACTAAACTATTACGGTCTTTGGGGTTCTATTTTTTTATGTATTAAGTATTCTGAAAAAGTAATGTAACATCCATGTACATCAATATTGGGTCTCTACACCTAATATGTGCATTTGGGGGTGGATCTAGAACCTCATTCCAACATGTCCCTTGGGAATAGAGCCTCAAGTATATACCCCACTCTACCATGCCATGTGAACATGCTTATTTATCAATCACCATAGTTAAGCATATCCCAACAAGCATAGCCAATATCATTTACAGCATCACAACAATATCACAAAATGGGAAATTAACATCTTTACTCAATTCATTAACACATTCATCATTTATATTACTTAACCCTTTATCCACATTTATATTTACCATGCCTATCTCACTAAGCATATTCAAGTGTAAACATGAATCCTTATCATATTCCAAATTTCCCATTTAACCCATTTAAATGTCAACCAAAAAATACCTTAGACATTAATCACATTAGATACAACAAGCCAAACTCCATTACAACTCATTACATAAACCAATTATACTACTATTTGAGTCTCTATATTATTATGATTCAAGTTCACACCTTACATTTCTGTTATCCCAATTGAGATGGCTAGTACACCCCATGGGTGGCCCGAATTTGGTCAATCCCTCCTTGAATCCAATTGGAATAAAGAAGGGTTAAATTAATTATTTAGACACCCAATACACCACATATCATGAATTGAATAAAGAAAACATCAATAGTAAAAACAAGAATGAACCCTATATTCACAAATCTATAATAAAACCAAGGGATATGACTTATAGACTAACTACCTTGAATTCATTGGTGAACACACCCTTAATAAAGTCCTTATATCCTAATTCAACACACCTTCAATGTCACATGAATGACATATTTTAAAGGTATTTTTAATTTAATTTCCATTATTTCTTTGTTTTAGGGGTTTCCCATGCATTTATTGGGGAATGTGTGAGTTTTCATGAATTGGGCCAAACCGTGAGCCCAATTCCAGATTTAAAAATAAATTTTGCTTCTTTTATAACTCGTTAATTTTTCAATTTTTTTCATCCATTGCAATTCTTACTTGGCGTCCCTTGACCTATTAACTCCACCATGGCAATGTCGAGCCTTTATAAATCCATAACCAAGGTGTATTAGGGTATTTTATTTAAGGGATTGGGCCTGCCCGGAAGCCCATTTCCAATTTTAAAAATGAATTTTGTTTATTTAATAACTTATTCAATGTTATTGATGTTTTAGTTATTTCAAGTCTCACCCAAGACCACTGAACCCAGCCACGTTCCGAAGATCCTCCCACCCTCTTTGGAGCTCGTATCAATCAAAATTTAGTACAAAACGTCCTAGGGTTTCTCAAATCGACCAGAATTGAAAAGGTAACTTCATTCCATATTAACTCTCTTAATTATTACTATTTTTACTCTATTTTAGTTCCTAATTCGACCCTTCCTCCTCCTCTTCGAACCTAAAATCCATGAAATCCCTCTATGTTTCTCAAACCCCCTTTGGAATCCCATTTCAAGGGGAATTTGGTGGAGGGACTTTAAAGAATCTCAAGTGAGTGTCTCTCTTCCTTAGTTCCTCCCCTTTCCATGAAGTTTCGTTCAATTTCCTTGAAGTAACAAATGACCAGGGGATAGGGTATTGAACCGAGGGTTTAACCTTGGGGTTTCATGGTCAATTCGTGTGGTTTTAGGTTTGATCTAAGTCCCTCTTGGTGTGGTGGTGGTGTTACTTGATTTTCTTACGGTGATTCAAGGGTTTCCTTTTTTTGGTAAGTGATTCCAATGTTTATGAAATATTTTTGTATTATTATGTTATATTTATCATATTTTTAGGTTTATATCATTTTATGATTGCTGAAAGAATGAGTTTTAATGGTGTTTCTATTTTAATTGAATTTTAAATTCCAATTTGGTGTGAAATTGGGGGTTTACCAAAGAAATGTTTTATTGGAGTATTTGGGTCTGCCCTATAAATACTTAGTAGTTTTAATTTAACATTAATAGGGATTAAAATTATGTTTTTAATGTTTTTCCCTTTTGTTATTGCTGAAAAAATGAGTTTTAATGGTGTTTGTAAAGAAAGTGATGTTTTGGTGCCACGTTTAAGTGAAAATGGAGGTTTTACAGAGTTATCACTCCATGTTTAACATGGGGCTGCCCTAAAATTGATTTTTTGTTTCTATAGAAATTTATTGGTCTGAATTTACTGTTTTGGTAACTTAAAAGTGTGAACATGGTGTACAAGTGGGGTTCTTAAGGGTTTTTATGTGAAAAACAATACATGATTTTGAGAAATTGTTTCATTAAAAATCAAACTGTTTGTTTTGTGTTTTAAGTGGTATAAAATGTTATATCTACTGTACTAGGTGTATGTGAACATTAGTGGTGTTTTACATAAAAATGGATATGTGTTGCATGTAGAAATGTTTTGAGCACAAAGGGGGAAGCCTGGGTACCTAGGTGGGGCAGATGTGTACTAGTACGACTAGTGGACCAGATGGGTTTTGTCCCTAATCCACCTAGAATTTGGATAAAAAAAATCTAACTAAACTATGTGGATGATTATTGGGAATCACTTGGTTTTGGGTATGTTCTCTACTAGTGGATCATGCATGATAACAAGTTTTACAATGGTTACTTTACACTAAGGTACATAGTGAATGGGCCCCAAGACTATCTAGTGCCTAGGGATGTTCCTGATTTTTTTGCTCATTATATTTGTGGTATTTTCCCTTGTCTTGGGGTGTTTTTGGATGCAATTTACATTATCTAACATATCTATTTAAATGTGTGAAAACTATTAAAATTTTAGATTGAAAACTATTTTCAATTGAAAGTTGCATTTATTGGAATTTATCACTACTTTTCTTTGCGCTTTAAAAATTCTTGTTTTTTCACATTATATTGCATGATATTTGGAATATTTTGGTGGTATCATATTGGGAATATTATCACACCCTACTTAAACCCCTTGGGAGTAAGTAGAATTTATTATGCTTGAATCAGGGAAATGGAAGGCTATAGGTGATGGTGGTTCAGGGTGTTAGTTCCCATCCCTGGTGTAGTGTTTTGGAGATGGATTGTGGGCGATGACACTAGGTCGTGTGTAGTACTTGGGTTTGTTTTTACTGTTGTTTATTTGTGTATTTGCACATTTTTTAGTTCATTTTAACTTATGCATTCAGGTTTGAATTTTTTTGTATAAACCTTATTTAGTATGAATTTTTCAGATTCAGTTTATCAAATGTTTTTGATGTTTTATGTATACATATTTGGGTAAATCATTCCCAAACCAAGATAAATGATACCCAGGCACTTTTTCTAGCCTGTGGGGATAGAGAATTCCCTTTGGGCCTTTCCACTAGCTGGTTTTGGTGCCGGTAATAGTGGTGACCATATTCGGTTCATGACATTCAAATCCTCAACCTAGATCTCAATGGAAAAGAAAGGTTTTAGAGCTTTGGATGGAGAGAAGAGAAAGATACCAACCCTAAACAAGAAAAGATGAAGGGAGAGATTTAACCTTACCCAGATCTTCATTTTGCAGCTAAAGACACTCCAAATGGCCTAGTATTGAATAAGAATCACCCTTGTGATATCTTGGGAGTTTTGGTTCATTCTTAGGGTTGCAAGAGACAAGGAGGAGGTAAATCTTGAGTGGAACATAAAAACCCTCTAATGGAATTTTCGTAATTTTTTAAAAGTTTCTGGGATGCAAGGTTTACCCACATGGTTTTTCAAACCGTGCACAAACCGTACAGAGAATACTGTCTTAAAATACTTCTTCTGTATAGTTTACCTGGGTTTTCCTCACAGTTAGGTCTAACCGTACGCATACCATATGACTTTCCCATAAAAAGAATTTCCCCCTTTTTTGTGTCCTAAACCCCTAGAAAACCCCCGAGCCATCTTAAAGACTTGGGAAAACACTTAATTTACCAAAATAAATGGCTTAAACTGAAACTCAAGTAAAAAATATACCTTATGGAGAAATTTTTGATCTTACAACCTCCCCAACTTATAACGGTTCTTCCTCAAGCCACTCTTTCTAAGAATCATTGTGTTTCTGGAGAAAAGAAGTTGGGCCACTGGGCCTATATATCTGATTCCCATTCCAATGTCTTGTCCTAAACTTTTTCATGCTGCCATAGAACATGAATCAAGGGAACAACCTTTCCCTACAAAAATTTCTCACTATGATCCACAATATGAACCGGGTGCTCCTCGACGGATGCATCTGCCTCAAGCTTGTCATCCTTGATATTTAACAAAAGAGACGAATCATGGTGATATCGGAGTTGTAAAATGTGAAAAACATCATGCATCACACTATACCGCTATGGAAAATCCAAATGGTGTGACACAACTCTAAACCTCTCCATGGTATCAAATGGCACCACATATCTAGGTTCCAACTTTCCCTGCTTTCGAATTCGATGGTGACCCAAACTTGGAAACACCCAAAGAAACACACTATCACCTACCACAAACTCAAGAGTTCTATGATGCCAATCTTCATATGACTTCTGCCTACTTTGAGCTATTTAAATATGCTTTTGAATAAAAAAACCTTATCCAATGTCTCCTGCATAAGAATAGGTCCTAACAACTCAGACTCTTTGACCTCAAACCAACACAACAGAAATCTACATGGTCTCCCATAAAGTGCATTAAAAGGTTCCATCTGAACTATAGCATGAAAGAGTTTTCTATATACACACCCAAAAAGTGACACGTGCTTTTCCCACAAACCATTGAAATCTAGACCACATGCTCTCAACAGGTATTCTAATACCTAAATTGTATGCTCTGACTGCCCGTGAGTCTGTGGGTGGTAAGGCGTACTCAGAAACACCTGAGTACCGAGTGACTTCTATATTCACTTCTAGAAGTGTGAGGTGAAACGTGGATCATGATCCAAAACTATGGTTCTTTGAACACTATGAAACCATACTATTTATCAAACATACAATTCCCCCAATTGGTTGACTGTATAGGTCTCCTAGATTGGTATGAAATGAGACACTTTTGTCAGTTGATCTAGGACCACCAAAATTGCATCATTATTCTGTGGCATCCTCAGAAGAACTAATATGAAGTCTATCATGACGTCAATCCAATTCCAATCTAGAATAGGAAATGACTGTAATAACCCACCTGGATGTTGTTGTTCTGCCTTCACCTGATGACAGGTAAGGCATCATGCCACAAAACTAGCAACTTGTTTCATCATTCCTAGCCACCAAAATAGCCTACAAAGATCACAGTACATATTAGTCAAGCCCGGATTCACTACCCACTTTGATGCATGAAACCTACGGATCAACTCCTCCCATACATATACCAACACCACAAAAAAACCATAAACCTAAGAAAATACATCAGCACCAAAAGTCCAACCAGAAGGTGACTCCCCACCTTTAAGACTTTTTTTCGTCGACAAACACTCAAGGTCCAACTAACTCTATTTAACTTAGATCAAAAGCGCACACTCAACTACTATAGATGTACTGGTCATCTGCCTATGCCCATCCTGTACCTCCAAATGCATCTCAGAAAACAAGGCCATCATCACCAACTTTGAACTGGATTCCTAAACTACCTGATTCTGAGTCTTTTGGCTTAGAGCATTGGAAAAATTATTCTCTTTCCCTAGTGTTTACACCAACTCAAAATCAAAATATTGTAGGTAATCAAACCACTATCACTGTTGAAGATTCAAATCCTACTAATAGAAGATGTATTTGATACATTTATGGTCATTAAACACCATAAAGGGTTCTCCAAAAAAGTAATTCATCCAACCCTTTAAGGCATGAACCACATCAGATAGCTCCAGGTCATGAGTAGGATAATTCCATTCATACGGCCTCAACTATCTCAACCCATAAGCTACTACCCGATCATCCTGCATCAACAATACCCAAAGCCCAACAACAGATGCATCATAGATCAAGGTGTACCTATTACCTGGTTCAAGTAAGATAAAAATTGGTATGGTAGTCAACCTCTTTTTAAGATCTTAAAAAAAATTCTCAAAATCTAATGACCAATAAAATTTGACCCCCTTCTTGGTTAGGCCTGTGAGAGGTGCTGTAAAATGAGAGAAATCTCTAATAAACCTTCAGTAATAAACAAAAAAAACCCAAAAAACTATGAACATATGAGTTGTTCTTGGGATGAACCAAAGACACCATAGCCTACACCTTTTATGGATCCACCGACACACCTGAATCAGAAATAATGTGTCCTGGAAAGTGCACCTCATCAATCCAAAATTGAAATTTTGATATCTTGGCGTAAAGGATATGATTTATTAGTGTACTAAAGACGATGTAAATATGTTTGGCATTATATTCATGAGTTATTTAGTATAACATGATGTCATCAACGAAGAAAAATACTAACTGATCTAGATACGATTGAAATATCTGGTTCATCCAGCCATGAACACTGCCGATGTGTTGGTCAATACAAACAGTATCACTAGAAATTTATACCAATCGTAACTGATTCAGAAAGATGTCTGGGGTATGTCAGAAGGTCTCACCCTTAGCTGATGGTACCTTGATCTCAAATCTATCTTGGAGAACACCGAGGAACCTTTGATCTATTCAAACAGTCATCAATTCTAGGAAGAGGGTATTGTTTCTTAACTTTCATTTGGTTCAACTTTCTATAATAATCACATAGACTCAGTGATCCATAAGAATTATTATAAAACAACACAAGAGATCCCCAAGGTGATGTACTTGGATGTAAAAACCCCTTAAGCTCCAATTCCTCTAACCGAACCTTAGGTTCTTGGAGCTCTGCTGGCACTATTCGATAGGGTGGAATGAAAACTGGTTCCACTCATGGAAACAATTTGATCATAAACTCAACATATCTCTCAAGTGGTAACCCCAATAAGTCCTTAGCAAGAACATCCTGAAACTAGTCCACAACAAAAGGGAATACCAGCTATCCTTTCTCTCCATCATCTAACATAAGGAATGCCACTTGGGCTGTGAGTTCCCCCAACTGGTGGCATAGCGGACCTATGTGGACCGCTCGAGTATACCACTCACCATGAAGGATATAAGTGCTTCCATTGAGAGATGTGAATGTTACCCAATGTCGGTAACCGTTCATATGATATTGATATAACACCAACCAATCCATTCCCAAGATTAGGTAAAAACTTGACATCTCTGGGACAAAAAAATCCCACAAAAAACAATACACACCAATCTCTAGAGAATAACCCTTACACAACCTGATGTCCTCAACTCGTTCCCCTAGTATATTATCAAGATACATTACCCTGCATGCAGTCTCCATGGTTAAGCCCCACACAACTACTAATTGAGCAAAAGAAAAGGAATGAGTAACACCTGTATCAAATAAAGCACTATCAAACATGGAAGCTATAATAATCATACCTTCAACAGCATATGGTCCTGCCTAACCAACTTCTGGTGTAGCCTGAATTGCATGGAGACGACCTTCCCCTTTTCCCTGGGCTCTAGCCTGAGTACCCTACACTGCACTGCTCTGTTAGTAAGGATGATCTCTCCCTAAATTTCCATACCCACCACCTCTACCAATAAAACATGTCGAGCTCCAAATTATGGCCTAATATTGGGTAACTGACCCCCTTTCTACACTCGACATCTGCCTATGACATCCATCATTCGCTGACTATCGCGGGTTCCTACAGAACCTTTGCACATGGCCTAACCTGCTGCATGCTCGGCACTTGACCAGTGGGTGGGGATACTGGTCACACTTATGGCCCGAACTGCCACACTAATAACAGAAGACCTGGTCACCACCTTGAGAAGCTGAACCCCTCTTTCGACCGCTATGTTCACTCCCACCCTACTGAATGATTCCAAATCAGTGCTTGCTACAATCAGAAGTCGCACCACTTGCTCGCCCATATGGTGCCACATGTTCACTACCTGAATCCCCCTTTAGGTTACCCTTTGAGATAATGGATTGATACACCACTTCAAAAAACCTATTTAGATGAAATATATTCACCTGGGATCTTATATCGTGTCTTAGCCCGTCCTAGAATCATTTAGCTATGACTGCCTCATCTCCCGTCAATATCATAATGAAGCATATCAGATCATTAAAATGGCAGGAAAAGTCTATTACCAATATTCTCCCCCGATTTAACCTCATATAATATGCAGAATTCTACTACCTTAAGGTTTCTAGGAAGAATTGATCAAGGAACTTCTCTTGAAAATCCTTCCACATCATTCTTTAATCCTTCTCTGTTTGGACCATGATGTCCCACCAATGTTTTTCTTGAACCCTCAGAATATAGGTTGCCTACTTGATTCAATTCTCAAGAGAAGTTTTTTGATGGTAAAGAATATTTTGGATGTGATCTATTTAAAACTCCATTGCTTTTGGCCCACCCTCTCTGGTAAATGTCGGAGGGTGATGCCGTTGAAACTCCCTAGTCAGCTCAAACATACTCGGTGTAACCCACCCTGGCTCTTGTTCCATCATCCATATAAAATAAGAAAATTTATCATGGAATTGTTATTCCCTATCCTATTGGATCACCACATTCTCTTGCTCCACCATTTTAGGAGAGTTATCAGCAAAATCCTCATGTTTCCCAACTAACACATGTCTTCGAGGTGGCATTTCTCTAAAATGCCAAAAATGATCTTTAAAATGTAGCTATAACACTTTTACAAAGGAAAATAATACATATAGGTAGACTCATCACTTGCCACAACTGAACCAGTTCACATACTCTACGCAAATGGTCCCACTCACAACTAGATCACTAGCCTTGGCCATCTCTCCTAAGGCCATGGATAATGCAATATCTAGTTCACACGATTACAAGCCTAATATTTTACCCAATTCAAAATAGTTTCCATATTCCAATTTACCTTACAATATGTTATTCCATTTTTTCTTCTTTGTTAAGAACCATTTTTTAATTACTACTTACCCTTTTGACTTTCGTTTTTTTCCATTCATACCATTCCATTAGGCACAATTTCATTACATTTTAAGAAAAAAAATGCATCATAACCTTTATATCCTGCATATCCATCCTGTGTTTGTGCCTACCATGATGCATGTCACTTACCTACATAGGTGCCTAGAATGATGCATGAATTCACAACCTCATACCCCTTTCTTTCCATGATATAAATATCAAAAAACTATAAAATAACACAACAAGTGCATCACCGAATGGTAAAATATCATCAACTATAACAACACACAAAAAGAACAACAATCCCCTCCCAGGGTGACTTGGGTTTTCCCTCAAACATGGGTTAGCTACTCCCAAGAACGAGATCATTACCAAGGCCTGGCACTTTCCTAACCTTCTTTATACCATCCCCAAATAGTAAGAAAGATAAAATAACTCCTCTAATACCACTTTTTAATTTCCCCGACCCGAAAGCCACTAAATTGGTGCCCCAAATAGGGTTTCCACATGACCTCAAGTGAACCTCCCCGTATGCCAGAGGTTTCCGACTAGAAGCAAGGGTTTAATAGGACACGTGGGGAGACTATACCCTCTCTACCGGATTAAGTCACAATAAAAAATAGTTTAAATAACATAAACAATAGGGAAAAATCAATAACATGAATAAATAACCAAAACATAAACTGGGAACAACCATATATAATAGTAAATATGTCACTCTATGCTACAATTCCAAGTGAACCAAACCCCAAAAGAAATAAAAATATAGGCTCCACAAAATGGTCTGGACTCCGAGTCTGGAACCTCACCATACATGTCCCATGTCCAACTCAACTCTCTAGAATAGGGCCATTTTCCTTTCCTTGTCCTGCAAGCATGGAATATGCTCAGGTACCCAATGTTAGCCCGAGAAGGGTGTGAGTATAACTGATTAGGCCACCACTAATAGTATCTACAAAATATACAGAAAATTTAGATAGTGCATGCAATTTATAATAATGGAAAATAAAGGTAAAAAATTCAATATTCCATTCGACACTATGCTTCTTTAAATTATACTACGATCAAATCTAGGTTCCCTACTTATAAATTTAATTGTTAAATATACCCTTTTCATGTGTTCAAAGGATTGGGAATGTTCAATATTATGAATCATGTGTGAATAAAATCAAGTCCTATCTCATTAGACATCACATTATAACAACCTCATAATCCTCACCTCGAATCCCCATTCCGAGTGGAATTAAACCATTAGGGGAATAGAACTCTATCCCCTTTCCTAACCCATGCATTTAGGGGTGGAGCTAGAACCTCAGTCCAACTCAAACCATGGGCATAGAACCTCATGTCTATACCCTACTATACCAAGCTATGCGTACATGATTATTTATCATTCACTACAGTTAACCATATCAAAAAAAGCATAGCCAATATCATTTACAACATCACAAAAATATCACTAAATGGGAAATTAGAATCTCCCCTCAATATAATAATACATTAATAATTTATATTACTTAACCCTTTAGCTGCATTCCCATTTCCCATGTATATCTCACTAAGCATATTCAAGTGTAAACATGATTTCTTTTCATATTCCCATTTTTCCCATTTTTCCCATTTAAATGTCAACCAAACAATCCCTTAGCCTTTAAACACCTTAGAAAAAACTATACAATATCTATTAAAGCTCTTTAAATATATAATTTATCCTACTCGTTAAGTATCTATATTATTATGAGTCAATTTCACACCATAAATTTCCATTAACCCAATCGGGAGGGCTGTAACACCCCATGGGTGGCCCTAATTTCATCAAGACATCCTCCTTGCATACCATGGGGATCAATAGGGGTTTAATTAATTATTTAGAAACACCATACATCAAATCTTATTAATGGAATCAATGTCACATCAAGAAGAGAAACAAGAATGAACCACACATGAAAAAATCTACATGAAAACCAAGGGATATGACTTGTAGAACACCTACCTTGAATATGTTAGTGAACACACCCTTAATCAAGGAATTATATACTGATTCAACACACCTTTGAAGCCTCAATCTGGATATGACTGGTAAATAAAGGTTTTAGAGCTTCACATGGAGAGAAGAGAAAGATACCAACACTAAACAAGAAAAGAATAAAGGAGGGATTTAGACTTACCCGGATCATCATTTCACAACCGACGACACTCCAAATGGACTAGGATTGAAGGTGTATCACACATGGGAGCTCTTGGGATCTTTGGTCTATTACTAGGGTTGAAAGAGGGGATGAGGAAGAAGATCCCAAGTGGAACATAAAAACCCCATTCTAGAATTTTCATAATTTTTAAAGGTTTCTAGGCTTTACGGTTTACCCACACTATTTTCCAAACTGTGCGCTAACTGTGCAAAGGCTACTATCCAAAAATCCTTCTTCTTCATGGTTTAACTGGGATATCTACATGGTTAGATCTAACCATGTGCAGACTATGTGAATTTCCTAGAAAACTACTTTTCTCCCTTTTTCATGTCCTGAACCCCTAGAACACTCTCGAGCCTTCTTAAGGACTTGGGAAGACACCTAATTGACCCAAATAAAGGGCTTAAACTGAAACTCAAGTAAAAAAACCTTACTGAGAAATCCAGGATCCTACACATACCCTTATGTTCATGTTATGCTTATCTATCTCCTTTTTTTATCTTTACTGGGCATCTCAGCTCACACTTTCTTATTTTTCCTTTCCCTGGGTTATAAATAAAGATTTTATGTGTGGTATATTTGTAAAGAGTACACTATAGAAAGATCTTTATAAGATAAATTGAAGATATTTCATGAATTAAGAATATTGTGTTCCATGTTTCTAAAGGCACTAAACTATTATGGTCCTTAGGCATACATTTGTGTAATGTAATGAATATTCATTTAAATTTTTTTAATATCTATATATGAGGAGCCTAAGTTGTTATAGTTGGTATCAGCGGAATGGATTAGTTATTATTTGGAAACTAGGATGGAGAAAGTGGATTACAAGAAATTACATCCCCATCTGGATACTATAGTTGGATGTGACTCTGATAGAGATGCACCTTGGAGTAATAACTTCAAAAATGGTGCATTGATCTAGAATATATTTTCACTCGGTGCATCAAAATGAGTCTTTCTACATACTTGGTTTGAAACTCCTGGGGGATATGCTTTTGAAATTCACAAACACTTTATAATAATTATTAAGGATTTAAATAGATGAAGAATATGAATGGCATAGGATAAACCTAAGGTTCCATAGATTAAAAATTTGGTGAATTGATTAAGACCTCCTAAATGATTTTTAAACTAGTTTATTTTCCATTATGATTATTGTTTATCACACCATGATTTCTGGTTTTAATCAATGGTGGAAACTAGAAGGAACTGGGTTAGCATTGAATGTGACAAATGATTTTATAATGAGAAAACAAATTGGATTATGACTAGAATAATGAACATTAAGATTATTCTTAATTAGTTTTCACAAAACATGATTAATAATGTGTAACATAACTAACTCTCATACTCCCCAAAGAAGAGAAGGAAATAGCTCACTAAAATATTGGATAATGAAAACCATAGAGGAAAATAGATCCAATTTCCTAAATTTGTATAATGTGGAAAGAATCACCCAAGTGAATGTATCAGAGGAATATGCAGATGTTTTCACTATGGAAAGAAAAGAAACCAAGAAATTAACTACAAATGGAAAAAGAAAAGTCCAGTGAACACAATGGATGAGAATATTAGTCTCCCTAAGGTACAATTGATGGTTGAATATTTCAATTATGGAAAGTATTGGAATTATAAAAATCAATGTTCTAATGGGAAATATCATGAATAGAATCAGTAAGGTTTTATTAGTAATGGTTATATTATTGATGATCAAGATACTACAAATTAAATATGAAAGGAAAGAGGTATTATGGAATAAGATGATGAATCCTAGTTAATGGTTTTATAAGGAAGTGGGATGAATAAAGTATTTATTCCTAGGAATTCAAATTTTATTTTATATGAATCATGAAATATATAATTATTGTTCAGTATATGTTTATGGGTAAGGATTTGAAATAATATGTTTATTGATGCTTATAGACTGGAAAAGTGATTTAATGGAAATGTGATATTTTAAAGATAACCCTAAATATGATTTTGATATTAATATAATGATTTTGGGATAAAGATATGTTTTATTTGGATAAATTAATTTGGATAGTATGTATTTCCTAAGAACTTATTAGTTATTTTATGAAAAAGTGGTTTCTGCATTCATTGATGGAGTGTAAATCATTTTTATATTTAATAAATATATCAAATAATCATTGTTTTATATAAGAAATGAAGAAACATTTATGTTTTAAATATGGTGTTATAGTAATTCTGGATTCAATAGAATATATGAATATGGTATTAACAAGTTTGTTATATAAAAATAAATTGGTATTTCAAGATTTTTAGGGGATTGATGATAAGTTCATTTTGAAAATTTAGTGACATTATTTCTTATATTTTGGATTTTAATCTTTATAAAGTTTCATAAGGTTAACTATTTAAGAAATTTTTTATATTGAACCATGAATGAGGTTTTTTAAATGAATCTATTACATCACCATATGAAGATTTATGAATATTGTCTAACCTATGTAGTTGGGGTTTGGATTAGTGGTAAGAACCCCGTAATCCTACATGAAAAATGGGGGTTTAAAACCCATTGGGTGTAGGTTATTGTAGTAGTACTGTAGAAATGGCGGCACTTTTCATCAGTGAGTACGGTAGCGGTGGCAGGGCACTGTAGCGGCGGTGGTACTGTGTGGGTACTGTTGCAGGCGAGTTACTTTTCACAGAATATGAATTGGGAAACAAATTTGGGCCTACGGGCTATGTAATGGGCTACAAGCCCACTGAGCCTTCGGGCTATGTTATGGGTTTCCCTCTACCTAGTTAAAAGAGGTCTTTGCTTTGATTTAATAATAAAACTGAGGCTTCGGCCCCAACCTTTAAAAAAAATATTGTCTAACCTGTGCTGGGCATTTTATTTTGATGAAAACTAAAGATAAATATAATGAATTATCATTCTATTTATGGATCTTATGATCCATCAGTGCTTTAGGCATAAAAAATTCAACTTCAAATATTTTAGCATGATATGAAGTTGAACTTGATCAAGACACAACCAAATGGAGAGATTGTTCTTATAAAATTGAAATAAATCGGGTAAGAATATATTCTAATGAAAATTATTAAAAATTGGGAAAATGATTTTGAAATAAAATGTTGTCACGTTATCATTAGTTTTTATGATATCAATGAAAATTTTCACACCTTGTTGTTTTATGAATTTTTGGTCATTAAACATCTATAGATCACCCAATTTCTTATTATCAATTATCTCTATCACACTTTATAATAATTTATTCTTTTCTTCCGTGTCAAAATATTCACTTCTCACCTATGTTCTCTAATGTGGAAACCTAGTTATGAGTTACTTTAGGCAACCTTAATGTTTCAAACTTTACCTTTTAAGGGATTTTTTATTATTCATTTTTATGATGTGGGTTTCTATGAATTAATTTTTAAACTTCAAACCTTTGATGATTGAGACAAATTTAGAGGTAGAGATTCATTTTATGGGGGGTAGAATGTAACACTTCAAGATTTTATGAAATAATATATTTTTTTAAAAATGAATTTAAATTTTTTGATATTTTTTATTACTCATAACATTGAGTTTATATTTTTTTACCTGAAACACTATGTTTAGACATTTTCACAAACAATAATGGTTTATTTTACGTTAAACACGACAAATAGTTTAAAGAAAACCACAATATATTTTTAATATTTTTATTTAAACTTAGCCTTTACAACATAGCTATCAAAATTAAAGATATGAATATTAATAAATATTTTATAAATATTAATTATAATGGTTTCATATAAGGAAATCGTATTTATAAAAATGTACTTAAATTTTAGAAAAGTATTTATACGTTTCAAGAATACTATATTCTCCAAAAAATTATTATTATTTATTATTGTGAAAAATAAAAAAATTAATTTTTAAGAAATTTATAAAATGAATCAAATAAAATAAAATTCATTTTTAAAATTATAATTTCACAATTTACTTATGGTTTATATTTGGTATTTTCTAAAAAGATTCATTTTTTATTGAATAGTTAAATTTAATGACTTTTAATTGAAAACTACCTTTTAGTTTAATTTATTTATAAAGTTAACTTGTATTTAAATTTTTTTTTAAATATTTATTAGTTCAGTTATAAATAATTTAATACAATTTGGGTCATTTGAATCAATTTCATGTTAAAATTTAATATGACAACTTTACAAGATTTTGAACATTTTCTCTTTAAAATCCCATTTTTTCATCACATCTATGGTATTAATTTTAAATTATAAATTTCCAATCATGAAAATTGAATTTGATAAAATTGATTCTATAATTATAATCATCATAATTTATAATTTCTAATAAGTAAAACTTAATTTTTGACCAAAATTAATAGTGAAAAACTATTAAAATTAATTTCCACAGTTAAGGTGAAAATGGTTTTATCAGGGTTTAAACTAAAAATACGAGGGTTAAAATGACCTATAAACATCGATAAAAGATATTTTATGGAAATGTTTTGAACATTACACATATAAGGTTCATGAATGGACCATTTTTGGTACCTTGTGACATGTGAAAAATGTGGGATCACTTATTTCTTTTAAAAACTACCAAGTATGTTCTCTCCCCCACTTATAAAAGGCCACCCCTACCCTATCTGCTTCACACCTTAATACCCTTTTGGATCAACCAATACCTACACAAATCACTTCACACCTTCCCTTATCTCATTTTGATGTCTTATTTTTGATAAAGAACCCACAAAGGAAGGATTTTTATTCAAACCAGAGGAGCATACCTGAAGAATAGGTAACCTTCATCAACGAGCATTTTTATTTTATTTCTTTATCCACATAATTTAATTTTTATTAAAACATGTTGATATAATAACATTAGTATCATACATATACCAAAGGATCTTACCATTAGAAGAAGAAACCTTTATGCATTTAAGATTATATATTCATTGATAATGTTAAAAATAAATATTTATAAATAATATATTTATAATGCTTATTTACTATATTTATAAAATTATATATTTATAATTATAAATAAATGAATATAATTTTTTTAAAAGTATTTATATAATTATAAATTAATATATATATATTTAAATAATTATAAAATTGTAATAAATATATTTAAATGATGAATATATTTACTATATTTATATTTATATATAAATATAAAAATATTTATATAATTATATATATATGTAATGATATAAATATTTTTATAATTATAAAATAATAATAAATATATTTACTATATTTATATAATTTTATTAAATATATATACAATTATATAAATATATATAATGATATAAATATATTTATGATTATAAATGAATAATTATAAATATATTTATTTATAAATATATTTCAAAATGTATATTTACTATATTTATAATATTATATATTTATATTTATATATAAATAAATATAACTTTTTTAAAAAAAGTATTTATATAATAATTAATAAGAAATTATATATTTAAATTATTATAAATTTATAAATTTTTTTTACTGGCTAGTGTTGAACCCCCTATATTAATAATAAAAACAATGTAATGTCCCAACCTAGGAGACACTAAACGGTGTCCCGAGTTGGTGGGTTACATGATCTCAACCATGCCTCTATATATGCCAATGAATGGAGAATAGTAGGAAGGTCTAATGTTGTATAATGGGGAGACTCTACCCTCATGATCAGACTGTAGCACGGTGGTATAATAATAACAATCAATATAAAAAGCCTAATATAATCAATGATAGAAGTTAACCATCCAGAAGACTGTAATGATAAATAAAAAAAGTAGTGTCATATACAATTTGATGATCATGTCATGTCTCTTTACAAAATGACAGACAATACATGGAAATAGGAAACAAGTACAATACATGTATCAAAATACAAAATGACCAAAAAGAAACTATCTCTATATTTCATTGTGATCATAGATCGGTCTTCTTCTCCCCTACTACTAATCAATAATCAACACAATAATCATTCAATGTTCACTTTCCCCAGTCCCTATATGAATCCATGAAGTCAGTCTGGGCACCCAATGGTTACCCAAACAAGGTGTGAGACAACACTCATTAGGCCACCACCAATGGTGTCTATATAAAATTTAGTTTGTGAAAAAAATACAAAAGCAGTGTGAATTATATCACAAGTAAAAGAGTGTTTATATAAAGTTTCAAACATATACAATCCATTCTATCTAAACATATCTCCCTATGAACAATAGTAAAACTCCCATAACAAGGGAAATAATAATATATAAATAAGCATGTGATACTATCCATTCTAACATCTATTATTAAATATTTCAACCAAGTCTATTTGTAAGTAATAAAAAAACATCCACAATGGCCTATGCCATGTAATCCAGTGTCAGACCACGAAGGTTTGTATCCAAGGTATAGAAGACCAAGGCATCCAATGTGAGTCTAATAAAGATATATCCAAGGGGTATTAAGGCCCTTTTCATCAATGGAATCCAGATCTAAGGAGTATAAATGTCTATGGAATCCACTACCATAGTCAAGATCCATGGATTAGAAATGTCCATGGAATCCTATAAATTAGGATCCAAGGAGCTCATCCAAGGAATCCACTACCATTATAAATTCATCAATCAATTCATTCATCTTTTCATAACCATTCACAAGAAATTAGTTCTTCGAACCCATTCAATATTTTCTATATAAACCATTTATCCATTTTAATCAATGAAATGTCATTAAAAGGTGGTAACACCCTTCTATGATCACTTCAATTCAATTTATTTCCTTTAATTTACAAATTAATAGGTAAAACAAGGTTCCCCAAACCTTAAACTTTTATTTAATTCTCATCTAATCCATTATGGATCCCAAAACAAGTGGTGAGATCACACGGACCAAACAGGGTGGTATAAAACGTGGAAAATACAAAATACACATAAATAGTGGCACCATTTGAGGTGAATGACCTCCAATCATATAATGGCACTAGCGAGAAACCTAACCAGTTCTCCAACAAATTAAACAAGGAATTCAATTGATTTTAGGGGAAACATCAGAAATTCATCCATGCAGAACATTGAAAACATGGAATATAAAACACCAAACATTAATGTAAATGTATAGAACACCTATTATATACCTATAGTTGAACACTAATCCAGTATCGACTTCTTATTCTATTCAAACAAAAAGAAAAATGAAGAACATATGAATAACTTGGAAATATGGAATATTTGATTACACCAAAAAAACTATATTGATATGAAGAAAAATGAATAATTAAACTAGATGAATGAATAACTCACCATATCCAATTCAATAAGATAAACAATGTTCAAATCTATGTCTGTATGAAGAATCTGTAGAAAATACCAATCTTGGATTGAAAATAGCTCAACAGGAGGAAAGGAATCTCCATATTCATTGGAAAAAGGGGAATAAGTGATTTAATAATATAAGTCATCAATGGAGAAATGTTAATTTCCCCTAAAATTCATGTGTCACATGGTTTGGCCATACGATTATCGAAACCATGAACCAATAATGCACCCCTCGCTACCTCTCTTGGGAACATGCATGATTCATGAGAACGATCTAGAAAACAATGCACAAAACAAGTAATATTCCAATATCTCTTGTCACCCCTTTCATGGTCCTGGATCATGGTTAGACAAACTATGTGCTAACCATGCATTTTTACTATGCTAAGAAATGTGAGGTGGATCACATAGGAATGTTCCCATGGATTCATAGTTTCCTTAAACCAAGAGTCCCCACTATGGCCTCTAAAATTCCATTCACGGTAAGTAGTAACCATGAAAATTGGGCCACATGGTATCTACTAACTGTGAAACGTAGATTTGTTTCTCCAAAATTCAAGCTTCAGGCTTTGAAGATTCCCCAAACACCCCCAAAACTACCATGATATCATTAGTTATTCACACGTGAATAAACATAGGCAATTAACATCAAATTAAATAGATAAATACCCCATAAAAAACCAAGGATCTTACAATATCCCCCCATCAAATCAATTCCTCCTCAACTTCCACTTCCAAGGGTGGTTAAGAATCGTCTGAGAAAATCTCCATCTATTAGAAGTGTACGTCTTCCCCCCAGTCCCAATTCTCATCCTGTAGACAAAATTACTTACATAACACCTGTACTAGAGGAAATGATAGGCCTTGGATATCCTTTGTTCTCCTATCAACAATACAAATAGGATGCTTCTAAAAGAATGCATATACCTATAGATCAAACTCATCTAGATATAGATTATGATATGGTTTGAAGTGATAATGGAACAACTGAGATACATGGAAGATTTTGGGCATGTCTCAGTACCTTTTAGGCAACTGCAAATGATAAGCTACCAGCCAGACTCTCCAAAATCTCGAATGTCCCAAAATATTACGGTGAAATCTTTACCTTTCACATAATATTTATATTTCACTGTCTCAGTGAGATACATAAAAAGACATGATCCCCAAACTCAAACTCTATAGGTTTCTAATGGAAATTGGCATTAGATTTCTATCCAAACTATGCAGTAGCCATCCGTTTTCGGATCTACTAGACCTACTCTAAAGTCTCCTACATGAGACATGGTCTAATAAATTACGACTCCCCTACCTCTAACTATCACCTAGGTGATAGGTATGACCTACTATATAAATCTTAATAAGGGGACATCTATATAGTCTCATGATAACTATTTTAGGAGGTAAACACAAATAGGGGTATATGCCTCTCCCATGAGCACCTGAAATTTAGGATATATGCTTAAAGAATTTATTATAGACCCTATACACTGTTATCTAACGATCCATTAGTTTGAGGGTGGTATGCAGTTCTCAGAAGCACTAGTGTAACCAACACCCTCAATAAACCTTTAAATAATTAGAATAAAACCTGACATCCTCATCTGATACAATGGTAAGTGTAACCCCATGAAGGTGTACAATATCAGGGAAAAAAAGTATCCCAAGATTATCTACTGAGTGGGTCTCCTTGATTGGTAAGAAATGATAAAAGATTATGATCCTATCCTCAATAACCCATATAAAATCACTACCTCTAGGAAACCTCAATATACTGGTCACAAATTCTATTGAAACTTCATCCCATTTAAACTCGGGAATGGATAACTACTATAAAATTCCATCTAGTAAATAGTGTTCCACCTTCAATTGTGGAAAGGTGGAATTCCTTGTTAAAAGTATATCTATCACTCATTTAATCCCCGATAACCAATACTGGCGATGCGAGTCTTGTTACATCTCATTCACACTGAGATGTACTGCCCATGATGATGCATGAAATTCCCATATCATCTCCTCTTGTATGTCTGTTGGAATCCAAAAGATACCATGAATATGCAGAATTTCATCCTTGCTAATAGTCCAAATAGGAGGTCGGTCCTCACCTAGCACACTCTCCCATAGGACGAGGCCGTCAACATTAGATAACTGTCTCATCCTAACCTTATCCAAAAGAGTATAGCTCAAAACTAAAGAATAAAGGAATTCATATCCATGACAATATTGTACCTCAAAGTAAATATATATAAAAAAGGCCATAAGATTCTACTTTATAATATCCTCATAAACCACCGGTATCAATGTCCTTCTACTGAGTGCATGAGTAACTACATTTCCCTTTCTTGGAATATGGGAAATATCAAAGTTGAACGACTAAAGGCATTACAACACCTTCATTTCCTTGAATCCAAGTAATGCTATGTAAATATATATTTGAGGAATTTGTGGTTTTTTTACACCACAAAAGGATCTCCCATTAAATAATTCCTCCAATAGTGAAAGGAGTGTACAATGGAAGCAAGATCTAGATCATGTGTTGGGTAGTTCCACTCACGTGGACTCAATTGAAAAGACCTGTACGCCATGAATTCCTCCACCTGAATCAGAACTGCTCCTAGACAGATACCTAATGCATCAAAATACACTATATAGGTTCTTCCTAGCTATGGAAGAATCATGACCGATGTAAAAGTTATTCTCCCATTTATCTCTTGAAAGGATGTCTCATAGGTATCCAATTTTACAAACATCACACCCTTCTTACTCAATATAACAAGAGGTGTTTCTAGGAATGAGAAGTCTTGTATGGAATACCTGTATTATCCAAACATCCTTAATAAACTATGTATATCAAATATGTTCTTATGATACTCCTTGGAAACTACAACTCTCATCTTCTCTGGGTCAATTGATACTCTTGTATATGGGATAACATGACCTAGTAAGTGAATCTTATCCATATAGAAGTGGAACCTTGTGGGATTATCATATAAATAATTTTTTCTTAGTGTATTCAAAACAATATCAAGATGTTTGGCATGGTCATGTTGATTGTGTGAATATACCAAGTTATGATCATTGAATTACACCACAAATGAATCTAGATATGAATGGAAAACACAATTCATCAATGCTATGAAAACTGTACGCACATTCGTGAGACCAAACAGAATAACCAGATACTTGTATAGACTATAACTTCTATGAAAAATTATATAAGGTATGTTTATATGTTGAACATATTCCTGATGTTAAACTAATGTCAAATCAATTTTTTTAAAAAATCATTCACCTCGGAGATGGTCAAAGAGGTCATTAGTCTATGGCAAGGAATACCTGTTCTGAACTGTTAACTAGTTCAATTTTTGGTAATATACACATAAATTAAGGGTACCATAATAATTTTTCACAAAAAATACCAAATAACCCCATGGAGAAGTATTAGGTTTTATAAACCCCTTTGATTCAAATTCCTCTAGCTTCCTCTTGATCTCCTATAGCTCTATAGTAGCAATACAATAAGTAAGAATGGTTAATATTGCATCTTCTAGCACTAGCTTGATGGAAAAATCCACCTCTTTCTGAGGAGGTACACTAGAAAAATTTTGTAGGAAAACATATTTGAAATTATTAACCACTAAAGGAATGTCCACCTAATGTGGTCCCCAATCATCTAGGTATAAACTTGCAATATTGGCTATCATCCTACCTGGTCCATGATTATTGGGTCTAGTCATTCCTACATAAACATCCCATTCACCCTAGTTAATAAAAAAATAACCCTCTTGTGATGTGAAGGTCACCCTTCAGTGATTACAGTCTACACTATAATGATAAGAAACTAGCCATTCCATCATGAGTATGACATCAATCCTTGTCACCATGATGAAAAAAACCCTATACGAAGTGAAACCCACCTATCTCAAGGGGTAACTCCCTGAACTAGTGTATTACCTCCATTATAATTCTTAATGAAGTATCAATCATCTTAATACCCACATAAAAATGAACATTGATCCAAAGTATCTCTATAAGAGAAACAAATATGAATAAATGAGATGCACAAATATTGAAAAGAGAGGGTACTAAAGTTGAGAAAAATAAAACTGTACCTCTCACCATAGACAACCTAATTCTATAGTCCTCAGGTGTAGGATATATAGAATATATTTTTCCTAAATCATGACTTGGTGAAACAAAGTCACTACCTAGACCAAACCTAGTCTACTTTCATGGTAAAACATGCACCTGGAAGCCTCTTCCATGACCACCACCTCAGTCTGAATGACTAACACTACTCCATCTCCCAAATTGTTGTGGATCAGTAAATCTTTATCCTAAATCTAGAGTCATATTCAATACCCACCACTAACTTCTAGAGGTATGGTCCTACAAAAACACTATACGTGGCCCATCATGTTGCATGATTGAAAATTTATTGCGTATCCATCACATCGAATCTTAATTTTACTCTCTCTCCTATACTAGAGAATAAAGAAAAAACTACTATCACTAAAATCCTGACTTTTATACCCCTCATGAAAACCTCAAAATAACACTTTATTCAAAATGATACTGAACCACTATGTTGATAGGTTGAACTAACCTGCTCTACTCCCCAGCTTCCCTCATATTACACTCATAATAATCTTTTGATTCACTATCTCAGTAATATTTTTCAACCAAAACATGTTGACCTATGATCAAACATAATTCTTGAGACATTTCTTAATACATATCACCCTTAATGACTCATCATCAAGATAAACCGGAACAAAGCACTAAATCTCTATAAATCATGATGAATACTTCATAATGGTCATCACTACATACACTAGACACATAAAATCACTATCCCTTTTACCTGTCAGGGTCTTAGGAATGAAAGAATCATAAAAAAATATTGGAAATCCCTCTAAAAAATATTTCAAAGTGCATCAACCCAGTTCAAAACATAAAACCAGTTCTTAGTCACTCCCTGAAACATATATGTCGCGATCTTCACTCTCCTCTAAGGTTGTATCTATATATGATCATATATATAAAGGATAGTATCCAACCATAGTTAAACAACCTATGGAACACCATCCCCTATAAATATGGGAGGATACTACTATTTGAACACACATGTCAGATCTTCTATAAATGAGTTAGATTGTGGGGATCCCTAAATGATCAATATAAAGTGAATGAAACTCCCTAGAAAATAAACATAAACACTCATATTAGAAACTATGTGAGGTTCTAAAAGTGACACAACTATAGGATATACCATTATTCCAAGGATCACCACCTTTAGAACATGGTATCCACCTCCCTCCCGACGTACAACTAGAGGTCATCATGGTGGCATGTATCTACATTGGAAGATAGACACCTCAAAAAAGAATCAAGTAGTGACCAAGTCATAGATAAAAAAGTTGTATTAGTTGAATACTTTATATAAAAAAGTCACACCCCTCTACCAGATCCTAAATATAGGATTGGGTAAAAGTAATAGTCATAAAAGTACCATTGACACTACTTACTACCCAATATAATGCATGGTCTAGGTTAACTTATCTATTTTAAAAGATTATTTTATTTTAAATTCACATTCACTGAAAATTCTCCTTAAATTCTTAAACTAAACGGTTCATAAATTTCCATATATAAGGCCCCATACACCTGATAAACTGATACGTGACATCAACTTAATCCATTCTATAACAAATTCTAATCCATGCAACCAATGGTTCATGACTCAATGTTCCATAATTGACTGAAAAGGGTGTTTATTGTATCCTATTAAGGAAAACATAATTCAATTTAGGTTAGGAAATATATGTACCAATTATGTTTTTTTTCAATTCCATAAACAAATAATCTATTAAACAATAAGTAAATCAATCAAGGAACACATATTAATGTCATGTAGTCAATAAATGCGTCCTAAATAGAATGGAATATGCATGGAATATGAATCCTATAAGGTGCCTAAATTGATGCATGAAATGGAATTCTATAATCTCACCAGGACAAGTTTGAAATTATGTAATTTTAATAAACATAAAACCTAAAATTCTTCACCCAATAGTGGAATCAAACCTGCTATAAAAGGAAAAAAGCATAAAAAATATCTCATTCTATGAAATTTGTATTTTACCTATACGTGGGTTGGATACTCCTAGGCACAACTCATTCTAAATTACAACACTTCTTATTATCCTATCTATTGACTCAAAATAGTAAATCTATAAAACAAATGCTCAATTACCAATTTGTAACATCTAGACTCAGGAGGCACTAAAAGGTTCCTAGACCTGGAGGGCTACATGGATCCATGCTTGACTCCCATATTCTAGAGGCATCTAAATAGTAGCAAGTGTCTGAGATCGTATAGTGGGGAGACTATAACCTCTTTATCAGAGTGTATCATAGTGGTATTATAATAAAAATAAATTATGGAAGTATAATATAATAAATGATAGAAGATAACCATCCAGAACACTATAATTATAAATATGCCCGAAGTAGTTTCTGATACAATATGATGATCATGTCAAGTCTCTATAAAAAATGGTAGTAAATACATGGAAATAGGAAACCAATACAATACATGTATAAAAATAATAAAAATACCAAAATAGAACTATCACCAGCTACCATTTCAAGTATATCATGATCTTGTGCTCCCATGATACTAATAAATGATCAACTGAAGCATCATATAGTGAGAACTTACCCCTATCCCTACCTGTATCCATGATGTCTATCTGGGTACCCAACGATATCCCCAATAGGGTATGAGATAACACTCACTGGTACACCACCAACAATGTCTATGACAAATAGAGTCTGTATAATATAAATAGAAGCAATGTACATTATATCACAGCTAAAATATTATAAAAGTAAAGTGTCAAATAGATGTCATCCTATCTATCCAAACATGGATCCCTGTGAACAATAATCAATCTATCATAACATGGAAGTTATAATACAAAAATAAAGAGGTGAAATTGTCCATTGTAAAAACAATATTCAAATACTTATACCAAGGATATCTGTAAAGAAAAAAACATCCAAAATAGCCTATATCATGTAATCCAATATCGTACCATAAAAGGCCAGAACCAAGGTATATATGAAAAAGTCATCCATAGAAATTCCATGGATCGTATCAATTGAAAATCTATAAAGACTATGGAGGATTCCAAGGATCATCTCAATAAAAAATATCCAATTTTAATCCATGAAAGTAGTATAAAAGGGGTAAAAAGGCCCATTATAATCCTATGGAATCAATATCAAAGGAGTAGAAACTTCCAAGGAATCAACTACCATAATTAATATCCATGGAGTAAAAATGTCCAGGGAAACCTTTTGAATCCAAATCCAAGGATCCCATCCAAGGAATCCACTACCATTATCAACTCATCAAACAATTGATTCATCATTTCATAACCATTCACAACCAATGATTTCTTCGAACCCATTCAACATTTTTATTGTAATGAATTTATCTATTTTATCAATATGCAATCATATATAAAGAAGGAAAGACCGTTATCCTATTAAATCAATTCAATTTTTTCCTTTTATTTACATATAAATAGGTAAAAAATGTTCTCAAAACCTTAAACAATTAATTAAATTCTAATCAAATTCATTAATGATTCTAAAACAAGTGTTGAGATCACACACACCCAACATGGTGGTATAACATGGGGAAAATACACAAATACACATCAATGGTGGAAGTAGTTGAGGAGAACAACCTCCAAACATATAATTTTTCTAGTGAGAAACCTAATTAGGTCCCAAAAAAGTTAAACAAGACATTCAATTGATTTTAAGGGAATTTCTGAAAGTTTCGACATGTGTAACAATCGAATCATGGCATATATAACACTAAAAATTATGGGAAAGGAATAGAACACCTACCATATGCCATTAGTTGAAAACTCATCTAGTATAGACCAATAATTCAGTCTATATTGGAAGAATAGTAAATAATGGATGAATACCCAAGAAATATGGAAAATTACCCTGCACCAAAATAACTCTGTAGATTTGAAGAAAAATGAATAATGGCACAAGATGAATTAAAAACTCATCAGTTTGGATCCAAAGAGAAAAAAATGTTTGGATCCAATTCTAAACAAATAATTAAGATAAATTCATAGATTATGCATGAAAATGAATCAATAGAAGGAAATCAATATACCTTGTACATTAAAAACAAATAAAGAGTAATGAGTTTCAAAATATAAGTAAGTAAGGGTGAAAATGGAATTTCCCCTAAAATTTATGGGTCGCACGGTTTGGATGCATGATTGGCCAAATCGTGCACCAAAATTATTCCCCTTATTACCTCTATAGGGAACCCTCATGAATCATGGGCATGGTCTAGAAAACTATGCAAAAATCATGAAATATTCCATTCTCCCCTGTCACCCCTCACATGGTCTTGGTACATAGTTAGACAAACCATACACCAACCTTGCGTTTGGCCTCTTCTAAAAAATTACAGGTGGCTCGCATAGGCGTGAACCCCTAGCTTCATGGTTTCTTCAAACCAGGCAGCCCTTCTCTGACCTTTGAAATTCACCACATGGTTAGCAGTAACCATGAGGCTTGGGTGGTGCATTTTATACTCTCTTTGCGGCCTAACTTCCTTTATCCTAATGTTAGACTCCCTGCTATGAAAATACTCAATACATCCCCAAAAATCCCATGACATCATTAGGAATTCACACTAGGCCAAAAAAAAAGAAAATAAATTTAAATTAAAGAGATATGTACCTCAAGAAAAACCCAGGATCTTAATAATTGAATTCTATAGGGAGGATTGATTTACACAACCACCATCCCTCATAAAGAAGAAATAAACATAATAAAATTAACACAATACAAAAAAGTTTGAAACAACACATGTTTTCCAAGTAATGATAGATCCCTTAATTTTTACATGGTATAACCATGTAGACCACATAAGAGTAAATGCTCATGCAGGGATGAGAAACACCCCCTAACCATGAGGATTTAATCCAATTATCCATGATTTAGCCCACTTCCATGGCCCCCCTCCAACATCAAAGGATTAATCTTCAAAAGAATCATTATTTTTTAATTTTTAGAAGAAACAATTACTCTTTGTTCCTCATCCTCAGTACTTTTAGAGGAAATAAGGACAACACAATTATGTGTGTGGACATTACCTATGATTTGCGATTTCACTACCATGGTGGACTTATAATAACAGTATATATAAGATTATCCTTCTCCTATGATAGTTCCTGAGAAAAATTTTCTAAATCCAAAGGACTAGACATCTTGATAACATTTGTATCATCCATAGGAGTCTCCTATTATATGACTCGAGGGATTACATAATTTTATACCACTTTCACATGATAATTCACTATATATTAATTCTTATCATTTAGAAATGTATTACCATTTTAAACAACATCATTAAAGGTATGTGGAAGTATCATCTCATACCCTAAATTATAGTCCACTCCCTTATTAGTTTTAAAAACACCATATTACACAAAATCTATTTCAATTCCTTCATCCTTCCTTTAATGATTACTAAGATTCACATATTTAGATTCAGAAGTATGATCATAAACAACATTTTATTGATTTATATTATGTTTTATAGGATCCATTCCATCAGATGACACATCCAACATTTGACCAATAGAAATAATTAGAGCCATATCTCCTTATTCCACTGTAGTTGGAAATGAGAATGGTAAAGCAAGAGCTCCCATCTTTACAGGCTAGGATTTTGGGGAAATAATCCTAGAATAATTATTGTGACTACCACCAGTTGGAAGGAGATAAATGGGATTAGAAATCTGACTCAAAGAAGCAGAATATTTATCTTTCACTAGAACCATAGATGAAACCTTGAAATTGAGTTATCTTTTTAAGAATAGAGACAACAGTCAGGTCTCTCAAAAATGTAGCTTTATCCAGGGCCTTATCATTAACTTTATTCTTTCCCTTATGATATATATAAAAGACCAACTTTTTCTCTTATACCAATTATTGGACAACTTCCTTTTGAATGGAGTCATAAAATTCAAATTTCCCATATGATTCACCATCAAAGTTTCTGATGTTTGTCAGCATAGAAAGAGATTCCTGATTATCATCAACTACATCAGCCCACAATACTTTATAGATTCCTAGTAATATGACTATAAAAATTTATTTCCTTTCATTCTTCACCAGTTTAATGGGGAGCCCCATAACAAATTTTTTCTGATTCAGTACACCATTAGAAACATTTGAAGCTTTAATTAATCCAATTATATCAGAAAAATAGCTTTTCTTCGGTCCCTTTATCACTATCATTCCTAGGTTCTTGAGCATGGGAAGTCCCAACACATCCATAGGTGTTCAGGTCCCTATGCACCCATTGAGAAGGTTTTCATCACCTAAGGGACATCAGTTTTCTCATTTTTCCATCAATGTTATTTTTTTAAGTGACCTATCTTGAATAATAATTTACATATCAGAGATCTATGAAAATTATCATTGGAATGTCCCACTATAGTTAAATATACAAAAAACTGAGGCTTCCTTTCATACTCAATATTAAAATTAAGATCATCATAATTCATGGAAAGAAAATCTTCATCAATCAATGTATTTATTAAATATATCTCAACAAATATCCTAGTATAGTGTCCATATATAGGTAATTCAGTTTCACTATCCATTAGAACCATGAATCCTATTACAAATACAATGTCATAAATAATTTTTAGATTCCAATAAATCCATGACATACCATAGATCCATATCCACGCATAGAAGAAATATTTTTTTTAATGAAAATGGATCAAATTCAATCAACCAATAATGAACGTGGAAGGATCTTGGTTTCGATACAGTGAGCCAAAAATCCATGCATCTGGGATTAAATCATCAAATGGAAACAAACTTTGCAAATAACTTCACCAAATTGAAATAAAATTCTAATTCAAACAACCCCAAATCAAATATACATGGCTTAGTAGGTCCTCTATTCGATAGGGCTTAGCTCCTTTTGGGAGGGAAAACTGAGCAATAAGAGAGATCATTAAAATCTACAACCTCATAGATATGGAATCTGGGTTCACTGCGACAAGCATAATTAAACATTTTTGATGTCTATTCCCAAAGACGAGTCCCTAAACGATGTTAAGAGTCAGTGATCCTTATAATTAACTTCCAGATTTGCTTTAACAGTAGCATCTGGAATAACTTTATATTGAAGAAACAGACCATTTCTAACATCCTGATGCAGGTCTTCCTCATTAAAATTTGGGAGAGAATTTTTTTGTTCCACTACCTCCTCTCCCCATCCACACTAGATATATAATTATTAGAATATATTTAAATAATGAATATATTTAATATACTTATATATGTATATATATATTAATTATATATTATTATATAAATATATTTTTAAAAATATTTATTTTTAATTATAATTATAAATATTTATCAGTGATCATAAAAATCATATTTATATGCGATAATTATTTACTGTCGATAAAGAAGTATATTAACAGTAATTTTTTATTTTAATGCTGATAAAACCCCTCTTTATCATCACTTTTCTAGAAAATATGATAACCCCTCCCCAAATGGTATTTTTAAAAGAACCATAATCGGACTGATATTCATCATACCATTCAGGCTCTCACAAAAGTCTTGTGTTTCCATCACTTTCCCTCAACCTTATATCAGATGAATCCATCCCCAAATCTATGGTATGTTAGTTTTTCCTCCTCCTCTCACATTTTTTACTTGTTTTGGTTCAGCGTTGTATGATATGTGGAATTATCATAGATCAATGGTCCATTGGTTCCACATTTTTTATTTCTGTCAATGAATTCCCCATCATCTCTCATCCACCTATAACACTTCCTAATTTGTGGGTCTCTATGTTTTAGATTTTACTCTACTATTACTCTCATAGGTCAAGATCGGTTCATGGTGTTGTGTGTAGTTTTTTTGTTTCCAACTCACTCCATGGCCATTAGTATCCTTCTATTATTAGTGTCAACCCATTCTAGGACCTCTCTAGTACTACCCCATACTGGTTCTCATCAATTTCTCCACTTCCTAGGACTACTAAGGTAGATCATGGATACTACCTCAACATTATAAATTTATAAAATGGTTATTAAATTTTTTATTTTATAAAACTTCAACAAAATTAAAATTTAATATTCATTTCATTAAGGATTTATTGAAGTCTCATTTCAAAATTAAAATTTATTAATATAATATTTTTGATTTTATAATCATTAATTTATATAAGGGATTGTTTTTCAAAATTATAATTCTAAATTTCCAAAACACTCTAATAGGGGTATATAGTTTCAAACATATTCAAATTTCAAAATTGAGTTTTTGAAGCTTAAATAATATCGTTTTATGTGTAATGGTGAAAAATATATCATTTTATCATTTCATTTGAATTTTTATAATTAATATATTAAAAATATAACTCCCTTTTAGTTGATTTTTTTTCAGAATATTCTATGTTTTAAGGGATTCAAGATAATTTAAGTGATTCTCGTTTCTTTATTTTAAATTTTTAGAAGTGTTTAATTCATGTATATTTATAGATCTCTTGTATATATCTAAATTTTATGATTTCTATATATGGTGATTTTGAAAATTGTTACTTTTAAGTATAAAGGATACTTAAATTATTTATGAAATGATAATTATTATATAATTAAATGTTTTAAAGAAAGAGTTTAATTTGGTTGTTGCTTGAGTTAAATAATAAATTTGATTTTTAAAGTGGTGAAATGTAATTATTATTGAATAAATTCTAATTTTCATATTTTAAACTGATTATAATTTTCATATATAATTTTTTTAGATATTGGTTTATTCTAATGAGTTTTAAAGTGTTTATAAAAAACATTTATGGTTTAATTTCTTGTTTGAGAAGTTTTATTCACAAGAAAATGATTTTAAGGATTTTAAAGATGAAAATTTCTTATTTTCTTTGGGTTTAAAGGTTTTCTCTGAAATGAATTCATTTATTTATTTTTTTCTTAGTTTAATATTTATCTCTTATTATTTTTTTTGAAATTATAATGATATATTAAAATAAATTTATGTGATACCTTATGATCAATTTCTCCCCCTCAAACTTCTTGGTTTTTTAATTATCCGAAATGGTTTGAATAGTATACTGGGAAGCAATATTATTTTTCCTCGATCTACCTCACTGATTCTCCACCCAATATCTACTTCCTTGAGCCGTTAGTATTTCACCCTATCCCTCCATTCACATTCATTTTTAATAATTCATAATTATTTTCACTCAAATTACATAGATATCCTAGCAGTGTAGTGAAATTTTTTTTCCCACTTATCATGTAAGGTGGTAGCTGCAAATGATAAGTAGGTAGTTTTTTACTTTGCATAACTTGTAATTGAATTTAAGTTCCATGTATCCCTCCTATTACCATGTTATACTTAATATCTCTTTCCTTAATCCATTGTTGGTTCAAGCTCTCCCTCACCTTAATGTTCATTTTCTCTAATTTATCATTATTTCTCACTCTGATTGAATGGAGATCCTAGCTAGGTAGCATAAAATCCCTACCCACTTATCATGAAAGGTTATGAGTGTAAATTATAAGTAGGTCGAGTTTTTTTAGTGAACAGATTTTAATTAGCTCCAAGTTATAAGTATCTCTCATTTTCCCCTATTCTACCCAATCTCTCTTTCCATGATCCATTGTTGGTTCACCCTCTCCCTCAACTTCACATTTATTTTTCATTATTATTTCTCACTCTAATTGAATGTAGATTCTATTTATGCACCAAAAAAACACTGTACACTAATCATGTAAGGTGTTGACTACATATGATAATTAGGAAATGTTTTTTCATTGCATAGTAGTTAATAGGCTCCAATATTCAAGTGTCCTTCCCACTCCTATGGATTAAAATCAAACAATTCATCTCATTTTCTTCCATGAACCCCCCTACTACCATGTGTTAAAACCAAATTGTATTTTTATTGCTTGTAATTAACTTGTGTATTATGTTTTTAGTGACTATTAAACAATATAATTTCATTATTAATTTTTATTTTTAGGTAACCAAAATATAATGAAAGATGGTTTCCTTACGAACTCAATTTCATTTTGATATTAGTGGAAAGTTTATTTCAAAATTCGTTAATTTAGGGGAAATTATTATTTTTTAGTGATTTTATTAATTTATTAATAACATTTTCAATATCCTATGAATTAATTTTATATTAATATAATATACATTATTATGTTTTTTTGTAATTATATATTTTGAATTCATGTTCCTTTAATTTTAACTATAATAGAATATTCATGTTATGCATATAATATATAATTAATTTTAATATAGAATCCATATATGGAATGATATTAATATTTTGATCTATTTCTTATAAATAATAATGGTTTTAGTTTCATCCTTAATAAGTTCTAAATTAAAACACATTTATCTTGGACACATACAAGATTTGAAGATAGTTGAAAAATTTGATAATGTTTATTATAATATCTCATAACCATACATATGGTATGAATTTTATTATCAATGAGTATACTCATTTTGATATACCTATAAAGTAATTTAATTATAGATGTGGTAGATATCTTATAGTGATCTATGTCTTTATTTGAGGTGGAATCATAATGTTTTGGATCAAAATGATGTGAAATACCTAGTAACTGAAATTTTTGGAATGTTTATTAATGTATTTGTTTTGTGGTGTTTTTAATGAAATTGAATATAGGTGTTGTATATCATAGGATATGTGAAATATACATATGAACGATAACACTAATATTTTTGAAATAGGATTTTGTTAGTGGGTTATAGTAAAAATACACATTTTTTATTTTCCAATAATACATGGTCCAGAATAATCTAAAAAAAGAGAGTAACATAGAATCCAACATCACATATTTCATCATTAAAATTTTTATTTATTTGTTTCATCAAATTTTAAACTACTTAACCCTCTATCAAAATATAGTGATTACATGACCTTGTATTCTCAGAGGAAATATATTTTTACACAATTTTTGAAATCCAAGACACAATTAAATGAAAAGAAAGAGAAAGTATTTCTGAGGGAAGTTTTCCATCCAATAATAAATAAATTTTGTTTACCATCATATTTATTAACACCTTTTTATCACACAACTAATCAAATTAGAAACCTAGGCCAATTTCTACATGTTTACCTAGGTTTTTTCTTTTTATGTCACCCTTGTGTAAAATGATAACTTTTTAGGAATCATAACTGATAACATTCAAATGTTGGGTTTACCTTATTATAATTATCTATAAATTTATCATTTATATATGAATATAATATGTTTTTTAGAAAATTAGAATTTTATGAACATATTAATATTAATATGAATCAAAAATGGATTCCCACTAATCATATGAAAAAAGAGTATCACAATGGAGTTATAGAGTTTATCAAGTTTGAAATGAAGAATGTATATAACCCTTATCAAATTTATTTTTAACATATATGTTGTTATTATTAAGTAAATATTATTTCAAAAGAGTTTTAACAACATTTTATTTGTTACAGAATAGGCTATACCTATTAATGTTAGACTAAACATGGGGAAAAAGTAAACATGAACACCGATTTGGTTGACACTGCAGTTTATAGATCATTTGATATGAATATTAGTTTAAATGATGATTGAGATTATATATAATAAATGAAAATGAAAATTACATATGAAATTCATTATTGTGAAAAGTTTTTTGATAATTTAAATGACTCTTCTATGAGACCATTATGTAAACGTTATATAAAATAAATAAATATTTCAGCGGTATTGAAGTTATATAATTGGGAATCTAGGAGTGGTTGGATTGAAAAAAACTTTATATAACTATTTGGAATCCTAAATATTTTCTACCAGAAGAAAATTAACTTCCTTATAAAACATATGATGCTAAACTAATGCTATTTTCTTTGGTAATGATCAAAAAGAAAATCATGCCTACCCAAATGACTGCATATTGTTTTTGAAGAACAATGAATCAATCACAAAATTCCTTAAGTGTAGAGTGAATAAATACAAGAAATATGAATCAATTCCTTCAAGATATATATGGTACTTTCATATAATTACATGTTTTATAATACTATAGGGATGTTAGGAAACCATGAGACAAATGATATGATACATAGATACATGAATTTAATATGGAAAACTATGCCATCCAAGAGACTCTCATCAGTGGAATAAAATTGATTATGAGTATTCTGAACATAAAAATGAGCTAAGAAACTTCCATATCACATTATATATATGGAATAAATCCTTTTGGTGTATAGAGTGGTACTCACAATACATTTCCAGTTATTTTTGTCAATTATAACTTTTTTACATGGTTATGTGTAAAGTGAAAATAAATTATGTTCTCTCTAGTTATTTATATACCAAAAATACCTTGTAATGATGTTGATTTATATTTGGATTCATTTATTAAAGATATGAAATTAATGTGGGATACATGTGTTATATTTTATGATGCTCATAGAAGTGTTGAATTCACATTGAAGCCCTTGTTGCAGTGGAAGATAAATTTCTTTCCTACTTATGCAATTTTTTTAGGCAATAAAAATAAAGGAATGTTGGGGCGTCCTATTTGTGAAGAATATACACACTCATTTGGTTGAAAAATTTATTCAAAGACTGTGTTTTTAAGACATCATAAATTTTTTCCTTGGTGACATAAATATTGATCATGGATGACATCATTCAATGGTAATACCAAACAAGGTACAACACTGTCTCCGCTAATGGGTGATCAACTATTTGATAAAATAAAATATATTGACACTATTTTTGGTTGAACATTTTTGAAAAACCTTAAAATACTAGTTTGTAAAAAGAGATCAATTTTATTTGAATTACCATAGTCAAATTTTGTTTAGGTCAGAAATTTTCATGATGTTATGTATATATAAGAAAATGTATTTCATAGTGGTATTAAAATATTAATTAATGTTCCTAAAAATGAAAAATATGGTATTAAGTCTAGGTTGGAAATGATTTAAATAGGGATAAGGGATGATTTGGCAATGATGAAGGGTAAAAGCCATAATTTTCTTCCTTCAACATATTATACTGTATCTAGACAAGAAAAATTCCATTTTTTCATTTACATTAATGGTGTTAAATATTTAGAAGGTTATTCATAAAATATCAATAATTTTGTGTCAATGACTAATTTAAAGTTATAGGGACAATAATTAGATGACTATCATGTTTTGATAGAAGATTTCATGCCCTTCATGTTAGGTTTCTTTCTTCAAAAAAATGTATGTCATACATTAACTAGACTCTTCTTCTTTCTAAAAGCTATATGTAATAAAGTTATAGACCAAGTGAAGTTTCCAATGATGAATAAAGTGGTTGTATTCATATTATGTGAACTAGATACAATCTTCCCACCACAATTATTTCATATAATAGTCCATCTAATTGTTTACATGGTTATATAGGTTAAACATTGTGGTCCTATCCATTACAGATTGATGTTCCCCATTGAACAATATATGAATATTTTGAAAGGGCACGTTAAGAATAAAAGTCGTCCAGAAGGTTATATTATAGAATGATAAATTGTTTAAGAAGATGTTGAATTTTTTTATCAATTATGTTACATATCATTACTTTTATGATAGGTACATTTCAAACCTTTTCACAGTTTTCCTTTTTTATTGTCAAATTAGGGCTAAGAAGGAAATGAGAGGATACCTGTAATGGTAAAGTCAGAGATTTGTTGGAATTTATGGCATAAAATCTTATAGTTCTATATCCTATTGGAAATTTACACACCTTTTAATATGGTTACACAACATATAAACCATAAAGGAAAATAAATACATTTTTTTATCAAAAGTTGATGGCTTTTTCAATAATTATGAGACTTATCAATTATATGATGTGTAATTGGGTTACACATCGTGTAAAGTCCCCACGATCAATTTTAAATAGTCATCTGAACTAATTTATCTTTTTTCTTCCACTATAATTCATTTATCTTGTCCTAAAGACTTCCCCAGGTGATTTTGGGAGCCTCCAACCCCTATATACCTTTTTTTAGCGATTGATCATTTTTTCAATCACAATGTGTCTTTCTGGGTAAGAATTCTCTATGTATCTCCAATACTTTCTCTATTCCTTCCTTAGATTTTGAGGTATCATATTGAGTTTTATGGATCTAAGCTCTGTGTTATTGAATCTCATTTCTAGGTTTATTTCTTAGATCTTATGCGCCATCGTTCTTTTTGGCAGGATTCGTTTTTGGCATTGTGTTTCTTTGAGAAATTAAGGTGGTTCTATCTTTGGTTGCCAATTTAATTAAACTTTAATTGCTTAATTTAAAACCAGTTTGATTTAAAATTAAATTTCATAAATTGAATTAATTTATTTTGATAATTTAATTAAAAACCCAATTATAGTGAATTGGGGTTTTGGTTTATTTTGGCATAAAATTTGAAAGGACCCAATTCCATTTAATTAGGGTGTGTTTATGATAATTAGGAGAATTTAAAATTTTTTATATAAAATTTGGATTTGATGGAAGTTTTTTCAATGAAATTGTTAAATTTAATTTTGAAAATAGTTTTTATGGAAGGTTGTAAAAAAATTTAATTCCATTGAACTAGGTTTTTGTTATGAAATTGATGGAATTTGTTTGAAAATTAAATTATTGAATTTATTTTTAAAATTGGATTGTGGAATTTCATGCTGAATTGATTTCAAATACCTATTTTTGAAAAATGGTATAAAAATATTTTTGATGTAAAACTAATGGTTTCACATTTTTTAAAAGTCATGTATTTGATTTAAAACCCATTATGAGTTTTAAAGGTAAACTTAGCATACTGAAATGGAGAATTGGATTTAATGGTATTTTAAGCAGTCTTAAAATAAATTTCCCATTACTATTTTTTATTTGAAAACATGAAATAATTATGTTGTTAGTGAGTTATTTTGGGAGAAATTTTAAGATTTAAAATGTTATAAAACCTCATATCAACACATATCATTCCTTAGGTGGTGTTGATGAGTCCACTTTTCCTTGGGTCCAAATGGGTATATGTTCATACATGCCATTTCATAGTGTTGGGTCCCTATCACCTAGAAATATCATACCTATTTGGAACATGACCATGTTTTTACATGTTTGTATTTAAATTATATATATATATATATTCCATTATTTTAAACTGTTTTACATGCCTTGTAAATTTTTATAAACTATTTTATATAAAAGTGTTTATTTATTCCATTTTTTGAAAAGTTCCATTTGTTTAAATCATACTTTTTAAAGGTAAATCTCATATTTTGGAATATATTACCATCATTTTAAATGTGAAGAATAAATTTCTAATGTATTATCATATTTTGAAAAGTAAAGCATAAAATGTTTTAATTATGATTTTGATATTCCAAACATATATATTTTGTAAATTGAAAGCAAATTAATGGTTAGTTTGATGTTGGAATCTTGTTATGGAATATTTTTGTGAAATCCTCTTGGGATTTTTCTCACACCCTACTTGTGCCTTCAGGTGATTTTAAATTATCGCTTTCTAGGTTTGAGTAAGGTAAAGGGATCTCTTAAAGGTGGATCGAGCTGTTGAACCTTTGACATGGCGAGTTGCATCAGAGTTGGGACTTGGGAATTTTTCATATTTTTCTTTCACTCTTGTGGTACTTGGGATTTTTTATACCATGTGTAATTCAATTACATTACTCCTTGTGGAGTTTCATTTGATATTCATACTATCTTGTTTCTTTAACTTCTGCATTGTTAGTTGAAAAATTTATTGCCACTCTTAGTTTGTATGATGGAAAGTGATAGTAACTGACAAGTGGGGATTAGGAATGTACTTTAGTGTATGTCAAAACTGAATCAGTTATCAGGATACTAGGGTACCTGGTCTGGTTCATGAAAATTTGGTATCAGAGCTCTAGGTTTAGATTTTTTCTTAAAGTCAACATGAATTGGTGAAATCTTGTCAGGACTTAGGAGGTAGTTACAATTGATTTTTTGGCCAGATCTCCCCACAGTGAACCTTAAGTCAATTGGGGTGGTTAGGGAATGGTGTCTTGTGGAATAGTTATAGAATATTTCCTATTTTTTTTGTGTAGAGTGAAATCCAAATCTTTTTTGTTCTCTATGTTGGGATTAATTTCCTTCTTATTTAGTTTGAGTGTTATCTAATGTCATACTTATTGTCTACAGATGTTGTCTAGAATAATGCCTCTGAGAATACGCGCGAAGCAGATCCATGAGCAAGTTGATGTTGAACCATAGGGAGCGAATCCTCTTGTGGAAAAAAACATAGTATAGGTGATTATGCACACCGTCCAAGAACTGGGATGGGCACCGCCCATAGTTCCTATTTAGGCTCTAGTTGTGGAACCTCATATAGAGATTCTCAAGATTTTTTCTCAAGAGTTCCATCTCCAGAAGATAGAACTATTCAAAGGTTCAAATGATCTTAAAGAGGATGAGGAGTAGTTGAGTAGAATGGAACACTTGTTTTGGTACTTGGAAAAACCCTATTAAATCAAGGTAAAGTGCACGACCTTTGTGATGGAAGGACCGAGTAGAATATGGTGGGACACTATGGTTATAGTGAAGAAGCATGAGGGATTAGAGTGGAAATAATTCATTGTTATTTTCACTGAAGAGTTTTATTCAGAGTCTATGCTGTTGTCCATGACTATAGAGTTCTTAAAACTTGATCAGGATGACAGGATAATGACAGAGTGTACCAACCGTTTTGTGTATATCATGAATTTCACACCTAAGATAGTATCAATTGAGAGGATGAAGGCTCAAAGTTTTGAGTTGGGACTTCATCAATATATTAGTTCTCAAGTTTTCTTGTTGAAGCTTATTTCTTATGTTGTTGTACTAGATAGAGAGCTTATGAGTGGAATGGACCTGGCTGGAAAGTTAGGGTTATCTGGAGTTTCTTTATCTCCTAGTGGTAGTGTGAGTTCCATCAAAGGAAAGTGGAAACATGTTAATTCTCATGGAAGTTCTTGATATCAAGGTTATTCTTGACCTCTTTAAGTACCTGAAATTAGTCCCTTTGATTTTTACCAGTGTGGTAAGGCAGTAAATTCAAAGTGGTTTGACACTGAGGCACCCAAGAACTATGGCTCCTGTGGACATTCATGGAACTTCCAGAGATTATTCCATATTTATACCAATATTAATAGTGGAATGAGATCAAAAGATGCTCCAAAAAATATGGGTCAATTATATGTTTCACATATAAAATGGTTCCATCCACATGTATCAGGAGTGAGGCATCTTCACGTAGTGGAGGATTCTACATAGGAAGTGGATATGGGTCCAGAAACTATGAGAGGTACCATTACTATAGTTTATTCATTACCGACTACTATATTTTATACTGTTATATCTCATTAATTTATTTCAAAATGTTTTATTAATCTACTAAATATTCCTATTGATCTTTTATCTTGTGCAATGGATATTGCTACACCCCTTGATATGAATAGAGATTAGGGTGTCTATAGTAACTCTTGTGTCTTGTCTCTATCAGATGTTGAGCTTGCTTATAGTTCTTTAGTTCTGGACATGAGACACTTGACGTCATATTCTAGTTGGATTGGATCATTACCAATAAGGCCCATATTGATTGTTACCTTCGACGAGTCTCCTTTACTCTACCCAGTGGTGTGTGCCATGTATTCCAAGGAGAGTGGGACACAAGTTTTATCAGGGTAGAACCTTCTTATCCAGAGTTGGGGAAAGTGATATATATATTTTTCTTTGATCTGAAGTAGGAATATTTGAGTAGTGACCTACCACTAATGTTCTTCATGTTTCCCAATGTGTTTCCTTCTGAATTATATGGTTTGTTTCTGGTAAGAGAGGTTGAGTTTTCCATTGAATTAATGCCTATTAATCAACCAATTTCTATCCCATCATACCATATAGAACCAGATGAAATGAATGATCTTAAGTCCCAATTGCATAATCTTTTAGAAAAAGTATTTATGCACTTGAGTCTGTCACATTGGGCTGTGCCTATTATTTTTGCTAAAAAGAAGGATGGTTCACTTCACCTTTTCATTGATTACCGAACACTCAACCAAGTGATCATAAATAGAAAATATTTTTTTTCCATTGATTGATGATCTATTAGATCATTTTAAGGGAAAAGTGATTTTCCATAATCGACCTTAGATCTAGTTAACATCCGTTAAGGATAAAAGAGTGTCATTCTAAAAACCAACTTTAGGATCAGGTATGACCATTATGAGTACCTTATCATGCCTTTTTTTCTAACCAATGCCCCATTAATTTTCATGGATTTAATTAATATTATTTTAGATGAGTATATAGATACCTTTATGGTAGTCTTTGTTGATGACATACTCGTTTACTCTATGTATGATGAGGGTCATGTGAATCGTCTTAGAAAAATTATTAGTTTACTGGAAAATAACCAACATTATTCCAGGATTTTAAAATGTTATTTCTAGATTCGGGAAGTGAAGTTATTAGGAAATGTGTTGTCTAGATAGGGTATATTATTTTATCCTAAGAAGGTGAAGGATGTTATGACTTGGGATAAACCATGAAATGTCTTCGAGATTCATAGATTCTTGGGCTTAGATGGATATTATCACCGGTTTATTAAATAATTATTGAAGTTGTATTCTCCAATAACAACTGTAACTCAGAAGGGAGTAAAGTTTTCTTAGGACTAGAAACTTAAAAGTTCTTTTTCTGAGTTGAAACGAATTTTAACTACTATGCTGGTGTTGACTCTCCCATAGTCTGGGTATGGCTATTTGGTCTTTTGTGATACATCAGATTCAGGTTTGGGCTATGTTCTTATGAATGGTGATCATGTAGTTGCTTATGGATCTCACTATCTTGGGCCACCTAAGAAGAATTATCTGACCCATGACCTTGAAATTTTTGTTTTGATGAACATGTTTAAGAGTTGGTGGAATTACCTTTATGGGTAAAGGTTTACCATGTTTTATGACCACAAAATATTGAGTTATATTTTCTCTAAAAAATATTTGAATCTTCACTATAGGAATTGGGTGGAAAACCTACAGTCATTCTATTTTGAAATATCCTATAACCTGAGGAAAGGGAATGTCCTTGCAGATACTTTGACTAAGATACTTTCAACCCATGCAGTGAAGGAATCACCAGAAGAGTGTAAGTTTATGGATCTCTTTCCATAGTTGCTTATTAGAGTTCAAGGAAAATGGGATATAATTTCCTTTGATAGAGTTTAGTTGATATCCACTATTCTTGAATTGATTATATAGGAATAACTGCATAATGATGCGTACCATAGAATTAGATATTATCTTTATAGTGGGGAGAGAGTTTCCAATTGGTTTTCCTCTAAAAAGGTAATTATATGCTATCTGAATCATTTTATCGTACCATATTTGGTAAGGAAAGTTTTAATGAGGTATTTACATAGTTCCTAGTCGGTAGTGCACCCTAGAACCGTGAATATGTTCTTTGAAATATAGTGTTAGTTTTTGTGGAGAGGTATGAGGGGGCATTTCTAATTTCGTTTCTCATTGTTATACATTCCATTAGGTTAAGGTCGAACACCCGAAACCTTTGTGTTTGATTTAGTCACTTTAAGTCCCTACATAGAACATTATGGGTTGTAATAGATAGGTTGATGAAATCGGATCACTTTGTACCCTTTTGTGATACAAAAAAGTTGAGGAGTTATGAAATATCTATGTAAAATAGATTATTCATTTTAACAGAGTTCCATATGATATTTTCTCTGATAGGGATCCTCAGTTCACTTCTCACTTTTGGAGAGGCTGTCAGAAGGCATTGGGATCTCATGTCTGTTTGAGTAGAACATACCATCCGCACATTGATGGGAAAATAGGAAGATCTATAAATATTCTCTAGGGCATACTTCATGCTTGTGTTTTCAAATTTGTTAGATCATGGGATGATCATTTGTGGATGTTTGAGTTTTCTTATAATAATAGTTACCATTCTGCAGTCGAGATGGATCCTTTTGAGGCCTTGTATGGCCGACAATTCTAATCTACATTATGTTGGACGAAGATTGGTGAATGTTCCTTAGTTTGAGTGAGACTGGTCCAAGAGATGAAAACAATGATTTAGTTGATTCGTTAGAGGATGTTGGTGACACAAATATGATATAAATATTATGTTAATCATTGTTGTATACCTTTGGAGTTCTCAATTGGTGATAATGTGTTATTGAAATTTTCACCCTGGTTGGGTCATCAACGACTTGGGAGGAAAGGGAAGATGAGTTCTCATTTTTCTGTAACTTTTTTGGTTGTTGAGAAGGTTGGGAAAGTTTAATATAATTTGGAACTACCAGTATAGGTGACATTGATATATAACATGTTTCATTTATCTCAGATCTAAAAATATCTATCTAATCCATATCAAGTTCCGATCTAGCATGATCTTGAAGTTGAACCTGATTTATCTGTTACTGAACAACCAGTCATGATAGTTGTTTCTGAAACCAAGGTACTTTATAGGAGGATTATACCTTTGGTTCATGTGCTATGACATCATGGTTTTTATTCTCATGTTACATGGGAGAGGTAGGCACTAATGGGAGAATAATAAGATTATTTGTAGGCTTTCTAGGGACATAAGGTTTATATGGTGTGGAGGTGTGACATACCATCACTCTTCTAATAGGTACATTTCAAACCTTGTCATGGTTTTCATTTTTTGTGGTCTAGGTAGGGCTGAGAAGGAAATGGGAGGACCCCTATAATGATGATGTTTGAGATTTTTTAAATTTCTAGAAAAAAATCTACTGGTCTTGCATCCTGTTGGAGATTTACAAGTCATGTAATATAGTTTCATGACATATAAAACCTAAATTAAAATAAATCGATTTTTTATCATAAGGTGATGGGTTTTTTGATGATTGTAAGGTTTATTAATTACACGATGTTTAACTGGGTTACACATCATGTAAAATCCCAATGGTCCTTTTAAAATAGATATCTCAACTAATTTATATTTTCTTCTTCCTCCAGACTTCCTTGATCTAGAACTAGAGCCTTTTCTATGTGATTTTGGTAGCCTTTAACCCATATTGACATTTTTGTTTAGTGACTGATCATTTTTGTGGTCACAATGTTTCTTTATAGGTAAGTGTTCTCCATGTATCTCTATCTATTTATCTATTACTTATTTTGAGTTTTATGGATCATATTGTGTTTGATAAATTTAAGCTCCATATTGTGGAATCTATTTTCTAAGTTGAGTTCCTAGAACTTCTGTACCTTTATTCTTGTTGGAGAGTTTCATTGTGGGTGTTGTGTTTACATGATAAAGGAAAGTGGTTCTATCTTTAATTTCCAATTTAATTAAAATTTAATTTCTTAATTTAAATTCAGTTTCATTTAAAATGCAATTTCTTAGATTGAATAAATTTATTTTAACCATTTTAATAAAACCCAATTCCAGTGAATTGGGGTTTAGGTTTGTTTTGGTATAAAATGAGAAAAGCCCCAATTCTATTGAATTGGGTTGTGTTTATTGAAATTGTGGTAAATAAAATTGGTTAATTTAAATTTTGGATTTGATGGATTGTGTTTTAATTAAATTATTGAATTTAATTTTGAAAATGGTTTTTATGGAAAGTTGTGAAAAACCATAATTCTAGTGAATTGAGGGTTTTCTATGAAATTAATGTAATCTGATTGAAAATTAAATAGTGGAATTTAATTGTAAAATTTGATTGTAAAATTTCATGTTGAATTGATTTCAAATCCCTATTTGTGAAAAATGTATTAAAAATGGTTTTGATGGAAACCCAATGGTTTCATATTTTTGAAAAGGCATGTTTTTGATTAAAAAATTACTTTAGGTTTTAAAGGTAAAATTGGTTTACTAAAATGGATAATTGGATTCAATTTTACTTTAAGATGTCATAAAATAAATTTCCCATCATTGTTTTTTAGAGAACATGAAATACCTAAGTTGTTATTTAGTTTATTTTGTTGTACTTTAGAATTTAAAACATTCTAAAACCTCATATCAACACATCCCATTCCTTAAGAAATGTTTAAGAGTACCCTTTACCTTAGGCCAAAAGGGGAAAATGTAAATACATTCCAATTAACAGTGTTGGGTCCCTATAGACTTGAACTATCATTCCAATTTGGCACATGACCCTGATTCTTACTTGTTTGTATTTCGATTGTATATATATTCCATTTCTTGTAAACTGTTTTACATGACTTGTAAATTTATAGAAACATTTTTATATAAAATATTTTATTTAAGAAATTTTGTAGAAAGTTCCATTTGTGTAAATCATCCTTTGTTTAAAGGTAAATTCCACCTTTTGAAATATATTTCCATCATTAGAAATGTGAAGCATGGATTGCTAAATTGTTACCATCTTTTGAAAAGTAAAGCATGAATAGTTTTAATTATGATTTTGATATGCCACACCTATTTTTATAGTTAATGACACATTATTAGTTAGTTTTATGTTGGATTATTATTATGTAACATTTTTGTAAAATCCTACTAGTCTTTGGTGAAAAACTGACTTGTTCCTTCAAGTGTTTGTATATTATCTCCTTCTTCGTTCAAGATAGGGAAATGGATCTTTTGGAGGTGGATCTAGCTGCTGGACTTGGTGAGTTTTGTCTAAGTTGGGACTTCGGTAGTTTTATTATTTTCTTTCACTCTTATGGTACTTGGGATTGTTTATTACTTTTTGACTACTGGGACATTACTCCCAGTGGAGTTTCTTTTGATATGCATACTATCTTGTTTTTTTACTTCTACACTGTTAGTTTAAAAAATTGTTCCCACTTTCATTTTCTATGATCCCATATGCTATTCACCGACCCATGGGTATGAGGAACTCTGTTCGGTCTATGTCTAGACCGGCTCAATTATTGGGTTACTAGGGTACCTGAGATAGTTCGTGAAAAATTACCTATCATATGTTGACAGCATCAGTCACCCAAAGTATAATCATAGTGGATACCATATGGGTGAGGGGATTCCTATAAGATATGTTGTTACAATTACCATAAAAAATTTAAAGCAATATCACCTTTATATTTTACTCAATAGTAAATATTTTGATCTGTAAGTTAAATCCCAAAAATAAATTCTTTGATATATAAATCCATCGAGTGTTGAGGGATGGATATCAAATACTTATAATAAATAGTTTATATGACGGATTTGATATGATATTTATAAAGATTTTTTCAGAAAATATAAATCAATTGATGAATAACTTTAATGGATATCTGGGGGACAAATTGAAATTCTATATCATACATTGGTTTTGTAATGAATGGTTATATGTTTTATACAAATGAACACAATGAACACAATATGATGAAAAAATGTGGAGTTATTATTGTGGAAAAAAAGATGAACATATCTGATTACAAGGATAGAAATAAAATTTATGTGAATATATCACATTTGAATATAATTGAAAATATATAAGAGTTATATTACACAACATTTCAAATGTTGATTTTCCATTGAAAATGGGTTAACAATTAGAGTGTGGTGAAAGTTGATGAAATGGGATTTATGAAGGTGAATTTAAGTGTGGAAGGGAAAAAGTATGATCCTTTCATAATGGAATCATAATAAGTTTTGTTATTTTATGTCTTAGATCTGGAAAACAATAATTTATCAACATCCATATTAGTGACTAAAAAAACTATAGGATGAGATGAAAATTTAATGAAATATGAAACTTTCACTGAGGATATCAAAATCATTTTATGGGGATCCCATTGGAGATAATGTATTTTACATTATAAGGGACCACAAAGAGGGTATTTGGTTTCTCAATAGTGGATCCAAATCTATTCATCCCTTTAAAAAAGAAAGAGATTTCAATGAGAAGGTTAAAATGTTTTTAATATACTATTGTTTTCTCATAATATTATGTGTTCCCTTATATATCTAAGTAATATAAATTAAATGTTTGCATACTCATGCATAAAATGAATTCTTCATATGATGATGTTACCAATATTGGGGGAGAAAAGGTGGTTGATACGGGAAAACAGAATTATTAGGGTATCAACAAGATGTTGATGAAAAAACAAGAATGATGCAGTGTCACAATGACGACTAAAATTTCAAGGCAATAAGGAAGGGTATAAAATTTGAGGTTGGATGGAATCAACATGGTTAACCTATTGACCCCATTAAGTTAATGTTCATTAGTTATTTTTGGGTTATAGAGAGGATGAATGTGTTGGTTGATATAGATTCTTGGTGTCTTGTATATCCTTTAATAATGGAAACCCTTTTGGATGATATAAATGTAATGTTATGATATAATTCGTATATATTACTAAAAACTTATGTAATAAAACAATGATTTATTTTAAACTATTCCTTGAAAAGTTCATTTATTTTAGATTATTCCCATGATTTTTTTATTAATGAATTCTAGAAAATCCCACAGAGGCTTTTGGACTCATCTTAATATGTTTAATATTAGGGATATTGAGGGGAAGGTAAATTCATTCCCACTGGTTACTTATACACACATTATAAAGTAGGATACAAGGAAAACTTTAATAATTAATCATTATGAGAAATCATTTTAGGTTAACAGTAGTCAATAATATGTCATTTGAAATTATTTTTATTTTGAAATATGATTCAAAATTGTTAATTTATGAAATAGAAAATGAGTGATGAAAATAAACAATGTGAATCAATACCAATGTACCCCTATCACAAAGAACGGATGAGGTGTGCTTCACTTGTGAGGAAAATAATATTTATTTTAAATAAATAATAAATTTTTTATGTGATATGAAATAGCATATGTTCCTTTATTTATATGAAAATTTATGAATCAAAATCTGAAGCCACTTCTATCCCACATCATTTGCTTTGGAAGGAGGACCACATAAATAAAGAGGGTAAACTAGTTGATGAAGAAAAGTATTTTGGGAAACATGTAAGTATGAAATAATAGTAATTAATTTTTTTATAATAGTATTAAATAATAATGTCTACTTATGTTCATATGTTTTTTAAATATTTTAGTCACAGTAATCGAAAATAAACATACTAAATGAAAAATTACTTTCATTAGATTTGAAACAGCTAGAACCGTATGGTCATGTTAGAGGTGTAGGTTTTGGAGTGTGTCCTAAAAAATATTTTTAGAATACAAAATTTCAAGAATATACATATCAAATGATGGAAGGGTGGTAGGTGAAAATAAATGATTTTTCGGATATTATTATATGAATTAATTTTATATACCAATATATGTGAAGGGATCTAAGAGAACCTATGGTGGAAAAAATATTATCAAATAAACAACTAACTAACCTAACTATATTTTAGGCTAGTCATTCCCCAAAATTACCTACATTACTCAATGTAATCAATTTTTTGATTAATCTTTCTCATAAATGTGAATCAAACAACTTATGATAAAAATATATTACTAAACTTTTGTAGGGAAACGTTGTATGTTTTTTTCTATCAATAAACACCCATGATCAACATTTTTGTTAGGAGTACAATTTATAATATCCTTGGAGACATTATACACAATAAAGAACTCCAAAAAGACCACATAAGACTGAGAATTTAGGTAGCTCAAGTGCATAGTGCAGAGTTGATTATTCCACTTGATGATCCAAATATTAGAACGATAAATTATTATATTATAACATTAATTATATGTATATATAATCTTATAAGGATCCATGGAAACATAAAATAATTTATAGATAATAGTCAAAATTGAGGCATGGTATTATAGACATACAAAGCAATGAAGAAACAGATGGTCAAATAAAGAAAATATATTGAATATTCCAAGAAAATGAAAAGACCTTCCAGTAGTATCTTATCCTCATAAGTTACACCACAAAACATATTATTATTAAAAATTTATGAATACACAACATTCAAATATGTATATGTAAGACCCCAAAATTAAAAAATAAGGACATTGTATTTGATAGCGTGTATGACACACATCACCAAGCACATAATGGAATATAATATCCCGTGAAATTATAGTATATTTAATATTTTAAAAATTTTCAATATATTATATATATATTGAGGAACACAAAACCAATTTATCTTGCATTACATGCATGGGTGACTTTGTTCAGTAGATTGTGTTACACAAAAGATTGAGTTTTACCAAAAAACAATATATTACTAAAGCACTATTATTTAATATAATAGGACATAACCTAGCTATTAAAATAGTGGTTATTAATAGTATTAACTAACTTATTCTAATATAAGGTTTATAAAAATATAATATTAATTCATTGGTTACCAATTAATTAGAAACTAAAATATAAACCAATTGAATATAAAGAAAATATTTTTATTTTTATGCTCACAATGGTGTTTTATCCAAATAAATTACAATTAATTACTATTAGTGAATTATATTAATGAAATTTATATATATTATATATCCATTTAATATTTTTTATACTCATCCAATAGATTTTATAGTCATAATTTAAGAACAAACCCAATATTAGTCATAAAAAGCTGTATTTTTATAAAGTTAATATTACAGCCTTTTAATGGAGAACCTATTTCAAAACCAACTATTGATAATTTTATAAATATTTTTTCATAATAGTCATAATTTTTGAAAGTATAACATTATAATTATCTTACGGATATTTTTTTAATTTTTCAACGAGGTTTCATTTTTTGATTAATAGTGAAAAATGCTAAATTTTAATTCATAACTGCTTTATAAACTAATTTATTTATAAGGATAAATTATATTTTGAATTATTTTAAAGTTTAATTACATAAATTACACACCAATTAATCCTATTCAGTTAATTTTAATCAATTTCACATAGAAATTGTATAAAATAATATTTCAAACTTTTGAACATTTTTACTTTAAAAAGTTGTTGTGTCGTCTCATATACAAGATCAATTTTAAATTAATTTATTCATCTTATGTTATTGGAATTTGAAGAAATTGATTAAATAATTTTAATAATAATAATTTATAATGTATAATAAGATCAAATTAATTTTTCACCAAAAATATTAGTGATTGAAATTAAAATTATTTATAGCGATTAAGAGTAAAATTAATTTACCAAGGGACAAAACCATAATCTCAAGGGCCCAAATGACCTAACAACTTGTCCAAAATACATTTTTTGGAAATATTTCAACCCTATACTCCTTTTTAACTGATTTGTTTTCATTATAGAACCCCATTTCCATGGAAAAAACATGGGTGATATTCCCTTTTCAAAAATTTACATGAATGCCACTCCTCCTCCACTATAAAAATGCACTCACCCCTCTCACTTATTAAAACCTATAAAGCCCATTGGATAGACCAAAAACTAATCAAATAATCTTCAAAAATCCCTCCAATGAAACTATTATCCTCACTTTGGGAAGAAATAACACCAAGGAATGCTTTTGGTAAAAACCAAAAAGAGATACCCAAAGTAGAGTTAACAACCTTTCTCAATGTATTTTAATTTATATTCATTCTATACCCCCTAAACACTAATTATTCCATGATTAAATTATAACAAAAGTATCCTAAATATAATGATATGTTTTTATATTAATATTTTTACCTACACTTACACTCCCATGTATCAAATGGGGAATGAATATACCGTTTGTGTGTACGGAGGACTACCGCCTCGCAAAATGAGGTCATTTTCTTTTCATTTACTATCTCTCATGGTTAAAATTTTTGAGGGAAATTATTTTTATATATAATATATTTGATATTTATTATGTATTTATGTATTTAGTATTTTTATATAACACATACCTTCATGCTTCCGATTTTGTGGGTTTAAGATAACATCGTTTGTGAAAGTGTGGACTACTGCATCCTCAAAGAGATCTGATTCGTTCACTCTATACATGGAATGTATAAAGGATGATTTTAAAAAAAATATGTGACATATATTAAATAAATATGATAATATAATTATATTATACATATATATCATTTTATTTTCATTCTTTTAATTATGATAAAAAATGGAAGTAGAGCTCATGCGTACATACGACCAACTACGTACATAAATGGTGCATTTCATTTCCTATACAAATATTATGGATTGTTATAAATATATACTAAATATATATGATAATTAAATAATGATTTACATAATTTAGATTTTTAAATCATGGTCTAATTAATATGAAAAATAATTAACAATTCAAAACATACTCTATAAACTAGGAAATTAACACTCGAAAATAGTGAAAATAATGAATCATTACTAACAAATGGGTAAAAAAATATTATAAGAAGATCATATGTGGTATAATAAATATTAAAAAGGTTCTGGAATAAGTTATCAACTATTCTTAAATCCATTATAACAAAGTATAAAGGACATTATCCTAAAAAAACACAAGGTAAGGTATTTTCCTCTCACTTTTAACACATGTGAGATAAATGTCATATTCACCACTTACTTATTTGGTGTGTTGTATCTACTTCCCATTTTGATATATTATTAAATTTATTATTTTTATATTCATGTTATTTTATGTTTAATTTGTAAATATTTTTCTAAGGGGATTTGAATTAAATGTTACCAAGTGGTAAGTAATTTCATAACCCGATTCATTTTCAATGAATTTCATAACTAGATTCCTTTTAAATGAGATATATTACTTCCTCATTGTTGTTAATATTATTAAATTTTTTATGTAATAAATTTTTTCTATAAATTTATTTCATTCCACTTGTTTAATTTGTATTTAAATTCGACCCATATAATCTATACATTGATTGATTCTCACATCAATATTATGATCTTTTGAAGGGTTTACTTCAAATTATCAATTTGTTCAGGATTATTTACACATGAATTTATATTAGAGAGAAATATTGGATAATTTATTAATAAATAATTTAATTCTATTATCCTCTGGTTATTCATAACCTTTTCAAGTATTATTACTATTTATCCACTCGTTGGTACTCAAAATTTGATAAAAAATGTTTTTAAGAAAACTCAAATTTATTTCTCTCTTTAGTCATAGAACCTATTTTCTTCTAAAAACCCTATTTTTTAAAAATGTTTTCAAAATTTTTTTTAAACATTTAAAAGTGATTTATAAAAGGAATTTTCACCCTTTATAAACTTTTTGTTTTTAAAGGTTATTTTCAAAGAAAATTATTTTCAATGTTTTTTCAAAATAAAAAGGATATTTTCCTCAAGAATGTTTTAAAAAGATATTTTTACAGTATTTCCATTTTTAAAGGACAAAAACCTTTTTTAAATCCACTTGGGATATGTTTTATTGATACTGTCCTTATTATTTCTTTGTATGATTTATGATTGATTTAGAAAAATATATTTTTGACATTCACTTCCTTGATTAATTTTGATATCCTCATGGAAATATTCAATTTCCTATGATCATTTATAATTAAATTTACCCTAATTATCGATATAATTTATCATGGATATGTTCATTTCATAAAACATATACCATTTTTATATACAGTGTTTAATATAAATGTTATTTTATTTATGTGGGGAATATTGAAAAATATGTATCCTTTACTCTATATGGATATTTGATAAGTCATATTTTTTTAATTAAATCTAATTTTCAATATACGAGGAATGATTTGGACATGAAAGACATGGGTTGGAGACCATTTAAAGTAATACCCTTGATACATTAGTAGTCTCACGAGACAAAATTAGTTTTTAAAAAACCCTTCATGTTTGTTTCCAAGAAAAATAGATGGGATTCTACCCACATATTTAAACTGGTTTGTGAAAGGTCATGACAGTAGTATGCTAAAATTTCCTGGGAAAGTTATTAAAGGTAAATATATCATGTTCTTAAGAAACATGATGTATAATAATTTAACATTTCCTTTATTTAGTATTTAATAAATTTTATCCATGATATTATTTATTTTACATTATCTATGGATACATTTTATTCTCATTTAATTGATTAAATGGGATGTGTTTGAGTTACTTTTATTTTCCATATTGATTATGCCTTATCTAGTTAGTTAAATTTAACGTGTTTTTAGTTATTTACCTATCCATATTTTTATACACTTTTTTCTCAGTTTATTGATTACATAGAAAGTGTCTTCAGTTATTATTTTTCCATATTGACTATTCCCATTGATTTATTATTGCTTATACTTACTACAATTTACCCTTATTGAGTATTTGAGACCACCCTTATTTTTTTCCCTTTCCTCAAGAATCCAAGAATTTTACTAAGAAAGATTTGTTAGGATATGCTAAGTGGGATTAATGTTGTCCTCAAAACAAATATTGTAATTAGTGTATTCATTTGTAATATAAGTCACATGTATATATCATGTTTACCGAAACTACTAAAATCTTCAATCCTTTAGGATTTTATTCATTATAATCATGCCAATGTAATAGTAGTAGATGCTGGCGCTGGGCTTTTCATGTCAGGTCACTGTAGTTGGTATTAATTGGAAGTTTAGCATTAACATTAGAGACTAGATTTAGGAAAACATAGATTAGGGAACATTATCCTAAGATATAATTTTAGGATAAGTATAGAAGAATATCCTATAATTTTGGAAAGGTAGAGATTATGTGGGTCTTCTTAGAAATAAATCCCTATCTGGATACCATAATTGGATTTGGTTCTAAAATAGATGTACTTAGGGGTAACAACTCTGAAAAGGTGCATTGGTCCCGACTCAAGTGTAACTTGGCACATGACAATAGTACTTACTAGGAACATGGTTTGATACTCTAGGGAAATATTTTAGGATAGTTTACATTTTTATTAAAAACAATTTCGATGGATTTGAATATATGATGAAAATAAATTACTTAGGTAAAATATAAAGTGTTTTAGATTGAAAATAAGGTTCCATGATTTAGATATCCTATAAATTATTATACATTTTTCTTACTATGACTATTATTACTAACAATATTCTTTCTGTTTTTATTCAATGGATAGAACTCAATGGAGTCATGATAACATTGATCATGAAGGAAAATGTGATTACAATGATAAACCAAATAAGGTGTTTATAAGAGTAAAAGGTATAATGTTCATTCATAACTAGTTTTCCAAAAATACAATTAAGAATATATACCTTAACCAACACCATAACTCACCAAATAAGAGAAGGAAGGAGTTTGATAAGTGTTTAAGTGGTATAGACCATTTAGAAAAGATGGGTGGAATTATATCATGCAAGAAATGTGGAAGGTGGATCCCATAAAAGTGTCTCAATAGAATAATAAATTTATTTATGTGTGGGAAAGAAGGACATAAAGTATGGAATTATAGAGTATAAATGAAAGATACGATGGAAGGAAATATATTTCATCATAAGGATCCATTTATGGTTTGTTTCCTTAAATTTATGGAACTTGGGAATTACCTGAGTTAATGCCCAATTCTAAAGGTTAAAATATAGACCAGGGAAGGACATATGTGGAAATAAAATTGATGAAGTATTTATATATTGAGGTTGTATTGAAAACATTATTTAAAAGGTTATTTAAAGACTAAATTTCAATGTTGTCCATCATATTTATTTCGTAAATTATATTAATATAGTTTTAGAAAAGGATAATATCTATGTTGAGTGATAACCCATCAAATATAATAAGGCTGCAGGACTTGAACCCTTGACCAAAGGATGATAAGGGTTTTATTATAACCACTAATTTCTTAGTAAATATGTCATTGTTTTTAGTTAAAAAATTGGATGACTAAATATTAATGATAAATCAGTAGTGTTACTTTTTTAGATTTAGATATTTATGTATTAAAAATATTAATTATGGAGAATATTCAAGGACATATAGTTAGATATTTCACTCTCTTATGGGCCTTAAGATCAGTTAAACATGTATTTTAGTGATTCAGGAATCAAAGTTAATTTTTGGATATCCATTTCATAATATAATGGAAGAATTTGAAATTGATCAAAACACAATCAAAAGATGAAATTGTGTTTATAGAAATATATTAAGCAACTATATTTCCTTATATTCTTGTTCAATAAATTAATTACTCAAAATTAGTAAAATGATCAAAAATAATATTTTCTTAATACCTTAATTTTTGTTGAACCGATGGTCAATTAAATTATCACATATTTATGAATTTGATTCCATCAACATTCCACTAATAATTCAATTGTTTATAATAAATGACATTATTCACAATCTAAAAATATTTATGCTTTTCCTCCATTTATGAACCTTTACATTCCACTAATTTTCTCCTACTTATAGGCCTACTTATATGTTAGTCCATGTTGGATTTGTACTTATCATTATCTCTTATTAAAGGGTATTTTATAAACTCGTTTATGATGTGGATTTTTCAAAAAAATGATTTAAAAATTTTATAAAATATATTACCATGATCATGTTTAAAATTTTAGTATAAAATTTATTTAAGGTGGGGATAATATAACACCTTGAAATTTAAAAATAAGGACATTGTATTTGACAGTGTGTATGACATGGATCACCAAGTGCGTAAGGGAATATAATATCCTAAGAGTTTATAGTATATTTAAAATGTAAATTAGATTCGATATAATATATATATTTAAATTAAAAAATAAAGTAATATTTCATTACACACATGTGAATTGTTTTTGGTAGTTTGAATTGCATGAAAGACCAGGTTTTAACAAAAAACAATATATTATTAAAAAATTATTATTTAATATGACATGATATAACATTGCTGTTAAATAAGTAGTTATGAATAGTATTTACTTACTTATGAAAACATATGGTTTATAAAAATATAATATGAATTCATTGGAAACCAATTAATTAGAAATGAAAATATAAACCAATTGAATATAAAAGAGATATTTTTATTTTTATGCAAAAAATTATTTTATCCTAATTAATTAAATTTAGTTACTATTAGTGAATGAAATTAATGAAATTTATATATTATATATCCAATAAAATGTTTTTCATACTAATCCAATATATTTTATAGGCATAATATAAAAAAACATAATATTATGCTAAAGAGCAATATTTTTATAAAAGAAAATTTACATCCTTTTAATGGAAAAAATATTTTAAAACTAAATTTAAACAATTGAATAAATTTTATATGTAAAAATAAACTTTTTTTTTGAAATCATAATTTTGAAATTTTTTTAGGGTTAATTTTTTGTATTTTTCTATGAGGTTTCATTTTTGATTAATAGTGATAAATACTGAATTTTAATTCAAAAATGTTTTTTTCATCTAATTTACTTATAAGGATAAATTATATTTTATATTGGTTTTAATAATTAATTAGATAATTTATAGATCATTTAATAAAATTTATTTCCTTTTAATCGATTTCACATTTAAATTTTATATAAAAACTTTTCAAACTTTTGAACATTTTTACATTAAAAACCCTTCTTTGTCACCCCGTTTTCAGGATTAATTTAAAAATAATTTCTTCCAATTATCTAAGTTTAATTTTTAAAAATGGATTAAATATTTTTAATTATCATAATTTATAATTTCTAATAATGTAAACTTGGTTTTTTAACAAAAATATTAGTGAAATTAATTAAAATTTATTACAACGATTAAGAGGAAAGCTTAATAAGGGACAAACCCTTAAAATTAAGGGCTAGAATAACCTATAAACTTGGGAAAAAACCATTGAATAGAAATTTTCTACCTTATAATACCTTTTCAGGGATTTGTTTATTTATTTTAGCAAAATTCCATGGAAAACACATTGGTGTAATTCCCTTTCCAAAAAATTTACAAGAATGTCACTCCTCGTCCACTATAAAAAGGCACTCACTCCTCCCTCTTATTCACACCTCTAAAGCCCTTTTTCTTTCCCAAAATATGATCAAATAGGTTTCAAAATACCTTAACTCAACCTAAAACCCTAAATTTTGGAAAACATGAAACCAATGAAGGATTTTGGCATAAACCAAAAGGAGTTACCCAAATAATAGGTACCATCCTCACTCAAGCTATTTTTTATTTTCAATATCCACCCAATAAATGTTATTATCACATGATTAAATTATAAAATAGTTATCCTAAATATTAATATATATTTTTATATTTAGTGTTAAACCTATATTTACACACAAATCCATCAAATGGGTAATGAACTTACTGTTTGTGTGTACGACGGACTACCATCTCGCGAAATGAGATTGTTCATTTTTTCATTTCCACCTATCATGGTTAGAAATGATGTTGGAATTTATGTTAATATATAATATAAATGATATTTATGACATATTTATTATTATATATTTTTTATAGGACACGTGCCTTCATGATTTTTATTTTTGAGGGAATATGATGACATCATTTATAGAAGTGTGGACTACCTCCATCTCAAAGTAATTGTCACGACCCGACCTCGGGGCCCGTGCCGTGACTACCCCAAGCCCGCCTTCCATAGGCCAGGGGCTGGCGACTAGCACCAAGGCGTAAAATCCCGGTAAACAGGGAAGGCATTGCCTTTATAAGTAACAACCACCACAGAGTCAGCAAGCGGAAAGTAACTACAAAGTGCAGAAAAGTAAAGGGGGCCGGAATACAAGCCCAACTGGAAGTACAACTGAAAAAGTAAAGAACAGCAACTGAAGAAAAGACGGCGGCCTCGTGTCGTCCACTGGAAATCCCACCTGAAGGGTGGGTACAGATAGCCTCCAGGCTCCTCGGGTCCCACGTCCGCTCCAAGCACGTCCTGCCCAGTGGTCCACCTCCAGGTACCGTCCTGCTCCACGCCCCAACCGTGATCAGCGCTGTCCGTCGTCTGCATCCAACACAACAAGGTGCGGGCATAGCCCGTGCAGGGGTGAGTATAAGCTACTCAGTAAGGACCCCGAGACCCCCGAAGGTCTCCCGAAATCCACAAAGGATATAGCACAAAAGGAAGATGCAATCACGAAGTAACATCTGACTCAACTTAGGTATATGCCCATACATATACCTAAGTCCCCACTTCTAGCTCTGCTCACGAGCTCAAGAACAACTCAATCCATAAAGGAAAGCAAGACTCAAATCCACAAGGAGAGTAAACAGTAAATCCACAAAGGATAGTTCCACACAATCCACAAAGGAGAGTAACATAAGATTCAGCTCAACCAGGTATACTTTTTCAGATGACGTCAAAGATGATCACTAATCCATCTAAGTCGTCGGACCCACGAAGGATCGATAGGTACTAACCCCCGCAAAAGACCCACACAGGATCGGGCTCACACAGAACCTGTAGGCAGTGGCTCACACAGAACCGGTAGTAAGGACCCACATAGGATCGGGCTCACACAGAACCTGTAGCACTGATCCACGTAGGATCGCTGAGTGCAGTAGTCGACGCAGTCCACTGAGGATCTCTGCACAGTCGTCGCCGCAGTCCACGGAGGATCTCTGCTCTGCCGTCGTCGCAGTCCACGAAGGATCTCTGCTCTGCCGTCGTCGCAGTCCACGGAGGATCTCTGCTCTGTCGTCGAAGTCACAGCCATCGCTAGGGTTCCCGCACACAGCGAGCTCGTTTAGGAGGGTCCGCTCCACGAGCCGAGAGGCTGATACATCAACTGACACGTAGTCCGAAGTTGATGTATCCAAAAGTTCCGTATCGACAACAGGATCTCAACGCAACAGACGGCGCGTCAATCAGACGCCCGGTCTGAGAGTTATTGGCATTTTCGTCCCAGGGGCCCGGTTGGTTTTTAGGGCAAAACCAACCCGACCGTACTCCGCCTGTGTCCGATCCTCGGGCGGAGTATGCCAAAAGTTCCGTCTCACTTAGAGGAAACTACCACAGCTGACGGTACGTCGATCGGACGTCCGTAGCTCAAGTTAGGAGCGTTTCCGCTCCGAGGGCCCGGTTGGTTTCGTGTACGAACCAACCCGGCCGAACCCAAAGTCTTCCGAAACCTTGAGTGTAATATACCGAAATGACCGTCTCGATCCAAGTATCGCGTAGCCGCTGACGGTTCGTCAATCGGAGGTCCCAGGCCCAAGATATGGGCGAAAGACCGAAGAAGGCCCGAAAACGGGGGTTCTGGGCCCGGGGCGACCCGGCCCGAACCCCCCCTGGGTCGGCCGAACCGGGTCGGCCCGACCCGGCTAGGCCGGGTCCGGTCCGGCCTGGGCGCGGCCCGGCGGGGGGCCGCCTGTCACGTGGACGCGGCCGGGCTGCCGCATCCCTCCCCGGTTCTGCGCGGCCGCGGAACCGGCCGCCGCCGCCGCGGCTTCAGCCGCGGCGGATTTCTCCACGGCGGCGCGCCGGGCGCCGCCGCCTTCCGCGGGCCGCCGGAGTTGCTCCGGTGGCCCGTTTTGCCTCCCGTCTGCGCCATTGCTCCTCCCGGGGGCCGATCTTCACTGCGGGATCAACGGATCGCCCTTGCCGCACGGTTCGTCGTCGTCCGCCAAATCCGCACAACAAAAGATCGGCGGAGGGTTGCCGGGTCTTGTTCGTTAGATCCGCACCCTCCACGTTAGTCATAAATAACGGGAGAAAAGAAATAACCAATCAACAATTTTAAATAAATTAAAATTGTTCCGTGATCGGGTTCTTTATTTTAAAAGAATAAACACGGAAAGTAAAATATTCCAACAACCCCTACCTTGTCGTCGTCGGACGTGAGGTCGTCGCGGAATCGCTCGTCGCGGAAGGAGGGGATCGTCGCGTCGTCGCGGAAGAGACGTTCGTTGCACCGCGGGAAAAACGTCGCGCCGACGATCTCCGGATCTAGAACAAACGGATTTAATTAATTAAATCCGTTGTTATTGAAATTAAAAAGGGAGAAATAAACGATCCGATTCTCACCTTAGTTGCCGAACGAGGATCGGCCGCGGAAGAAGAGGCGTCGCCGAAGAACGTCGCGGGTAGAGCTCGTCGACGTCGCAGATCACGGTGTGGGTCGTCAAATTCCGGTCGCCGGCGTTCTTCGCGTTCTTCGCGTTCTTCGCGTTCTTCGCGAGGAGGGTGGAGGTTTAGAGGATCTCGCACAACAGGAGGATCCTCCAAAATAGACAAGTTTGTCTATTTTATTATTTTGCCAACAAACGCAAAACGCGTAAGTAACGACCCATTAAATTCGTTGAATTAATTCAATGAATGAAACAGCCCATTTAATTCACGAAATAAACCGCCCAATTAAATGGTCTGTTAAGAAATTAAAGAAAACGCGTCGGTTGACTTTTCAGTTACTTTGACGGGTTTTCGCGGGTGTGTTACTTAGCGAAAGAAACGGCGGGGCTCGTGCGGGCTCCACCGCACAAATATCCTAACAAGGGGTAGGATATTTCCGGATAGCACCCTATCCGCTTTAACTCAGTTCAAGTGGCTTCCAAGCAGCTTAAGTGAAATAAAATAAAGTTTTCGCACAAACTTTATTTTATTTTTGACTTAAAGCCCCAAAATTTAAAAACCACGTCTGAGCAAACGCAACTCCGGAAGAGGCGTTTCTAAGCAAATACCGGCGCTGCGATTTCATCGGTGTCCTCAGAATTCGATTCCGGGCACCGGTTCAAAAGATAGAAAAACCCGCTCGTCCGTTCACTGAACGTATCCGAGGAAAACTTCGGAAATTGATTCCGGGCACACCGGGCCTCGGAATCAGGTGCCGTCTGAAGCTGCGCTCTTGTAAAATTCCAAAGAAAATTAAGAAAAAAATTTCCTTGAAATTTGCGGGTCTTTACATTACTCCCACCTCAGGGCTTTACGTCCCCGTAAAGATACATCAAAAACTAGGGGAACAAAAGGGGGTACTGAGCACGCATCTAAGCCTCCCGCTCCCAAGTGCTCTCCTGGAGGTTCCCGTGCTGCCATCTGACGCGCACAAGAGGAATCGACCGCCCACGTAGGACCCGCTCCTGTCGATCCTCGATCTCCACTGGGACGTCCGCAAAAGTCGCCCCATCGTCCACGTCCAGCTCCCCAAAGTCGATGATGTGCGTCGGGTCGTGCACGTATCTCCTCAGCTGAGACACGTGGAAGACGTCGTGCACCCGGTGCAACTGAGGTGGTACAGCCAGGCGATAAGCCACCTCTCCTATCCTGCTGGGGACCTGGAAAGGCCCGATGAAGCGTGGAGACAACTTGCCGCCTCAGCCAAATCTCCGTAAACCACATCGAGGTGAGACACGCAAAAAGACGTGGTCTCCATCCTCGAACTCTAGTGGCCTCCACCTCCTGTCAGCATATGACTTCTGCCGGCTCTGAGCTGTCCTCATCCTCTCCTGGATGATCTGGACCTTCTCTGTCGTGGCTCGGACCATCTCTGGTCCCACGAGTGCTGACTCCCCAGGGTCTGTCCAGCACAACGGTGATCTGCAGGGTCTGCCGTACAATGCCTCGTATGGTGCCATCCCGATGGTGGAGTGATAGCTGTTGTTGTATGCGAACTCCACCAAGGGTAGGTGGTCATCCCAGCTGCGACCAAAGTCAAGAACACATGCACGGAGCATGTCCTCGAGTGTTTGTATGGTCCTCTCAGTCTGACCATCCGTCTGAGGGTGGAAGGCTGTGCTCAGATGGAGCCGCGTCCCGAACGCCTCCTGCATCCCCTTCCAAAGCCGGGAAGTGAAACGAGCATCTCGATCGGAGACGATAGACGATGGTACACCGTGAAGCCGTAAGATCTCCTGGACGTAAAGACGTCCCAAGCTCTCCACTGAGCCCTGCTCTCTGATGGGTAAGAAGTGTGCCGACTTGGTGAGTCGGTCGACAATCACCCAAATGAAGTCGTGACCTCTGGAAGTGCGTGGAAGTCCAGTCACGAAGTCCATAGATATGCCGTCCCACTTCCACTCCGGGACCTCCAAGGGCTGTACCAAGCCTGTTGGTACCTGATGCTCTGCCTTCACCTGCTGGCAGGTGAGGCATCGTGAAACGAATTCTGCCACAGCTTTCTTCATGCCCGGCCACCAGTGCTGTCGTCTGAGATCCTGGTACATCTTCGCCACTCCGGGATGCACCGCCAAGGGAGAAGTGTGAAACTCTCTCATCACCTCCTCTCGTAAAGCGACTGGTACGAAGGTACGTCCTCTGAAAAGGATGTCGTGCTCTACTCCAAGGGAGAAGCCATCAGGCGCCTGACCTGAGGATATCAGTGCACGCCGGGTCTCACAGTCAGCGTCCCCACGCTGAGCCTCTCTGACCCGCTGTAGAAGTGGAGGAGAGACTGTGAGAGACTGAAGAAAGGCTGCTCCGTCTCTATCCACGAAGGATATCTGTAAGGAGGCTAGCTGCTCCGTCGCCTCCTCAAGTAGCTGAATGCCCGTCCTCCTGCTGAGGGCATCAGCTACCACGTTCTCCTTCTCAGGAGTATAGACTATCTCAAAGTCATAGTCCTGGAGGAACTCAAGCCATCTCCGCTGTCTCAGGTTCAGGTCCTTCTGAGAGAAGATATACCTGAGACTCTGGTGGTCAGAAAAGACTGTGAAGCGCTCGCCCATCAGATAGTGCCGCCAAGTCTTCAGAGCGAAGACCACTGCTGCTAACTCCAGGTCATGAGTGGCGTAGTTCTGCTCATGCGGCCTCAACTGACGTGATCCGTAGGTGATCACAGCCCGCTCCTGCATCAGGACGCACCCGAGTCCAGTCCCTGATGCATCGCAGTAAACTACGTATCCAACTCCCTCCTCAGGCAACCTCAAGATAGGTGCGCTGGTCAATCTCTGTCTCAGCTCCTGGAAGCTCTACTGACATCTGTCTGACCACACAAAGGGTTTCCCCTTCTTTGTCAAAGCTGAGAGTGGTGCCGCAACTCTGGAGAAGTCTGGCACGAATCTCCGATAGTATCCGGCTAGGCCCAAGAAACTCCGCACCTCTGTCACGCTCTTGGGTGGCTCCCAAGCTAGCACTGCCTCGATCTTCGCGGGATCCACTGCAACTCCCGCCTCAGAGATGACGTGCCCCAAGAAATGGACCTCACGTAACCAGAACTGGCACTTTGAGAGATTTCCATAAATCTGGTGCTCTCGGAGTGTGTCCAGCACAACTCGCAGGTGGTAGGCATGCTCTTCCTCAGTCGTCGAGTAAACCAAAATGTCGTCAATGAAGACCATGACAAATCGGTCGAGGTATGGCTGGAAGATCCTGTTCATGAGGCTCATGAACACTGCTGGAGCATTGGTTACGCCGAACAGCATAACCAAGAACTCATAATGGCCATACCGACACCTGAAGGCCGTCTTCTGCACGTCCTCGTCTCGAACTCTGAGCTGATGATAGCCTGACCGGAGGTCTATCTTCGAGAACCACCGCGCTCCCTTGAGCTGATCGAAGAGGTCATCAATCCGTGGCAGCGGATACTTGTTCCTCACTGTCACCTGGTTCAGGCGACGATAGTCGACACACAGTCGCAAGCTCCCGTCCGCCTTCTTGGCGAACAAAATCGGGGAAGCCCAGGGTGAAACACTGGGTCGGATAAACCCCTTGCTCTGCAAGTCCTCCAACTATACCCGCAGATCTCGAAGCTCGGCGGGGGCCATCCGATATGCTGGAGTAGATATCGGGGCTGTCCTGGGGTACAAGTCGATGTAAAAGTCTACCTCTCTATGAGGAGGTAGCCCTGGAATGTCGTCGGGAAAGACGTCCACGTACTGGTCCACCACTGCAGGAAAAGCTGGACTCCGCACGTCCACTGCTCCTAGGATGAGGCTAGCCAACTGATGAGAGATGGGCTGCACTCTCCTCCGCGGAAGTCCATCCTGTGCTGCAAAGGTTCCCTTCTCGCCGGTGAAGGTAAACCTGCTCCCGTCGGTGCGAACACATCGCACCTTGCGCCTAAAACAGTCGATCTGGGCATGAACCGTGGATAGCCAATCCATGCCCAAGATGACGTCGTAAGGCCTCGACGCCGCTACAAGGAGATCCCAGCCGAAGCTCTCGCCTCCTAGAGTAAGCTCACACTGCCGGCACCAGTGCGTAATCGTCGAGTCTGCTCCCGTAGGAGTCTCTAGCCGTAAGGATCGAGCCAACGGCTCAGTCGGAATCTCCGAGCTCCGAACAAGGGCAGAGGCTATGAAAGAGTGACTCGCTCCTGTGTCTATAAGTACTGCAGCAAGGGTGGAATAGACACAGATCGTACCTCGAATCATCTCTGGCATGTCGGGGTCGTAGGCCTCCACTGCCTGGAGCTGGGCCTGTCCCTGCCCGCCATCTCCCTGTGGTCGAGGTGGCCCTCCTGGTGGTGGTGGGGGTAGAGCCTGGAAGCGTCTCCCACCACCCGCTGCTCGGCCAGCTCCTCTTCCTCGTCCGCCTCCTCCCTGCGGACCGCCACGGTCGACCCTCTGCCTCTGCCTGGGTGGCCCCTCCACCGTCTGCTGCTCCTCTGGTCGGCGAGTCGGGCAGTCACGAGCCATGTGACCCTGCCCGCCGCAGGAGTAGCACAGCCTGCCTCTCGGAAGGCTGGCACTCCGCTGTGTGCCCCGCACAGCTGAGCCGATGCCCTGAGGCCGTCTGCGTGGGGGTCTGGTCTGCCTGGACCCGAGAGTCATCCGTCGGCTACCTGCTGCCGAAGACTCTGCTACCTGCCGCCCTGCGCTAGGTCTCGCCGCTGAAGAAGGCTCTTCCAGGAAGCTCTCGATCAGGAGGGATCGCTCCAACACTCCCGCCTGGGTCGGAATGCTGAGGGAGATCAGTGACACCCGAATCTCCTGTCGCAAGCCCTGCTCGAAGGTCCGGGCCCGGAAGAAGGGGTCCCGTACCATGTCGGTCGAGTAACGAGATAGGTCAGTGAACCTCGCCGCGTACTGAGCGACCGTCATGCTGCCCTGGCGCAGCTGGAGAAGCTCCTGGATGCGCACCGCTCGGAGGGTGGCCGGGACGAACTCAGAGCGGAAGAGGCTCTCGAAGTCCGTCCAGAGCAGGGATGCCTCATCGTGAACCTGGAGCATCAAGCTCCACCATCGTCCTGCCGCCGCCTGCAGGAGGCTCGCCGCGAGAATCACCATGAGATCCGCTGCTGTCCTCACTAGCCTAAAGATTCATACCACCGCCTCTAGCCAGTCCTCGGCGGCCTGGGGGTCCGCCTCACCGCGAAACCTGGGCGGTCGCTGGCTCTGAAACTCATGCAGTGCCCTGAGGCGACGTGCATCGTCAGCGTCTGGTACTGGTAGCATCGGTGGATCGGCGGGTAAAGCTACCGCCGGTGCCACTGCTGGCAAAGGGCCCTGCACCGAGGCCTCGTCGCTCGGTGGGCTGCCGTCGCGCCCTACACTCAGAACCCTAGCTGGCTGTCGTCGCGGGGCCATCCTGAAAAGGAGAACAAGAGCACCACAGTCAGAACAGTATACCTGGTGAGCTGGCACAAGTAATCACAAGGAAAACTTGAGACTTTCATAAAGCAGATCAGTATACCCGGTGAGCTGACACAAGTAATCACAAAGAAAACTTGAAACACACACGCAATCAATGTTTTCATGCATTAAGTCGGAAATCAGGAGTTAGGGTCCTGGTGTACGGATACGTCGGCCGCCGCACCAACACTGGGCTCCCTGAACTGATAACCACACTCAATACACTAAACACTATTGCTTCATATAGAAAGAAAGGACGATCAGAGTCTGCGGTAGAACCGACCACCTTTGATACCAAATTGTCACGACCCGACCTCGGGGCCCGTGCCGTGACTACCCCAAGCCCGCCTTCCATAGGCCAGGGGCTGGCGACTAGCACCAAGGCGTAAAATCCCGGTAAACAGGGAAGGCATTGCCTTTATAAGTAACAACCACCACAGAGTCAGCAAGCGGAAAGTAACTACAAAGTGCAGGAAAGTAAAGGGGGCCGGAATACAAGCCCAACTGGAAGTACAACTGAAAAAGTAAAGAACAGCAACTGAAGAAAAGACGGCGGCCTCGTGTCGTCCACTGGCAATCCCACCTGAAGGGTGGGTACAGATAGCCTCTAGGCTCCTCGGGTCCCACGTCCGCTCCGAGCACGTCCCGCCCAGTGGTCCACCTCCAGGTACCGTCCTGCTCCACGCCCCAACCGTGATCAGCGCTGTCCGTCTTCTGCATCCAACACAACAAGGTGCGGGCATAGCCCGTGCAGGGGTGAGTATAAGCTACTCAGTAAGGACCCCGAGACCCCCGAAGGTCTCCCGAAATCCACAAAGGATATAAAACAAAAGAAAGATGCAATCACGAAGTAACATCTGACTCAACTTAGGTATATGCCCATACATATACCTAAGTCCCCACTTCTAGCTCTGCTCACGAGCTCAAGAACAACTCAATCCACAAAGGAAAGCAAGACTCAAATCCACAAGGAGAGTAAACAGTAAATCCACAAAGGATAGTTCAACACAATCCACAAAGGAGAGTAACATAAGATTCAGCTCAACCAGGTATACTTTTTCAGATGACGTCAAAGATGATCACTGATCCATCTAAGTCGTCGGACCCACGAAGGATCGATAGGTACTAACCCCCGCAAAAGACCCACACAGGATCGGGCTCACACAGAACCTGTAGGCAGTGGCTCACACAAAACCGGTAGTAAGGACCCACATAGGATCGGGCTCACACAGAACCTGTAGCACTGATCCACGTAGGATCGCTGAGTGCAGTAGTCGACGCAGTCCACTGAGGATCTCTGCACAGTCGTCGCCGCAGTCCACGGAGGATCTCTGCTCTGCCGTCGTCGCAGTCCACGGAGGATCTCTGCTCTGCCGTCGTCGCAGTCCACGGAGGATCTCTGCTCTGTCGTCGAAGTCACAGCCAACGCTAGGGTTCCCGCACACAACGAGCTCGTTTAGGAGGGTCCGCTCCACGAGCCGAGAGGCTGATACATCAACTGACACGTAGTCCGAAGTTGCTGTATCCAAAAGTTCCGTATCGACAACAGGATCTCAACGCAACAGACGGCGCGTCAATCGGACGCCCGGTCTGAGAGTTATTGGCATTTTCGTCCCAGGGGCCCGGTTGGTTTTTAGGGCAAAACCAACCCGACCGTACTCCGCCTGTGTCCGATCCTCGGGCGGAGTATGCCAAAAGTTCCGTCTCACTTATAGGAAACTACCACAGCTGACGGTACGTCGATCGGACGTCCGTAGCTCAAGTTAGGAGCGTTTCCGCTCCGAGGGCCCGGTTGGTTTCGTGTACGAACCAACCCGGCCGAACCCAAAATCTTCCGAAACCTTGAGTGTAATATACCGAAATGACCGTCTCGATCCAACGATCGCGTAGCCGCTGACGGTTCGTCAATCGGAGGTCCCAGGCCCAAGATATGGGCGAAAGACCGAAGAAGGCCCGAAAACGGGGGTTCTGGGCCCGGGGCGACCCGGCCCGAACCCCCCCTGGGTCGGCCGAACCGGGTCGGCCTGACCCGGCCCGGCCGGCTCGGCCGATCGGCCGAGCGCGGCTGCCGCGGGGCACCGCCCCCGCGGCTGGATTGAAGGCGCGGCCCCGCGGGGGGCCGCCTGTCACGTGGACGCGGCCGGGCCGCCGCGGCGGATTTCTCCACGGCGGCGCGCCGGGCGCCGCCGCCTCTGGGCGCCGGCGCCGCCGCGCCGGCGACCCGCGCCGCCGCCGCCTTCCGCGGGCCGCCGGAGTTGCTCCGGTGGCCCGTTTTGCCTCCCGTCTACGCCATTGCTCCTCCCGGGGGCCGATCTTCACTGCGGGATCAACGGATCGCCCTTGCCGCACAGTTCGTCGTCGTCCGCCAAATCCGCACAACAAAAGATCGGCGGAGGGTTGCCGGGTCTTGTTCGTTAGATCCGCACCCTCCGCGTTAGTCATAAATAACGGGAGAAAAGAAATAACCAATCAACAATTTTAAATAAATTAAAATTGTTCCGTGATCGGGTTCTTTATTTTAAAAGAATAAACACGGAAAGTAAAATATTCCAACAACCCCTACCTTGTCGTCGTCGGACGTGAGGTCGTCGCGGAATCGCTCGTCGCGGAAGGAGGGGATCGTCACGTCGTCGCGGAAGAGACGTTCGTCGCACCGCGGGAAAAACGTCGCACCGACGATCTCCGGATCTAGAACAAACGGATTTAATTAATTAAATCCGTTGTTATTGAAATTAAAAAGGGAGAAATAAACGATCCGATTCTCACCTTAGTTGCCGAACGAGGATCGGCCGCGGAAGAAGAGGCGTCGCCGAAGAACGTCGCGGGTAGAGCTCGTCGACGTCGCAGATCACGGTGTGCGTCGTCGAATTCCGGTCGCCGGCGTTCTTCGCGTTCTTCGCGTTCTTCGCGTTCTTCGCGTTCTTCGCGTTCTTCGCGAGGAGGGTGGAGGTTTAGAGGATCTCGCACAACAGGAGGATCCTCCAAAATAGACAAGTTTGTCTATTTTATTATTTTGCCAACAAACGCAAAACACGTAAGTAACGACCCATTAAATTCGTTGAATTAATTCAACGAATGAAACAGCCCATTTAATTCACGAAGTAAACCGCCCAATTAAATGGTCTGTTAAGAAATTAAAGAAAACGCGTCGGTTGACTTTCCAGTTACTTTGACGGGTTTTCACGGGTGCGTTACTTAGCGAAAGAAACGGCGGGGCTCGTGCGGGCTCCACCGCACAAATATCCTAACAAGGGGTAGGATATTTCCGGATAGCACCCTATCCGCTTTAACTCAGTTCAAGTGGCTTCCAAGCAGCTTAAGTGATATAAAATAAAGTTGTCACACAAACTTTATTTTATTTTTGACTTAAAGCCCCAAAATTTAAAAACCACATCTGAGCAAACGCAACTCCGGAAGAGGCGTTTCTAAGCAAATACCAGCGCTGCGATTTCATCGGTGTCCTCAGAATTCGATTCCGGGCACCGATTCAAAAGATAGAAAAACCCGCTCGTCCGTTCACTGAACATACCCGAGCCAAACTTCGGAAATTGATTCCGGGCACACCGGGCCTCGGAATCAGGTGCCGTCTGAAGCTGCGCTCTTGTAAAATTTCAAAGAAAATTAAGAAAAAAATTTCCTTGAAATTTGCGGGTCTTTAAATTACTCCCACCTCAGGTCTTTACGTCCCCGTAAAGATACATCAAAAACTAGGGGAACAAAAGGGGTTACTGAGCACGCATCTGAGCCTCCCACTCCCAAGTGCTCTCCTAGAGGTTCCCGTGCTGCCATCTGACGCGCACAAGAGGAATCAACCGCCCATGTAGGACCTGCTCCTGTCGATCCTCGATCTCCACTAGGACCTCCGCAAAAGTTTCCCCATCGTCCACGTCAAGCTCCCCAAAGTCGATGATGTGCGTCGGGTCGTGCACGTATCTCCTCAGCTGAGACACGTGGAAGACGTCGTGCACCCGGTGCAACTGAGGTGGTAGAGCCAGGCGATAAGCCACCTCTCCTATCCTGCTGAGGACCTGGAAAGGCCCGATGAAGCGTGGAGACAACTTGTCGCCTCATCCAAATCTCCGTAAACCACGTCGAGGTGAGACACGAAAAAAGACGTGGTCACCATCCTCGAACTCTAGTGGCCTCCGCCTCCTGTCAGCATATGACTTCTGCCGGCTCTGAGCTGTCCTCATCCTCTCCTGGATGATCTGGACCTTCTCTGTCGTGTCTCGGACCATCTCTGGTCCCACGAGTGCTGACTCCCCAGGGTCTGTCCAGCACAACGGTGATCTGCAGGGTCTGCCGTACAACGCCTCGTATGGTGCCATCCCGATGGTGGAGTGGTAGCTGTTGTTGTATGCGAACTCCACCAAGGGTAGGTGGTCCTCCCAGCTGCGACCAAAGTCGAGAACACATGCACGGAGCATGTCCTCGAGTGTCTGTATGGTCCTCTCAGTCTGACCATCCGTCTGAGGGTGGAAGGCTGTGCTCAGATGGAGCCGCGTCCCGAATGCCTCCTGCAACCCCTTCCAAAGCCGGGAAGTGAAACGAGCATCTCGATCAGAGACGATAGACGATGGCACACCGTGAAGCCGTACGATCTCCTGGACGTAAAGACGTCCCAAGCTCTCCACTGAGCCCTGCTCTCTGATGGGTAAGAAGTGTGCCGACTTGGTGAGTCAGTCGACAATCACCCAAATGGAGTCGTGACCTTTGGAAGTGCGTGGAAGTCCAGTCACGAAGTCCATAGATATGCCGTCCCACTTCCACTCCGGGACCTCCAAGGGCTGTACCAAGCCTGCTGGTACCTGATGCTCTGCCGTCACCTACTGGCAGGTGAGGCATCGTGAAACGAACTCTGCCACAACTTTCTTCATGCCCGGCCACCAGTGCTGTCGTCTGAGATCCTGGTACATCTTCGCCACTCCGGGATGCACCGCCAAGGGAGAAGTGTGAAACTCTCTCAGCACCTCCTCTCGTAAAGCGACTGGTACGAAGGTACGTCCTCTGAAAAGGATGTCGTGCTCTGCTCCAAGGGAGAAGCCATCAGGCGCCTGACCTGAGGATATCAGTGCACGCCGGGTCTCACAGTCAGCGTCCCCACGCTGAGCCTCTCTGACCCGCTGTAGAAGTGGAGGAGAGACTGTGAGAGACTGAAGAAAGGCTGCTCCGTCTCTATCCACGAAGGATATCTGTAAGGAGGCTAGCTGCTCCGTCGCCTCCTCAAGTTGCTGAATGCCCGTCCTCCTGCTGAGGGCATCAGCTACCACCTTCCCCTTCCCAGGAGTATAGACTATCTCAAAGTCATAGTCCTGGAGGAACTCAAGCCATCTCCGTTGTCTCAGGTTCACGTCCTTCTGAGAGAAGATATACCTGAGACTCTGGTGGTCAGAAAAGACTGTGAAGCGCTCGCCCATCAGATTGTGCCGCCAAGTCTTCAGAGCGAAGACCACTGCTGCTAACTCCTGGTCATGAGTGGCGTAGTTCTGCTCATGCGGCCTCAACTGACGTGATCCGTAGGCGATCACGGCCCGCTCCTGCATCAGGACGCACCCGAGTCTAGTCCCTGATGCATCACAGTAAACTACGTATCCAACTCCCTCCTCAGGCAACCTCAAGATAGGTGCGCTGGTCAATCTCTGTCTCAGCTCCTGGAAGCTCTGCTGACATCTGTCTGACCACACAAAGGGTTTCCCCTTCTTTGTCAAAGCTGAGAGTGGTGCCACAACTCTGGAGAAGTCTGGCACGAATCTCCGATAGTATTCGTCTAGGCCCAAGAAACTCCGCACCTCTGTCACGCTCTTGGGTGGCTCCCAAGCTAGCACTGCCTCGATCTTCGCGGGATCCACTGCAACTCCCGCCTCAGAGATGACGTGCCCCAAGAAATGGACCTCACGTAACCAGAACTGGCACTTTGAGAGCTTTCCATAAAGCTGGTGCTCTCGGAGTGTGTCCAGCACAACTCGCAGGTGGTAGGCATGCTCTTCCTCAGTCGTCGAGTAAACCAAAATGTCGTCAATGAAGACCACGACAAATCGGTCAAGGTATGGCTGGAAGATCCTGTTCATGAGGCTCATGAACACTGCTGGAGCATTGGTTACGCCGAACGGCATAACCAAGAACTCATAATGGCCATACCGACACCTGAAGGCCGTCTTCTGCACATCCTCGTCTCGAACTCTGAGCTGATGATAGCCTGACCGGAGGTCTATCTTCGAGAACCACCGCGCTCCCTTGAGCTGATCGAAGAGGTCATCAATCCGTGGCAGCGGATACTTGTTCCTCACTGTCACCTGGTTCAGGCGACGATAGTCGACACACAGTCGCAAGCTCCCGTCCGCCTTCTTGGCGAACAAAATCGGGGAAGCCCAGGGTGAAACACTGGGTCGGATAAACCCCTTGCTCTGCAAGTCCTCCAACTGTACCCGCAGCTCTCGAAGCTCGGCGGGGGCCATCCGATATGCTGGAGTAGATATCTGGGCTGTCCTGGGGTACAAGTCGATGTAAAAGTCTACCTCTCTACGAGGAGGTAGCCCTGGAACGTCGTCGGGAAAGACGTCCACGTACTGGTCCACCACTGCAGGAAAAGCTGGACTCTGAACGTCCACTGCTACTAGGATGAGGCTAGCCAACTGATGAGAGATGGGCTGCACTCTCCTCCGCGAAAGTCCATCCTGTGCTGCAAAGGTTCCCTTATCGCCGGTGAAGGTAAACCTGCTCCCGTCGGTGCGAACACATCGCACCTTGCGCCTAAAACAGTCGATCTGGGCATTAACTGTGGATAGCCAATCCATGCCCAAGATGACGTCGTCAGGCCTCGACGCCGCTACAAGGAGATCCCAGCCGAAGCTCTCGCCTCCTAGAGTAAGCTCACACTGCCGGCACCAGTGCGTAATCGTCGAGTCTGCTCCCGTAGGAGTCTCTAGCCGTAAGGATCGAGCCAACGGCTCAGTCGGAATCTCCGAGCTTCGAACAAGGGCAGAGGCTATGAAAGAGTGACTCGCTCCTGTGTCTATAAGTACTGCAGCAAGGGTGGAATAGACACAGATCGTACCTCGAATCATCTCTGGCATGTCGGGGTCGTAGGCCTCCACTGCCTGGAGCTGGGCCTGTCCCTGCCCGCCATCTCCCTGTGGTCGAGGTGGCCCTCCTGGTGGTGGTGGGGGTAGAGCCTGGAAGCGTCGCCCACCACCCGCTGCTCGGCCAGCTCCTCTGCCTCGTCCGCCTCCTCCCTGCGGACCGCCACGGTCGACCCTCTGCCTCTGCCTGGGTGGCCCCTCCACCGTCTGCTGCTCCTCTGGTCGGCGAGTCGGGCAGTCACGAGCCATGTGACCCTGCCCGCCGCAGGAGTAGCACAACCTTCCTCTCGGAAGGCTGGCACTCCGCTGTGTGCCCCGCACAGCTGAGCTGGTGTCCTGAGGCCGTCTGCGTGGGGGTCTGGTCTGCCTGGACCCGAGAGTCATCTGTCGGCTACCTGCTGCCGAAGACTCAGCTACCTGCCGCGCTGCGCTAGGTCTCGCCGCTGAAGAAGGCTCTGCCAGGAAGCTCTCGATCAGGAGGGCTCGCTCCAGCACTCCCACCTGGGTCGGAATGCTGAGGGAGATCAGGGACGCCCGAATCTCCTGTCGCAAGCCCTGCTCGAAGGTCCGGGCCCGGAAGAAGGGGTCCCGTACCATGTCGGTCGAGTAACGAGATAGGTCAGTGAACCTCGCCGCGTACTGAGCGACTGTCATGCTGCCCTGGCGCAGTTGGAGAAGCTCCTGGATGCGCACCGCTCGGAGGGTGGCTGGGACGGACTCAGAGCGGAAGAGGCTCTCGAAGTCCGTCCAGAGCAGGGATGCCTCATCGTGAACCTGGAGCATCAAGCTCCACCATCGTCCTGCCGCCGCCTGCAGGAGGCTCGCCGCGAGAATCACCATGAGATCCGCTGGTGTCCTCACTAGCCTTAAGATCCGTACCACCGCCTCTAGCCAGTCCTCAGCGGCCTGGGGGTCCGCCTCACCGCGAAACCTGGGCGGTCGCTGGCTCTGAAACTCATGCAGTGCCCTGAGGCGACGTGCATCGTCAGCGTCTGGTACTGGTAGCATCGGTGGCTCGGCGGGTAAAGCTACCGCCGGTGCCACTGCTGGCAAAGGGCCCTGCACCGAGGCCTCGTCGCTCGGTGGGCTGCCGTCGCGCCCTACACTCAGAACCCTAGCTGGCTGTCGTCGCGGGGCCATCCTGAAAAGGAGAACAAGAGCACCACAGTCAGAACAGTATACCTGGTGAGCTGGCACAAGTAATCACAAGGAAAACTTGAGACTTTCATAAAGCAGATCAGTATACCCGGTGAGCTGACACAAGTAATCACAAAGAAAACTTGAAACACACACGCAATCAATGTTTTCATGCATTAAGTCGGAAATCAGGAGTCAGGGTCCTGGTGTACGGATACGTCGGCCGCCGCACCAACACTGGGCTCCCTGAACTGATAACCACACTCAATACACTAAACACTATTGCTTCATATAGAAAGAAAGGACGATCAGAGTCTGCGGTAGAACCGACCACCTTTGATACCAATTTGTCACGACCCGACCTCGGGGCCCGTGCCGTGACTACCCCAAGCCCGCCTTCCATAGGCCAGGGGCTGGCGACTAGCACCAAGGCGTAAAATCCCGGTAAACAGGGAAGGCATTGCCTTTATAAGTAACAACAACCACAGAGTCAGCAAGCGGAAAGTAACTACAAAGTGCAGAAAAGTAAAGGGGGCCGGAATACAAGCCCAACTGGAAGTACAACTGAAAAAGTAAAGAACAACAACTGAAGAAAAGACGGCGGCCTCGTGTCGTCCACTGGCAATCCCACCTGAAGGGTGGATACAAATAGCCTCCAGGTTCCTCGGGTCCCACGTCCGCTCCGAGCACGTCCCGCCCAGTGGTCCACCTCCAGGTACCGTCCTGCTCCACGCCCCAACCGTGATCAGCGCTGTCCGTCTTCTGCATCCAACACAACAAGGTGCGGGCATAGCCCGTGCAGGGGTGAGTATAAGCTACTCAGTAAGGACCCCGAGACCCCCGAAGGTCTCCCGAAATCCACAAAGGATATAACACAAAAGGAAGATGCAATCACGAAGTAACATCTGACTCAACTTAGGTATATGCCCATACAAATACCTAAGTCCCCACTTCTAGCTCTGCTCACGAGCTCAAGAACAACTCAATCCACAAAGGAAATCAAGACTCAAATCCACAAGGAGAGTAAACAGTAAATCCACAAAGGATAGTTCAACACAATCCACAAAGGAGAGTAACATAAGATTCAGCTCAACCAGGTATACTTTTTCAGATGACGTCAAAGATGATCACTGATCCATCTAAGTCGTCGGACCCACGAAGGATCGATAGGTACTAACCCCCGCAAAAGACCCACACAGGATCGGGCTCACACAGAACCTGTAGGCAGTGGCTCACACAGAACCGGTAGTAAGGACCCACATAGGATCGGGCTCACACAGAACCTGTAGCACTGATCCACGTAGGATCGCTGAGTGCAGTAGTCGACGCAGTCCACTGAGGATCTCTGCACAGTCGTCGCCGCAGTCCACGAAGGATCTCTGCTCTGCCGTCGTCGCAGTCCACAGAGGATCTCTGCTCTGCCGTCGTCGCAGTCCACGGAGGATCTCTGCTCTGTCGTCGAAGTCACATCCAGCGCTAGGGTTCCCGCACACAGCGAGCTCGTTTAGGAGGGTCCGCTCCACGAGCCGAGAGGCTGATACATCAACTGACACGTAGTCCGAAGTTGCTGTATCCAAAAGTTCCGTATCGACAACAGGATCTCAACGCAACAGACGGCGCGTCAATCGGACGCCCGGTCTGAGAGTTATTGGCATTTTCGTCCCAGGGGCCCGGTTGGTTTTTAGGGAAAAACCAACCCGACCGTACTCCGCCTGTGTCCGATCCTCGGGCGGAGTATGCCAAAAGTTCCGTCTCACTTAGAGGAAACTACCACAGCTGACGGTACGTCGATCGGACGTCCATAGCTCAAGTTAGGAGCGTTTCCGTTCCGAGGGCCCGGTTGGTTTCGTGTACGAACCAACCCGGCCGAACCCAAAGTCTTCCGAAACCTTGAGTGTAATATACCAAAATGACCGTCTCGATCCAAGGATCGCGTAGCCGCTGACGGTTCGTCAATTGGAGGTCCCAGGCCCAAGATATGGGCGAAAGACCGAAGAATGCCCGAAAACGGGGGTTCTGGGCCCGGGGCGACCCGGCCCGAACCCCCCCTGGGTCGGCCGAACCAGGTCGGCCCGACCCGGCCCGACCCAGCTAGGCCGGGTCCAGTCCGGCCTGGGCGCGGCCCGGCCGGTCGGACCGGCTCGGCCGATTGGCCGAGCGCGGCTGCCGCGGGGCACCGCCCCCGCGGCTGGATTGAAGGCACGACCCCGCAGGGGGCCGCCTGTCACGTGGACGCGGCCGGGCCGCCGCGTCCCTCCCCAGTTCCGCGCGGCCGCGTAACCGGCCGCCGCCGCCGCGACTTCAGCCGCGACGGATTTCTCCACGGCGGCGCGCCGGGCGCCGCCGTCTCCGGCCGCCGCCGCCGCCGCGCCGGCGACCCGCGCCGCCGCCGCCATCCGCGGGCCGCCGGAGTTGCTCCGGTGGCCTGTTTTGCCTCCCGTCTGCGCCATTGCTCCTCCCGGGGGCCGATCTTCACTGCGGGATCAACAGATCTCCCTTGCCGCACGGTTCGTCGTCGTCCGCCAAATCCGCACAACAAAAGATCGGCGGAGGGTTGCCGGGTCTTGTTCGTTAGATCCGCACCCTCCGCGTTAGTCATAAATAACGGGAGAAAAGAAATAACCAATCAACAATTTTAAATAAATTAAAATTGTTCCGTGATCGGGTTCTTTATTTTAAAAGAATAAACACAGAAAGTAAAATATTCCAACAACCCCTACCTTGTCGTCGTCGGACGTGAGGTCGTCGCAGAATCGCTCGTCGCGGAAGGAGGGGATCGTCGCGTCGTCGCGGAAGAGACGTTCGTCGCACCGCGGGAAAAACGTCGCGCCGACGATCTCCAGATCTAGAACAAACAGATTTAATTAATTAAATCCGTTGTTATTGAAATTAAAAAGGGAGAAATAAACGATCCGATTCTCACGTTAGTGGCCGAACGAGGATCGGCCGCGGAAGAAGAGGCGTCGCCGAAGAACGTCGCGGGTAGAGCTCGTCGACGTCGCAGATCACGGTGTGCGTCGTCAAATTCCGGTCGCCGGCATTCTTCGCATTCTTCGCGTTCTTCGCGTTATTCGCGTTCTTCGTGAGGAGGGTGGAGGTTTAGAGGATCTCGCACAACAGGAGGATCCTCCAAAATAGACAAGTTTGTCTATTTTATTATTTTTCCAACAAACGCAAAACGCGTAAGTAACGACCCATTAAATTCGTTGAATTAATTCAACGAATGAAACAGCCCATTTAATTCACGAAATAAACCGCCCAATTAAATGGTCTATTAAGAAATTAAAGAAAACGCGTCGGTTGACTTTTCAGTTACTTTGACGGGTTTTCGCGGGTGCGTTACTTAGCGAAAGAAACGGCGGGGCTCATGCGGGCTCCACCGCACAAATATCCTAACAAGGGGTAGGATATTTCTGGATAGCACCCTATCCGCTTTAACTCAGTTCAAGTGGCTTCCAAGCAGCTTAAGTGAAATAAAATAAAGTTGTCGCATAAACTTTATTTTATTTTTGACTTAAAGCCCCAAAATTTAAAAACCACGTCTGAGTAAACGCAACTCCGGAAGAGGCGTTTCTAAGCAAATACCGGCGCTGCGATTTCATCGGTGTCCTCAGAATTTGATTCCGGGCACCGGTTTAAAAGATAGAAAAACCCGCTCATCCGTTCACTGAACGTACCCGAGCCAAACTTCGGAAATTGATTCCGGGCACACCGGGCCTCGGAATCAGGTGCCGTCTGAAGCTGCGCTCTTGTAAAATTCCAAAGAAAATTAAGAAAAAAATTTCCTTGAAATTTGCGGGTCTTTACAGTAATGTTATTCGTTCACGCTATACATAGAATGTATAAAAGATGTTTTTCGTAACAATATGTGACATATAAGACACAATGTAATGGCCCAGACATCTCCGACCCATTCATTTGTCGAAAAGAGGTTCATGAAGTGTTCTGGAGGGTAGAATGGACTTTTCCCACACTTTTCAGAATTTTGTAACTACAAGTCGTGTAGTGTGAGTACACGCCGTGTACCACCTTGTCAGGTATACCCCATGTTGAAGCTGTGTCCTTGCCACGTGAAATGAATGAGTACACGCCGTGTAGCCCATACAACACGCTGTGTAGTTCCTCCCCGCGTACGCGTTACCCTCAAACTGTGTGTTGACCAGTCAACGGCCGTGTGCCGTGTTGAGGATGTTTCCTTTCCGTGTAAAATAAATGAGTAAACGCCGTGTAGCCCATACTAAACGCCGTGTAGTTCCTCACTGCGTACGGGTTACCCTCAAACCATGTGTTGACCAGGCAACGACCGTGTGCCGCGTTGAAGGTCGTGTTGGAAGCCGTGTGGCGACCGTGTGAAATGGCTGAGTACACGTCATGTACTAGAAAGTACACGCCGTGTAATTTAGTTTTTCTTGCCTATAAAAGGAGGGGGCCTCTCCTCCTCCTCAAAACACACCTCTCCTCCCCTTTCCCTCAAGCAGAGCTCTCCAAAGAGACTCTAATGCTCATTTCTTCAATAACTTTTTCGTCCGAGCTCTGATTTACGATCTGTCAGCCACCACAGGATCGTAACGACGAGGCGGAACTTATGAGCTTGGATCTGTTGCTTTACCTTCGACCTTTCATTCCCATATTCCACCCGAGGAGGTTTTTCTGGGTTTTGACAGAAGCGACGGATGCCGACGGACGTCTTCTAAAGCTAATTCGGGGGAGCATTGTGATTAGAACCTGTTGAGGTAGGGATCTCACCTTCGTCTCTCTAAATTGAGCATCATGCGGGGTGGGTGTCCTCTTGTTTACGTGAAACACATTTTGAACCAATTTAATAAAGATAATAACTGGCTTGTATAATGGGGATGGGAAGTTTTTGAATGCAGTTACATTATTTATATCATGTGATGTTATGTTGTGAATTGAATGAGCTACTGCCTACTGAAAATCATGGTCGTTGGGGGAATTTGCTTGCGCAATTAAATGTTGCCCTATATTTCTAGACCTTTTTTGTGGATGGAACTTTGTGGAATGTGGAGTTCTGTTAATCATGTAAAGTTGGATGATTTAAAATCCAGAACCCATGTGTGATCACCCCGGTTGAACAAAATGGAATAATGAACATATGGGTGTTGTTTGGTTACATGGTGTGTGAAAGGGGGGGGGGGGGTCCTGAGTTGTTATGAATAGGATGGGCAGCGGGGCTGTGATAAATGATATTAAAGGGGTGATGATTTGGCACGAGCCTTGTGATGTGATACGGTGATGGAGATGTGGTTATAGTGGAAACATGGCTGCAGTAATGGGTTGTGTTTTTAAAAGAAAGTGGAAAGTTGATAAATGAACTGTAGGGAATGATAATGAACACGAGAACAATTGATGGGGTTTTATTGATTATAAAAGGTTGGGTTGTGTTTCTGGTGTTTTATCTAAATTGACTTGTGGTTGGGATGGATTTTTTTCTACGAAATGCTTGATCTGGTTTGATAGTTGCCCAAGAGTTAAGGAAATAATAAACTATTACTGATGAAACTTAAAAACCTAAATGGGGTTGGGGTTGTTTGTTGTATACATGCTTCGTAGTAGCAGTGCCAAGGCACGTGATCCATTTCTCTATTTAGAAGCCATAGGTTGGGCTGTGTGTTTAGTATACATATATATATCGATAACTTTTTGTTTTGTCGCACCCCACCCATGTTGAGCACTTAGTGCCGAACACTCCCATTTCATGGGAGAGGGTGATTTCCCCTTAGTTACTAGCTCTTTCCCGCTCCTTCCATAGGCTGTGATGGATTGAGGCGACCTTACACCCAAGAATATTCAGGTGGGTTTCGATTGGGGTGGTATTAGCCCAAGACTCTTCGGGCAGGTTTACTGATCCCAAGAATCTTTGGGATGAGGCCCAGGTGTGTTCGGGCGGGGATGTGATTGTGGTTGTGAGGCCCAGGTGTGTCTGGGCGGGACATGTGGTTGTGAGGCCCAGGTGTGTGCAGGCGGGATATGTGGTTGTCAGTCCCAGGTGTGTGTGGGCGGGATATGTGGTTCTTGAGGCCCAAGTGTGTGCGGGTGGGAAGAGTGTGGTAGCGTTAGGACGTTCACCGTTAAGAAGAGCAGCTAACTAGTGGAAAATTCTGCGGGGTACCCGATAATCTAGTTCTTATATACTAATACCTGTTGTTATGTGTTTTTGGTGAGCGTGGATGGTGAGGTTTGGTGGATAGATTTCCTTGTTAGGTTGGTTTCTTCTATTTTTCTCATGGGACATTAGGATATCTCCCCACCTGTGCATGAGAGCTTTAGGTTTCCCTACTGAGTATACTTGTATGCCCACCCTAAGTTTACTTTCAAGTTTCCAGGAGGACTACCAGGGCCATGCGGGACCCTAATAGTCAGGACAGTTGGAGTTTTTGCAGTTTCTGTACTCTTGTTTCTTTTGGTATTGTACTTTTTAGATTTCTTGTACTTGTACTTTATTTCAGAATAGTTTAAACATGCATGTGGGATTGGTTTGGGTTTATTTCTATACACTTGTTCTTTTCCTTTTTGGTAGTTTAATTTTCCTATTTCCAGATCTTAAATAATAAAAAGGGTAATGCCTCCCATATTTTTGAAAACTCATACCTTGGTGCTAATCACCACTCCGGGGCCTACTGGAGTTGGGACTCGGGGGTCATTATCTCCCTTTCACCATTGCCAGATTAGGAGGGGCATATTTGGTGGGAGGGAGTCATGACACATAAATATGATACTGGAATTATTTTATACATATATTTCATTTACTTTTCAATCTTTTAAATATGGCGAAGAAATAGAAGTAGCGTTAATGCGTATGTACGACCTACCGTCTCCATGAAGGATGCATTTTATTTACTATATCCAAATATTATGTATCATTATAAATAAGTATATACTGAATATATATTATAATTACATAATGTTTTAAATTATTTATATTATTAAATAATTATCTATATAATATGAAGAACAAATAACAAGTCCAAACTTACTTGATAAACTATGCAATTAACACCTGAAATAGTGAAACAAATGAAATATTACTAACAAAAGGGTAATAAGATATTATAAAAAGTTCATATATGATATAATAAATATTAATATGGGTTTTAATATGTTATTAAAATCATTAAGAGAATTATAAATTAGCATAAACAACGTTCACCTGAAAGGAAACCCAATGTAAGGGATTTTTCTTTCACTTTTTACATCTGTAAGATAAATGCCTCTTCACCACTTACTTATTTTTTAAATGGTGTATATACTAACAATTTTGATATATTATTTCAAGCATTATTTTATATTCATGGTATTTTTGAGTTTAAATTTTAATTATTTTTCTAAGGGTATTTTAATTAAAAGATACCAAGTGATAAAGAATTTTATAACCCAATTCATTTTTATTGGGTTATGTTACTTTCTTCTTGTTGTTAATATTCTTATATTTTGTATGTAATTAAATTTTACTATATATTATGGAATTTAAACATTTTTCATACGAATTTACATTTAACACACATAATACATTCATTTATTGATTCTCACATCAATGTTATGGACTTTTCAAGGGTTTACTTTACAATCTCATTTTTTCGGGATGGGTTTACACATGAAATTACATTAGAGGAAATTATTGGATCATTATATAATAAATATTTTTAATTTTCATCTAATTTGGTTATTCATGACATTTTTCAATTAATATTACCATTTTTACACTATTTGTTACTAAAAATGTTTTAGATTTTTTTTAATAAAAACCGATTTCATGTCTCTCTTTAGTTGGAGAACCCGTTTTATTCTAAAATCCCTATTTTTCGGAAAAGGATTTCAAAAATATTTTTAAACTTTTGAAAATTATTTATAAAATTAATATTCCACCTTCCCATAATTTCTTATGTTTTAAAATGTGACATTCGATAAAAATGATTTTTTATAATGTTTTTCAAAATGAAAAGGATATTTTCCTCAATAATATTTTTAAAAGATCTTTTTTATAGTATTTACATTAATAAATGAAAAAACACTTTATTTTTACTCCACATGGGATATTTTGTAATGATACAATCATTATTATTTCTCTGGATGGTTTTTGATTTATTTGACCAAGGATAGTTTTTATATTCGCTTCCTTGATTCATTTTTGTAGTACCCTTAAAATATTCAATTTTATATGATCAATGAACATTAAATTTCCTTTAATTATTCATATAATTTATCATAGATATGTTAATTTCCTAAACTATATACTATTTTTACATATGGTTTTTTACTTTTGAGGTTATTTGATTTATTGGGGAAATATTGATAAATATGCCTCCATTAATTTATATTAATATTTGAAAAGGCACATTATTTTTGGATTAAATTGATTATTTTAAATAAGAGGAATGATTTGGACAAGCAAGACATGGGTAGGGGAGAATTTAAAGTAACCCCCTTGATGTATTGGTAGTCTTATGAGATGAAATTATTTGGGAAAAAACCTGTTTAGTTTTTTTCCAAGCAGAATAGATGGGAACCTACCCATATATTTAAAATGTTATATGAATGTTCTTGATAGAAGTTTGTTAAACCGTCTTGTGAAAGAACATGATGATAAAGGTATCATATTCCTAGGAAACATGATGTCTAATAATTAAGAATTTTTTTCATTCAATATTTAGTTATTATTATCCTTAAGATTTTTTCTTCGACATTATCTATGGATGAAATTCATTATCATTTCATTGATTAAATGAAATATGTTTGAGTTACTTGCCATACCATATTTGTTATGCATAATATATTCATTTAAATGGAAAGTGTTTTCAATTATTTACCTTTTCATATTTTTTACACACTTCTTTCTCAGTTTATTTACTACATGGCACTGTATTTAGTTATTACCTTTCCATATTGAATATTCTGATTTATTCATTATTTATTCCTCTATACGTGACCCTTACTGTGAATTTCATCTCACAATTATTTTTTCTTTTCCCCAAGAATCCAAGAAACATACTAAGAAATATGTGTAAGTAAATGGTAAGTGGGAATAAAGTTATCCTAAAAAAAATTATTTTGTAATTAATGTATTAATTTGTAATACAAGTCTCATATACGTATCTAATTTACCAAAAATATTATACACTAAGATGTTTTAACATTTTTTTAATCACACCAATTTAATGGTTGTAGACACCGGATTTTGGATATTGGTGTTGGGTTTCTATAAGAGATGTGTCCTACATTACATATGAAGAAGAAATACTTGGATATATTATCACACATGTGGTTGGTCTCGAGAGTATAAATGAGATTACCAAGTTTAAATAGCTGGGAGTCATAGTTTTGAATACATACATAAGTTACATTTTTAAAAAATTTTATCCAAAAAATAATATAATATGTTCATTAAAGATAATAAATATTCATATTTTCTATATGAATTTATATTCCTACTATATAAAGGGAAAAATTATATGAATCACAATTGGGATTCATTAATCCATATATAATTTCTATGGATGAAAATAAATTTTAGTCAACATAAATTGATAATAAAAAGATGAGATAAAAAAGGTGTTTGATAAAAAAATAATAGGTGATAGACTCTTTTTTATGCCTACAATACATGGGTAAAACTCTGCAATATAATCAAATAAAATATATTTTTATTCTTTTCATTACTTATTTTTTTTCTAGGAAGAACAATATTTTGATAGCAATCAATATAGATGCCCCAAATACATATTTTTTAGATCCAATGCAAAGATATAAAACAAAAAAACCACCCATGATGTGTATTTATAATTTTTAATGCACTATAATAACTATTTTATATATAAAATTCGAATTTTATGTTTCATTATATGTTTTAACAAGAGTTTTGTTATGATTTTGAGATCACCAAATATATGTAGATTGTGGTATAAAGTCATTTATTGAATATATGAATCCTATAGATTACTTCAAATGGAAATATAATAAGGAATATATAGGAATATTATACTATTAAAAAATATTTTAGAACAATTTATATATTTTGGTTAAGGTATTTGTAGTTTGAAAACAAAGATAACACAAATGATTGTGGATATTATATTTTAAAATTTATAAATCATATCATAAACTATAAGAAACTATAATCATTTAATAGTTAATTTTTTAAGGTAATTAAAATTTAATTAAAAATATTTTTTGATAGTTTGTTTCCCTATATTTTCCTAGTACTTCCAATATTTCCAACAACCTTCATACTAAAAAAAAGAAAATTTATTTAGAGATTAGTGGGCATCATACATCTTGTAATAATGTTTGTATAACAACAAATTTATGTTATTACCTATTATGTTTGTGATCCAGTGTGGGATATGACCTTAGAAATAAATTTTGGGTGGGAAGTTTTAGTATCACAATTATTATATATTATTATTGATATATTTCTCAATTAGAAGTATAATAGAAGAATTTGATTTTTTTGTAAATGAATAGGTAGAATATATGGTTTCATAATGTATATATATATCATAAATAGGTGACTTCCAATTACTTATTGAGTTAATTTTCTCATCCTTTTATCTATGTTTTTTTTGTTAATTTCCAGATAAGTTTTATCTGATACCTATTTTTTTAAATTTACACATTTTCCAAAACACACATCACGTGCTCAAAACTGAGTAAACAAGATCATTGTTTTTTTTCAAATATTCTAAAAAAAATCTATATATAATTCATTTTTCATATGTTGGACTTGACCACACTCCAATACGACACATGATTCAGTTAGTATGACTCAAAGTATCTGTTATGAGCTTAAAATTTTCATTTGAGTTAAAACATGTTTTACTACCTGAAAACCAATAAAACACAATTTTATTATCTTAATAATTTAGGAGAAAACCATAATTCATTTTTGACATGTTGGAATTAAGCTTATTTTAAATAGACACATGATGTGACTGGTATGACTCAAAGTGTCTTTTTTTAATTTAAAATGATATTTTATTAAAAAAAACCAATAACATACTCAAAACCCTGAAAATGAATTTGGATTGTTTGGATACTTTAGGAAAAAAATATGTCAGTTATTTTTGACTTTTAGGAATAATCTATACAACAATCCAACACACGATGTGACAAGTATGACTCAAAGTGAAAGTTTTCATTTTAAAATGAAATTTTAGTAAAAACCATAAGTGACATAATAGAAATTGATAAAATAGAATAATATTGATTTGATACTTTATTATAATGATCCATAATTAATTTTTGTTGTTTAAAAATTAACAACACATCAAGATGCATAGTGTGACCAGTATTATTACATGTTTTTCTTTTCATTTAAAATTGACATTTTAGTAAAAATGGAAAGTGACATATGCAAAAATGATCAAACAAATTCATATTATTTTGATACTTTTTAAAAAATAAATATAAATTATTTTGATGTGCAAAAATAATTTTCACCTAAATCTGATAAATGATGTGCTTGATATGACTCAGAGGGTCCTTTATCAGTTTAAAATAGTCATTTTAGTTGAAAACATGTCCCACTCACTAAAAACGAAGAAACCATCCTCATATTTTATTAATAACATTGGAAAATGATTTATAAGTCATTTTTGATGTTTGGGATTCAATATCTGGAAAAATTGACACACAATGTGACTGGTATGTCTTAAAGTGTGGGTTTTCAGTAAAAAATTACATTTTAGTAAAAAAAAACACAAGTGAAATTCTCAAAACTGAGAAAATGAATTCAAATTTATTTGATACTTTTAAAAAAATGATATATAAGTCATTTGAGATGTGTAAGAATTATCTGAACCCCAATCTGATACATTGTGTGAATTTTATTACTCAAAGTACATGTTTTCAATTTAAAATAAAATTTTAGTAATAAATAAGTGATATACTCAAAACAATGAAATAACTTTTAGAGTGTTTGGATACTTTATGAAAAATATCCAAAATTCCTTTGTGACTTGTAGGAATCAGACACACTTAAATCTAATACATGGTGTTTTTGATATGACTCAATGTTTCTGTAATCAATTTAAAATTTTAATTATAGATCAAAATGTATGCCACTTATAGAAAAACGAGAAAATGTGTTCAGATTCTCTTGATAATTCAGGAAAATGATTAATAAGTCATTTTTTACATAAAAGTATCATTATTACATAAAACTAACATATGATGTGACTTATATAAATTGATGTTTTTATCAGTTTAGAATGAAATTTTAGTGAAGAAAAAAACAAGTGATATAACACCCTGATATTTTAAAAGGAAAGATTATGTTCGATAGTGTATAAGATACACCACATCAAGCATAAACAAACAACAAAATATTATTATTTAAATGTGACCATTATTACCTAGCTATGAAATTAGAAGTTATGTATAGAAATATATGATTTATGAAATAAATTTTAAGGTCCAACTTAATATGAATGTATTGGTATGTTCTTAGAAAATGATCACACAAATATTTATAATTGTCATTTTATTCTTAAAAAAATACATTTTCATCAAAAATTAGTATTTATTATTTTTATGATTGAATATTAATTTCTTGGATTTCTGGATATTTTAATTGAAAAAATTAATTACTATTTTTAATTGATCATTTCAAAATGACATTTTCATAATTTTTCGAAAATAATTATTTTGCAATAAATAGTGAAAAATATTGATTTTTATTGAAAACTATATTTTCTTTTAATGTTTTTATAAATTATAATTATTTATCAGATTAGTTTTAAATTTTTATTAGTTAATTTAGATTTAAAATAATTTAATTATGGTTTTTAAAATATGTTTTATACTTGAATTTAGTATAATAAAATTTTATATTCAAAAAGGTCATTTTTCAAAAAAAAACTATTTTTCAATAATTTATATTGGTATAAATTTAAAATTAAAATTTGAAACATTTGTGTTTTGAATTTTAAAAAATGGATTCCATATTTGGAATTAGTAGATCCAATGTTAGTAAATATTTTTATTTTATTTTTGGTCTATATGAAGAGTAACTTTAGTAAATTTTGTTACAAAAGTAAATTGTAAAATGGGCCAATATGATTCAAAAATAAGTGATAAGGGCATAATTTTTAACCTATTTGTTATTGAATGAAGTTAATTCTACCCTTAACACCTGATTTTTAAGATGGAGTTGTTTAATAGAAACTTTTCCATGAAAATGACTTATATATTATTTAAATGAATGAAAGTCAAAAAATTAGAATTTGTTTGTCTTTAATACCCCTTATGTGTCCACATAGGAGAAAAAGTATATTACAAATGAATATAGGTGTCCATATTTAACATAAACAAATTATATTAATGATTTAAATTTAATTTTAATTTTTAGTAATTATATAATGGCCTTAAGTACTAATGAAACACGAATGCATCATTTTTTCCATGAAATAAAATAATATAATAAATAATTTAAAAATATTAAAATTGATATAATTTGAAATGGATAATTTGATCTACAAATTTTATAGTTAATAAGGAATTTTAGGGATGTAATAAAATTCTTGGTTTAGATATATATTTTTATCTTGAAATTCTTGAAGTCCAAGTAATGAATAGTTCCAAAATTGAGAATAATTA